>CM067330.1:142217844-142927344 GCA_034376525.1 Nicotiana benthamiana | reverse complement strand
AAAATCACAGATTTTGAGTGGATCTTTAACATTTATCATTGCGCTTGTGTCATCCACTATCACTGCAGTGACAATGTCAACAAACGAGCACACCTCGGTGCTATTTGGTTGCCTCATAGACTTGCACACATGGAACACCACCTTTTCATCACCAACATGGAATGTCAACTCTCCCACCTCGACATCTACCAAAGCCTTCTCCGTAGCTAGGAAAGGTGTTCCAAGGATAATTGGCACCTTGAAATCCACCTCACGATCTAAGATAATGAAATCGGCTAGCAATATGAACTTATCAACACAAACAAGGAAATCATCAATAATCCCCTAAGGCTGCTTCATTGAGCGGTCTGCCATTTGAAGCCTCATACAAACTGGACGAGGTTGTCCGATTCCCAAGGTCTTGAAGACCAAATATGGCATTAAATTTATACTTGCCCCCAAGTCACAAAGCGCTTTTGCAAAATTGGCACTTCCAATGGTACATGGGATAGTGAATGCACCGGGGTCCTCAAGTTTCGGAGCCATAGAATATACAATTGCGCTCTATTGATGGGTCATCTTGATTGTCTCTCACTCTATTGATCTCTTTTTTGTAACCAAATCTTTCATGAATTTTGCGTACCCCAGCATTTGCTCGAGTGTCTCCCCCAAAGGAACATAGATAGCCAAACTCTTCATCATCTGAATGAATTTCTTAAGTTGGTTGTCACTTATTTTCTTGGCCAATCATTGAGGATAGGGTGGAGGAGGCCGATGCAAGGGTGCCTTGGCTTTGGGCACCACCGGCTCAAGCATATCAACCACGTGTTCCCTAGACGGGTTCACGGCCTCTTGTGTCTCCTCCTCAACCTCATGAATATCAATTCACACATTATCTCTCACTGGTTCAACTACATCTTCAACCACCAAAGGCATTTCATCATCTCGTAACTCATCTTCATCCACCATAACTTGGTTTCCTCTTGAGGCATGAACATCACTGCCCCTTCCACTTTGCGTTGTCACCGCCATCACATGATTGTTGTGCCCACCCTTAGGGTTCACTACCGTACCACTTGGTAGAGCACCCTTTGGGTGAGTATTTAAAGATTGAGAAATTTCGCCAAGTTGTACTTCCAAGTTACGGAAAAAGGTGTTGTGGGAGGCCAATTGAGCATCGGAGTCTTGGTTCTTCTTCATAATTTGCTCAAACATAACTTCAATTCTACCAAATTCATTCCCCGAAGAACTAGACCATTGATATTGAAACGGTGGCGGGTTGTTCGGTTGTTGAAACATAAAAGGACTTTAAAAGCCTTTCCCCCGATTTCCTCGACTACTATTGTTATTCCACACACCTTGCCTATTGTTGTTTCTTCCTCTCCAATTCCCTTGATTACCTCTATTCCCTTGATAGTTGTTGACATATTGGACTTCCTTATTTTGATCCTCATAGCATTCATTCGAATAGCCGCCACCATCATCATAGTTATCAAAATTTCCTTGAAGTTGTTTCCCTTTTTGCCTCCTTTTCATCATATTTACTCCTTCCATGGCGTTGACTTGGCGCGGGTTTTGAACTTGTTGTAACTGCACTTTAGCCATCTAGTTCATTATTGTTGTAAGTTCGGCAATGGCTTGACCCTGATCATGTAACTCCTTATGTAAATGTATGACATTAGGATCACCTTGAGGAACATTAGCCCGACATTTCCATGTCGACAATATATCGACCATCTCATCTAACACATCACAAGCTTCATTGTACGGAAGCTTCATAAAATTTCCTCCCGCCAGTTGGTTCACAATACATTAGTTGGTTGTGTTGATGTCCCTATAGAACGTTTGTTGGATCATCACATCATTCGTATCATTGTTAGGGAACTATTTCACCATTGTTCTAAACCTCTCCCATATCTCGTGTAACAGTTCAGTTGGCTCTTGCTTGAAGGCTAGAATCTCGTACCATAGAGCCGCCATGTGACTTGGAAAGAAAACCTTAGCGATGAACTTGTCTGCCAAATCATCCCATGTAGTGGTGGAATGATTGGGGAGCCTCTCCAACCAATCTAACGCCTTCCCCCGAAGTGAGAACGGGAAAAGTTGAAGTCTCAATGCATCCTCCGAAACATTTATCTGCTTGCTACCCCAACAAGTATCCACGAAGCCTTTCAAGTGTTTATAAGAATTCTGATCAGATGCCCCCATGAAATAACCTCGTTGTTTTAGCAAGGTGAGCATCATATTTTTAATCTGGAAGTTCCCAGCCCGGTTTCAGGGAGGAACTATTGCACTAGCGTACCCTTAATTAGGTAGAACTCTTGGTGCCACTCTTGGTGGAGGTGGAGGAGGGTCTAGTATATTCTCATTTGCGTTGGCATTTGTATTGGAATTTCGAGCTTTCGTAGGAGCTTGAGGTAATACATCTTCTTGTTCTAGATCCTAAACCTCCCCCCCACAACTACGTTGCCAAGAGGGTAATTTGCGTTTAAAGCCATGTGTACCTGAGTGATTGCCACAAATTGAGTTAGTAAAAAGAAGGAAAGAGAAGCAAAACACTAAAATAGCTACACAAATAACCAACACCGTAAGATCCCTGGCAATGGCGCCAAAAAGTGATTGCAGCAAACTCAACCTTACACAATGGTAGGAAGAGCGGGCACTAAAACATTTACCCGAATAGTGGTATCGGGGTCAATTTCCATAGGGAGCTTGGAATGGAGTTGCGCATTTGTTTGGACTAGTAATGCATTTGTGCTCCTAATTGTACTTCTAATATTTTTGGATTTTGATTATCAACTACTATTATCAACTACAAATTAATACTAAATTTGCTAAGAAGATATGTTCTAAGTTGTGATTAACATAAAGAAAGGCACTATGGTCATGCATCGCCTAGGTGGTTAACTAATGGGTGGAGACTATTAATAACGGATTGACTTACTTGGGATCAATGTTATAACCGTTGTACAATTGTACGCACTCTCACCCTCTCTATGGAGAGCGATTTTGCCCAATTGACTCTCTCGAGACCAATTGGGTAGGCCAATTAGGCCAAGCAACTAGGGTTCAAGTAGAGTGATTACTCTCTCGAGGTTTAACTCATTAATTGGGATTATCATTTCTCATGGGTCCATCCCAATTCCTTGTTGGGTCAATTTTGGGGTCATAGACTCTCTTTCTCAAGAAGAGTCAAGACCCACTAAACTAGAATCAATGTTTGCAACCATCAATCCTTAATTAAACCATAAAATTAACCCAAATAACAAACACCCAATATCAATCTATCATAAAGAAGCAACACCCATTAATCACCCACACAAGGTTTTAGCCACAACCCTAGCTAATGGGATTAGCTAGACATAATTAAAGAAGAAACTCAAAAAATAGAAGATGAAACAATCATATTAATTAATTGCTAATGTTAAACTACAATACTTTATGATGAAACCAAGCTAAAAATGCCCAAACTAGGCCAAAACATAAGTCTTACGAGTACAACAACTATCAAAGAAAACTTATCCTTAAAATGGTAAAATGTTCTATTTTTAGTGGGATGGAAATATCAGACAAAAATTCCCCTGCGGGGTTGGTGCAGGCCGCACAAGCATGAACGCGGCCGCACAGCTTGGTAGACTTCCAAATCTTGCTTCTATGTAGTGGTTGATATGGACCGCGCAATGATGTGGGGTGGCCGCATAAAACTCTGGGGCAGACTGTGTGAGGACCACCGCGGCCGCTTGGATGATCTTGTCCAAATTTTCACCTTCTTTGAACTCTATTGGCACGGATCGTGTTACAGGATAGCGAGCCGCATGAGATGGGTGTGGGCCACATAAACTTAACCGCGGCCGTGTGGTTTCTATCACATTTAGCGTATTCTCTGAATTCTTTGGTGCGGCCGCATGCACAGTTGTGCGGTCTGCACCGGGCTTGATGTCCACCACTTCATTTGTCTTTTGACACTTGAGCAGGTTTCACTTCTTTTTGAGCCAATCTTTCATACTTCATCACTTTGTCATTCAAACCTACAGTCAAACACAACTTGTAAGTATTTTGGGACTATTTTTTGGCAAATTATCCTCAAAGCATAGATAACTATGGGCATAAAATATGTTAAAATCCTAGATATCAGAGCTACTTATAAGTTGTCTGCATGAGTTGCTTGCAACCTGCCTATTTAATAAGAAGTTGTAAGTCATTTCATTGAGTTACTTGCAACCTACCAAACCCGATCGTGATGGCACCCAACCCTAGCCTGACCAACAATCGCTTTGAATTTAATACTAAGTCTCAAAACTAACAAATTTAAGAATATAATCCAAGAATATTAATAGAGTAATATGTAAGTGCAAAAAACTGATAACACGCCCATAAAATATGGGGTCACGAGTCTAGAGCCTATAACATGACCGAGTAATAATAAAAGTATCTGAATAACAACATAAATATCTGGGAGAGTATATAATAATAACGAACAGAGAAAATAATGAAGTGCAGTCAGGTCCTGCGAACGTCATGCAGCTACCTCAACGGACTCTGGGAATATCCTGGAGACTACGAGAATCAGCAAAACCTCCGGTGTACCTGAATCTTCACACAAGGTGCAGGGAGTAGGGGTGAGTACTTCCGACTTAGTTAATAATAAGTATAGTAAATGTCTGAAAGCAAGAAATCCATAGAGTACCACAAGGCAAAGCTATAACTACCAATCCTATTACTTAGCTACGAACTAACAGCAAAACAGTATCACAATAGCAACCAAAACTCAAATAAAGATGCACTCCGGAGGGGCACTTTCAGCCCAAGAACAATATTATCATATCACCGCTGCGTCGTGCAGCCCGACCCATGCTCAGTCCACAATATGCATATGAGTCACATAACAGATTCAATCTAATTTCCCATTTTTCTGATTATTAAGGTAAATATTATTAATTATTTAATTTCAGGAAAAGTGACTTAGCATTCCATTTTGATAATTAAACACATGATTGAGATCAATTATTATGCAAATTATGTTACCACAGAGATATTCACCCTAGACGGGTACTAGAGATTCGCACAAGGCCCCAAACGTAGCATTAAGCCCAATTATCAACAACACAATGTGCGTATCAGACGCCAATAATTTATTCAGCTCTCGGGATTGACCAACTAACAATCCTCAATCATTTACAACCCCGCATCTTCCACGGGGTGCGAGTAACGCCCTAACATAGCGTCACGATGTGATAAACCGGGGTCCCAAACCCTCAGGCCATCATCTACACAAACTACTCACCTCTAACCGGTCGTAGCCTGGTCTGCAATGCCTTTTTTCCCTTCGAATCTTCTCCTACAAGCGCTGAATCTATTTAAAACCACAATGAAATAGGTTATTATAGGCTAATTAAACATAACCCAATTGAAATTATTCGAAAAACGTTAAAAGTTACGAAGTTGGTAAAACCTGAGCCCCGGGCCACTTCTCGAAAATTCTAACAATTACATCTTTGGATTTCTCGTCTCGCCACGAGTCCGCACATATAAAGTTCACCAAAAACGGAGTTCGTTTGACCCCTCAAATCCCCAATATTCATTTCTAAAAACTAAGCCCTAGTTCTTCACAATTTCATGGAGTTAGGGGTTGATTCTTCCTAAAAATGATGTTTTTAAGCCAAGAGTCGTACCTCCAATCGATACCCGCTGAAAACCCACTTCAAATCGCTCAAAAGTCCCCTCTTGGTTGCTTAACAATGGTGGAAAATATGTTTAAGTCATGGATAAAATATCATATAAAAGCCCTTCTGACGCCCAGTTATTTACTCTATTCGATCGCAACCCAAAGCACGCAATCGCGGAGAAAAAATTCCAGAACCTCAATTTTCCTCTTACGCGATCGTAGAACACTGCCCAATGACCCTACGCGATCGCACAGACTCCTATGCGATCGCATTGACCAACCACTCTAGCCTACGCGATCGCAGAGAAAGTTACGCGATTGCAGAGACCAATTTAGCACCCCCTTCTGAGCATTCTATGTGATCTCAGCCACTGGCTTGCGATCGCAAATAGCAATTTCTGCTCTGCAATTTCTGCTACACTTTCTCACTTATAAAATCCTCATTAACCATCCGAAATCATCCCGAGGCCCACGGGATGTCAACCAAAAGCACAAATATGCTCTATTACTTCATTCAAACTAGCTCGTAACATAAAAACACTATCATAAACATCAAAATCCTCAAATTACCACGGATTCAAGATTAAGTTAACCTAAAACTTCCGAAACTTGCATTTGATCCAAAACCCGACCTAAACACCTCCAAATGATCTGAAAATTTGCACACATATCTAAAATCATCTGACGGAGCTACTGCAATTGTTCGTTTTCCATTCCGACCCTCGGATCAAAATCTCACCTATACACCGAACTTCGCCAAATTTCTAACTTAGCCAATTCAAGTCTAATTCTACACCGGACCTCCAACTTCAGTTCTGGTTCGCTCCTAAGTCAAAAATCACCATTCAAAACTAGTCAAATCATCGGAAATCCATTCCGAGCCCTCTAACTAATAAGTCAACGTTTGGTTGACTTTTCCAAACTAGCTTTCTCTCAAAGAGACAAATTGTCTCATTTCTATCCAAACTCCATCTGAATTAATCCAAACTCTCCAAATACATATATTGAAACACATAACAACATAAAAAGGGGAAAACGGTGCGTAAATACACGGGACAGCCGGTCATGTCATTACATTCTCCCCAACTTAAACAAACGCTCATCCTCGAGCGGGCTCATATTTGAACTAGGGGCCAACCAATCTTCAGATAACCGTACTAATCATATACCTTGAGTGATCCCACGTCACCCTAACTCACATATGCCCGATAATACAACCCAGCTAACATTTCACAGGCCGTCTAGACCATAACTGTAGAGTCACATTGCACTTCCGCAACCATACACAAGATCAGAACCTCACCTTTATACTTGGAATAAGCCTGAACCGCCTGTCAAAACCCATACCTCCAACCTCAGGTGAACCCATGCAACAAACCACACAATTCGACCCTCGAAATGATAGTCTCTATTCACAACAGTTTCTCAAAATACTCAATTATCGATATGAACCTCTTATTAGCTAAGGTCTTATCCCAACACTGTTATATCTATCAATGATAATGAACACGCAGTAGACCATAACCATTTCTCATATCAACCATTCATGAAGACATTTTCCCCTTTTACTAATATTACAACAGATCTTTGAGCTTAAACTCGATATTAACCTTCCAACAAACTAATACCAAATCTGTTCGTATCCATTAATGCCTTTTCTGACCAAAAACACCATCATGGTGACATGACACTTCAATACGACCTGAGCCACAACTTACATAATACACACACCAATAAGAGACGGTCTGAACATACTCAAGTCATGAAAATGACTCAAACAAAATAGTTGTACCTTAAGCTCATCCATACCATTACAACACAAGGCTGAGACCCCGTCTCACATCATAGGAATAGAATACCTGAACCTTTCTCGAAGGGTCTAATCTCCCCATAGCCTCGCTATAATGTGCGATCTCATCCAATGCCATTCCACATGAAGCACCTCGAGTCGCTATACTCGAACTTGACAACCATGCACAGATTGATGTCTGAACCCAAGCAATCTATCACACCAATGGTGAAGCGAGTTATATACACCGTTCAGTCCTGAAATAACCTAGTCAATGCGCTATTCGCCAAGCAGCTCCCAACACAGACTTTCCTCATAAACCAGGAGACAAGGCATATAAAGTAACACACGGAAACTATCCTCAACGTCACACTATTGCGGTGCGAAACCCGATCCAGATAACATACCCTGTGGGGACGTGCCACCCAATCCACTCGAATATCTCACCTAGGGAGATGCACATGGAGTCGAATTTGCTTATTGTAATAGAATACCGAGTATCGGTCTTAAGCACACTGAGTGCATAGTCATATCTACTTATGGCGGTGTAAGCTACAAAACTCAACTTCCAATATGAATTTCGATAGCGCAGCACCATATGCGCATATAGTCTGTAAATCATAACGTCTCGCAGCGTAGAAAACAACTCATAGATCTTTCCAGATTGCTGATAAGCTCAGCATTGGTCGAGTCAATTTATCCCTCAAGAATACAATTCAGAGCCAACCGATCAACTCAGACTAGAACACGCATCCGAAAAGTCCCTTAATGCTTGAACTAAATCACTAGTAGAAATCTCTACACTGCCTCTCGCCTCAAAGGCCAAATTAAGGAAATCAACTCCTACCAGTCGTCTGCTGGTCCTTGGAACACAACCATTCCGCTAGGACATAGTCCGATGCACCTCACGTAACTTGTGGCATTGTTTTTGACCTGGCCCATAGCACGATAGCATAGAATAACCCAACACTGAGACAGTCAGTCTACCCCCGACATCATGTCCAAAATCCAACATATCAACAAATAAAGATCCACTCGGGCTTCCCAATCCCAATAGCCGCTTGCAGTGCCAGTGCACATGATCCACAACCATTACGTAGATAGCCTCGGAGAACTCCAGTCTCCAGCTCCGTATAACATACAAATCACTATACCTAGTCCCACATTCCGCCGTATGAATAACTATTACACATCAAGTACCCATTCATTCCACGAAAGATATTCTAAGATTTCCCTGGGTCATCGGCAGACTCATATGCCAACAGTTAGTCCAATAGGAAACTGCTGCAATCCCACCAAATTGTTGTCAGTGTACATCACCTTCCCCTCTTACTGAATGTATACTTTCTTCAAATTACTAGAATAGTAATAACATTTTTGTTAATCATCTGAGGTTCGCTTCTTAAATCACATGCAGTTGCCATATATGCTTATGAATTTAATGACTTTCCATTCGGAACTTAACCGTACCTTACTCACACAAATCCCAATCCTCCACAACAGACCGAACATACCATAACATACTAGGGTAACCTGAGAACTCCATCTCCTTTTTCCTAACCATAAGCTATACTGCCTGGACCAAATCCTTCTATCCATACCAGCCTGAGCAAGCTATCCGAGCTCAAAAGCTCTGCCACCCAATACCCGTAAGGGCTCATTACTTCGAACATAACAAGGAATTAATTATGTCTTTTCCATACCGATTCGGTCTACTAGCAAACTATTCTATCTATCTAATTTCCCTTTTTGTTTCATCATCAACTTGATATTTCTCCCTCATCGTAGCATCACAAAGCCTCAACCCGAGATTGCCATACGAAACTCGAATAGAAGACCACACTAACTATGACCCTTAGGCCATCGAATGCTCTCTCAATTATTCCCAAAAATACCACATTCTGAAATACCCTACTTTGAAGAACTCCTTGCGAACCTAAGTCTGCTACCATTACTTCCAGATACTGATCTATAGAATCCTGTAATTAACATAAAAATACCACAAGTCTTGACTTGTTCTAATGAAAACACTGACTTGGTAACATAATCAACCTTAAAACACCTGAGTGCTACATATTGAATCTTGAACACATCAAAACCATCCTCAAGAGCCATCCACTCTTATACACACAGCAAATTACTTGACTTAATGAATCGAACCACTCGTGCCTTATCAGTACTCTAAATCCGCAGGACATGATCTCATTCTTATACAACCAAATCACTTTCTTCTCTTTAAAGTAAGAATTTTTTATTAACAACTTAAGACATCCTATTATTTTTCTCACATCTACTAAGCACCATATAGCCTTTGTCGAGATTTTGCTTCACTCGTGCCATCTTCGGCTCAATTTCTGCAACCAAAACTTATTCACTCGCATGCATCAAATCGGAACTAACATACTACCTAATCGTACAATCAGCTAATCAATAACAACCTCCCCAACTTAGCTAGAAGCCATATATACCACAACACATGTACTCTTTTGCTGTCGTAACATCGTGGTGAGATTAAACTCACTCTTTCATAAGCTTGTGAAAACATGAATCATCAAAAATTTTAACCCTTCTGCAATTCTTGCATTCATTCACACAATGGTTAAGCCCATTCTTTAGGCGACAATTTTTACTAAGTACCAAATTTTTCCAAGAATTTTGGTAGAGTTTCCTTTGTAATTGGTCCTATCCACCTGCCAAAGAATCACCCAAAACCATCCCAAAGACACGTCCATAACTTGACAAAGCATCACAAAGTATATCAACAACATTAATCTCAATACTGCATGTATTCTATTATCAAAATTGATATATGGACATGCGTTGCACCTATTCGAATCATAACACGTAGAAAATACATTTCAATTACGCATGAAATCTTCTCACGATATACATAAGAATCGTATCACTTCAGAACACTCCGCAGGAGATAACCCACCCGCTTCACCTAAATATAACATCTCTGCATATCATCAATTGTCAGACATACTACACAGCTACTTAGTCTTCCTGTGTCTGAACTCATATCGTGCCATGCAATTTACTTCACTCCACTAGGAGACTTGAAAAGATTATTCATGTGCCTATACTCGGGCTACACATCGAACAACAATAGGAAACGAATCGATTTACAGTTCATCCATCATCTAGTAGACTTCGTCGCCACTACCAAGTCATATAATTGCATCTCGCAACACTAGCATACTCGTCGCACGGATACCAAACTGCCATTCTGGCTAATAGCGACAATACTAAACATCTAAGTTTAAAACACTTGCTCACACGATCAGCACCTCAGTGCTCAAGCCCTAGGAAATATCCGGCCTCAAGTCCTCCAGACTGGCCCAACATCATCCTCACGAAGATTACATCTCACCCCTCGATCGGGGAATCGCAAGCTATCGAAGCACATATAATACAGAGCGCCCATGCGTGCATACAGGCGTGAGGAAGGAATTTCAAGAGTTACTCTTTCAGGCTGAATCAAGATGCACGATAAGATTTCAAGAAAGTGGAGTGTTTCCTAAAGGTTCTTTTGCCTCCTGCTTATACGTGTGGTGCACGACACACCCATAAATAAGAATCTACTAAACTGGCTCATGACTCGTGAGGCCTAGTAACCTAGGCTATGATACCAACTTGTCAAGACCCAAAACCGGCCGTGATGGCATACAGCCCTAGGTAAGCCTGACCAACAATCGCTTTCACTTTAATACTAAGTCTCAAAACTGACAAATTTAAGAATATAATCCAAGAATATTAATAGAGTAATATATAAGCGCGAAAAACTGTAACACGCCCATAGAATCTGGGGTCACGACTCTAGAGCCTCTAACATGACTGAGTAATAATAAAAGTATCTGAATAACAATATAAAGATCTGGGAGAGTATGTAATGAACTGAGAAAATAATGAAGAGCAGCCAGGTCCTGCGAACATCATGCAGCTACCTCAACGACTCTGGAAATATATCTGGAGACTACGAGAATCAGCTAAGCCTCCTGTGTACCTGAATCTACATACAAGGTGCAGGGAGTAGGGGTGAGTACTACAGACTCAGTGAATAATAATATAGTAAATGTCTGAAAGCAAGAAATCCACAGAGTACCACAAGGCAAAGCTATAACTACCAATCCTGTAACTTAGCCACGAACTAACAGCAAAATAGTATCGAAAAAGCAACCGAAAATAAAATAAAGATGCAATGCAATGCACATGAATACGTTGCGGCGTGCAACCCGATCCGTTTAACGTCGACGACGCTCACTAGGGGTGTGGCTCCTTCATCCCAAGTGCAATATTATCATATCACCACTGTGGCGTGCAGCCCGGCCCATGCTCATTCCACAATATGCATATGAGTCACATAACATATTCAATCTAATTTCCCATTTTTCCAATTATAAAGGTAAATATAATTTAATTACTTAATTTCAGTAATAGTGACTTAGCATTTCATTTCGGAGATTAAACACAGGACTGAGATCAATGATTATGCAAATCATGTTATCACATAGATATTCACCCTAAGGGTACTACAGATCGGCACAAGGCCCTAAACATGGCATTAAGCCCAATTATCAAAAACACAATGTACGTATCAGACGCCAATAATTTATTCAGCTCTCGGGATTGACCAAGTCACAATCCCCAATCATTTACAACCCCGCATCTTCCATGGGGTGCGAGTCACGCCCTAACATAGCGTCACGATGTGATAAACCGAGATTTTAAACCCCCAGGCCATCATCTATATAAACTACTCACCTCTAACTGGTTGTAGCCTGCTTTCCAATGCCTTTTCCCTTCGAATCGTCTCCTACGAGCATCGAATCTATTCAAAACCACAATGAATAGGTTATTATAGTCTAAATAAACATAACCCAATTGAAATTATTTGAAAAATGTTAAAAGTCACGAAGTTGGTAAAACCCGAGCCCCGGGCCCACTTCTCGAAAAATTCTGAAAATTACATCTTTGGATTCCTCGTCTCACCACGAGTCTGCATATATAAAGTTCTTTAAAATGGAGTCTGTTTTACCCTTCAGATCCCCAAAATTCGTTTCAAAAAACTAAGCCCTAGTTCTCATAATTTCTACACACTTCCATCGAATTAGGGGTTGATTCTTCCTAAAAATGATATTTTTAAGTCAAGAGTCTTACCTCCAATCGATGCTCGCTGAGAACCCACTTCAAATCGCTCAAAAAGACCTCTTGGTTGCTTAACAATGATGGAAAATATGTTTATGTCGCAGATGAACTATCATATAAAAACACTTCTGACGCCCAGTTATTTACTCTATGCGATTGCAACCTAAAGCAAGCGATCGCGGAGAAATAATTCCAGAACATCAATTTTCCTCTTACGCGATAGCAGATAAGACCACGCGATGGCAAAACACTTCCCAATGACCCTACGCGATCGCACGCACTCCTACACGATCGCATTGACCAACCACTCTTGCCTACGCGATCGCAGAGAAAGCTACGGAACCGCAGAGACCAATTTAGCACCCCCTTCCTATGCTTCTATGCGATCGCAGCCCCTGGCTCGCGATCGCAAAGAGCAATTTTTGCTCTGCAATTTTTGCTACACTTTCTCACTTCAAAATTCCTCGTTAGCCATCTGAAATCACCCCGTGGCCCTTGGGACCTCAACAAAAAACATAGATATGCTCTATTACTTCATTCAAGCTCGCTCGTAGCATAAAAAAACTATCATAAACATCAAAATCCTCAAATTACCGCGGATTCAAGCTTAAGTTAAACTAAAACTTTGAAAACTTGCATTTGATCAAAAACCGAACCTAAACACCTCCGAATGACCTAAGAATTTACACATATATCTAAAATCACCTGACGGAGCTACTGACTGTCGAAATTTCATTCCGACCCCCGGATCAAAATCTCACCTATCAACCGGATGTTGCCAAATTTCTAACTTAGCCAATTGAAGCCTAATTCTATAGCGAACCTCCAAATTCCGTTCTGATTTCTCTCCTAAGTCAAAAGTCATCATCCAAAACTAGTCAAATCATCGGATATCCAATATGAGCCCTCTAACTCATAGGTCAACGTTCAGTTGACTTTTCCAAACTAGCTTTCTCTCAAAGAGACTAATTATCTCATTCCTATCAAAACTCCATCCGAATTACACCAAACTATCCAAATACATATATTGAAACATATAACAGCGTAAAAAGGGAAAAACGGGGCGGAAATACACGGGACGACGGGTCAGGTCATTACAATAAACTTCAATGGAGTACCAAATGGATATTTCTTTTAGGAAGATTATCTATAGCGGAGTATTAAATGAACATCCCCAATATAATTATTTTTATAACAACTATGTTCTTTTAATAAAATGTCCTTTGTTAAAACATCGAATAATTTTTCATGGAGTTCAAGCTTCTTTAAGCTAAAATCTAGCACAATGTATTTAGAATTTTGAAAAATGAACAAGATGAGCTCTTTTGGCAGTTGACTTGCTTTCTGATACATCGAATGTGAAAAATAAGTGAATAAGAACTATAATAAAAGTAAATTATTTCATTGACTACTCTAACAAGTAAAGTAAAGTGCATTAATCGGCATGAATGAACCATTTTCCTATGGTAAACAATTACTCATATCGAGTGTTTATACTAAAATATTGTAATTTACTATGGTTAATTTGTTTAATTAGATGAGAATGCATATGATTTTCCATGATTAAATTATTGAAGTCCATATGCAAGACACATGTCATATATCTATTGATTTGGCGTAAACACCCGGTGTAGGCAAGTTTTTACCATGTCAATATGATTTACCATGGTTAAATGATTAACATTCATATCCAAAACACATATCATATATTTATTGATTTGGTGTAAACACTCTGTGTGGGCAAGATTTTACCATATTCCTATATATAGAAAAAAGGAAAAAGGCGTGAGGACGTCATTTTTGCCCTATATGAGAATTACTCCCAAAAATTTCAAATATAAAATAATTTTTGTTTGTTTGCAATTGTTGTGAATGTGTTATTTTTCTTGTATTGTTTGCATTTGTTTATGCCTGTTTATTTATTAAATTAATAAAAAATACAAAAATATATTGCATTTGTATTTACGATTTAATTCTACAATTAGGAATAATCAAGTGTGCTTTACAAAAATGAAAAATTACAAAAATAATGTACGTCGCGTTTTAATATTTAATATAAAAATTGTGTGATTTCCTTTCATTCAATTTTGAGTGATAATTGTTTTTAAGAATACATTAGCATTTTAAATTTAATTTTGGTTCTACAATTTAAATTAGAATTTTTGGTTTTAATTTTGAAGATTAGTTTAAAAAGAAAAGAAAACGAAATGAAATTAAAGAGAAAAATCGGACTGGGCCAATTTTGAATTAGTAAACCAGGCCCAAACTTTCCCACCCAGTCCAGTCCATCTCCATGCCGAGCCAAACGACGCCGTACTGGCTTCTCAAATTTGAACCGTTGATCTCACTTGATCAAACGGTCCAATTCAGTCCCAACATCAACCAAGCGACGCCGTTTAAAGCATCCCCATCCAAGCCGTTGATCTTCATTTGATCCAATGGTTACAACATCGCCTTACACAACCCGATCCAACTCGTTCCCAAACAGACCCAACCCTTACTTAAAGAAACGATGTCATTTCTATTAAGTGTTTGACCCAGCCCGTTGATTTTGTTTTTGTTTTGTTTTACAGCTGTTTTTCCTTTTGTCCTATGCGCCGAGGGTCGATTGGAAACAACCTCCCTGCCCTTTCGGGTAGGGGTAAGGCTTGTCTACATATTACCCTCCCCAGACTCCCACCTAGTGGGAATATACTGGGTAGTTGTTGTTGTTGTTGTTGTTGTTGGTCCACAACAACGGATCAAATTCAATATACGAAACACCCATCCCCCCAAACTTGAGACCCGAACTTCCCTTCCCTCATCTCTCAGACCTCCCATGTAACGTCGTCGCTGACCGCCCGCCGGAAATCACCCACGGCGGCGGTCAGTCACCAAATGCCTCCAAAGTTACACCACCTTTTCCCCTTGACCTCCATTTTCCCAATCCTTGTTTATTTCCTCTCGAATTCGAGCAAGCCCCTCGAATATCTATTTTAAGCCATGAACCGTTGCGCCGCCACAAGATTCTCCGGTGGCGGAGCCACCTCAAAACTTTCCCAAACTAACACCCAATAATCCCCAAGCTACCCTCTTCCCAAGTCCCCAACCAGTTTTGCTCGAATTGTGGTAGAACTGTTCGAATCCCAAATCGAACTAAAGAACTCTAGAAACCAAATACCTGAACTTGTCCGAGATTAAGGAAATTGGGAGGTTTTTAATTGACTTTAGTCGAGTGTTCTCAGTTTAAAGTCCATTTTGACCTCTAAATTCGAGTCAAGTTCAATTGAACGGAGTCCATTTGGTTTCTTATTTCTAAGGTATTCTTTCTATTTTCCCTTTTACTTTATATTTTTATTGTTGTTTGCCTGTCTAATTTTCATTGTCATTCTTCTTTTGTTTATTACTTCCCTCCTTCTCCATCAGGCCTTTTATTAGGTCGAGTGTCATCATTGTTTCTGTGTGTTGTCGATTGTGTATGTTATAATTTGGGTAGTCGGTTAAATAAGTGTCGTCGATTAGTCTGTTATGCTTGAAAGTTAGATTAACATGATAGTAGTCTAATTTTTGGTTCATTTAAGTAGGTTTCCGTTTGATTCTATTTTCTCTATTAGTTTTGCTCTGTAAATTCATCTTCTACTCTTTTCTTATTGTTGTTTAAGTTCGAATGTTTCAGTGAACCCTGTATCTTGTTTCTCCTTTGTCTCTATGAATAAATAAAATCAGTCATTGTTAGTAAGTTTGTATATAATCTGTAGTTATTCCCATAATTGCTTGCTTGTTTAGGTCTGATTTAGAAAATATGATTTGTTCAAATGTGGATAGCATGTATATTTGTTAGTTAGGATTGATTTAGTTGTTCAATACAATCTTATTCTAATGCTATTTAGTTTGAACTGCTGATTAAGTGTAATGAATTAAATCATAAATGTTTTGGTCTAATTGAATCTGGCATTGCTGAATTATCCTAATGTGGTTGATAGGAAACTAGTTTCATATGTTTAGTAATCAAATTGGTAGGTTTTGAATTGGTTATAGTTGATGATGTACAGTAGGGAATCCTAGGGTAAATCACAGTTAGTTCAGGGGTAATTCAAGGGTTAACTGAAATTTGAACCAATAGTAATTAAACTAAAGGCTGCTAATGAACATAATGGTATAGGTGGCCACTAGGTATTGAGTAACACTCTAATGGATTAGTCAAAAGTGAGACATTCTAAGTGGGATTGAAAAGTTAAAAGACAACTAATAGTGGAAGACTACTTTCTGCTTTGGGTGGACCAATTTGAGAATAATTAACTATCCACTAAGGCCTAAAGTTCCGGTAACAAAGGATGATTGAAAATAGGAGAGACAATAAAAGGGACTTGAGCGGGCAGTAAGAGTTTGGAGAGTTAAAAACTTGAGAGTTTTGGTCAGTCTTGGAAGACGTCCTGGAATCAGTCTTGTGGTTTTTCTCTGGTTAAATCAGTTTGAGAGAGCTTATTGGAGCTGTTTGCATTTGAGTGTTATGGTCTGGTTGCATTGTGTTTCTGTTGAGGTTGCCTGGGTTTGTCTGTGAAGTTGTTTTGGTCCAAATTACACCTGTTTTGGTTGACTACTATTGGTTACTTGTTTTTTGTAGTTTGGTTTAAAACTTTTCTGGGTTTTCTTGAGTTTGATTGAGTTGTTGCTGCTGTTATATTACTGCTGCTAGTGCTACCGTGTTACTGTTGCTGATTACTCCTTTTTCCTTCTTCTATTGTCATCATCCGGGTACACGCTCTGAAATCATGTACCGATGTAAACCTAAAGTTGGAGATGAAATAAAATGCTGTCAAGTTTGCTTTTGAATTCCTTTGCATCTATAACTGGATATTTAGTAGAATTTTTACTTATAATTGATTGATAAATGTATAAATTGGACTGTTGAATCTATCTCTACAAACATGTGAATATCCTTTGTAATTAATCTTAGTTTGTGATTAATAGTTATGAAATATAGTGTAGTTAATGCGTTTCCAACTAGTCATAAAATAGTTTCAAATAGTTTATATATCACAAAACAGGTTCAAATAGTTCAAATGGAAATCAGCATGTTGGTTTGAGTAAATTGCGAGTTCATTTGAGTAAATAACATCATTTTAAATAGCAATTTGAATAATGTTAGTAACTAATGTTAGTGATGAACGTTAGCATGATGTCATACTGACAGAGTCCTTCCCTATATGCTAATTTTAACCAAATGGCTATTTTTTGCAAACATGGCCCCTTCTCAATTTCACATGAATTTTGAGGTCGGGAAGGATTATGTTACAAAATTTGTCCGTTCTTTTATCAAAATAACCTTTCGATAACTGAAAGATACTCTAAGGCTATCTCGGCAAGAACGGTTTAATATAGTGCGGAAGCTGGGTCGTCTTATTTTGACCAAAAATCCAAATAGTATTCATATGCCCACTGATTCTTTTTTTTATTTTTCAAATTAAAATAAAAGACCAGGTATTGCAAACACGACCTTTCAGTGTTTTTGGGACGAAGATTTTAAGGCTGTGAGGGTCAACCGGCCAAAATCTAAAAATGGCCAAAGGTGACTGTTTATGCAAAGTCAGCCTTTGGGCGTCCCTTTCGGGAACATTCGGCTATTTTTGATAAAACGGTATCACCCGAATTATTTATGACTTCTTTTCTTGTTTTTCAAAAAAAAGACCGGTATTTCAAACACGGCCTTCCAGCGCCTCGTCGACGAAGATTTTAAGGCTGTGTTGGTCAACTGGCCAAAAATCTAAAAAATGACCAAAGGTGACCGCTTATGCAAAGCCAGCCTTCAGGCGTCCCTTTTTGGGAACATTCGGCTATTTTTGACAAAAAAGACATTACCCGACTTAATGACAAAAAATTAAAATTTTTTGATATTTTTTGGCTATTTTTACGAAAGGGGAGGTCGGACTCGATGAGAGTTGCCTACATATCTCACACCCTATAAGAATTAAACCGGCATAGTTCGGGCCAATAAAACAAACTACATTGAAAACAAAGACACTTTTTTTTTCTTTTTCATTTGAGAATAGAACAAGTTATTTTTTGAAAATATTATTATTTTCCCCTTTTTATTTTATTTTATTTTGCAAACAAATAAAACTAAAGATAAAACATTTTTTTCATTTTTTTTAAAAATTTTCCCATTATTCAATGCCAGTCAACATGCAAGTCCGAAGCAAATACAATGCACAAGTAGTAAGATGCATCAGCATGGTCATTTTCATTTCAGGTACACCTGTCCTAGACAGACCCAACCCCTGTGTTGAGTCTCTAAAATCAAAATGCACATGATGCAAACAAACGTTCCTACTAGGGATCGGGCATGAGGTTTTGTATTCTAGGTTTAAAACCTTAGTATATTGTTTTAGACATGTCTTACCCGAGCAGACAACTCGAGCCGAGGAGGGCCAACGTATCCAGTAGCATTGCTTTTTGGCTTAACTGACGGTGCTCCACGCCTAAAATATGTGTGACTAAAATCTTTCACCAGGTGTCAAGCACATCAGCTATCTCAAAAAAAGCGGGTCATGTCAAGCAAATGCCTAATTTTAATTTCAAGAAGACTGAGAGGAAAATGGGTTTCTTAACAGTTTATATAGAATTCACAAAATATCAAAGTGGTAAAAGCGGCAATTAGCACATTAGGCCATATATGTAAATAAAATAAGATAATAAATAAATCCAATACAATAATTATTCCAAGCTCGAATTTCTAACCCTGAACTAGTGGATTTGGTTTGCAAGTTCCCAAGCAGAGTCTCTAGAGCTGTCACACCTCCTTTTTACCTGCGCCCGCATGGGCGTAAATGAGTTTTTCCAATTAAAGGACAATCAAAGTGGGATTTGTTATTAAGATTCAGAGTCGCCACTTAGGAGATTTATGGTGCCCCAAGTCACCGATTGAATCCTGAATCGAGGAAAAGAATGACTCTATATTACAGTTTGCACACCAGAAATTCGGATAAGGAATTCTGTTAACCCAGGAGAAGGTGTGAGGCATTCCCCAGTTCCGTGGTTCTAGCATGGTCTCTCAACTATCATATTTAGCTTTTTTATCAGATTTTATACAATTATTAACTTATGTGCAAATTTTAACTTTTAGCCGATTTTATTATTAATTTTTGTAAAAGACTTGCAACGTCGTGAAAACGGGTCTCGAACCACATCACATCAATGCAATCGTGGTTATTGACATATTTCGCCTCCGTTGATATTTAGATTTGGGTCACATAAATGTGCACCCGAGCTTAGGGAGATAACATTATTAAATACGCGCCGTAAAGACACTAACGCGTTATTATTTTGGAAAGGCCGTGAAATTCGCTAAACGACCTGTCCTATTATCTAAGCATTTAAAATAACCATCTATTGAGGGCCCCGTAATTTGTGCATTTTATTTGGTGAGGCTCATCTCGTTTATTTTAATAGGACGATCCTAAAGTGACTATATTGTTTCTATTTTTCCATCTCTAGTAATAAAGAAAAGGTCCTAATTAATTACATGCTTATTAGTTCGGGCCTCTTATTAGTTATTAGATTAAGGAAAATGCAAACGGAAAGTTGCATTCAAGCTCGCATAAAGGGAGATTGTTTCGTGCCCTATTCTATAAGCGAATATTACGAAGCTGAAAGTATAAATAGCATACAAGATTGACAAAAATATTAAAACAAATTTATCCTTCTCTAACTAATTTAAACTGACGGTATTAGATGAATTGAACTGTTGGAATTAACTATTTGTCATACAAAATCCATTTTTTGAACTTTTTTTTACAACTTGTTGAAAAATACATCAACACTTATTTGTATTTCTTTTGATTAGAGTATGTGGGTTGTTTAATGTTCAAATCCGTATCTCGTATTTCACTAGAGTCTGTTAGCTCGGTCTAAGTTTGTCAGTTTTTAATCATTGCAATCAAAGTGTGTTTTACTTTGAAAAAATGAAAATTTCAAAATATGTTTTATTATTTGTTTTTACCTTTCATTGGCCCAAACTACGCACGGTCTGATTCATCCGGGGTCATGATACGTAGGCAATCTATATAAGATTTGACCACAACCAAAAAAATGAAAAATGGAAAGGAAAAAAAAGATGTTAATAATGAGGACTGACTAAGTCCATTCCAACATGTTTTGTTTTGAATTGGAGAGAAAATTGAGGCGGTCGGTTTGTGGTAAGGTGGAAACACAAGACCCAAGAAAACTTGATTGTGAAACAAGACAGTGGCACCCACAATATCACGCAGGATCCTTTACCTGTACATGATTATGCATACTTTGTGGGGATGATGCATGGCGACATGGAGTATGAGAATCCTCTCGGGAACATGCTAACTTAAGATAATGATGTTGAAACTGGAGAAGGCTCTACTGAATCTCATGAGCAAATTTGTGGCTAAATGACAAGCATTGCAATTGAAAAGTCATTCCCTCGTCACTAGTGAGGAATATTGGTCACTTGTTATGATGTTAATTTGTTATCCGGGTTATTTTAGGGTTATAATCTAGATATTTGTCTTTTGGTCAAACCCTCTTATCCTTTTATTTGGTCTAACTTATTTAGTCGTAGTTGGTTTGTTTAGTGTTGTCCAGGGTTGTTTCAGTTTCATTCTAGGATTGTACTCCAGTTTGTTTTGCTTTTTTTTGTTATTCAAACCATTTCGTCATTTGTCTAATGCAAATTCTGGTCTTTTGTTAACTCCGGTCTTCTTCTTTGTTTAGTTCTTTTTATCCTTTTATTTTGTCTTTTGTTCAACGCCGATTCAAGTGACATGACATGCGACAGTTTAGGCCTAATCTCAAAAGATAATCATAAAGTCATTGGAAGATAATCGGGACACTTAAGGAAAATAAAAGTAGTTTGAGATCATTTGAAGCCCGAGTCATGAGAAACTGGGGCAAGTAAAACGTAAATAAAATCTTTAAAGGAAAGATTTGCAAAATCAACATAAAGTTCGTCCATGATAATGAGATTGAGAGTATTGCCCAACGGTGCTTTAAGGTGACAAATTAAAAGGCGGATGTGCGGATATGGCACGATCAGAAGATATGGTGAATGTCAATTATTTTGTTTGTGAAGGCATGTTTTGAATATTTGAATGACGGAGGTATTTTATTTTTGCTATCTAAACACTTTATCCTATGTTAATCCATTTAACTTTATTTATTTTCTTTCATATCCCTCTTTCGTAATCAGTAGCAAAGATAAGGAACACAAACATAGAAGAAAAAGAAAAGAAAAAAGAAATGGAAAACAACAAAAACAACAAAAAAGGAAAAAGAGATAAAGAGAAAAGGAAAGGAAAAATAATAAGTGAAAACTAGAACAACAAGGAATTGGGAACTACGTTTGGCCCGATTCCTCAAAGAGGATACGTAGGCTCTTCACAGCTCGGTCATAGTGCAACGAAAAATTAAAAAATCCCAAGCAAGAAACTGGGGCAAAAGTTGTGTTTGTGGTAAATAAATCTATTTCTGAAGGTTGTAATTTTGAACCCAAATTGATATTTTTTTAGCCTTCAAGTACCCTTTCTTTCTAGCCCTAACAAAAATCCCACATTACGGTCCGAAGAAAGACCTTCTTATCAGTCTTCAAAAAATGCCAAGTCAGACAAATGAGAGAGTATTATCGGTGAACATAACTCTGATCCTCAGCAGAAAAGACTCTAATCCCCATGCAGAAAAGACACTGATCCCCAGCAGAAAAGGCTCGGGTCCCCTGTAGAAAATAAACAGAAAATAGAGCCTTATCAGTAACACCCCAATCCCGATTGAAAAGTAATACAAAAGAGAGAGTCTTATAAGTGAAAACCTTCACGGGCATCGTAAGGCGATAAAAGCTGAGAGAAAAACCAAAATGATAGAGGCTACATAGTGAAAACCCATCGGGCACTACCAGTCGAATAATGATTGAGAATCAGATGGAAATCACTAGACAAAAAATGTGAAAGGCGATTAATGACGGAGGATAGGCCAGATGCATATGTCATGACCATTAGAGTTGTTATCCGCATTTGATAGATTTTTATTTTATAGTTTCTCTTGTTAGAGAATCATCTCGTTCCTTTGCCAGTTATTCTGTTCCTTTTATCTTTTCCTTTCATCAAAACATTCCGCAGTAGAGTTTGTTTGGTCAAGACAAGTAAGAAATGACTCCAAAATTTTCCACCAGCCTTGCAATTATGCAAGATGAGATCTGATTAGAGCATCCAAGTGGTATAAGTCAGGAAGGAACAATCGCAAAGCCGGTATAAGGATTTCCCCAGCATAAGGAGATTGACAAAGGGATGGATCAGTGTCAAGAAGGATATCCCTGCATAAATCAAAGGTTATAGACCTCAAGGCCAAGGCTAGTGGATAAATCAAGAAAGAATAATGCGGAGAGCGAAGTGCATAATTTGGAAACTCACATGAGACTCAAGGGTCGGGGAAATGCTAGTTCCCGTGTTATGCTGCAAAAAAAGAGGGATATCCCTAGAGAATAGGGTATTTTCAGTGGCACGGTTGAACGAAGAAAGTGGTTTATCAGCAATACACTACAAGATATTCAAGGGGAATCAGCTGTCATGGAAAAGATACATGGTCAGATGGAAAACAACGGTGAGATGTTTGTGAATAAGGAATAGAGAAAAAGGCCAGAAGTTATCGCCCAAGTTTCAAGATGGTCGGACGAAGCAAAGTAGGGCAAGTCATTCTAAGACCAACAGGAATCATCCCCGGCAAGTTTTAATAGTGTATGGAATGCGGAGTATGGGAAAGGGAAGAGGAGAACCATCCCCAACAGGAGTTCCATCACCAACCACCTAACTTTAAACTAACCAAACTTTTCTTTGATTTGAAACGGGTGTAGGAAATGTCCTTGTTAGCAGAGAGATATGATACCAGGGAGATTATTAAACAGGGGCAGAAAATTTTCCTTTCATTTTGAAAATTTTTCTGGAAGTCAGATATCCACTTGGGGAAGAATAATGTTAACACCAGTCGTAAGGGAAGTGGCTTTGAACCACTGTTACCCCCAGTTGTTTTGGAGGAAGGAAAACACTAGCTTTAGGTAAAGTAGTCTTGGAAGAAGCCAGATAACAGAAGGGAAGTGGTCTTTGAACTAGTGTTATCCCCAGCAGTTTGAAAGAAAGAAAATGACAAATTTTTTTGAAAGGAGTTGTATCCCCAGCAGACAAAATAAAGGGATGAAACTTGTGTTCAGAAAAAGCAAAAAGGCTAGTGTCATCCCCATCAGTCTTTGGAAGAATGAAGCACCAATTTTTAAGGAATAAAATCCCCCCAGCAGAGTTATCATCAACAACGTTTTCCCCAGCTGATAGCACTTTTATCCCTAGCAGTGTTGAGAGAAAATAAAAGTTTTGAAGGATGTAGAAAAGGAGGGAAAAGAAAGGAGATTCCCCCAGCGGTATTATCCCCTGCAAGAAAGTAAATAGTTCCAGCATTCTTATCCCCAGCAATTAAGAGGGAAGACAACACAAGTTTTGAGTAAAGTAGTTCTGAAAGGAGGTAATTCAAGTAGAAGGAAATGGATTAGAACTAAAGAGGGGACCACGGTAATAGAATGCATATGAAGTGTTGTTGATGTCGGTAGCCCTCCCGTAGAACAAAGGCGTTACTTTTTTTAGTTGTTGAAGTTGGGAGCCCGCTCGTAGAACGGAGGCGTTACCTTTTATGTTGTTGAGGTCGGGAGCCCGCCCGTAGAATGGAGGAGTCACCTTTTTATGTTGTTGAAATCGGATACCCATTTGAGGAAGTAGGAAGATAACCGAAGGAAGTATTATCCACAATGATTTTAAGGAAATAAAACACAAGTTTTGAGTAAAGTAGAAATCTCCCCCAAAATTCAAAGTAGTCAGACGAAACAGAGCTTTTAAAGGAGGAAGTCATCCCCAACAAGAATGTCATAACCAACCACCATTTTAAAACTGATAAAGCTTTCTTTGTTTGAAAGTTGAAACAGGAACAAAGCAGTGGAAGGGAAAAAGAAAAGAAAATAAGAAATTACAAAGGTAAGTTTCTCAAATCTTTGATCTTTACATTTTCCTTCTAGGATAAAAAGTTCTAGTCTGATGGAATTTCCTCCCGATACAATCTTAGTCCGATGAACTTTCTCCTGAGATCACAATCTTAGTCCGATGAACTTTCTCCTGAGATAACAATCTTAGTCGGATGAATTTTCTCCTAAGATAAAAAATTTCGTAGTCTGATGAATTTTCTCCTATGATAATTTAAAAAGAAAGGAAAGCATAATTTGAAAAGAAAGGAAGTAATAATTTCAAAAGAAATGAAGGCAGAATTGAAAAAAAAAAGAAAGGAAGTCTGAATTTGAAAAGAAAAAGAAGAAAGTCTGAATTTGAAAAAAAATTTTGAATTTGGCCAAAAATTAAGAAAGTCTGAATTCAAAAAAGTGGACCTAGTCTGATGAATTATCTCCTAGAGTCAAAATCTTAGTCTGATGAATCTTTCTCCTAAGATCACATAAATAAACCTAGTCTGAGGAATTATCTCCTAGAGTCAAAATCTCAGTCCGAAGAATCTTTCTCCTGAGATCACACAAAAATGGACCTAGTCTGATGAATTATCTTCTAGTGTCAGATCTTTGTCTATTGAAACTTTCACCTAAGATGTAAATCTTAGTCTGTTGAATTTTTCACCTAAGATAAAGATAAAATCTTAGTCTGTTGGAACTTTCACCTAAGATGAAAATCTTAGTCTGATGAAGTTTTCACCTAAGTTAAAGATATAGTCTTAGTCCATTGAAACTTTCACCTAAGATGATAATCTTAGTCTGATGAATGTTTCACCTAAGATGGTGATCATTTAAGTCTTTAAATTTCCAGTTTGAAGTCAGGATCCCGCCGTATAATAGAGGAATACATTTCAGTCTCTACATTTCAGTCTTTATATTTCATGTTTTGAAGTCGGGAGCCCACCCGTATAATAGAGGAATACATTTCAGTCTTGAAGTTAGTAACCCACCGGAAGGCAGAAGGTTACAACATAAAATCTCCAGCATAAATCCAAATTCAGAAATTAGAAGGAAGGCAACAATGGTCAGTTCAAGCTTCGAAGAAAAATAATTCGAAGCTCATAAGAAGGAAATAAGCAGTTCAAGTTCGGCAATCAAGAGAAGCCGACAACTCAAGTCAGAAGTAAAGAAACAGCGGAGGAAACACAAATCAACATAACAACAGGCAACAAGAGATGCAAGAGCAAGCTGAAGATATAAGAGTTTGTAATTCATAGTTTAGTCTAGATTCTTGTTTTATTTTAGCATGGTGTAATAAGGAGTTCAGTAAGCAGTAGGAGCAGCATGCGACATTGTTGGAAATAACGCTTTACGCTAGGGGGGGGGGTGAATAGCGTTTTAAAAATATTAAGCGTTTTAGTGCGGAATTTAAAAACTTTGCAGAAATTAAAACAAGTGCAGTAAAATAAACTTACACAATGATGTATCCTGGTTGGCCACAAACGTGGTTAGTCCAGTCCCCGAGAGACTCTCTCGAGATTTCCACTAAACTTGTCAAGCTTACGGGTGCTTAACAAACCGTTACAGCTGAGGACACAAGCCTCACCTAGGTGCTCGGGGATCACAATCCCAAAGACTTCAATTGCTCGGGGATACCAATCCCAAAGACTTCAATTGCTCGGGGATAACAATCCCAAAGACTTCAATTGCTCGGGGATAACAATCCCAAAGACTTCAACTGCTCGGGGATAACAATCCCAAAGACTTCAACTGCTCGGGGATAACAATCCCAAAGACTTCAACTGCTCGGGGATAACAATACCAAAGACTTCAACTGAGGAATCACAAGTTCCTCAACAAACGAGAATCGCAATTCTCTTACAAACACAAAACAAACTCACTTTACAAAGTACTCCTCAATGAGTAGATATGAGTAGAAATAGTACGCTCAAGATCACAACAACTTAGCTCAATAGAATGGCTCTTCAAAAAGCTTTATGGATGAATGAAAATGATGATCAATGTAAGAAAGCTTTTAGCAATGAAAATACTTAAATTGTATATGTTGTTGTTGTGAAAACACTGAGTTAAGCCTGTATTTATAGGTGAAAAACTCAGTCTTACCGTTGTCTAATTGCCAATTAAGGATTGCTGAAATTACTCAGTGACAATCGATTGTCAAGACTAAACAATCGATTGTTTGCCTATCAGATCAAAAATTCAATCCCAGATTTTACGTCAACAATCGATTACTTCAAATCAATAATCGATTATTTATAACGTTAAAAAATCCTTTCCAATTTTTGGCATAAAACATCGATTATCAGGAAATCAACAATCGATTATTTTAACAACGTTCAGAAAATCTTTTCCAGATTTTACGCAAAACATCGATTGTTAAATATCAACAATCGATTACCTGAAGGTAATTTGAAAATGTATGACAACGGTTAGTTCCAACAATCGATTATCAAATAGAACAATCGATTATAAATTAATTTCAAAACTTACTGTCTCATATATAATCGATTATCAAAAGCCACAATCGATTATTAATTTATTTAAAAACACTGGGAGACATTTTTCTCATTCTAATCGATTACCATTAGTTCATAATCGATTTTTCTGAGTTTTGAAAACTTTGCCTCAGTTAACAATCGATTATCAAAAGTACACAATCGATTGTTATGCAGTTTGCAAAAACCTGATGTTAACTGACTTACTCACAATCGATTATCATTAATTCACAATCGATTGTCATGCAGTCTTGGCTTAGAGATACTCGATTATCATAAGTACATAATCGATTATCTTAGCCCAGATTTTTGAGGCATGTTTGAAAAACATTTTAACAAATATAAATATGCATAGTTTAAAATCATTTGACACTTAAGTTAGATATGCATGATTTTGGAAAAATAATTTTAGTAGAGAAGCCATGTTATGAGCCAAGATTGAGGAATCAAGATCACAATTAATATTGACTCAATTATAACATTTCTAAACTTTGTCTTGAGCTTCTTGTAATGCATCCATTTTGTGCTTGTCCTTGAGCACTGCTATATATCGCTTATTGCTTTGTTTGACATTCATCAAAACCTACAAAAGAACACACGTTTAGTATATTGCATTTGAAACGTGTTTCCAACAATTTCCCCCTTTTTGATAATGGCAAACATAAGCGGGATATATGCAATAATTATTTTGATAATCCAAGACAAGAGTAAAGTATGCAATTTGATGTTCCCCCTCAATTCATGTTCCCCCTCACTTTAAGCATGAATGAAGTTGAGAGTGATATAGCATACTTCTTGATATCCCGTTTCTTCCCCCTTTTGCCATTAGCAAAATTTACACAAGGGAAGAATGTGAAAAAAATGTGAAATAAACACACGTTTATTTATTGGAAAATTAAGATAACATTACAAGGGTGAAACCAAACATAACTAACCAATCAAGAACAAACAGACCAAAAAACAACAATTTCTCATAACAACAACAATTTCATCATTCATCACCCCCATCCCCTTCATCATCATTGGTAGGCGCTTGATATGGCACCATCTGAGCATAGGCATAATGCACGTGATCAAAGTAACCATGGACCTCACGGGTTAGTTGAGTAATTTGGTCAGAAATGGTCCGGAGGGTAGGCTCCTGAGGAGGATGAGCACGACGGGCTTGTCGATTTTGAGGAGGAGCGGGAGCATGATCACCATCATGATGAAAGGAAGACTCCGAAATTTCCCAGATTTTGGTGCTCTTTTTGAGAGGACCATTAGCAATATTGACTCCGGAAACTTCAAGAAATTTCATTATTAAGAGGGCATAGGGGAGAGGTATGTCATCTCTGGTGGCATTGAACATATGAGATAGAATAAGCTTGCACCAATTTATTTTAACACCGGTGACAATAGCATGAAGAAATTTGGCATCCTCTTGGGAAATGGTGGTGTGATTGAGTTTACGGGGTTTGAGAACACGAGTGATGAAATAGAGAATGAAACGATAATTCGGGTCCATACCCTTTATGGTGGGACGACGGGAAGAGGACTCATCATAGGCTACTCCGGCTTGGCGGAAGAGATTAGCTTCATCAATCATGACCCCGGCATCATTTATGTACTGGTAGATGTCTTCACCATCATGCGGAATGCCGGCAATGAGGTGGAGGTTATCTTCAGAAATTAGAATGGGAATGCCGTTAACATTGGTAACAAGTTCACCCTCATCATCTTTGTGAAGGTTGGAGTAAAAAGCTTCAACCAAAGAAATGTTGTAGTAGGGGTGAGTAAGGAGTAGGAAATTGAAAAGGTTGCACTCTCTTAGCATATTTGCGGCTGGAATGAATGGTGCAACAAGAGCGTTTGTTGAAAAGCGAGGAGGGAGAATAAGGCGTTTCTCAAATTTGGTTAAGAAACGGGTGAGCTCTTCATTGGATTCAAAGAATAGAACCGATCCATCTTGATATGGATGGCGAGAAGAAGAAGCACCTTGTTTGGAACGAGCACGTTTTGAGTTGCGGCTTGACATTTTTTTTTTTTTTTTTTTTTGAAAGGATGTGCTAGGATTTTTCAAAGAAAACAAGAGAATTTGATGCTTGGGAGGCTTGAGTGAGTATACAAGAGCATATGTGCAGCCTATATATAGAGAAGGAATGAATCTTACATTTATTGGAAATGATTTGAAGAGATTTGAAGTTTGAAACGGTAAAAATAAATTCACTGACCGTTCAACAATCGATTGTTTGAATGGAATAATCGATTGTCATTAATGAAAATGATCTGACACATCGATTACACGCCAGAACGGTAAGAAAATTTGAAAAAGATAGTCGATTGTCAAACTTGGTAATCGATTGTTTTTCATATTTATGACCTGTCAGGAATCGATTATGGAGCCAAAACGGTAACATAAGTTTAAAATAGATAATCGATTGTCAATATATAGTAATCGATTGTTTCACTCACAGAGAGTTTGAATTTTGGCAAATAATCGATTGGCAGAACAAATAATCGATTGTTTGGAAGGGGGATGCTGAAATGATGAGACTTAATTCTATCAGGCAATGTAAACATTTAACAAGATTTCATGGCAAAAAAATTGAATCAACAAATAATCGACTATTGATACTGATAATCGATTGTAAGCATAAATAATCGATTATGATCGATTTTTTTTTTCTTGTATCAAGATAATTCATACTTTCCTCTTACCTTTTGGGGGATGCCTGCAAAATAGAATTAAACATCTCCGACGCTCAAGTCAGTAATCTATAAATGAAATAATAACTTTGAAACTCGTGTAGTCGGGTGAAAAAAAAATGAACTCTTAAGAATTTTGTCCTAGGATGTTCTTAAGAGGGTTTAGGGTACTTACCTTCCCTTCGACTTTGCCAATTACCTGATTTTGAACATCCTCCGTTCATTTTGGTCTTTTGGCTCATTCTCCAATTTACGAAGCTTTTTCCACAGTTTTGCCTTTTGAATTTTTCGAAAATACTTCCGATTTAAAAAAACATAAGTCGACTTTTCCGTCTCTTCCTCCTTCTTTGTGCTTTAATTGAAGGAATTTTGAATTCGTCTCTCGTCAAGTGTTTGGAGCATCCACTACACTTGATTCCTTCAAGCACACCTGCAAAACAAATCAATGCTCTTTTGGTACCCATGCCATTTTGAGTCCTTGAGGGTTATGCATACTATAATGATATGTTTGAGTAGCATGTCTATGTCTAGTAAAGCATGCGGGAGCAATATGACCAATTCGTCTACAATAATGACATGTCACATTTGGATTATGCATGCGTCTAGGCTCATAGTAGCTAGAATAATGCACATTGTTTACTCTATTTTCATTTCTCCTAATTAGAACACCATAGTCATTTCTAGGTTGAACATTTCGGGATCTTCTAGCATGATCATTGTTGTGCCTAAAATATGCATCATGTCTATGGTGACGATTGCTAGGCGGAAGGTCATGTCTAGGTCTCCTAATATTTTGTCTAGCATGCATGTTTGTTTTAGGAAAGGCATTTTTGTTATTAATCCTAGGTTGAGCTCTAGGTGGTTGGGTTTTTGCATCAACCTCTTCTTCATTTATGAAGCCTATTCCATGCTTGGTTGATTTCAAGTTATCAAGCACCACATTCAAGTTTTTATGAGAGGAGTTGAATTTATCTAGTGTGCCTTTTAATCTACCTACTTCATTCTTAAGGTCTACACAAGAAGCACAATTTTTTGTAGAACTCTCGGGCTTGTCAGAACTTCTTTTCCCATAAAACTTGTTTTGTTCTAGTAGCTTCTCATTTTCCAAAACCAATTTTTCTAATTCTTTTTCTTTTAATGAAAACTGTTTTTGAAAATCTTGTTCTTTTAGAGAAGCATTTTCTCTTAAACTAGTGACGGTTTTTGTAACTTTGAGAAATTCAGCATACAATTCATCAAAGGCATTTCTCATGTCATCAAGAGTATAAAAATTTTGAGAAGAGATTTGACTTACCTCACTTTGATTTTCTTCCTGTGCCATGAGGCAGAGATTTGCCGCTTCTTCATTTTCTTCTTCACTGGATTCGTCTCCGGAATCTCCTCCCCAAGATATGTATGCTCGTTGCTTCTTGAAGGGTTTCTTCTCCTTTTTAAGATTTGGGCAGTTTGTTTTGATATGCCCTGTTTCACCACATTCATAACATTTAACTTGCTCACTTTGCTTTTTCCCTTTGCGGTCATATTCTTTTCGCATGAATTTTTGGAACTTTTTGATGATGAGTCCAAATTCGCTATCTCCATCCTCTTCAATTGGTGATTGACTTGTGCTCGCCTTTAGGGCAATCTTTTGCCTTCTTTGTTCGTCAACAACAGGGTTAAGAATAGTGGATTCATAAGTCTTAAGATTACCTCTAAGAGCGTCTATGGTGACGTTCGTGATTCCAATTGACTCTTGAATCGCATCGGCCTTTGATCGCCATGCCGGTGTTAGGCTCCTAAGGATTTTTCGAACTAGTTCTTTGTCTGTGAACGTCTTCTTGAGTGCGTGGAGATCATTCACTATTGATGAGAACCGCTCAAACATCTCGTCTACCTTTTCGCCTTCCTTCATATGGAACAATTCGTAAGCATGAGTTAAAAAATCAATTTTAGCTTCTCTTACCTGGTCAGTCCCTTCGTAAGTGACCTCAAGCTTGTCCCACATTTCTTTCGCTGTTTTGCAGCAGGAGATTTTCCTGTAATCATTAGCATTAACAGCACAGAGTAATAAATTAATAGCTTTAAAATTATTTTGGACCATTCGATTATCCTCGGCGTTGAATTCCTCTTCTGTTTTTGGCACCCATATTCCTTCCACCTGTTTGACAGGAACCTCATTTCCTTTGATGTACACCTTCCACAAGTAAGGGCTGTTTGATCTGACGAATATCTGCATCCTTTCTTTCCAATATGAATAATTAGTCCCGTTGAACAAAGGAGGTCTTGTGGGGCACTGTCCTTCATCAATACCTGCAAAAGAGTCTAGAGTAGAAGCCATGGAAAGATTCTCTCAAACGGTTAAGTCTTTCAGAGAGTATGGCTCTGATACCAATTGTTGGAAATAACGCTTTACGCTATAGGGGGGGTGAATAGCGTTTTAAAAATATTAAGCGTTTTAGTGCGGAATTTAAAAACTTTGCAGAAATTAAAACAAGTGCAGTAAAATAAACTTACACAATGATGTATCCTGGTTGGCCACAAACGTGGTTAGTCCAGTCCCCGAGAGACTCTCTCGAGATTTCCACTAAACTTGTCAAGCTTACGGGTGCTTAACAAACCGTTACAGCTGAGGACACAAGCCTCACCTAGGTGCTCGGGGATCACAATCCCAAAGACTTCAATTGCTCGGGGATACCAATCCCAAAGACTTCAATTGCTCGGGGATAACAATCCCAAAGACTTCAATTGCTCGGGGATAACAATCCCAAAGACTTCAACTGCTCGGGGATAACAATCCCAAAGACTTCAACTGCTCGGGGATAACAATCCCAAAGACTTCAACTGCTCGGGGATAACAATACCAAAGACTTCAACTGAGGAATCACAAGTTCCTCAACAAACGAGAATCGCAATTCTCTTACAAACACAAAACAAACTCACTTTACAAAGTACTCCTCAATGAGTAGATATGAGTAGAAATAGTACGCTCAAGATCACAACAACTTAGCTCAATAGAATGGCTCTTCAAAAAGCTTTATGGATGAATGAAAATGATGATCAATGTAAGAAAGCTTTTAGCAATGAAAATACTTAAATTGTATATGTTGTTGTTGTGAAAACACTGAGTTAAGCCTGTATTTATAGGTGAAAAACTCAGTCTTACCGTTGTCTAATTGCCAATTAAGGATTGCTGAAATTACTCAGTGACAATCGATTGTCAAGACTAAACAATCGATTGTTTGCCTATCAGATCAAAAATTCAATCCCAGATTTTACGTCAACAATCGATTACTTCAAATCAATAATCGATTATTTATAACGTTAAAAAATCCTTTCCAATTTTTGGCATAAAACATCGATTATCAGGAAATCAACAATCGATTATTTTAACAACGTTCAGAAAATCTTTTCCAGATTTTACGCAAAACATCGATTGTTAAATATCAACAATCGATTACCTGAAGGTAATTTGAAAATGTATGACAACGGTTAGTTCCAACAATCGATTATCAAATAGAACAATCGATTATAAATTAATTTCAAAACTTACTGTCTCATATATAATCGATTATCAAAAGCCACAATCGATTATTAATTTATTTAAAAACACTGGGAGACATTTTTCTCATTCTAATCGATTACCATTAGTTCATAATCGATTTTTCTGAGTTTTGAAAACTTTGCCTCAGTTAACAATCGATTATCAAAAGTACACAATCGATTGTTATGCAGTTTGCAAAAACCTGATGTTAACTGACTTACTCACAATCGATTATCATTAATTCACAATCGATTGTCATGCAGTCTTGGCTTAGAGATACTCGATTATCATAAGTACATAATCGATTATCTTAGCCCAGATTTTTGAGGCATGTTTGAAAAACATTTTAACAAATATAAATATGCATAGTTTAAAATCATTTGACACTTAAGTTAGATATGCATGATTTTGGAAAAATAATTTTAGTAGAGAAGCCATGTTATGAGCCAAGATTGAGGAATCAAGATCACAATTAATATTGACTCAATTATAACATTTCTAAACTTTGTCTTGAGCTTCTTGTAATGCATCCATTTTGTGCTTGTCCTTGAGCACTGCTATATATCGCTTATTGCTTTGTTTGACATTCATCAAAACCTACAAAAGAACACACGTTTAGTATATTGCATTTGAAACGTGTTTCCAACAGACATCACTAACAGAAAAATCACAGTTCCATGGTAGTCCCAGCTACCAAAAGTTTACGAACTACATTGGCCTGATTTTCTTTTAGCCAGGGATATGTAGGAAATCTTTGAAGCACAGGTTTGGTCGAAACCTCCAAAAATTGCTTCACACGAAGCAGTCTAACGGGGAAAAAACCGCTCGTATCCGCTAGCTTTATCTTTGCAAGAAAACTCTTCGTATTTCCGGACAAAGAGGGGCAGCTGTGAGCACGTGATTTTTGCCCTATATGAGAATTAAGCCCAAAAATTTCAAAAATAAAATACTTGTTGTTTGTTTGCATTTGTTGTGAAATTTTGTCATTTTTCTTGTATTGATTACATTTGTCTGTGCATGTTTATTTGCTATATTAATAAAAAATACAAAAATATGCTGCATTTGTATTTAGGATTTAATTATACAATTAGGAGTAATCAAGTGTGGAAAATAAAAAATCACAAAAATAATGTACGTCACATTTTAATATTTAATGTCAAAATCGTGTGATTTTCTTTTATTCAATTTTGTGTGATAATTGTTTTTAAGAGTTAATTAGCATTTTAAGTTAATTTTGGTTCTACAATTTAAATTAGGATTTTAGGTTTTAATTCTAAAGATTAGTTTAAAAAGAAAAGAAAACCAAATGAAATTAAAGAGAAATCTGACTGGGAAAATTTTGAATTAGAAAACCAGGCCCAAACTCTCCCACCCGGTCCAGTCCATCTCCATGCCCAGCCAAACGTCGTTGTTCAGTAATCCCAAATCTGAACCATTGATTCACTTGATCAAATGGTCCAGTTCAGCCCCATCATCAACCAAACAATGTCGTTTAAAGCATCCCCATCCAAGCTGTTGATCTTCATTTGATGCAACAGTTATAACATCGCCTTCCAAAACTCGATCCAACCCGTTCCCAAACCAACCCAACCCTCACTTAAAGAAATAATGTCGTTTCTATTAAGTGTTTGATACAGTCTATTGATTTTAATTAATCTAATGGTCCACGGCAACGGATAAAATTCAATATACCATACACCCCCCTAAAAGTGAGACCCCAACTTCCCTTCCCTCCTCTCTCATACCTCCCATGTAACGCCACCGCTGACCGCCCGCTAGAAATCACCCACGGCGATGGTCTGTCACCAAACAACTCAAAACTTAAACCACATTTTCCCCATTGACCGCCTCTTTCCCAATCCTTATTTATTTCCTCTTGAATCCGAGCCCAGCCCTTGAATATTGACTTTAAACCACGAACCCTAGCGATGCCATATGATTCTCTGGTGGTGCCGCCACCTCTAAACTGTTCCAAACTAACACCCAATAATCCTGAAGCTGCCCTCGTCCCAAGTCCCCTACCAGGTTTGGTCGAATCGTGGTAGAACTGTTCGAATCCCAAAGCGAACTAAAGAACCCTAGAAACTAAATAACTTAATATGCCTGATATTAAGGAAATTAGGGGGTTTTTAATCGACTTTAGTCGAGTGTTCTCAGTTAAAAACACTCTATTAAAGTCCATTTTGACCTCTAAAGTTCGAGTCAAGGTCAATTGAATGGAGTCCATTTGGTTTCTAATTTCTAAGGTATTCCTTCTATTTTCCTTTTTTACTTGCCATTTTTATTGTTGTTTTCCTATCTGATTTTCATTGTAATTTGTCTTTTGTTCATTACTTCCATCCTTCTGCATCAGACCTTTTATTTGGTCGAGTGTCATCATTGTTTCTGTGTGTTGTTGATTGTATATGTTGTAATTTAGGTAATCGATTGACCAAGTGTCATTGATTAGTCTGTTATGCTTGAAAGTTAGATTAACATTATAGTAGTCTAATTTTTGGTTCATTTCAGTAGGTTTTCGTTTGATTCTATTTTTTCTATTAGTTTTGCTCAGTAGATTCATCTTCTACTCTTTTCTTATTATTGTTTAAGTTTGAATGTATCATGTGAACCCTATATCTTGTTTCTCCTTTGTCTTTCTGAATAAATAAATCAGTTAGTGTTAGTATGTTTGTATAAAAACTGTAGTTATTTCCGTAATTCCTTGTTTGTTTAGATCGAATTTAGAAAATATGATTTGGTCAAATGTGGATAGCATGTACCTTTGTCAGTTAGGATTGATTTAGTAGTTCAATACAACCTTATTCTAATGCTATTTAGTTTAACTGTTGATTAAGTGTGATGAATTAAATCCCAAATATTTTTTTCCGATTGAATGTGGCATTGCCGGATTATCCTAATGTGGTTGATAGGAAATTAGTTTCATATGTTTAGTAATCAAATTGGTAGGTTTTGAATTGGTTATTGCTGAGAATATACAGTAGGGAGTCCTAGGGTAAGTCACAGTAAGTTCAGGGGTAATTCAGGGGTTAACAGAAATTTGAACAACTAGTAATTAAACTAAAGTCTCCTAATGAACATAATGGTATAATGGGCCATTAGGTAAAGCATAATACACCAATGGATTAGTCAAAAGAGAGAAATTCTATGTGGTATTGAAAAGAAACAAGACAACTAATAGTGGAAGACTACTTTTTGCTTTGGGTGGAACAATTTGAGAATAATTAACTATCCACTAAGGCCTAAAAATCCGAAAAGGAAAGGATGATTGAAGAGAAGAGATACAATAAAAGGGAATTGAGCGGACAGTAAGAGTTTGGAGAGTTTAAAACTTGAGAGTTTTGGTTAGTCTTTGAAGAGGTCTTGGAATCAGTCTTGTGGTTTCTTTGGTTAAATCGGTTTGAGAGAGCTTATTGGAGCTGTTTGCATTTGAGTGTTCTGGTCTGGTTGCATTGTGTTTCGGTTGAGGTTGCCTGGGTTTGTCTGTGAAGTTGTTTTTGTCCAAACTACTCCTGTTTTGGTTGACTACTATTGGTTACTTGTTTTTTGCTGTTTGGTTTACAACGTTTCTGGGTTTTCTTGAGTTTGATTGAGTTGTTGCTGCTATTATATTATTGCTGCTAGTGCTATTGTGTTACTGTTGCTGATTACTCCTTTTTCCTTCTTCTATTGTCATCATCCTGGTACACTCTCTAAAATCATGTACTGATGTAAACCTGAATTTGGAGATGAAATGAAATGATGTCAAGTTTCCTTTTGAATTCCTTGCATCTTTAAGTGGATATTTAGTATAATGTTTACTTATAATTGATTGCTAAGTGTATAAATTGGACTATTGAATCTATCTCTACAAACAAGTGAATATCCTTTGTAATTAATCTTAGTTTGTGATTCCTATATATGAAATATAGTATAGTTAGTGCGTTTCCCGTTAGATGTAAAATAGTTTCAAATAGTTTATTTGTCACAAAATATGTTCAAATAGATCAAATGGAAATCAGCATGTTGTTTTAATATGTCTAGTTCTGAAATTGTGAGTTCATTGAGTAAATAAAATCATTTTAAATAGCAATTTGAATAATGTTTATAACTAATGTTAGTGATGAACATTATCATGATGTCAGTTTGTAAACGTTGATGAATTTTTCAACAAGTTGTAAAAAAAATTTCAAAAAATGGCTTTTGTATTACACATAGTTAATTCCAACTGTTCAATTCATCAATCTTGTATGCTATTTATAATTTATGCTTTAAGAATATTCGCTTATAGAATAGGGAATGAAACAATCTCCTTTTATGCGAGCTCGAATGCAATTTTCCGTTTGCATATTCCTTAATCTAATAACTAATAAGAGGCCCAAACTTATAATCATGTAATTAGTTAGGACTTTTTCTTTATTAATAGAGATGGAAAAATAAAAAAAATATAGTCATTTTAGGATCGTCCTTTTAAAATAAACGAGATGAGCCTTGCCAAATAAAACGCACAAATTTCGGGGCCCTCAATAGATGGTTATTTTAAATGCTTAGATTTCAGGACGGGTCATTTAGCGAATTTCACGGCCTTTCCAAAATAATAACGCGTTAGTGTCTTTAGGCCCGTGTTTAATATTGTTATCTCCCTAAGCTAGGGTGCACAATTATATGACCCAAATCCAAATCTCAACAGAGTGGAAATGTGTCAATAACCATGGGTGCATTGATGTGACGTGGTTAAAGACCCGTTTTCACGACGTTACAAGTCTTTTATAAAATAATAATAATTAAAGCGGCTAAAGGTTAAAATTTGCTCATAAGTTCATAATTGTATAAAATCAGATAAAAAATCTAGATATGACAGTTGAGCGACCGTGCTAGAACCACGGAACTCGGGAATGCCTAACACCTTCTCCCGGATTAACAAAACTCCTTATCCGGATTTCTGGTGTGCATACTGTAATGTAGAGTCATTCTTTTTCTCGATTCGGGATTTAACCTGTGACTTACGACACCATAAATCTCCCAAATGGCGACTTCGAATCTTAATAAAAAATCCTTTTTTGATTGTCCATTAATTGAAAAAACTCCTTTACGCCCATGTGGGTGCAGGTAAAAAGGAGGTATGACAAAAGGACTCGTCCATTTTGTTTTGTTTTCTTTCCTCTGGCTGTTCCTTGAAAGTCTGTTGTATATGTCGATTCCCCCTTTTTCTAAGGCGAAATTAAGTTTATGACATTTTTGGAGGACATCTCGTTCCTTTTTGGGAATTGTGTTTGAAGAGTCGCCACCTAATGATTAAGTGCATTAGGACACTGTAAAGGTTTTGAGTTCGAAGAAGCAGAGTTTGGGTACGGTCTAGAAATTATCTCGATGGAAAGGTGTTAGGCATCCCTCTGTGACGACCCGACCTATTGTCTCATAGATTTTCGTCATGTTTTTCCCGTTTAATGCTTATACATGTTTCATTTTATGTGTTTGGTGAATTTGAAGTAATTCAGATAGAGTTTGGTTGGAAATGAGATTTTTAGTCTCTTTAAGGAAAAGTTGGTTTGGAAAAGTCAACTGGAGGTTGAATTATGAGTTAGAGGGCTCGTAATGAATTTCTGAAGATTTGGTTAGCTTCGAGGGATGATTTAAGGCTTAGGAGAGCAATCGGGAGTAATTTTGGAGGCTCGGTGTAGAATTACGCTTGAATAGGTTAAGTTAGCATTTTGGTGATATCCGATCGATAGGTGAGATATTTTATTCGAGGGTCGGAATGGAATTTCGAGATTTGGAGTAACTTTGTTAGGTGATTTTGGATCGGTGTGCAAAATTTTAGTTGATTCTGAGGTGTTTAGGTCGGGTTTTTGATCAAATGCATTTTTCGGAAGTTTTAGTTTAACTTAGGCTTGAATCCGTTGTAATTTGATGATTCTTGTGTTGTTGGATGTGTTTTTATTATTGGAACATGTTTGTGTGATATTTTAGGATGGGTTGGCACTTTTGGTTGAGGTCCGGGGGCCTCAGAGTATTTTTGGGTGGTCAAACAGACCAATCTTGGCCTTTGGAAGTTGCAAAAAAATAGCTGAAGTGTTGCAGAGGATTTGCTCTATTAAATCGCATAGGTGGAATTGCGATCGCATAGCAGGTTTTGGAAGGGGCCCAAATTTGTTCTATGCGATTGCATGGGGAGCATTGCGATCGCGTAGGTATGGAATATTGGTCTGTGCGTTCGCATAAGTGAGAGTGCGATCGTGTAGTGTATTTGGGGCTGGGGCCCTGGTAGAGGATTGTGCTATGCGATCGCATGGGGTTGAGTGAGATTGCATAAGAGGAAATATAGAGGTCGTAAATTTCTGCTATGCGATCACAATAGCAAGGCGCGATCGCATAGAGTAAAATCTGAGCAGATAGAAGGGTTTTAATAACATTTCATCCGCGAATAAAGTCTATTTTCCACCATTGTTAAAAAACCTTGGGAGCTTTTGACAAGGAATTTAGAGGGTTTTGACTGGGAATCGATTGGAGGTAAGTCCTATGGCATATAAACGCCATTTAATTGTGATTTCAACACCTAAATTCATGGAATTTGAGTAAAAAGGGAAGAACTGGGGCTTGTGTTTTCCTATGGAGAAATTGGATATTGAGGGAGCATTTGGACTCCGATTTTGATGAGTTTTATATGTATAGACTCGTGTACAGATAAAGAACATTTTGGTGTAAAAAATTTTGACTTTCGAGAAGTTGGCCCTGGGCTCAGCTTTTGCAAATTTCGTAATTTTGATATCTTTTTAGTCTTTTTGATTAGGATATATTCCCTAAGCCTATTGTAATGTATTCGTTGTGCTTTTGGCTAGATTCAACACGCAGTGAGGTCGATTCGAGAGGCAAGGGAATTGCTAGCTAGTTTCAACCGGCTAGAGGTGAGTAATTGATGTAACTGCTGCTCTGAGGGTTTGAAACCCTAGTCCTTTACATCGTAATGCTATATTGAGGCGTGAAACAAATTCCACGATGAGTGCGGGGTCGTATACTGTTGGGGATTGAGACTTAGTCCATCCTGAGTGTTAATTTCTACTATATTAGCGACTGAAATGCATACCGGCTTATTTCCGTGTTTGGGGCCTTGTGCCGACCTGTAGTATCCTTAGAGGATTTTTATATGTTTTCCTCACTTTTGTGCATAACATAATTTCTTAGTCATGTTTTCAAATATTAAAAACAATATAATATATGTGTTTTATACATGAACCTTAAATGAAACGGATAAGAGGGTTGAGATCCCTATAGTATGCGCCCGATTGGCTGTGGACTATTTGACTGAGATGGGTCGGGGATCTAGTGGTGAGGATGTTTCCTTGATATGGATTGGGCTACATGCTGTAGCGATTATTATATATTGATATTTAGGCCGAGGGCCTATTTTATGCCAATGCCTGACTGATATTGCGCTTGGGCTGTAGGAGCCCCTCCTGAGTCTGTACACACCCCCAGTGAGCGTCGTCGACGTTAAATATGTGGAACGGACTGCACACCGCAGCTGGTACTGGAGTGTGTCGTTATATGTGTTGCATTCTGTCATGCACTATTTCTTAACTATTTTTTTTGAATATTGCTTCCACTGTTTTGGATATAAACTGCTAGATATAGAGTACTTTGTGCATTTCCTGTGTTTTCTTATCTTAAAGCTTTAGTTATGTCTATTACCACTAAGTTGGAAGTACTCACTTTACTCCCTGCACCTTGTGTGCATATCAAGGGCAGTCTTAGGGTGAGTGATTCCGGCTGATCCAGAGTTCTTTTCGGGAGTATTTGAGGTAGTTGTAGGGCGTTCACAGCCGATGATTCTCCCCTCTATCTTTATCCTTTATTTCTGCATTATCAGTGTTAGAAAGAACTTGTAGTAGGATATTATTTTGTTATTAGAAGCTCATGGTCGTGACATCAAGTCCTAGTTGGGCTGTTTTGGCATTTTGTCTGATTTGATGTATCCTTATCAATATATCAGGCCTTGACTTAAATAGCTTTATCTTTATTTGTCTAAATAATTGGAGCAATTGTTATAAATGGTTGGGCTTGCTCAGTAGTGTGCAAGGCGCCATCACGACCGGGTTGGTATCGTGACACCCACAAGATCCACTAGTGTGGTTCCCGGCCATGTTATAATTGTGACTTCACGTAGTCAAGTAAGAAATCAAGGGCTCAAATAGAAAGGGTTCACACACAATGTTGCAAATACATCGGAACTTGAGAAAGGTAAAGAAGGGTAGAAATTTTGTGAAAAAGATTTATATAGTTTTACAAGAAGAGATGAAAGAACATAAAGGGAGAGGGGTCCTAGGCTTATAACTAATATGGATCACACCAATGCAATATCCAGCAATCACTCCTCAGAAGAGGGGTCGCACGTGATATAAGCGTATTGTTCATCATATCCATATCTACCCTTCCCACCTCGTTAAGGTATTAAAGCGCGGAGTAGTAACTTATAAGTACTTGTTTGGTCTGAACTAAATTAAGGCGTTGGATAGGTTGATTCATCACATATTTTCCAGACGAGGAGTTCAAATTAGCCCTGACTAGATGTAGCTATCAAAAACTGATACAGTTAATAAGTTACCTACAATTTGCCTTAGTGAGGCTTATAGATACGACGTCTATGAGAGTTTTTCTTATTATAAAGAAAGTTACTGATTATGGAATAGGAACATACAGATTTCAAGACTAGTTTTAGGTCCAGAACGAGGCTGATTCAGTTGATTCGATCCTATAGGCATGATTTCTAAGTGTCCTTGATTTTTAACAGTTGCAATAGTCCTATATACAAGAGGGGTTGCTCTGATGGTAAGCAACCCCCACTTCCAACCGAGAGTCGTGAGTTTGAGTCTCCCCAAGAGTAAGGTGGGAAGTTCTTGGAGGGAAGGATGCCAGGGGTCTATTTGGAAACAGCTTCTCTACCCTAGGGTAGGGGTAAGGTCTGCGTACACACTGCCCTCCCCAGACCCCTCTAAGTGGGATTATACTGGGTTGTTGTTGTTGTTGTTGTTGCAATAGTCCTATAGACCTGATCTCTATGCGAATTTATCATTATAAGACCTAAAGTTGTTTTCCTAGTGATGTACATATACAGAAGTATTGAAAGACCTATAGTCATGCTTTCTAGATGCAGAATTATAAAGGGTCCTATAGGCAGATATCCTAGATGCAAAAATGCAGAGATTATATAGTCCCATAGGAAGATTTTCTAGATGCGAAAATGCAAAGATTATGCAGTCCTATAGGCAGGTTTTCTATATGACGGTTTGTGTAGAATCTAAAACATGATTTTATATATATAATATAGGACCTAAGGCGGGATCTCTATATGAAAAGTATCGGAAAAATGCAGGACTTGTCATGATTTACAGAAAGTAGTACCTAATAAGCGTGATATCTACCCTTGTGCATATAATAAATAACCATTCCCCCATCATTACAATATACCCCATAATTATTACAAATTATTACAACTTGAATGAATCAGAAAGAGGGAGAAAGTGAAAATCACATTAGAACATTCCAACTACATCTAATTAGTCTAATTCTGACTCAAAGTCCAATAATATGAGATAAACCAACTTCCACAATTAGATCTCCAAAAGAATTTCTCATATTTCAAGTGTGTCAAAGTTCCCAAGAGCCTCAAAGGGACCCAGGGCAATACTTACACCCAAACATATTTGAGAATCAAGAGCATAGTGCAGTGTGAAAATGCCAGCTCTCACATGTCCAAGTTCAGAGGGAACTCAAGGTCCCAAGGCAAGTCTCAAAGAGAGGGGCAAAACTTAAGATTCTAGGAATATGTGTAAGTGCTTAAGGGAATGAGAGAGAGACAGGCAAGCAAGTGTTCATGCCCAGCAATTTGGATGCTGGCACACCCCTGACCAGCCTGCGAGTCAGCATTAGGAGTTAGGATCCATTGTGGATCAAGTCAAAGCCTAGATAGTAATAAGGATACTGTCTGGCCAAGAACTCAACTCAGCACATAGAACGGAATACTGGTGGAGGACTCATGACAGAAACAAAAGCACAGAAAAGGAAATGTAAACAGGAAACCTGAAGCTTGAAAGTAAACACATGGGGGTGAGGCAGAATGTAAAAAGAGTGTTGAACCCAAAGCAATATGTGAGAGTGAGGAGTAGAAGTGTGAGTTTAAAGGCTCGAGGTATTGAACTCAAAGTGTTATATGTAAAATTATTGAATTGGAAGTGTGTTGAAAGTGCAGAAGGGTAGTCCCTTTTATAGTGAAGAAAGACAAGTAAGAAAGGTAAGAAAATCATTTGCAATTCATCACATAGAATTTCCCTTTAGTTAAGGGATTTGATTTCGAACGGGTAGAAGACGTTTAAGGAAAGAAATTTATTAAAATTGTTCCAATGTAATACAAGAAGTGTAAATACATAGGGGTTCTTTAAGACAAAATTCCAATTGTACACGGTTTGTGAAAAATAAGGAAAGGGAATCAATTAAACATCTAGGGAGATCAAGATTACAGGCTTTTACTCGAATTAACTCAGTTAGGAAAGAGGGTTCAATTAGAGAAAATCAGTAACAATCAATTAAATCCCATTAGAGGATTTCAAAATCAATCAATTAGTTGGTAAAGACCTTTCGAAAGAAGAGCTCGCATATATAAAGCACACTAACATATGAATCAAGAAGTTTGTTTAGAAGAAAGTTTAATCAAAGAGAGGTTCAGAACCATAAGAAAGAAAAGGTTCAAGTCCAGCTTTGGCAGACTTGCAATGAGTCTGAGAGTCCAGGGTCCCAAAGTGAAACCCTAACACACACAAAAATCAAAATTGCCATGAAACCCCCAAATCCTAGGGCTTCAAAGTCGAATCAGAAGTAGAAATGAGGAGGCAAATCATTGGAACTGACTCAGAGGTCTTATTTCAAAGCCTTAAGAGACTCAAATCAGATACGATAGCAAGTTGAACACAAAGAAAGAAAGACGATTTAAGAGAATAAAAGAACATATTTTAGAAAACTCGGGACTTAAGCAAGTTCGAAAAAGAGAGGTAATGCAAACTTAAGCAATAAAAGTAGATGGAACATGCTTAGCAAGAAATACGAACAGAGTTCAGTATAAAGCAAAAATCAATGACCTCAATGGTAAACACATACGGTAAAAGTAAAGGGGAACATAACACAAATTAACATGTGAGCACATGTATAATGAAAAAGAAGAGTAGAGGAACAATACATGCATAGTAAAAGAAGTCACATGAGCACATATAAAGAAAAGAAGAAGGAGAACCAGAAGGATATTTTGAAAAACTTTCCAGAGACCCTAAATTGAAGACAAATGATTTTAAAAGGAAAATTTTGGGAAAATACTTTTGGGCTTAGAACAGAAACATACCATAAATCTAAGAAAATAAATCGAGAAAAACCTTGAACAACTTAAGGTTTTGGAGAAATCCTAGAAGCGAGAAAGTCTTAGAGGAAAATCATATCAGGAGTCGGCTGAGTTAGAAAGTGGCTTCTAACGCCTTAGATACACCGGAGCATGGCCGGAGAGGCCCTAGATTTGTAGATCTGAGACGATCTGGGAGAGGACCTTCGAGGTTATAGCCCAATACTTCAAGCACCCATTGTTTAATGGTGGAGAGGGGTGAGTACAGACCACCCATGGTCTGAGAAACCATGGATTCCGGTGAAAGTACGGTGAAAGAAGGTAGAAGGAGGCAAGGGTTTCGAGGGGCTTTGAGAGAGTTTTGGGAGACGAAAAGATTTCAAAGGCGACGGATTAGGTGGCATGGAGTAGGGCAGGAGGTCATTTGGGTTTAATTAGGAAAGAGGAATTTGTGGCGGTTGATTAAAATGATCAACGACCTAGATCAATAGTGGGAAACGGGTATGTTTTCAAATAGGGTCAGGGCCGGGATAAAATTGGAATAGGGTCGACTTAATTTAGATGGAATTGGATCCATTTAAGGGCTATAATTTAAATGCCCAATAGGCTATAATTGAAATAAATGTGGCTAAATATTAAATTGCAAGTTTTCCCTTTTATTTTATAAAGAATATTAAAATGATTTTATAATCCAATTAAAAGTTCTGGTGCATTAAATAATATCTAAATATTAAATTTAAAATATTGGAACAAATTTTACAATTATGAAATGTTGGTAATCTAAAAATAGGCCCAAATTCCAATTATATGCAAATTAGCTTTTAAAAATACCAAATAAATTTGTAAAAATATACAAATATCACATTGACTATATTTTGGTGTAAATTTGATAATAAAATAAGCCATTAACCAAAATGAAAATCTTGGGAATAATTATTGGATTTTATACTGCTCAAATAGACAATTGATTGATTTTAAAATATCTTAAAAATTGGGAAAAAATACCAAAACTCTTGGTCATGCTTATATATGCATACATATGCTGTTGTGAATATATTTTGAGTATAAAAATATATTGGAAAAATTGGGTATCAACAGTTGTCCCTCTTTATCCGGGAAGGATGAAAGAGTTATCGGGTAAATATATGATGCCAATTTTGACCGAATGAAACAATTTGAAGAATTTTTACTAAGCTGTAGTTCTTGGTCTGCCTACATATCCTTGGTCTTATAGGAATCATTCATAGGTAGTTCAAGATCCATTGACGAAATATGCCGATGGACATTTTTTCAAAAAACGGATATGATGTTCGGGTCGAGAAGGGTGGTTGAAGTCTGATTGGCTACGGAAACTGGAGCGGATCGCTCCTGCTGAGATGGTTGTTGCTAGCCGGCGTACCAGCAAATGATCAATACAAACATATATTGTGCATAAATTTAAATGTGATGCAAGTTCCCACTGGACCATGAATGTTGTCTTTGGATAGTTAAGATGACGTCCTTGGACCATGATATCCTGGGTCATGAAGCGTATGATAAAGGATTTGTAGGCTATGAAATGATGTTCTCAGGCTATGAGAATGATTCCTTTGAATAATGATATGCAAAAACTAAAATGAGGTCCTCAGGCCATGGCATGGTGTTCTTGAGCTATGAAAATGGTGCCTGTTAACAATGACACCTTTGGACTATTTGGCGATCTTTAGCCCATGAAATGTAGCAGGTGGAGATCTATTAGTCGATGCAAGAAATAAAGGTGGCGATCTTTCAGCTAGTGTGGGGTTTAAATAAAGGGTGGGGATGTTTTAGCCAGTGCAATATTTAAATAAAGGTGGCGATATTGAAACCATTGAAAATAAGGTGGCGATATTTTAGCCATGCAGGATGGAGACAATGCTTAGTCTCGGAAGGTAGAAAGGTAGCCATATGCAATGGAAGAAATGCAAGATCGAGACAATGCTTAGATCGGAAGGCAGAAAGGTAGCCTTATGCAATGAAAGAAATGTAGATGGAAGTAGATCTTTACCTCGGAAGGCATAAAGGTAGCCTTACACAATGCAAGAAATGCAGGATGGAGACAATGCATAGTCTCGGAAGGTAGAAAAGTATCCATATGCAACCCAAGAAATGCAGGATGTAGACAATGCTTAGTCTCGGAAGGCGGAAAGGTAGCCATATGCAATGCAGTGAAATGCAGGATGGAGACAATGCTTAGTCTCAGAAGGTAGAAAGGTAGCATTATGCAATGCAAGAAATACAGGATGTAGACAATGCTTAATCTCGGAAGGCAGAAAGGTAGCCTTATGTAATGCAGAGAAATGCAGGATGGAGACAATGCTTAGTCTCAGAAGGCAGAAAGGTAGCCTTATGCAATGCAAGACATGCAGATGGAGGTAGCTTAACCTTGTAAGGCAGAAAGGTAACCATATGTAATGCAAGAAATGTAAGAGGCAAGTAATGGCAAAATCTCTTAGATGTCAACTTTATAGTTGATAGTCGATTGCAATATATTGTGGCTACTGTGGATGTCCTATGTGGACAGCAATTGTAAATAGGTGACGATCCTGAGAAGTTTTATTCCTAAAAACGTATGAGTGCATAGATGATTCTATGAATTGTGCGTGCATCCAAAACAATCCTGAGTTTTGTAAAGGAGGGAAGGTTAGTTCGTCATCCTATGTCCTTTGCTTTTCCTGCTCGGCGTTGTGCATCATTGGCGGTAGCGTTGCTAAACAAAAGCAATTTTGATAGTAACCATGCATGATTTAGTAAAAATTGCAAATACGTAATAGAAAAAATAGTTTTCTTTTAAATGAATCAACGACTACGACCTGGTTTAATACATTGCAACCTCTCTTGCTCCAGAATTTTGAGGGTCCTCCTCAAAATTCAGCCCTTGTTTACTGGGCTGATGCTTCTGACGGCTGTGAATGGCTGAAGATCAACTACAGAATTTTGAGGGTCCTCCTCAAAATTCATCCCCAGTTTCCAATGTCGGGGGAAATGAAATTTTTAATAAATTGTGACCAAAACCATAGGGCAGCCTACGTATCGCCTCTTAAATGGGAATCAGGTCAGGCATAGTTCAAATTACATTATAAAGAAATCATAAATGGTTACACAAAGTATCACTTCATTGCATCTGAGTTGATTGGCTTTGGCCAAACTTTTCCATCCATTTCTGCGAGTATAAAGGCTCCTCCGGATAGGACACGGTGAACTATGTACGGATCTTGCCATTTGGGAGAGAATTTCCCTTTGGCTTCATCTTGATGCGGGAATATTTTCTTCAGCACCAGTTGTACCGGTGTAAACTTTCTCGGCTTGACTCTCTTGTTGAAAGCTCTGGACATTTTGTTTTGATACAATTGACCATGGGAAACTACATTGATTCTTTTCCCATCCATAAGGGCTAATTGCGCGTAGCAACCTTTTACCCATTCTGTATCGTCTAGTTCCACTTCTTGTATGATCCTCAAGGAGGGAATTTCCACCTCGACGGGAATGACTGCCTCCGTACCATAAACTAGCATATAGGGAGTTGTCCCAATTGACGTGCAAACTATGGTGCGGTACCCCAACAAAACAAATGACAACTTCTCATGCCACTGCTTATGTTCCTCTATCATTTTCCTTAGTATCTTCTTGATATTCTTATTTGCTACTTCTACAGCTCCATTTATCTGAGGTTGGTAGGTTGTAGAATTCTTTTTATTCATCGTGAATGTTTCACATATTGCTTTCATCAGGTCACTGTTGAGATCGAAACCACTATCAGTAATTATTGACTCCGGAATTCTAAACCGACAAACGATGCAGTCGCGGACAAAGTCTGACACGACATTCTTAGTCACTACCTTATATGATGCTGCTTCAACCCATTTAATAAATTAATCAATTGCCACTAGAATGAACATGTTCCTGTTTGATGCGGCGGTCTCGATAAGTCTGATAACATCCATTCCCCAAGCGGTGAATAGCCATGGTGAACTTGTTGCAGTAAGCTCATTTGGAGGCACATTTATCGTATTCGCATGTATCTGACAACGATGGCAATTTCGGACATACTGGATGCAGTCCGTTTCCATAGTCATCCAAAAATATCTTGCCTGGAGTATCTTCTTTACTAAGACAAAACCATTCATATGTGGACCTCAGGTTCCTGCATGCACTTCCTCTAATAACCTTGATGCTTCATTTACTTCGACACATCTTAGTAATCCTAAATCGGAAGTCCTCCTATATAGGATTCCTCAGCTGTGAAAGAAGTTGTTAGATAACCTCCGCAGTGTGTGTTTCTTAGTAGCATTTGCAAGTTCCGGATATCCTCATGTTTCCAAATAATCCTTGATGTCGTAAAACCATGAATTTTCGTCTGCTTCTTCCTCAACATATGCACAATAGGCTGGATGATCATGAATCCTTACCTGGATGGTATCTATGAAATTCTTAGCTGAATGTTGAATCATAGATGATAGGGTTTCCAATGCATCGGAAAACGCATTCTGGACCCTGGGAACATGCTGGAACTTTGTCTTTGTGAATCTCCTCCTCAATTCCTATACATGATGCAGATAATGGAGTATCTTGGAGTTCTTGGTTGCCCATTCTTCTCGAACAAGATGTATGAGCAAATCTGAATCTTCTATTACTAGAAATTCCTAAATGTTCATATCAATGGCCTGCTTGAGCCCTAAGATTTTGGTTTCGTATTCAGCCATATTGTTGGTACACAAGAACCTGAGCTTGGAAGACACTGGATAATGTTGGCCGGTTTTCAATGCTAGGACTGCTCCTATGCCAACTCCTTTGAAATTTACTGCTCCGTCAAAAAACAATCTCCAACCATCATAGGATTCTGCAATATCTTCTCCTATGAAAGTTACCTCCTCGTTAGGAAGATACATATTTAGAGGATCGTATTCTCCGTCCACGGGATTATCAGCAAGATGATCTGTCAATGCTTTCCCTTTGATTGCCTTATGAGCTAAGTAAACAATGTCGAATTCACTCAACGGGATTTGCCATTTAGCTAAACTTGCCAATGGGCATGGACTTCTGAAAGATACACTTCAGCGGGTCAATTCTGGATATAAGATAGGTAGTAAAGGCACAGAAATAATGCCTCAACTTCTGAGCTACCCAAGTCATAGCATAACAAGTGTGTTCCAATAGGGAATCCAGGCCTCATTCGGGGTGAACTTCTTGGTGAGATAGTAGATGGCCTGCTCTTTTCTCCCCGTTCCGTCATATTGCCCCAGAACACAACCAAATGCTCTATCCAATACTACAAGGTAGAGCAGTAAAGCTCTACCTGGTTCGGGCGGAACCAAAACTGGCTGCATTGACAGGTACTCCTTGATTCTGCCGAAGGTTTTCTGGCAATCATCACTCCATTTGGTAGCAGCGCCCTTCTTCAATATTTTGAAAGATTAGTTCACAAATGACAGTGGACTGGGCAATGAACCAGCTGATATAGTTGAGTCTTCCCAGGAAACTCATCATTTCCTTCTTATTCTTTGGCGCTGGAAATTCTGGAATGGCCTTAACCTTTGATAGATCCAGTTCTATTCCTCGACGACTCACGATGAACTCAAGTAGCTTTCGGCAGGAACCCCGAAAGCATATTTGGTGGGATTCAGTTTTAGATTGTACCTTATCAGTGTGTTGAAGAATTTTCTCAAATCTTTCATGAGGTCATTGGCCCTCCTTACATGATGATGACATCATACACATACACCTAAATCTCCTTGTGTATTATGTCATGGAAAATAGTATTCATGGCCCTCATGTAGGTGGCCTCATCATTCTTCAACCCAAACGGCATCATTTTGTAACAATACATCCCCCACGACATGATGAAAGCTGTTTTCTCTGCGTCTTGCTCATCCATCCATATCTGATGATACCCTAATTAAATAATCAACAAACGACTGTAGCTCATGCTTGGTGCATTTGTCAATAAAAATGTGTATGTTCGGCAAAGGGAAGTCGTCTTTAGGACTGGCTCTTTTAAGATCTCGATAGTCGACACACACTCTAACCTTCCCGTTCTTCTTCGGCACTGGCACAATATTGGCTAACCAGCTTGGATACTCTACTGCCCTGAGAACGTTGGCTTTGCCTTGCTTGGTGACTTCTTCCTTGATTTTCAAACTCATGTCTGGTTTGAACTTTCTAAGCTTCTGCTTTACCGGCGGACACGACAGATCTGCTGGCAGTTTGTGAGCTACAATAGATATACTGAGACCAGTCATACCATCATACGACCAAGCAAATATTTCCTCATATTCACTTAGAAATTTTGTTTACTCTTCCTTATCTGACAGTGACAGGTGGATGATGATGCACATTTCCTTGACATTCTCTGTATCCCCCAAGTTGACCACCTCCGTTTTGTCCAAGTTAGACTTTGGTCTATTTTCAAAATTTTCAACCTCTTTAATGATCTCTTCTGGTATATCATCTTTTTATGAGTCTATGTTCGTTTGTTGCGTTATCTCATTTTAAATCACAATCGTCGGTTCATCAAGATAAGTAACTGTAATGATGTGTAAATAAAGTAAACGATAAAAAGTAATAAGAGCGAGGTTTATAGGAAACTGAAATTCTTTAATAAATTTCATAATTATTTTGAACATTGGAGCTCTTATTTTGAAATTAAAGAAGATGCGGAAAGCAAATCAACTAGCAAAAAGTAAAAGATAATGTATATGTTTTGTTTAGCCTGGCTACCCCGAAACTCTCCGGGCCCTGGTGGTTCTGATGGACCAATTATTGAGATGCTCTCCTCGGCTCACAGCTTGTATGGAAAGTACTTCCTCCCTTTCCTCCTCAAAAATGACATAGCAGTCCATATCGCCGTCTTTCAGAAGTAGATTCCTAATTGCCGCAAATGCTTCCTCTTCTTCTGACCCATATATGACATTAGTTGGCTGGAAATCCTACTCCAAGCAAGGTATCGGATGCTCCAGTGGGTAATAAGGTTCGTGCCATGGTGTAGACCATTCATTGAGCTCTTTCCAGGTGTATTCATATCCCAAACCAAAAGTGGTACCGTGTTTCTTTAGCTTGATGGGTTTGGCGATTCTCTGGAGGTTCTTGCCAAGTCCCTTTCCTAGTTCTTATCCACACCAATTCAGTATTTTCTCAATCTTGTTGTCCCACCATTTATCCTCGTCCACGGCGTTGACCCGCTCAATGTGGTGGTAGGTTTCTCCGCCTATTTTCCTTATTCCTCCAATTGCTACCATCACCGTGAATAATCATCTCTTGGTGATTCCACTCCACTATACTGCCTGGTGCAGGGTTGATGCTACAGCTCGGGCGGCATGAATCCAGGGCCGTACCAATAACAAGTTTGAAGATATTGGGATAACTATCACTTGAAAATCGACGTCGAACCAAGTCAGTCCCATCAGCAGACACAAAAGTATTTCTCCAATAGTGGACCTTTTGGATCTATCAAAAGCTTTGACGTTGATGTCCCCATCCTTGATCTCATGCAGGCTCTTTCCCGGTGTTCTGATAGTCACCAATGGACAAATATTAATGCTGGACCCTCTGTCAATCAGAATTCTGGTGGATGAAATAATCCTCGCACTGCATAGTGATGTGTAATGCCATGTTGTGGCTCAAACCTTCCAGGTGGCATCTCATCTTCGTGGAAAGTGATTTTATGACTCTCCAACACTTTCCCTACCATGTTTTCCATTTCTCCTCCAATTATATTGCTGGGCACATACGCCTCGCTAAGTACCTTCAATAAGGCATTCTTATGTGCATCAGATCTTTGCAATAGGGCTAAGATCGAGATCTGAGCTGGCGTTCTGTTCAACTGATCGGCGACTGAGTACTCTTTTGCTTGTATCTTCCTCCAGAGGTCATCAGGCCCAAATTCAGTAATGGTTGGTCGTCTAGAGGCTTGCTTACTGGACTCAGCTAGATATTTTAAAGTGTAAACCCTGGCGGTTCTAGTCATTCCCTGCACAGCAATTGCTTTTTCAAATTTGGTTTTCCCTTTCCTTCTCGCTTCGGTTGCGTAATCCCACGGTATAGCCTTTGAGTGGAACGATGTTTTGTCTAACATTGCTACTGGAATAGGTGCCCTTGGAGGTAATACAACAACTTCAAATGGCGCAGGTGGTTTTGGAGCTACAAACTCGACCTCAATTAGTCCGGGCGCCTTCGCAAAAGAAAGTGCTTCGAACTCTAGTGGTATAGACATGATTACTTCATCGTCCCAGAAGGCTGGATCTGAACAACAATCGGATTAAGTGTTACTATTGGTTTCTTGGTCCCGTCACTTTCAGCAATCAATCCAATCGACCCTTTGGGATCCCAATCATCTTCTATCTCGATCATGTAAATGCCTCAACCTTTATGGTCAGGGAGATGGTTGTTGCAAACATTATGAGCAGGCTCCTTTGCCACGATGATCTTGTTGTCAATTAAATCTTGGATTTTGTCCTTTAGAGAGCGACATTCATCAATGGTTTGCCCCTTCATGCCGGAATGGTATGCACATGTTTTGTTTGGGTTGATCCATTAGAAAGGTTTTTCTGGAGTTATGGAAGGGATAGGGGTGATGTAACCAGCAGCTTTGAGCCTTTCATATAGTTGGTTGATTGGCTTGGCAATGATGGTGTATTGTTGGGATTTCTATGGTCGAAATTAGGCCGAGGTCTAGGGAACTTTTGGCGAGTGGGAGGTGATTGATAGTGAGAAGGTTGAGTATTATAAGCTTGGTAGACAGGTGCAAGTTGAGAGTATCTAGGTGAAATGGGCTGATATGTGGGAGGCGGAGGTTGAGCTTGGTAGGAAGGTGATAGTTCTTGGCAATTCGAGATAGGATAATATGTGAGTGGAGGTAATGGATAGGTTTGGCATTTTATTGGGGATTTTGTTCTCTGTGCAACCATCACGGCACTCATATCCCTTTTCTTGGACGTACCATAAGGCTGTAGAGCCTTATTGGTAGCTTGTAATGGTTCAAGGTTGGTGACCATACCACTTTAAATGCCTTCTTCAATCCTTTCTCCTAGCTTGATGATATCAGAAAATATTTGGCCTTCAATCAGCATCAACCTCTCATAATATTGTCGGTCCTAATCTCGGACGAAAAACCTGTTCATATGTTCTTCTTATTAGGTCAGCATGACCTTAGCATCCTCCGATCTCCAATGAATAGCATACTCGGGGGAAGTTTCTGCAGGTTTCTTCTTCAAATTCTGGATGTAGAATACGTTTGGGGCATTTTTTGTATTGAATCTGACCATGTCCATCAAATCGGACGACATACCTACCCAGCTTGTCCACTTCTTGGGGTCTTGGCTAATGTACCAAGATAGAGCATCCCCTCTTAGATTTCTCATAAAGAGCTTCATGCAGATCATTTAATCCTTTCCGACTCCGACTAGCTTGTCCCAGTACATCCTCAAATGGACTCTGAAATCCCCTATGCCATCGAACATTTCGAACTTGGGAGGTTTGTACCCCTTGGGAAGTTCGACATCTGGTTGAATACAAATGTTCTCATAATTCAACCCCTCGATACCTTTGTTTCCTTCAACACCCTGAACTTGGCTAGTCAGCTTCTTAAGTTCCGCGGCCAGGTTTCTGATAAGAGAGTCTTTGTCATCAGATTTTGGTGTACTTGAAATTGACTGAGTATAGTGTGTCATGGTTTCCACATAAATGGAAGTGTTATGGAGACGATCATTTGTGGTGTTTAGTGGTTCAGGAATGAGAAAATGAGGGTTGTTTGAAGTGTGGCATCTGTTGTAGTGTTGAACATGAGTGGATTGTTTTTTCTGGTTTCGGCGTGTTCTATTGAGGTGTAGGATTTTGAGCATTGGGAAAGTTGACATCTGGGGTAGTGAGGGAGAATGATAAGTCTGCCAATTCCGAACTTAGTCCAGTTCTTCCTAATATTTCAACAACTTCTGCTCAAGTTGGGTGGCACTTTCCTTGGAAACCTGAATACCCTGAGTAACATGTACATGTTCACCCGAGTTCTCCTTTTTGATGTTGCTCAATTCTTCCATTTTTGCCTTGTTATTGTTTCTTATAGGACTCAGAGGAGGAGGAGGTGGTGGAGGGCCCTTGGATCTTTTGGAGTATGATGATGCCAGAGTACATGAACTAACCTTTGGGGAGGAGAATAAAACTAAAGTTAAAAGAAAAAGGTAACAAGTTAGTGAGGATCATGAGAAAAATGTTTCAATATTTAAACACATAATGCAAGAATATAAATAGTATCCTAATTTGGGAGCATCATTGTGCCCGAGGTAGGCCTAGCGACAAATAGATTTGGAGAACTTATAATGCTAAATACCTCATTTTATTGATAAAAATAAGACAAATCCCAAATAATTATTATTGCAAGAAAATACAATAGCACTAATGGCCATTGGCCTTATTACATTTTAAAATACTCCTAATTACTTGGTCCCAGAAGGATCTTCCCCAGACTCGGCATCTTTAACTCCGTCAAACAGCTTCACGAGCTCGCGCAATCCCAGCAGTATATAGGCTCTAACCAAGTGTCCTACTTCATTTCCCTCAGCGTTCTGGCAATTTTCAATCCTCTAGGTGAACTTCCTTTCCAACACTACTAAACCCCGCTCCAAATATCCCAGTTGTTTGTTGGCGCTGACACCCATATCTTTCCATTCTTCAATCAACTTCAAAAGTGCTTTTTAATTTCCCGATGTTCACTATCGCATTCCCGAATCCTCTTGAGCAATTGGTTATACTTAACATGTACTTCACCTTTTTGTCGATGACCCTATAACCTCGAACGGACCAGTAACCCACCATGATCGTCTTCCAACAAACTTGGATAGTATGGGGTGTAACCATCATGGTACCTGTCTGGTTCTATGGAATCCTTTCCCAGGATGATTTTGCAGTGCCACATGTGTTGGGCCTGGCACTTGTGACGGCTATCGCCGACTTCAAAGTCGGACCTGAAATGATTCATCCCTCTTTCTCCCTGCCTACCTCATGACTTGGAGGGGGGCATAAGGATAAGTTCCCCTCAGACCAATGAGTATGAGAGATGGTGCATCTCAAGATCGGACAATGAACTCTTCAGTAGGGAAAAATTCGAACATCCATTGCACATGGTCTTCCTTCAGATTTTCGAACAACTCTACCCACCCTTTAGCATCATCTGGTTGAGAAAACATGTTAGGCATATAGTTCATTCGCCTCAGCTGATGGAAAGCGATATGATCATCCCAGTCTCTGCACAAAATCTCTTATCGATATTCACCCTTTTCGAGGTTCACCATCAGCCAAAGTTGGAGTAGTAAGTTGCAACCCTCAAAGTGATTGGCCCATTGTTGACAGTTTTTCAGGGCTTGGTATATCTCCGCGACAATCATAAGTACTATGCTAAAAGGCTACATTCCAATTCCTTCCATTAAAGTCTTGGTGACCATGGCTAGTCTGGTGTGGATCCTAGCCTTCTTCATAGGAAATAATATCATCCCCAAAAAGCAGACCATAAAGACAAGGACCCTTCTGTGGATATGCCCCAATGAGGTGAGGGCAAATTTTTCTAGGTAAGTGCAGTATGATTTGCTATGGCTATGCCTGTCATACACATAGTCAAAAGGAATGTAAGAGTCCTTCAAACAGGTTAAGTCTGGGTTTTTCTTTAGTCCCATCATCTTGAGGAAACTCCTACCCTTGCGATTTTCTAGAATAAGAAAACCGGGAGTCTCCCAAGGAATACCAACTAACCCTCCTATTTTCTCGAGCAAAGGTGTGATTTTAAGGTTCTGGAAGTGGAACACAGATTTGTCACTATCCCAGAATAGAGTTTCAACCTCAATGATTTTGTTGTCGGGTTAGATCTCAAGAAGAGGGAAAATTTCCCAAATACTTGTGGAAAGAGTTTGATCACTGGAGTGAAGGACTTCCCACTAGCTTAGCAACCTTGGGAGAATGTTGGTTACCATGCCGAATTTGGGGACTTCATGCCTCATTTTCTTCAAAACAAAGTGTTAGACCCTTACCCCACCGGACTTGACTATTTAAACCAATAATTTGCATGAGCGACAGTTAGTTCTCCAAATAAATGCACAAACGCGATGGTGTTTTTGGGATTCAAGGAAACCCAGTGGACTATGGACAAGGATATATTAAAGATTCACTATGTTGACAACATAACTGAGTTGGCTAGGTTTGACCATGATGCATGCACAGTTAAATAGAGCAAGGTTTCTATGGGATACTAGACCGGTACCCTAGAGCGGACAACTCAAGAGGGAAAGGCACAGAACCGTCGACTGCATCGCTGATCGACTGGTTTTACTCCAAATATGCCTTTTCCATATTTAGGGGGTTGTAATATCGGAAGGGCGCAACCACTCATTATAAGCATTGCTACGGTATTTTGTTTGGCACGAGTGGAATATGATGTTGAAGATGCAATTACAAGAATGAAACAGATTGCCACGTATTTGCGCGTTCATAAAGTAATGATTACAATAATTGCTCATAATTGCAACAGTATTGAAGAAAGTAATAAGGAAATAAAAGGCATGAAGAGCCAAGTCAGTTTCGTAGAAGAAGAAGTGATAAAGACATTAATTAAAAGATGTAAAGAAGCAATAAAGTCACAAATAACATGAAATGGTAGAAGCCTAAAGAAATTTCCCAGCAGAGTTGCCATGTTGTCGATGCCCCCTTTTTCTATGGCAAAATCGGGTTTATGACATTTTTGGAAGACAACTCATTCCCTTATGGGAATTGAGTTTGAACAGTCACCACCTAATGATTAAGTGCATTAGGACACTATAAAGGTTTTGAGTTTGAAGAACCAGATTTTGGATAGAGGCTAGAAATTATCTCGAGGGGAAGGTGTTAGGCACCCCTCAAGATACACTAGTGTGGTCCCGGCCGTGTTATAAATATGACTTCACGTAATCAAGTAAGAAATCAAGGGCTCAAATAGAAAGGGTTCACACACAGTGTTGCAAATACATCGGAACTTGAGAAAGGTAAAGAAGGGAAAAACTTTTGTGAAAAAGATTTATACAGTTTTTTTACAAGAAGAGATGAAAGCACATAAAGGGCAAGGAGTCCTAGGTTTATAGCTAATATGGATCACATCAATGCAATACCCAGCAATCACTTCTCAGAAAGGGGCACACGTGATATTAGCGAATCGGTCATCATATCCACATCTACTATTCCCACCCCGTTAACGTATTAAGCACAGAGTAGTATTGTTACTTATTGCATGCTATTACCCATCCCAATCCTATTAGTCCCGGAGGCATTGAGACTACTAATCCTAAAGGGGAGGGAGTTGGGGCTTTTCAAAGTATTTAAAAGAATAAAAGTCTAGGCGACAAACAAAAACACATAAACAGTCAAGGGGAAACAAGTAGAAATATGGCTCAAACAAGCCTCATCATCCAAAATAGCAAATCAATTAGTATGACTTACAAGTACTGGTTTGGTCTGGAATAAATTAGGGCGAAGGATATGCATATTCATCACATATGTTCCAGATGAGGAGTCTAAATTAGCCTTAACTAGATCTAGCTATCAAAAATGGATACGGTTAATCAGTTACCCACAGTTTGCCTAAGTGAGGCTTATAAATACAATGTCTATCAGAGTTGTACTTATTTTAAAGGAAGTTACTGATTATGGAAGAGGAATATACAGATTTCAAGACAAGTTTTAGGTTCAGAACGAGGCAGATTCAGTTCCTATAGGCATGATTTCTAAGTGTCATTGATTTTTAACGGTTGCAATAGTCCTATAGATATGATCTCTAAGCGAATTGATCGTTATTAGACCTAAATTTTCTTGCCTGGTGACGTATATATACAGAAGTATTGAAATACCTATAGGTATGCTTTCTAGATATATCATTATAAAGGGTCCCATAGGGAGATTTTCAAGATGCAAAAATGCAGAGATTATAAAGTCCTATAGGTATTTTTTTGAGATGCAAAAATGCAGAGATTATACAGTCCTATAGGCAAGTTTTCTATATGACATTTTGTGCAGAATCTAAAATATGATTTTGTATATAACATACAGGACCTAAGGCAGGATCTCTGTAGAAAAAGTATCGGAAAAATGCAGGACTTGTCATGATTTGTAGAAACTAGTACATAATAAGCATGATATCTACACCTTGTGCATACAATAAATAACCTTTCCCTCATTACACCTTGAATGAATCAGAAAGACGGAGAAAGTGAAAATTAAATCAGAACATCCCAACTACATCTAATCAGCCTAATTCCGACTCAAAGTCCAATAATATGAGATAAACCAACTTCCAAGATTATATCTCCAAAATACTTTTCATATTTAAAGTGTGTCAAAGTTCCCAAGAGCCTCAAAGGGACTAGGGAAATGCTTACACCCAAACACATCTCAAAGGGACTTCTGAGCATTAAGAGGTAGGATCCATTGTGGATCAAGTAAATGTTGATATCCAATTTTTACCCATATAAATTTTTTTTTATACTCAAAATACTTTCAAAATAGCATATGTACGTATATATGAGCATCCCAAAATATTTTAGCATTTTTAAAGGATTTTTAAACTAATTTATGGCTTATTTTTTCACCATAAATCCCAATTATTATTTCCAAAACTTTCCATTTTGGAGAATAGTTTATTTTATTCTCACATTTACATCAAAACATTATTTACATAATTTTTATATAATTTTACAAGTCCATTTGGTATTTTGAAACTAAATTGCATGAAATTGTTATTTTAGCCTACTTTCATATTTAATAGCAATTTTTAACTAAAAAATCAAACGCAATATTTTAAAATTAATACCTACATATTATTCACCAACTTGGTGTTTTTAATTTGAATTTAAACATCTTTTACTAATTTTAAAATCAAAAGGAAAAACTAGATTTTTCAATTATGGCCTCAATTACTTTCAATTATAGCTTATTTGGGCATCTCAATTTTTACCCCAAATCCAGCCCAAATCGACGACCCGATTCCATTTTAACCCGATGCTTTACCCGTTTAATTAAACCCGTCTGTTTCATCTTTTAATCATGGTCGTTGATCATTTTGATAAACAACCCACAGCCACTCTTTCCATTTTAATTTCAAAACACCCTACTCTCATTTCCATTTCAGCCACCACCCTCAAACCTCCCCCATTCTCTCAAAACTCTCTCTAACACTCGAAACCCTAGTCACCCTTATCGTCTTCTCCGACCAAAGCCCGCCCGCCTGTGGTCTCTTCCCTTCACCCCAAATCGTATTTGTTCAAGGTTTTCGAGGTCCAACCTCCATCAGGCCTATTCAGATCCTCCGTTCCGATGTGTTCGAGCCTTAAAAGGCCTAGCCATGGTCCATACCAGATCTTTTCCAAGCCTTCTCGTTTGTATGGTTTTTTGAGAAACCCCAAAAAGCTTGTTCGAGGTTCTTTCTTCCTTTATTTTCTTAGATCTGTGACAGGTCTGTGTCATACTCGATGTTTTAATGCTTTTCCCCAATTTTTCTTCTCAAAATTAGTTTGTTCAACTTAGGCTTTTCAAAAATCTCAAAAATGATTCTTCTTCTTCTTTTTTTATTGGAATCTATTTGTTCATGTCGTATCTTATGTGTTCCTGCTTGTTCTTATGCTTTGCAGTTAATACGCATGTTTCTCTATTTTTGCTCTGTTATTCCTTCTACTAGTTTTCTACAACATGCTTTACATATCTATCTTACATGATACTTTAGTATTTTTCTTACTGAGTTTTGATTGCCTTTACTTGATCTTTGTTTGGGTTCTAAAACTGTTTTCCTACTGTCTCCTAAGTTCTATGTCACCCCTTTTCTCTCCTAAAACTTTCTTGAGTTCTGATCTTTCTCTCAAACATGTTCTTTATGATTTTCCTCTCTACTGGTTCGAACTTGCTTTGTGTATCTGTGTGATTTCTCACAAGACTCTAGAAGAGTTCTCTGAGTCTGTTTTGAGGGCTTGCCTTCGCCTTTCTGTACCCTACTCGAACTTAAACCCTAGGTTTGGGATTTTTGCAAATTTTGGTCTTTGTGACTTAATTAGTGTTCTACTTTAGAACCCTGGGTTCTCTCAAACTCATACTGAGTCTATGACTGAATTGGAATCCTTTTGTTTGTGATTTGAAATCCTTTTGATACTTGTATGCTTTATATATGAGAGCCTTTCTTTCAAAATGGTTCTGCCAACTTGTGATTGATTCCAATTTCCTTTTACTAAGGCTTGATTGATTGCTATTGATTTTCCAATTAAACCTTTTCCTCCTCCTTTTCTGACTAAGTTCATGCAAATAAGGTACTAAATTTCTGGATGTTTGATTGATTTGCATTCCTTATTTCTCAGACAATGTACTATAGGATTCTTGCCTTAAATAAACTCTGCGTACTTACCCTTGTTATGTTACCTTGGAAAGATTTCTAATTATTCTTCTTTCCTTAATTGTACCATACCCGTTTTAAATAAAATCCCTTAAACTAGGGGAGATCCTTATGAGATTGACTTAAAGTTATTTTCTTATCTTGATTACTCGTTTTCTGAACTATAAAAGGCTACTCCTTCTGCACTTGAGGACACCTTTGCAATAACACACATAGAGACTTCAGAATTAAGATCACATTTTCGGATACTTATCACTTTCAAATACCTTCTCTACTATTACTTTCTGTACTGAGCACCCTTCTCCTTTTTGCTTTACTATTTTGAGCATTCTTGAGCTCCTCTTGAACTCTCAATACTTGCGGAGGAATTAATCCTGCTGACTGCTGGCAATTTGTTTGCTTTTGTTGTTTGATGTTCTAAACTTGCAGCTGGTATGTCCCTCTAGTTAAATAATACCCTCTATGTGTTTATTTTATGCAATGCTTTCTTGCACTATGTGTTCATCCTATTCTGTTATGATCTCCTTCCTTATGCTTCGGCACCCTTAGTTTGTTATGCTTTCTTGCTTTTCTTGTGTTTCTGTAGATGCTTGTCTATGTGAGTCCCTTCTATTTGGCCCTCTCATGTGTTTGAGTGCAGTTCTGAGCCATGGTAGCATCCTATTATTGCCACCCATGACTTAGAACCAGGTTCTCTTGAACCTCTAGTCAAATCAATCCCCACTCCCTTTTCCCTTCTATGTACTGAGCCTTGACTCAAGTCTAGTGGTGTCCTAATCACCATCCAGACTCAATTCTGACGTCTAAGGTCTGCCCTTAATTTTTTTGGACCAAGTAACTGGTCAGGGGTGTGCCAGTCTATATCCATGACTGGGCATGACCACCAATGCTATGGTTCTCTAACCCCTCTCTCACTTGCACTTATTTCTAGTTCTAAGTTCTGCCCCTCTTTGGTAAGCCATTCTTTGGGACCCTGGAGCTCCCTCTGAACTTGGATGCTTTAGGGCTGGCTATTCCACACTACACTATTCTATTCTAATTATTATCCAGAGTGTAACCACTGTCTGGAGCCCTTGAGACTCCTTGGAACTCTGAAACACATTGGATGAGAGAAAACCTTGGAAATGTGGAATTCGGAATTGGTAAAACACATGTTATAGGATATTAAAGATTTCATTTGGCGGTTTGGATCTAGCTGTAGGCTGTAATGTATTTTAGTTACTTTCTTTCTTTTGGTTCTGTAATAATTCTGTGCATAAAACTCGGAGAAGTGTTAGTGAAAGGGTGTGGGTGGGGTTTACTTTATTGCATGTAATAAATGGTAGATACCATGCCTATAGGATTAATGTTGTAATTCAGTCACTTAGACACCATACCTATAGGTTTAATGTTGTTACTCAGTCACCTATATAGCATGCCTATAGTGTTAATGTTTTAATTACCTAGATATCATGCCTACATGTTTTAACGTTTTAACTCGATCGGCTAGATACCATGTCTATAGAATTTAATGCATAATACGCATAATCCAGTCATCTAAAAAATTTTCCTATAGGTTTAATGCTTTATCATCTTGAAAATCATTAATAACCCTACATATATGACTTAACATTCATGTAAGAAGTTGCATGTACAAACTGTGTCTATAGGGAATGCATACGCGCATGGCAAAACTGTAGGATAACCAAACCTGTCGTCCATTTACCCACTCTGTAATAAGTTCTAAAATCTAGACAAGTCCGTCTCACTTAATCTGTTTAAGTAATAATAACTGGGTAACTGATATTAACGTTTCAGTGTCACGTTTTCAATATAAAACTCTTATGAGCCTGTAATGCTTTTAAAATTTCTGCAAATCTGTCCCAAGCAATTCTTTTAAATTTTCAGCTTATCTCTTGAAGCTATCTTTCAAAAATAGTCCTCTAATTCACTCTTTCTTTTAAGGTATTTTGCATTTTTACAACTCTCCTGTATTTTCACTCAAATAAATCTGCAGGTTTCAAAGTCATTTCTGAACATCTGCAATTTTCAACTTCCTATTTAAATTCTTATGCATTAGGCTCTTGTCTGAAATCAGTGCTTTCTAAATAACTCGTTTGAAATACTTTAATTTCTGATAATTGGATCTGGTTGCCTAATGCAGACTTTTTATCTAGTTCTATTTGTTAAACTGGTCCTTCCGCCGCTTAAGTTTTAATTTTATGACCAAACCAGTATGTGTAAGGCATGCTAAACTAAGTGTTATCTAGTTTACGAGGTTTTATGTGAGCCTTGCATGTTTGTTTATCAATCCCCTTATTTGCTATTTGTTTTGGTTGTCGCTACTAGTATTTTGTCCTTCTAAACCCCATATATGCCTCTACCCCTTTCTTCCCCTTTAGGATTAGAAGTCCTAATACCCCGGGACTGATAGGTTGAGACGAGTACTAGCATGCAATAAGTAAATGAGACTAATTGCATTTAAATACCTTAACGGGGTGGGAAGGGTAGAATATGGATATGATGACCGGTGCGCAAATATCTCGTGCGACCTCTCTTCTCATGAGTGATTGGTAGGTATTTCATTGATGTGATTCATATTTTGTATAAACCTAGGACCCCCTTTATTTTCCTTTTATTTGCAATTTCTTTGTTAATTATGTTCTTCAAATTAATTCCTTTTTCTAAAAACTGTCTCTTTCTGTTTTCTTTACCCTTTTCAAAACTTGAAACTTATTCATAATTCTTATGTGCAAAGCTTTACTTGTTTTCTCTCACTTCCTCTTTAAGTCACAATTAAAGCATAGCCGAAAACCACACTAGTGGATCTTGAGGGGTGCCTAACACCTTCCCCCCGAGATAATCTCAAGCCCTTACCCGAACTCTGATTTTCTTTCAAACTCGCTTCTTCTTTTTAAAATGTCCTAATGCACTATAATCATTAGGTGGCGACTCTTAAAATTCTATAACCCGCTTCCCCCAAGGGAATAAGAGTTTTTGTAATGTCGCAAAACCCGATTTTACTCTTTAGGAAAAATGGGGATGTCGACAACCAAGGCCTGGACAGTAATTAGGATACTGTCAGGCCAAGAACTCAACTCAGCACATAGAAGGGAATGCGGGTAGAAGATTCATGACAGAAACAAAAGCACAGAAAATGAAATGTGAAGTACAAACTACAACATATAAACAGTAAAGTAAACGGGAAACCTGAAGCATAAAAATAAACACATAGGGCTGAGGCAGAATATTTAAACAAAGGATATACCTGTTTTAAAGAAAATAAGTAAGCAAGTAGTCTTGAAATAGCCAAATTGCAAACAACAGTTCCAAAATATCTCAGAAAAGAAGCAGAATGTCGAAAGAGTGTTGAACCCAAAATAGTATGTGAAAGTGAAGAGTACTAGTATGAATTTAAAGGCTCGAGGCATTGAACTCGAAGTGTTGTATGTAAAAGTATTGAATTGGAAGTGTGTTAAAAGTGCAAAAGGGTAGTCTCTTTTATGGTAAAAAAAGACAAGTAAGAAAGGTAAGAAAATAGTTTTCAATCAATCACATAGAATTTCCCTTAAGTTAAGGGACTTGATTTTAAATGGGCACAAGACGTTTACGGAAATAAGTTAATTAAAACTGTTCCAAAGTAATACAAAAAGGGTAAATACACATGGGTTATTAAAGGCAAAAGTCCAATGATATACGGTTTGTGAAAAATAAGAAAAGTGAATCAATTAAACAGACAGGGAGATCAAGATTACAGGTTTTTACTCGAATGAACCCAGTCAAGAAAGAGGGTTAATTAGAGAAAATCAGTAACAATCAATCAAACCCCATTAGAGGATTTCAGAATCAATCAATTAGTAGGTAAAGACTTTCGAAAGAAGATCAAACATATATAAAGTACACAAACATATGAATCAAGAAGTTTGTTTAGAAAAGAGTTTAGCCAAAGAGAGGTTCAGAACCATAAGTAACAAAAGGTTCTAGTCCAGCTTTGGCAGACTTGCAACGAGTCTGAGAGTCCAGGGTCCCAAAGTGAAATCCTGACTCGCACAAAAATTAAAATTGCCAAGAAAACCCCAAATCCTAGGGCTTCAAAGTCGAATCAAACATAGAGATGAGGAGGCAAACCATTGAAACAGACTCAAATGTCTTGTTTCAAAAACTTATGAGACCAAAAACAGATATGATAGCAAGTTGAACACAAAGAAAGAAAGCCGATTTAAGATCATAAAAGAACATATTTTAGAAAAGTTGGTACTTAAGCAAGATCGAAAGAAAAGAGAGGTAATGCAAACTTAAGCAATAAAAGTAGATGAAACATGCTTAGAAAGAAACACGAACAGAGTTCAGTAAAAGAAAAAATCAAGGACCTCAATGGTAAACACATATAGTAAAAGAATAAAGGGGAACATAACATAGATTAACATGTGAGCACATGTATAATGAAAAAGAGAAGTACAGGAACAGTACATGCGTAGTAAAAAAAGTCACACGAGCACACATAAAGAAAAGAATAAGGAGAATCAGAAGGATATTTTGAAAAACTTTCCAAAAATCCTAAATTGAAGACAAATAATTTTAAAAGAAAAAATTAGGGAAAATACTTTAGAAGCCCAGTAGAACACAAACATATCATAGATCTAAGAAACTAAACTGAGAAGAACCTCGAACAACTTAGGGTTTCGTAGAAACCCTATAAATAAGAAAGTCTTAGAGGAAAATCAGATCCGGAGTTAGCTGAGTTAGAAAGTGGATTATAACGCCTTAGATACGCTGGAGCATGGCCGGAGAGGCCCAGAACTATAGATCTAAGACGATCTGGGAGAGAACCTTCGAGGTTAGACACCAAAACATCGAGCACCCATGGTTTAACGGTGGATAGGGATGAGTATAGACCGTCCATGGCTTGAGCAGCCATAGATTCTGGTGAAAGAAGGTAGGAGGAGGCTAGGGTTTCGTGGGGCTTTGAGAGAGTTTTGGGAGACGAAAGGATTTCAAATGCGGTGGATTAGGTGGAATGAGGTAGGGCAAGAGGTCGTTTGGGTTTAATTAGGAAAGAGGATTTTTTGACCGTTGAACAAAATGATCAACATGGATCAATAGTAGGACACGGGCGGGTTTTTTATTAAGGTCGGGGCCAAGTTAATATTGGAACTGGTCCGACTTAATTTAGATGGACTTGGGTCCATTTAATGGCTATAATTTAAATGCCTAATAGGCTGCAATTTAAACAAATGTGGCTAAATATTAAATAGCCAGTTTTTCCCTTTTATGTTATAAAAATATATAGGGAAAAATTGGGTATCAATAGTATAAAAAGTCAAAAGGTACAGACACAGTTCCATCTTGTCTTAATCATTTCCAGCTAAATCTTTGCTAAATAGTACTCCCTCCAATTTTTTAAAATTAGATGAGTTACTTTTCTTTTTAGTTTGTTCGAAAATATATGACACATTTCTAAATTTAAAAATAATTTAATTTTAAATTCTTCATTTTACCTATTTTACCCTTACTGGGAAGCTTTTATAACCGCACAAATATCATGGCCCCACAAAGCTTTTACCCCTTAAGCTTTTAAGAGTGCAAGTTTCAAAAGTATTCTTTTTTATCTTAAATTCTGTGTCGAGTTGAACTGCTTTGTCTAAATTGAAATGTAGGAAGTAATAAATAAAAGTCAAGTACAAATAGGCACAGTTCCTATTTCTTCAACTTCAAGCGGAACAAGATTTATATGCCACTTTCTCAAATCTCAAGGGACTAAGTGCTAGTTTCTAGAACCTCAAGTGGTCTGTGAAAAATACACCTATAAAATTGCCAAATTTTACTATCCGTGAAGCTCATCCATGGAGTTTTAGTTGATTGGAAGGTGACCTAATGAGGTTGAGTAAGTCGACAAAGCAGAGGATGAAGATGGAGAGAATATTCCAAAAGATTATATTGTTTTTTGTGTATTTGTACATGTATATATAGAGTGAAGTATATGACTAAAAATAAAATTAACTCTACCACTAGATGTGGTTAACTTACTCTACTAATAAGTAATAACCATAGTAAACTTAAGTTACAACTATTACAACTAACTAACTGTTATTATAACTGACTAACTGACACAACTAGGCTCATTAATCCCCCTCAAGCTGGAGGGTAAGAACAAATTCTCTACTCCCAACTTACCCAATAGATGATAGTGTGGTGATTTCCCAAGGCTTTTAGTAAGTAAATCTGAAATATTTGATATTTAGTACTAACATGATGAGTTTGGATGAGACCTTCCTACAACTTCTTCCGTACAAAATAACAATCGATGTTAATATGTTTGTTCCTCTCATAAAGTATTAGATTAGAAGCTATTTGTATAGCTTCTTTACTGTCACAAAAGAGATGTATAGGCAATGCCACATTGATGCATAATTCCTTAAACGAACCCACAAGCCATGATAGTCCAACCAATGTTGAAGCCATGCTACTAAATGCTACCTCTGTTGAACTTCTTGACAATGTATTGTTTTCTTGGATTTCCAAGAAATAAGTGATTCATCATACTTCACAATGTACCCTGTAACTGATTTTCTAGACTGTAAGTAGGCTGCCCAGTCGAAGTCACAATAAGCAACCAAGGAATGAGTGCTTCAACATTTAGGTTTGTGCATCGGTAATCCCAAATCTGGAGCATTCTTCACATATCTGATGAATCGTAGGGTTGCACTCATGTGTGATCTTCTAGGTTTCTGCATGAATTGGCTCAGAACCTGAACCATATAGGTCGTATCAGGCCTGGTCATGGTAAGGTAGAGCAACCTTCCTACTAGACTTTGGTAGGGGTCAGCATCTGACATGATAGTATCCACATTATCCTTGGTCTTCGTCGCTTTATCAAATTCTATCGATGTGAGCTTTTGATTGACTTCCAAAGGTGTTGACAATGGTTTTGCTCCCTCTAGCCCTGAATCAGATATCAAATCATGGGCATATTTTCATTGATTCATTAGAATTCTAGCCTTACTTCAAGAAAATTCTATTCCTATGAAGAATCTGAGCTCCCATAAATCTTTCATTTTGAATTTCTTCTAAAGGTTATCTCTAACAACTTGAATAAGTTGCTGATTAATACATGTCACCAGAAGATCATCAAAAAAACTAGGATAAAAACCAAATCATCACCTCTTCCTCTATGTAAATAAGGAATAATCAAAATAGCTTTGAATGAATCACAGGTATTCGAGAGCCTCTATGAGCTTCAAGTTACACTGCTGAGATGCTTGCTTGAGGCCATAAAGTGACTTTCTCAATTTGCATACCTTGGCTCTAGACTCCCCCTTGCTGCTAAAACCTTGATGAAGATGCATATATACTTCTTCAAAGATATCACCCTGTAAGAATGCATTGTGCACATCCATCTTATAGATGTGCCAATGCTCTGAAGCAGCTGCAGGTATGACTAATCTGACCATATTAGCCATAGGAGAAATATAGATTTGAATTTGACTTTTTATACCCATTTTCATCCTATAGGAGTTTTACCTTTAGGGAGATCAACTATATCCAAGTTAGGCTGTCTTCCAAAGCTTGACTTTCCTATTACATAGTAGTGACCCATCTTGCATCTTTGGCTGCCTTAGAGTAATGTTCGGGCTCAAAATGACTGATTTTGTAGTGAGACATTTTATATATGAAGGAGATATACCATCATACCTTAGATAATTGGAGATAGGATATGCACAAGAACTTGTAACATAATTTTTCATCTATCTGGGAGGACCAGTTGTTCTTTAGGATTTTCTGACTACAATGGGTTGAACAACCTCTACATGTGAAGGAGATCGAGGAGTGTCCACATTCTGTGATGCAATAATAACAAATTTTGCCCCAGGACTTAGTGGTGAATCAGCATCACTCAATGCAAAGTCATTGGTAGGTATAGGTGGACTCTCCTGAACAGCATCAGAAACATGTGAGGTTAAATGCTCATCTATTAATTCAAGAACCAGAAATAAGGGATTAGGCAGCATTGTTTTACTCCTTCAATACCACGTCTCTACTAATCATAAACTGCTTGGATTTCGAGTCATATAATTTATAGCCCTTTTTTGTTGGTTAGTATCCCATAAACACTGCTGGCAATGCCCTCACAAAATACTTGTCTTGTTTCCTTACATTGGTAGCATAACATAAACACCTAAAGAACCTAAAGTGATCTAATGATGGTGCATTGTTAAAGGACACTTCATAAAGGGAATATCCTTTCAAGGTTGTAGAAGGAAATTTATTTATTATGTAAGAAAACCCTCACCCCAAAATCTTAGGGGTCTTGTAGATTAAAATCTCAAAGCTCTAGCTGTTTCAAGGATCTATCTGTGTCTTATTTCCAATATATGATTCTGTTACGGAGTATAAACATATGTGGTTTCATGTATAATTCCTAAGGTCTCAACTAACTGCTTAATATTTGAATTAACAAATTTACAGCCATTATTTTTTCTCATAATCATAATAGAACAATAAAATTGGGTACTGGTTAAAGAAAACAATCTTTTCATTAACCAACAAGTCTTATCTTTAGCATTCATCGGGAAGAGCCAAGTAATTCTTGAAAGAAATCATCTACAACTGTAAGAAAAAATCTGTTGCTATCATAAGTGGGTACTCTGAAAGGTCCCCATACATCAGCACTCAAAAGATCAAATGTTGCCTTTGTTCAACTAGTACTAATCAGAAATGGCAACCGAGTCAGTCAAGCTAACAGACAAAGAGGACACACTGCACAATCACTGTTTCTATTACTAATGTGGAGATCTTGAACGTATCAATCCTCTTAAGTGTCTCCATAGGTAGGTGACCAAGTCTCTGGTTCTATATCTCTAGCTTTATTGAATCTTGGCTAAATGACATAGAAGTAGGCATGATTGTGGTATGTACAGTTGGTGTAGAAAGCTTCCTCCTGCGTATGGAATCTTTGAGTATGTACAGTCCATTTGTGTCACTACCAATCCCCAATACCTCCCAATGTAGAGATCCTGAAATACACATATATCAAGAAAGAAAGCTACCGAATATTGCAGCTCTTTCGTCAATTTTGAAACTGATAGTAGGTTATACTTAAAGTTTGGAACATGAAGAACATCATTATCACAACCCTAAAATTGACCCGATCGTAATGGCCCCTATCCTGAAACTAGGCCAGCTGACACAACTCCCAAGTTAACCATTTATTCAATAATAATTTGCTTTTAAGCTTTTAATTAATCAAATATCTCAAAATATAACTCTAAATGAGCAATGCAAAAATAATATACAAGCCCGACATTGGGATGTCACAAGTCATGAGCTTCTACTAAGTTCTGAGTACAACAATAGTCTAAGAATGTACTAAATATAGTCTAAGGAAGATAGGAGGGAGAAAAGAAGTGTTACGAATGGCAGGCAGCTACCTTGCTAACTCCAATGACTCTGCCACTAGGCAATCAGCACCTATTACCTGGTCCAGAACTACTTGAGTCTGCACACAACGTGAAGGGAGTAATGTGAGCATACCAACTCAGTAAATAATAAAAGTAAATGAAAGATGAACAGTAATAAAACACATAAACTACATCAAAATGCTACAACAAACACAGGGTATTTCCAACACAGTACATAAATCATATACTTTGTAAAATCATGCTCAGTTTTGGTAAAAAACCCCTTTAAAACAGCTTTCAATAGCTTTATACGAGTGATAAAACAGTGATTAAAAATGGCAGAAAAGTGAACAGCCCCACGGGCATAACATAAATCAAGAACTTCCCCTCGACAAACAGAAATTCATAACCATTTCATAAATAAGAAGTCTCAGGGAAGTAACAAAACCAAATCGGTGACTAAATTCTGAATGCCTCGTACAAAATTCATTTATAATTAAAATACTTGAAATTATTTACTTAGCAGTTTTCAATAATGGCGCATTACAAAAGAAGAGTAATGTCACTACCCAAATCTAAACTCGGTCGTGATGGCGCCTCTCGTAAAGACAAGGCCAGCCAACCAATTTAAACAACCTTGTTAACAATATCTATATACAATGATTAAATTGTTTCAAGATAATTAAATAAAATGATTTCGCGTAATACAACCCAACACAGCCCAAATCGGGGTGTCGCTAGTCACAAGCATCTAAAAAATCTAAATACTACTACAAGACCAGCAATATACAGAATAGAATTTAGAATCAATGAAGAATTACGGTGTCGTGAACCCTGACGGTCACCTTGCTCAGCTACGATAGTATACCCTCAGCCCGTTAATAACATGCTACCGGGTGAACAGTGCATGCAACTGCACGCGAGGTGCAAGGAGTAAAGTAAGTACTTCCAACTTAGCGGTATTAAGAGTAAATAATAGCTTAAAGTAAGAAATCATGTAAGGCACTCCATCATGCTATATAGAATATTACAACCCTTTCTAAGGAGAAACAGTTAAATTGTGAAAATCCTTTGAAAACATTTGGGCTCAGTAAAAACCTCTTTTAAAATATTCCTTTTTAACAGTTGTGAAAATAACTTCAATAAGTAGGGAATAATTCGAAATCTTCCCCTCGGGATAAATATCAACCTCGCCGTACAGTATCAGCCCCGTGGGCTCACTCCCAACTCACAATTTACAACATCAGCCTCTCGGGCACAACACTCCATCAGAAATAACACTAGGGTATCTGGTAAACAGTACAAGAAGTAGCATGGATACCAATGAAATGGGAGTGCTGAATGTCATGACAAACAGTAAAATAGGAACAAATGCATGGATGCAATGCAATGCATATGATGGTACATTCCAGTACCCGCTGTAGCGCGCAGCCTGGGCCACCCATAATCATTTAACATCGATGGCACTTACTGGGGGTATGTACAGACTCCTGAGGGGCTCCTATAGACCAAGCGCAATATACTGGTCAGTCAATGTTACCTGACCCGTCAGCCAATGTTACCTGACCAATTTATATCATATAGTGTCATTGTTACCACTATTTCAAGTTCCTGCTGCAGCATGCAGCCCGAGCCACCCATAATATTGAAGTCACATCACACAGTGCCATTGTTACTACTGTTTCAAGTTCTTGTTGCGGCGCTCAGCCAAGCCACCCATAATATTTACGAAATAATATCATAAGCCCCTTGGGCATTTATAAAATAATAGTCTCAGCCCGAAATAACATTTAAAATATCATTTGAGTTTTCAAAACTTAGAAGCATGGCTGAGTTTGCAAAACAGTATTAAAATCTTGGACTGGAACCAAATGATATGCAACATATGCTAAAAACGGTAATCTCAACCCTCAAAGGATTCACATAGTTGGCACAAAGCCCAAACATGAGAATCAGCCCAAATTATGATGATAACAAATAATTTCAGACAAATTCACGATAAAATCAACAACCGAGATGGACCAAGTCACAGTCCCCAACGGTGCTCTATCCCACGCTCATATCCGGCGTGCAAGTCACCTCAATACAGCACTATGATGTGCAAATCCAGGGTTTCAAACCCTATGGATATCATTTACAAGTATTACTCACCTCAAACCCGTGAAATCTCTAGCCTATGACGCCTTTACCCCTCAAAACATTCTCCACTCACGTCGAATCTATCCAAAATTTAGAGCAGATACATCAAAATATGCAAAGGGAATATAACCCAATCGAAACGACTCAAAAAATAACGAAAATTACGAAATTTGCAAAATTTGAGCCCCAAGCCCATGTCTCAAAATTGCATAATTTACATTACCGTATTCCTCATCTCACCACGAGTCCGTACATATCAAATGTACTAAAATTGGAGTTCATTTGACCCCTCAAATCATCATTTCTATCCAAGAGGGTTTTCTACCCTTTTTAACAAAATTCTCAAACTAAACACCAAAACATGTAATAGATTCGAGTTATACCACCAAAATTGAGTCAAGAACACTTACCCCAATGTTTTCCTTGAAAATGTCTCAAAATATCGCCTCACCCGAGCTCCCTTGGTCCAAAAATGGAAAATGTGATGACTCCCATTTTTAGAAAAATAATAATCTGTCCAGAAATTTCGGGGGCACTGTTCACGCGTCGGGAACTAATCACTTGACTGTTCACTTGAATTGTTCACGGGTATTGTTTCACTGGTACAGTTCACACCACTGTTCACAGCAGAATTTTTCTGCTGCATATTTTTCTAAGTCCGGAATCCCTCCGAAACACTCCCGAGCCTCGGGGCTCCAAAACAAATATGCAAACTGACTCTAAGACATCACACGAACTTGCTCGAGCAATCAAATCGCCAAAAATAACATCAAAATCAATAATTTGAGCCTTAAATCCAAGAATTCTATTAAATTTCACATCCGATGCCGAAACACGTCAAAACTAGTGCGAATGACCTCATATTTTGAAAACAAGTGCAAAATGACGAAGCTACGGCAACTCTTAGAATTCCATTCCGACCCTCGTATCAAAATCACACCTATCAACCGGAATTCGCCAAAATACTAACTTTGTCAATTCAAGCTTAATTCTACACCGGTCATCATAAAAATATTCTGGACAGACTCCTCAGTCTCAAATCACCTAACAAAGCTATCCAAACCATAAAATTTGCATTTCGAGCCCATTAACACATAAGTCAATATCCGGTTGACTTTTCCAACTTAAGCTTCCTTAAAAGATACTAAGTATCTCAAACCTTACCAAAATCATTGCGGAATGACTTCAATTTTGTACACAAGTCACCTTCAACAATACGGACTTGCCCCAACTTTCGGAATCGGATTTCGACCCCGATATCAAAATTTCCACTTCCGATCGAATTTTCTCAAAAACCTTCAAATTTCTATATTTAGCCAAATGACTTCAAAATGACCTACAAACCTCCGAATTCACTTCCCATCACGCTCCCAAATCCATAATCACCATACGGAGCAACTCCCAGTCTCAGAATCCCAAACGGACATTAATAACACTGAAATGCATTTTAAGCCAAACTGATGCAATTTCTTCTAAAACGATATCTGCCACAATAGTCGCCAAAACGCTCCCGGGTTATCCAATACCTTATCCGGGAATACGACCAAGTCCTAAATCATCATACAAACCTGATGGAACTTTCGGATCCCGATTCCGTGGTCATTTACTCAAAATTGCAATCCTAGTTCATTTCTTCAACTTTAAGCATATAAAATGAGAATTTCCATTTAGATTTGACTCCAAACTTCCTGAATTTTAATTTTGACCATACACACAAGTCAATATACCTGAGAAGAAGTTTCTCATAGACTCTAACTGCTGAATGACGTGCCGGATCTCAAAATGACCGGTCGGATCGTTACAATCTCCCCACTTAAACATACGTTCGTCCTCGAACGTGCTGAGAACTACAGTGATGTAGTTTGAAATAACTTGTTTAACACATCATGCACCTTCTCGTGCTACCACTACTCAGTTGAGCTATTGGCTCGATAATTCTGTAAATATGATCCTTTATTCAAACAAATAAGGCATTAGGCCAAATTCCAACATCCTGAATTTCCTGCCAAGTCTGTTTCCATCATACAACCACCATATCAATCTCCACACGCTGTACCCAAACATTAATGCATAACTTTGTTGAATTCACACTTTGAATCACTTTACTCATAGGACCACAATAACATTCTTTAAACATAATAGTCGAAATTCCACAAATCTGATGCTCCCATTGCATCTCATGACCTACACAGGTCTTACTCTATGTTTTAAAACACCGATACGATTGAAGAGATGTGCTGAAATTCATAACCAACTGCTGAATCAACAATTCATTGGATCCATACTCTTGACGAGTTCCATTACCTTGTCCCAAACTAAAGAATGATCTTAATATACTTCATATAATCAGTTTGCACCGACCCCAAATCTAGTAACCTCGTCTCACCCAGTACGAACTACTCAGGTAATAAGCCACCTTAGACTTAATCAAAAATACCACAACACGCCACAATGTGCCAGTATGCTATCAATTCGAACGTGATACAAAAAGGAAGGCGAACTCTAGGAGGAAATACTCAACTCACACACTAACATAGACTTCCTCAGAAAACAGGGAAATAGAACCCACAAAAGCAAATATGGGAGACTGTACTGAACATCGTACTGTTGCGGAGCAAAACCTGATCCAGAAATGTTACCCATGGCGGTGCCACCCGATCCCTATATATAGCTCACATAAGGAGATATATATGTCGAGCTGAAAATATCATCACATCAAAACACCGGATATCGTTCATAGACACACTAAGGTGCATAATACCATTCCCAAGGAAACATATAGCTCTATAGGCTACAAACTCAAACACAAATGAGGTACGATACATGATCTAAGTCTCAAGAACCTTCCTGCTCATATAATATCACCGTTGAGCGGAACCTCAACACATACGGAATTTACCAAGTCGTATCAGAACTCATACGGTGCAATATATCTTTACATAAATTATCTGACCATGAAATAAGACCATGACTATTCTTTCATAAAGAGTGCATTGCTGAAATAAACACAATTGGCCTTACGTAAGGCTCACTTCAACATTTAAACCTATCCACCGACCTCAAGTCGATCCTGATCATGCCAAGCTAGGCCAATAATATTTCACAGGTCCATAACCCAATAATTAGAGTGTCCTCCGAGAATAAATTCTCAAATGGATGATATTACCAAAATCCTCATACTTGGTTTAAATTTCTAATTAATCAAGTGACTACATGTCACACTTATACAATATTCCCGTGGTACAAGCTCCCACCATCTTCCTAAATAATTAATGGGTCTGCACATTCAAACCACCAGTTGCACTAACGCTGAAAAGTGATCAAGAATCCCTAACCAGGATGCAAAACCTTTCTCACAGAACACCGATCTCAGGTGATACTGAAGTTAATTCCCATCTTACTCAAAATACTAAACTCATATCCTGCTCATATAATATCGTGACATCACAGTCATTAACCAAATTGCAACCTTGGTCCTTACTTCATATTCCGTACCACTCACTGCACATCACGTGCTAATATACGTAGACGCAATTTCCATCACAACTCCGGAACCGCCGATAGGCTAATACTTCATCACATAAGACTTTCCATTTAACTCACTTCAGGAGAACTATAGCAGCATACAGGCAAATTCTCATAATCATTGAATATGCCAATCTCTTAGTAGTTTTCCAAGCCACCATAACACTCTCTGGGATCCGTCTACTCATAATAGCCCCTAACAAAAGAATTCTTCAAAATAACATCAATCACTGCGGTCGACAAGCATCACATACACTGCCATAATCACATATATAACTCTATCACGCTGAACGAACCGATCACTGACACCAATATGCCAACTCAAGTATGGCTAATCAATCTACTTCCTTCCAATTTATCCTTGGTTGCCTTAGAAATAATAATATCTCCCTTTAACACCTAACTTATTTCAACCGCACTCACCCCGAGTGACGTTAAATCACGAGACCATGCTGTCTCAAATACCATGACCATTTCATGTCTCTCAAATGCTACACCGCAAGTCAAAACATCATCGAACATTCTGTGCCTTTCTTCATAAGTTGCTTCAAAAGCTTGACTCTTAACCGTACTTACAGACTCAAAATCATTAAGCACCACACTTTACCTCTTAAATTGACTAGGACCGCTGTTGACAGCCACGCAGCTATGACTTGGCCTCGAATGCAACCAACTCTATTGAATTTTATAACATGTGAATACCATCTCGATAAAGCACCCAACGGAATCATTTCCCTCGAAGCCTGCACCTATACGAGGCATAAATCATGAATCTTCCCTCAAGTCTCAACATGAGCCAATAAGGCTAACCATAACACGCATCCAACCATTCATTTACTCAAATCACCACTCATGGTCCTTTTACGTAGCTGCAATAACCCATTAATACGCCAATAACCAGAATTCATGCAGGTAATTAACCATGCAACCCAATCATAAGTGGTGGGACTCCACCACTTAGCTCAAAGCCACTATTACACGACTCTCGAACATATTAGAACCATTCTCTTAAGTCATTTACTCTTATTCAAACTGCAATTCACCTAATCCAAGGAACATAACCACCCTTCCTCATTAGCACTCTGGGCAGGATATGACCTCATTCCAATACAACCAAACATCTTCCTGCTCCATGCACCGAGCATTCTTTACCAACGACATCTTAAGACATACTGTGATTCTCACAATTCTATGAAGCACTATGTAGCCTTTGTCAAAGTTCTCCCTTACCCGTGCCATCTTCGGACCAATTTTCGCAGCCAGAGCTTATTCACCAGCATGCCTCGAACCGGAACCAACATAGCACATAACCGTACAATTATCTAATCAGTAGCAAACTCCCCAAATTGGCTCGAAGCCATAAATAACAACACATATACTCTATTGCTTCCGTAATACCATGGTGAGATTAAACTCATTCCTTCATTAGCTTGTGAAAACACGAATTATCGGAAATTTTAACTCTTCTGCCCACTCTTTGGGCGATAAGACTTTTACTAAGTCCACATTTTTAGAAAATTTTGGCAGAGTTTCCTTTGTAATTCGGCCTATCCGCCTACCAGAAAATCACCAAAACTATCCTAACAACAGATCCACAACCTGACAAAGCATCATAATAAACATCAACACCTAATAGTCCACCTACCATCCAGAAGGTCTCCATCAACACTTCCAAGTCATATAGATACATCTCGCAATTGTAACATACTCATCATGTAGCTATCTATCCATCATTCCCACTAATAGGGACAACACCGAAAATATAAGTTCAAAACACTTGCTCACATAATCAGCACCTCGGTGCTCAATCCATAGGCAAAGATCCGGCCTCAAGTCCTCCAGACTGGCCTAACATCAAACTCACAGATATTACACCTCGCCCCTCGATTGGGTAATTACAAGCCATCAAGGCATATCTAATACTGAGCATTCATTCGCGCATACGAATATGTGGAAGGAACTTTAAAGTTTACTTTTTCAAGCTAAATCAAGGACGCACGATAAGATTTCAAGAATGTGAAGTTTTCCTAAAGGTTCTGCATCTTCCCGAGGATAAAGACAGACGTATCCATACCGATCAACGAGACTCTACTAAACCTGCTCATGACTCGCGAGACCTAGTAACCTAGGCTCTGATACCAACTTGTCACGATCCAAATCCCAAACCCGATTATGATGGAACCTCTCGTGAAGACAAGGCCAGCCAACAAATTTAAACAACCTTTTCAACAACATATATATACACAGATTAACAGTTTCAAGATTATTAAATAAAATGATTTCACGGAATACAACCCAACACAGCCCAAATCCGGATGTCACTAGTCACGAGCATCAAAAGAATCTAAATACTACTACAAGACCAGCAATATGCAGAATGGAATTTAGAATCAATGAAGAATTACGGTGCCGTGAACACTGACGGTCACCTTGCTCAACTACGATAGTATACCCTCAGTCCGTTAATAAGCCACTACCGGGTGAACAGTACCTGCAACTGCACGCGAGGTTCAGGGAGTAAAGTGAGTACTTCCAACTCAGTGGTAATAAGAATAAATAATAGCTGAAAGTAAGAAATCACGTAAGGCACTCCATCATGCTATATAGAATATTACAACCCTTTCTGAGGAGAAATAGTAAAATTGTGAAAATCCTTTGGAAAACATCTGGGCTCACTAAAAACCTCTTTTGAAAATATTCCTTTTCAACACTTGCGAAAATAACTTCAATAAGTAGGGAATAATCAGAAATCTACCCCTCGGGCTCAATATCAACCTCTCCGTACAGTATCAGCCCCATGGGCTCACTCCTAACTCATAAAGTACATTATCTCGAGCACAACATTCCATAAACAAATAACACCATGGTGTCTGGCAGTACAAGAAGTACCATGGATACCAATGAAATGAGAGTGCTGAATGTCATGACAAATAGTACAAATAGGAACAAACGCATGGATGCAATGTAATGCATATGATGATACATTTCAGTACCGTCTGCGGCACGCAGCCCGAGCCACCCATAATCATTTAACGTCAACGGCGCCCCTTGGGGGTGTGTACAGACTCCGGAGGGGTTCCTAGAGCCCAAGCGCAATATACTAGTCAGTCAATGATACCTGACGCGTAAGCCAATGTTACCTGACCAATTTATATCATATAGTGCCATGGTTACCACTATTTCAAGTTCCTGCTGCGGCGCGCAGCCTGAGCCACCCATAATATTTCAAGTCACATCACACAATGCCATTGTTACCATTGTTTCAAGTTCTTGCTGCAACGCACAGCCCGAGCCACCTATAATATTTCAGAAAATATCATAAGCCCCTTGGGCATTTATAAAATAATAGTCTCAGCCAGAAATAATATTTAAAATGTCATTTGAGTTGTCAAACCGTAGAAGCAGGGCTGAGTTTGCAAAACAGTATTAAAATCTTGGACTGGAATCAAATGATATGCAACATATGCTAAAAGTAGTAATCTCAATCCCTGAAGGATTCACATAGTTGACACGAAGCGCAAACATGGAAATCAGCCCAAATTATGATGATATCAAATAGTTTCAGTCAATGTCCCGGTAAAATCAACAACTGGGATGGACCAAGTTACAGTCCCCAACGGTTCTCTACCCCACGTTCATATCCGACGTGCAAGTCACCTCAATAAAGCACTATGATGTGCAAATCCGGTGTCTCAAACCCTCAGGATATCATTTACAAGTATTACTCACCTCGAACCGGTGAAATCTCTAGTCTGCGATGCTTTAGCCCCTCAAAACAGCCCCCACGTGCGTCGAATCTATCTAAATTTAGCGAAAGTACTTCACAATATGCTAAGGGAATATAACCCAATCGGAATGACTCAAAAAATATCGAAAATCACGAAATTTGAAAAACCCGAGTCTCGAGCCCACGTCTTGAAAAATTATAAAATTTAAATTACCGGATTCCTCGTCTCGCCACGAGTCTGTACATATGAAATTTACCAAAATCGGAGTTCATTTGACCCCTCAAAACATCATTTCTATCCAAGAGGGTTTTCTACCCTTTTTACCAAAATTCTCAAACTAAACACCAAAACTTGCAATAGATTCGAGTTATACCACCAAAATTGAGTCAAGAACACTTACCCCGATGTTTTCCTTGAAAATCTCTCGAAATATCACCTCACCCAAGCTCCCTTGGCCCAAAAATGGAAAATGTGATGACTCCCATTTTCAGAAAAATAATAATCTACCCAGAAATTTTGGGGGCGTTGTTCCTGCGTCGGGCACTGTTCACTTGCACTGTTCACGGATAATGTTCACGGACTGTTCACAATACTGTTCACGGGTACTGTTCACAGCAGAATTTTTCTGCAATTTCTACATATTTTTCTAAGTTCGGAATCCCTCCGAAACACTCCCGAGCCCTCGGGGCTCCAAACCAAATATGCACATTAACTCTAAAACGTCACACAAACTTGCTCGAATGATCAAATCGTCAATTTGGACCCTGATATCAAAGTTTTCACTTCCGGACGAATTACCTCAAAAATCTTTAAATTTCTATATTTAGCCAAATGACTTCAAAATGACCTAGAACCTCCGAATTCACTTTAGATCACGCTCCCAAATCCAGAATTACCATACGGAGCTACTCCCAGTCTCAGAATCCCAAACGAACATTAATAACACTGAAAAGCATTTTAAGCCAAACTGATGCAATTTCTTCTAAAATGTTATTTTCCACAATAGTCGCCAAAATGCTCTCGGTTATCGAAAACCCGATCCGGGCATACGCCCAAGTTTGCAATAATCATACGAAACTTTTTGAACCTTCGGATCCCGATTCCGAGGTAGTTTAATCAAAATTCCAATCCTAGTTTATTTCATCAACTTTAAGCTTTCAAAATGAGAATTTCCATTTAGACTTCACTCCAAACTTCCTGAATTTTAATTCTAACCATACACACAAGTCAATATACCTGACATGAAATTTCTCATGCCCTCAAACTTATTAATGATGCGCCGGAGCTCAAAATGACCAGGGCGGTTCGTTGCAAGTAAAATCAGCAAAAATATCATAAATTGACCCTTCTGGCAAGGTATCACTCATAGATATAGCCTCTCGGGCAAGCCTCTCAGTCATTCACAACTCAACTCTTATCAATCAGTGCTCCCACTCACGATCCATATATATATATATATAGTCGACTACGCTCACTGGGGGTGTGAAGACTCCGAAGGGGCTCTTACAGCACAAGCGCTATATCATTGTGGTGTGCAGCCCGATCCACACACACACACACACACACAATCCTCACAACCAGCCCTTGGCCGCTCTCAATCATTCACCTCACAATTAGAGCCTCAGTCTATCTTAGCCATCAACCTTACAAGACACTCAAACTATCACTAAAATAAGGCGTTCAGTTCAAAATACCGTTTAAAGTATCAAACTTTAGTAAAAAAGCTGAATTAAGAAATCAATAAAATAAGCATGACTGAGTATAATTATTAAGTCAAAACACTGAGGAACAGTAGTAAAACATAGCAATACTTTTCGAAACATAATGATTCAAACAGTTTTCAATTAAATACGCGACTTAACAGTCATACGGGACGGACCAAAGTCACAATCCCTATCGGTGCACGGCTCAACACTCGTCACCTTGCATGTGTGTCACCTCAAAGTAGCACAACGATGTAAAATCCGGGATTTCACACTCTCAGGACAAATATCTTCAATCGTTACTATCTCTATCCGGTCCAAACTCTAGCATGAGATGCCTTTGCCTCTCGTATCAGCCTCCAGATGCTCCAAATCTAACCAAAATCAGTACATAAACTATCAAAATATGCTAAGGGAATAAAACCCACTCGAGAGAAATCAAATTATAACACCAATCTCGAAATTGGCCAAACCAGACCCCCGAGCCAATATCTCGGAATCCGATAAAAATCACATCAATAGAATCCCCATCCTCGCACGAGTCTATACATACCAAGTACATCAAAATCGGATCACAAATGGTCCCTCAAATCCCCAATTCAACTCTCCAATGTTTCTACCAATTTTCATTCCAAATTCCCAAATTAAATGATAAATATTAAGACAAAATCATGGTATTTAAAAAAATTTGGATGAAGAACACTTACCATAATCACTCCTCTGAAAATCCCCTCCAAAGTCGTCTTCTCCGGAGCTCCATAGCTTCAAAAAAGAAAAAATGACTGAACTCCTCGAAATAGAATACTTTGTAAAGATGCCCAGGCTTCCTCTTTCGCAAATGCGGGACGACCATCGCGTCTGCGATGAAGAAAAATATCGGCTCCGAATAATTCTCTTCGTGTTCTCGGAACAAGCCTCACCAACGCAATAACTACTAGAGAGGTAAATACACGAACGCGACATCCAAAGCTCGAACGCAAAGAACACGGTATCAATACATCGCGAATGCGACACCCAAAGAGCGAACGTGAAGAATATAATTCACCACCTCATAGAACATCCTTCACGAATGTGAGTCCATGACCGCGAACGCGAAGAACAAACATCTGCAATAAAAACCAACAAAACTGCCAAGTCTAAAGTTTAAATATTGATCCGCTAATCACCAGAATTACACCCGAGGCTCTCGAGACCTCAACCAAATATGAAAACATATCCCATAACATCATTAAACTTTTTCCAACCTTCGGAACGCTCAAACCAACATTAAAACACCAAATTTGTATCGGATTCAAGCCAAAGAATTCTAAAAACATTCAAATTTCGCTTTCGATCAAAAAGTCTATCAAACCTTATCTGAATGACCTGAAATTTTACGCACACGTCAAAAATGATGCAGCGGACCTACTCCAGCTTCCAGAATTCTATTCCAGGCCCCATATCAAAAATCTCACCTATCAACCGAAAATTGCAAAAATCCCAATTTAACCAATTCAAGCCTAAACCTTTCATATACCTCCAGAATACATTCTGATCATGCTCCTAAGTCCAAAATGGGCTAATGGATCTAACCAAATCATAAATATTCCAGTTCAAGATCATATACTATCAAGTCAAACTTGGTCAAACCTTTCAAATTTTAAGCTTCAAACTGAGAACTGTTCTTCCAAATTCATTCTGATTACCATGAAAATCAAAACCCGCGATTTACACAAGTCATAATACCCCACACGGGGATATTCATTCCCGAGAACTGGCGGACGAACTGTAAAAGCTCAAAATGACCGGTCGGGTCGTTATAATCACTAATTTGCTAGTACTTGAATATACTAGTTGATCCACTATGTGTAATTGCAGCCACATCTCCATTTGGCAAATAAACTCAGTTAGGTCACAGGATTGGGGTTGGATTATCTGATGTTTAACTTTAACCATGTGTGTTAGAGGCACCACTATCTACAATCTAAACATTTTGATCCAAGTTAGACATTAGGGAACATTATAATACCGGAATCCATTCCTGTTGCAGTAGCTGCTACATCAGTTTCCTTTCCATTAAGCAGTTGTAAAATCTGATGATATTTATCTCGAGTGAATGTTGGAGCCATAGGAGTAGAACTATTTGTTGTTGCTGGGACATATTCAACTACAAAATTAGTTGTTACTTGTGAATTGTACTTTCTTCCTGAATTTGTTATCTTTTGGATATCCTATTACTCTGTAGCAAGTTTTTTTAGTGTGGCCTTTTATGTGGCAGACATCACACTATAGATTGTAATTTTTCTTTGCCCTCTACTGATTCCTAGACCTAGTTGTCATCGACCCTGCCATCTCACCCCTATCAATAGTGATAAGTGTTGGACATGGTCCTCCGACTTTCACGCTCTATTAACATAGAGTAGGATTTGTTCAAAGATGGAACAAGAATCATCATCAAGAGTTGGCTACGTACTTGTTCATGAGACTCATTTAGTCCTATTAGGAACTGTAGAATCTTTTGACGCTCCATAAATTGGAAAAATTCATTAGCATTTGAAACATCACAGTCAAAAATTTGTGCCAGACTATCATATTCTTCCCAAAGCAATCTCAATTTTGAGAAACAAGTTGAAATTGAGCTAGTGCACTGCCTAACAGTAGCAATTTCTCTATGGATCTGAAAAATACTAGAACAATCCACCTTATCAAAAAACTCATTTAAATCATCACATACCTCACAAGAAATTAAGGAATATACCATTCCACTCAATAATTCTGACGAAACATAGTTCATCAACCAAGACAATACAATCGCATTACAACGCCCCTAGATATCAACAAGAATCGTATCATAATTCTCCATTTTGCATGTGTCATCAATAAACCCTAGCTTATTTCAACCTAGGATTGCAATCCTCATTGCCTGACTCCACACAGAGTAGTTTCCAGTCCTCGAAATTGCAACGAATCAACACAGCACCTGAATTATCATTTTCAATTCAGAAAAAATTGATGATTGTGACCTAATTTCTACGATTTGGTGTTATCGAGAGTTTCCATTGTTGATCCTCCAAATTAGCTTCAAGAGGATGAAATTGAGGATGATAAGACTACACTAATGGTTGTGTGGCTCTAATACCATGTCAAATTCAGCTATCCATTAAGCTCAGCCATGGAGTTTTAGCTAATTGGAAGGTGACCTAATGAGCTTGAGTAAATTGGTAGAGCAGAGGATGAAGTGGAGAAAGTATTCCAAAGGATTCTATTATTCTTATGTATTTGTACATGTCTATATAGAGTGAAGTATATGACTAAAACTAAAACTAACTATACCACTAGATGTGGTTAATTAACTCTACTAACCATAGTAAACTTAAGCTGCAACTGATGATAGGCTATTATTACGTATTTTAGTCACTTAATATACTCTAATTTACTGCACTTTAATTGAGTTTGAGCTTTAATCGCTATTGTTTTGCACTAATTATGTTTTTTATGTCTTGTAGGAGTGATTTTGAGTTATATAAGTATTATGGAATAAATTCAAGTGATTTAGAGCTCTAAAGTTTGAGTAAAATCCAAAAGAAGGAGCGAATAAGGGACGCTCTCGGTGCACGTTAAAGCATCAATAGAACAGTGCTAGATCCGGCGCACAATAGCACGGCGGAATTGTCGCCGGAAATGGCTAGAAAGAGAAGGAATGTTGCTCCGATTGTTAATGCTGTCCCTCCAAAGCTCGTTACACCTGAGCATGGCATCACAACTACTCTAGAACCCCTAACATTTGGAAATTTTTCTTCCTCTGAAGTACCAATCGAAGGATCAATTGCATGCAGAAGCAGATAAGGATCGATTGCAAGGAAAGGAAGGGATGAATGATACAATAGCGAGGAGATTACAATTTTCAGCAGTTACGGATCCAAAAATTCCAGTACCAGTTGATGTTGAAGCTGTTGAGATAGAAAATTCAAAACCTACACTTGCGGAAGTAGTCAGAGGCAATAGAGATGTGCAAATGGGTAAGCCTTTATCATTTGTTCCTCCTACTCTGCGAGATGGTAAAAAGGTAGTGAAGATCTGTGAAGAGGATTTACAACCACAACAGGAGTATTGGAAGAATGCATTGATTGGATTTGTAATTGGAGATAGACCTAGTGAAAAAAATATGGAAAGCTTTGTTAGATATATTTGGAATTTTGTCACTAAGCCTCAAGTTCTAATGCATGCTGAAGGGTATTGTATCTTTAGATTCAACAGTGCTGAAGATAGAGATACAGTCATGCAATCTGGCCCATATACTTTTAGAAGTAAGCCTATGGTTCTAAGGCCATGGGAAATTGATTTTAACTTTCAGGCTAGTGTGCTAAGCACTATACCTCTTTGGATTCGATTCCCAGGTCTTCCTGTAGGGTATTGGTCCACAGAGGTATTGAGTAAGTTGGCAAGTGCGATTGGTAAACCATTGTACACTAATAAATATACTGCTCATTATGACAAAATCTCATTTGCCAGAATACTTGTAGAAGTTGATGCTGCTTATCAACTTCCTGATGAATTGGAAATTGATACACCTTATGGATCTAAGGTTCAGTCTGTCGAATATGACTGGAAACCTACTTTTTGTAACCACTGTCTCAAGTTTGGTCATGACACAATTGAGTGTTGGTACTCTAATGGGAATTCAGACAAGCATGAGGAGGAGGAAGAAGACATAAGGAAAAGGGGAATTAGACACAAACAGCAGGGGAAACAAAAGAAGAAGGAATGGATTGTAAAGAAGAATGTAGCAAATGATGAAATCCAAAAGCAATCTGAGGAAGCTGTTGATCCACCAGCCTCAGTAGTGCAGACAGATCAGGATTCTAGCAAGTTAGAGGAGAATCAAGTAAATTTGCAGCTGAATGAGCAATTGAATTCTGAAGATCAACTTAGTGAAGTAAACACTGTTAGCACTACAAATGATGAACAGGTGGCTAGTATGGGTATTAGAGGGAAAGGAATCATGGAAATTATGGGAAGAAGAGGGCAACAGTTTGATCCTGGGCCTTCTTACAGTCTACCAGATATTGATCCATGATTGTAGTCACATGGAACATTAGGGGACTTAACCAGTCCCCTAAGCAGAAGGAATTGAAACAATTCCTTACTGATAATAAGGTTGATGTTATTGGTATATTCGAAACAAGAGTAAAAGAGCATAAAGCCAAGAAAATATTTGACAGGATTGCAAAAGGTTGGTTGTGGCAGTGCAATTATGCAAAGGCTGTTAATGGGAGGATATGGCTATTATGGAAACCACATATACAGGTTCAAGGGGTGTCTCTTTCTGATCAGTTCATTCATTGTCTAGTAGAGGATACTAGAAGTCTAGTCAGATTTCAGTTCAGTGTTATCTATGCTCAAAACACTGCAGTTCTTAGAGCACAGTTATGGAGGGATCTCAGGACAATTTCTATTCCTCAGCAAGATGCATGGCTTATAAGTGGTTATTTCAATTGTGTATTAAGCTCAGATGATAGAATTGGTTCTCCTGTGACTGAGGCTGAAACAAGGGAATTCAAAGGCACAGTAGATGAATTACAACTTACTGCTTTAAGAGCAACTGGATGGCACTTTACTTGGACAAACAAACAAGATGCTGACTCTAGAGTATATAGCAAGATAGACTGGGCATTTGGCAACTTTCAATGGCTGCAACAGTTTGGTCACTTGGAGCCTGATTATATGAATCCCTTGATTTCTGATCACTCCCCTATTCTAGTTAAATTTGGTGCATATAGGACACTACATCCTAACCCTTTCAGACTATATAGCAATATAATGGAACATGAGCAGTTTCATGAAATTGTGAAGCAAGTCTGGGAAAAGGTTTATCATGGCACTCATATGCAACAGATTTGGAGCAAATTGAAGACAGTTAAGCAGCAGCTAAAGGGGTTAAATGATCACTTAGCCGAATACAAACAGCATATCATCCAGACAAGAGAAAGACTTGATATCCTACAGGTACAGATGCAGACAAACTGTCTTTCACAGGAGCTGATTATTGAAGAAAGAGGTTTGCTTGAAGAACTTGATAAATGGAACAATGTTGAAGAGCAGGTAATGAGACAAAAATCCAAAGCTACATGGATTGAATGTGGAGATGCTTACTTTCATGCACAATGGAGGATCAGGACAGGTCAAAATAACATCACTTCTATTCATACTGACACAGGTATCAAACTAACTGAGCCTACTGCTGTAGAACAGGAGTTCTTAAAGGTTTTTCAATCTCTAATGGGAGAATCTATTGCTGAACTTCCCTGTGTGGATACTAAAATAATAAGAGGTGGAAGATGTCTTACATTTGAGCAGCAAAGAATTCTTATTTGTCCAGTCACAATGGAGGAAATCAATGCAGCTGTTAATGAGATGCCCAAGGATAAAGCTCCTGGAGTTGATGGTTTTCCCATTGAGTTCTTTACAAAAAACTGGAAGATAGTACAAGAGGATATATTTTCTGCTACTAAGGAGTTTTTTGAAACCTGTAAAATTCCTCATATGATCAATACTACTGCAATAGCCCTTGTTCCTAAAGTCAAATCTCCTACCACAGTGAAGGATTACAGGCCAATTGCTTGTTGCACTACATTATATAAGATCATATCCAAAGTTATAACCAGCAGAATGAAAAGAGTAATTGGAGACTTGATTGGACCTGCCCAATCTGCTTTTATAGAAGGGAGGAGTATCATGGATAACATTCTTCTTAGCCATGAAATCTTTAAAGGATACTCTAGGAAAGGGATTTCACCTAGATGTGTTCTAAAAGTGGATCTCAGGAAGGCCTATGATACATTAGAGTGGGGATTTCTGAAGCAGATCCTTATTACTTTGGGGTTTCCTGCTAAATTTACTGACTGGATTATGGCCTGCATCTCTTCTGCCTCATACTCCCTAGTAATGAATGGTGGTCTTACTAAACCATTCAATGCTAAGAGAGGTATAAGGCAAGGGGATCCTATGTCTCCTTATCTATTTGTTCTAGCCATGGAATATTTGAATAGACTGCTGCAACAGCTTCATAAGGATGGAAATTTCAATTTCCATCCTAGATGCAGGAAGCTTAACATTTCTCATGTATGTTTTGCTGATGATTTACTAATGTTCTGTAGAGCTGACATAGTCTCCATTCAAATACTGCACAGCACATTTCTTAAATTCTCAAATGCTTCTGGACTTCAGGCAAATGTAGGCAAGAGTGCAATCTATTTAGCAGGTATTCCACAGGATACTAGAGAGATTATTATTGCTGCTTTAGGTTTCACTGAAGGACATCTGCCTTTCAGATATCTTGGAGTTCCTCTGGACTCTAAGAAACTATCTATTCAGCATTATTTGCCACTCATTGAAAAGATCACAGCAAGAGTTACTTGTTGGTCTGCAAAGCTTTTGTCCTATGCTGGCAGAATACAACTAATAAAGGCTGTGATCTTTGGAATGCAAACTTATTGGACTCAGGTGTTTGTAATTCCTAAGAAGGTATTGAAGGCTATAGAGGCAGGTTGCAGGTCTTATCTATGGACAGGCACAGCAACTTTATCCAGAAGAGCACTTGTGGCTTGGGACAAAGTGTGTCAACCTATTTCTTCTGGAGGCCTCAATGTTGTGAGAATGGAAGTATGGAACAAAGCAGCTATAGCTAAATTGCTATGGGATTTGACAAGGAAGAAGGACTGTCTTTGGGTTAAATGGGTGCATACCTACTATATCAAGAATAGAACCATTGAGTCTGTGGTTGTGCCATCAAACTCATCTTGGGTGGTAAAAAAGATATTGGATAGTAGGACATTGGTGTCGGAGAATACTCAGTTGCAAGGTAATATATTCAATAGACTTCAGAGTGTTTGCAAGCTAGGAAAATTTCAAATTCATAAACTCTATATTGCACTGTTGCCTCTATTCCTAAGATTGTATGGAGGAATGTAATGCTTGTGTCATCTGCTCTACCTAGACATAGATTCACTGTCTGGTTAGCTGCTCATCAGAAACTTCCTACCATTGAGAGGTTACAGCTTATGGGCATCCAAATACCTTCCTTGTGTGCATTCTGCAAAAGGTATGATGAAGAGTTTAACCATTTGTTTTTTGAATGCGACATTACCAGTAGAGTTTGGAGGAGAATCTGTATATGGTTGGGACTTACAAAAACCACTGAATGCTGGGAGAATGAATTGAAATGGATTTGTAGCAATGCCAAGAGTAAAAACTGGAAGAAAGAGATCACTGCAGCAACATTTGTGACTGCTGTAGCATTGCTATGGAAGAACAGGAATCTGATCAGGCTTGAGAATAAGACTTTTGATGAAGAACAATGTTGCAGAGAAGTAGCACTGCTATTACATGCAAGAAATAGGACTCGTAAAAGATGGAAGGATGAGTTACCAAAACTCAATTTCTATCCTTAGTTTTGGTTGAATATTAACTGCTAGGTAGTGACGTGTATATGAATTGAGTAGCTAGAATTCAAGTGTAACTAGAATGAAAGTGTAAATGAGTAGTAGAAGTCCATACTACTACCTTAGGATTACATTGTATATTTTTTTGATATCAATACAAAATTGACAGTTAAGCTAAAAAAAAAATCCAAAAGAATTAAGTTGGGATCGTGTTCGAGGATCAACAAATGATAGTTGAGAACGAACGAAAAATCGAGTATGCATATTCCACACTGTCTAGTAAAATGCACACATTTCTCTCAGAAATCCATTTAGACTCCACAATATATAGTTGGAAAGTTAATTTAAAGGGCTACAACTTTCATGTTTTATGTTTTTCCAAATTACAAAAGGTACGGGGCCAGGTCCACAGTTGAATCTACGGCCACGAACAGAACGCTATGCAAAATCCGCAGCCAGGTCCGCGGTTGAATCCGTGGCTACGGTGTCCTAACCTGTAAATGTATCATTTTTAGTGTAGGAGAAGGTATAATTATTTGGGCCCAATATATATTTATATATATATATATATATATATATATATATATATATATATATATGGAAAATGGTATTTTGAGCACTTTAGACATACTTTTGACATAATTTAAATGTAAGGAGGCTAAGAAGATGAAAGATTTGACCTAAGAAGGCAAGAACACACTAGGAGCAAGGCGGAGAATTCTTCTACGAGTTTTTCACTTCCTTCTTTCGATTTTAATTATTGGTTATGAATTCTAGTAATGTAGTTATGCATACTATCATAAATAACTAATTTTTTATCTAGGGTTTTGATGAAACCTATTGGAGGATATTTCCTGTTACGTTAATATAGATTCAATGTAGTAATTTCTCTATTTGTCCAACTATGTTATTATTGTGGTTGGTGATGAGCTCTCAATTGACTGTTCATGTTTAGTGTGTATTACTCGGGAGAGAATGCATATATTAGGTAGTTGTTGAACAACATCATACCTAACGTATATGAGGGATTAATACGGAGATTTTAAAGGTAGGATTAGGGATACCAAAATCTTGAGTGCGATCCAAGTGAGCCGTACTTAATGCCAACTAGCGTAATTCGGAGGAGTACATTTAGTAAATTATGGCAATTACACTGGAAAGAGTTATGAGAGTCAGAGCGCTCATGATCAGTAGAGAATACTTAGGCAAACTTATAGAAAACATAGCAGGAAGGATTCCGACAATATGGGAAATCATAACTCTAGACCTCCTGAATGTTTTCTATAACCCTTAGTATCTTTAGTTGTTAATCTACTAATTTAATATGTTAGTTGATTAGTTAAACACAAATCTTAATATCTATAAGTTCGGAATTGTTCAAGCTTGTCTTCTTGGTGATATTGAACAGCTGTAGCTAAGCCTTTAGTTCTCTATGGGATTCGACTCCGGACTTGTAAACCGAATTATATTTGCAACGACCATTTAGTCCTTTGTATAAAGCATAGTTGACAATGATCAACAACTATTACAACTAACTAACTGGCACTGCTTGGATCATTAAAAATTTCCAAAATATTAGAATGATGTAAACATGTCTAACTTCCACAGAATATTTGAATGCTGAGAGAATACCAGTCAAAATTGCTCACCAAAAGTAAGCCAAACGATCTCCACTTGTTTGTATTCTATTTTCAGACCAAAAACACTAGTGCAAATTGACTTTAATCACTACAATAACTAGCTACCACCCCTATAGTAAACCACAAAGAATGATTTGTCACTGTAATACTCAATTCATGTGACTTCACCTAACCACTACGATGACTTGGCGCCCATTCTAATCAACTAGAAAGGCAATTGATTTGTGGTTACCGTACACAATCCATTGACTAAACTAGTTTGGGCAAAATTATCTTTCTATAAAACCAGATTGTGTTTATTAATGCCTTAGAACATAAAGAATATTTCAAATAATTATAAGGCCAAAAGCTTATGGGAGTCCGAGACTTTTCCTCGTTCAATTAGGACACAAAGGCCCCATTACCCCGAGTTCACAATAAATTAATTTCAAGTTCGACTCGTGAATTGTCTAAAACCTTAAGGGGTATGATCTTGAGCATTAAAAGCCTAAGGGTTTATTATAATCTAAACTGATACTCGAGCTTAGTATTTGAATTACCAGAATTTTTCATCAATCTGGATAAAATAAAAGTCAACACAAATCAAAGATAGAGCAAAAAGATATTTTGTATCTATTAGGGAAATTTACAAAAATATTACAATGCCCACAAGGGGCCCTTACACAAAAAAGAAACATAATCTATTTTCGGAGCCCCGGGAGTATCATTTTCATATTCAACGGCTTCATCTCAGGATCCCCTTCCCCTTTGAGAATATCTTCTTCACCTTTATCATTCTCGGAGCCACTCACCACAACCTCTTCATCGGATGAGACAAGAAACCTAGCATCTGTTTCTCATTCCTTTGCTTCGGCTATCTCCATGGCGAGGTCGAACCCTCGGCCATGGATTTCTTTGAGAGTCTCCCTCCGTGCTGGGCATTTAGCCAATTCATTGCTCTGTTTCCCCCGGTCGGAGGCCTCTCTCAACTCAGCTTGAAGGTTATGGCTTCTCATTTGTATATAGCAATGGATTTATCAGCTGTAGCCTTCATCTTCTCAGCTCCGGCCTTATCCTGTACAGCTTCAGCCTTAGCCTGTGCAGCTTCAGCCCATGCTTTAGCTAGCTCAGCTTATAATCCCTCTATTTTCTTGGATTGAGTCAGAACCTTCGCTTCAACACCTCGGAGATGAGCTTCAATTGAGGCCAGTTGAGCCACAACTGCTTTCTTATCGGCGGCAAGTTGATCCATGTTCTTCTCCCACTGATGACAATCATCCCGAACTTGATCTACCTCGCCCAAGAGCTGCCCAATCATATCTAGCTTTTGCTACATCTGAGATATCAAAGTATTAGCCTTTGAAGAAGGGCCAAGAAGGTCGTACTTTAATAAAAGCAAAGTTACCTGTTCATCTAGCTCGGACTCTCTTTTTTGAGCTTTGGCAAATGTGGTTCAGAGATCCTTAAGCTCCTCTTGCTTCTGACTACAGATGAGCCTCAGGGCTTTCTCTTCACCCAAAATTTTTGAGCTTGGCCTCACATTGGCTCGGCTCGGCTGTAAACTTTGCAACATCCTATACATAAAATGGAGAGATATCAATCGAAGGAAAAGAAAGAAGAAATAGCAATGCTAAAGGTAAGTACTTACCCGGGAAAGGAGATGTTGAGCCTCTTCAAAGATAGCAATCGCATCATTCAAGCCATTAACGTCCTCAATCCCAGCATCTGAAAATGATCAACCTCGATGACTTTTCTTGGATAAAGCTTATGCATAGCATTGGCTTCTTCAATTATCACCTCAGAATAAGTCGGCAAAGGGAATGGCCTATGTTTGCGGCCCCGAGCTCTTCACTTGGGGCATTCTCATTATCATTTGGTAACACAGTGCTTAACCCCCCCCCCCCCAAATATAGTTGTTGAAGATGGAGAGACAATCTCAATCTTCGAGGACCTAGGGGCCTTTCCCGTTTCTTCCCTGGGGGCATCCTTACCGCAGGATGGGTTTCCAATTCAGAAAGCTAGGCAGCCTCGATTGGCTTCCTGGTCTGAGTAACCAGTGCGGACTCTTCATCATCATTTGCTTCACCATCCAGGGAGTCATGGGCCGAGTCTGCTCCCGTTTGAGCAAACCTTTTCCGCGGCCTTCGAGAGGAGGTTTTCTTGTCTTGAGGGTCTTTGGGTTTCGAGACCCTTTTTATTGTGTTGTCCTTCTCGAACTTTAGATTTGAAGTCTTGGTTTTTTCCTCGGGTGGAGCCGGCCTCATCTCAGATGCATCGCCAAGGCCTGCACAAGAAAATCATGAGTAAGTAAAGTCGCCGCCAATATATGGAAAGTGCTGAAACTATTGAAAGGCACTTACCGTGGTTCTTGGCCTCCCACCAGCCCTTCGATAATTCACGCCACTTGCACTAATTATAGGATTAAGTGGAAACAAACTTTCAGACCCAATCTTCGAGGTCGGGCACCGCCATAGGTGCCCAAGCATTTGCTTCCAAAAGAAAGATAACAGTGTTACAAGATATTGAAACAGAATATGAATAGGTACAAGGAATACGAACTACACTTACGATTAAAATTCCACCTCTTCGGGAACGGCATTTTATCCTCGGGGATGACGTCTAAAGTTCTTACTCTAACAAACTAGCTCATCCAACCCCGATCTTTAGGCGCGTCAATACTTGCAAAGAAGCATTTTGTTGTTCAGTGTTGTAGCTTGATGAGCCCTCAAAATAACTAGGGCGATACCATCAAATCAGGTGGCTGAGGGTGAAGTCCAAACCCTTGGCCTTCTAAGAAAAATACCGCAACATGATCACGATATGGTAAAATGAAGGGTGAATCTGACCGAGGGTGATTTCGTGCATTTTGCAGAAGCCTATCACTACCGGATCGAATGTACCCAGTGTGAAAGGGTAAGTGTAAACACTTAAAAAACCCTCCTAGTATAGTAACGCTTTCATCGAGCCTCGTGATCTAAACCTCAACCTCGTCTTCCTACCGATATTCCTTCTTTACTTCCTTGCTGAGATGCTTCGTTATCAAGCTAATATATCGGGATACATGCTCGCATTGGCCTTCGACATCGGGAGGATTGTCAATACTGAAGTCTTTCTTGATGACGCAATTACCAGGGGTGATTTGCTCAAGTGTTGGTGGCACCACTGGTTTGGCCGGCCGGGAGGCAGAGGAAGTTGTTGTTTTATCCTTTTAGGGGACTGTCTTGGAAGTTTTGGCCATGGTTAATAGCTAAGTAATACGGGTGCAGAGGGGGTGTGGTGTTTCCAGCAAAAGCTTGGCATTTTTTCGGCGCTTGAAGAGCCGAAAGATATGGGTGATTGGAGAAAAAGTTGAAGACGGCAAAGGGAAGAAGAAAGAGTAAAGTTCTTTACTTGAAGAATCGCCTCATATTTATAGAGGGGAAATGACGGTTTGCTAGCATTAGTGGACGACCAATATTGGTATCCATTCAATGTTCATGGGGAAGCGGGCCGATAGGACATTTTGGTCACTTCGAACGTTTGCATCATAGGGATGACATCATCACTAAGGACTTTGGGAATCCAAGTTGTTTGATATCATTTCATTCTAAGGAACCTGGGGACTGTCTGTATACGGTCAAAATCAAGAAGCCTGATTCTGAAGTCTTAAGTTGGGCTATAAGTCCATATCTGGGCGACTCGAAGTGGAGGTCGGACCCGGCTGAAGGACACACAACTCGAGAAAGAAGATCGAAGGTCTGGCACGACCTACATCGGGGGTAGTACAATCTCGAAGACACTCAAGAAAGAGCGTGAATTTCTCAAGGACATGTGGATCAGGGCATAAATTAAAGGATAAGATTTGTACGAAATGGTACATGTTCGTACTAGGTTATTAAACACATGTACCAATAGAATTCTTTACTACAATTAGAAATGTACTATATTGGGGTTTTCCCCTCCTATATAAAGGGGACCCTGATCATTTGTAAAAGATATATTATACACAACACTAGAACATTCTACTCTGCTTTCTCTGTTTAACGTGCTCAATAATTGTTCTTCAACTTCCTTAGCTTTATTTCATTGTTCATACTTTATTGGCTCTTAGCTCATCTCGAGGTCCCTGAGATAATCGAGCTCGAAGTCCCCATTGCTCCAACTACATTGGTTTTGTTCATCGATTCTTCTTACTTCAACTTATTATTACTTATATATCTAATAGTATTAGAATAAACTACATATCTTTAAAACCAAAAATTATCTTTAATTGTTACTCACATTTTTTGAGGTAAACAAGAACTCCTTTCGTTTCTTATAGATTAGATGAGGTACTTTCCTTTTTACCATGTTCCATAATAAATGATACATTTCTAAATTTAGAAATAATTCAATTTTAAATTCTTCATTTTACATATTTTACTCTTACTGAGAGGCTTTTATAACCACACAAATGTCATGTCCCCACAAAGTATTTACCCCTTAAACTTTTAAGACCACAAGTTTCAAAAGTCTACTTTTTTTTCTTAAACCTCGTGTCGAGTCAAACTACTTTATCTAAATTAAAATGGAGGAAGTAAAAAATAAAAGTCAAGTACAAACGGGCTCAGTTCATATGTACTTCAACTTCAAGCGGAACAGGATATATATGCTACTTTCTCAAATCTCAAGGGACTAAGTGCTAATTTCTAGAACCTCAAGTGGTCTGTGAAAATTACACCTAAAATATTGTCAAATTCAGTTATCCATGAAGCTCAACCATGGAGTTTTAGCTAATTGGAAGGTTACCTAATGACCTTTAGTCAGTCGGCAGTGCGGAGGATGAAGGTGGAGAGAATATTCCAAAGGATTCTATTATTTCTTGTGTATCAGTACAAGTATACGTTGAGTGAAGTATATGTCTAAAACAAAAACTAACTCTACCACTAGATGTGGTTAACTAACTCTACTAGTAACTATAGTAAACTTAAGTTAAAACCATTACAACTAACTAACTGTCATACTAACTAACTGACATTGCTTGGCTCATTACTCCACCTCAAGCTGGAGGGTAAGTACAAATTCTCTACTCCCGGCTTGCTAAATAGATGATAGTGTGGTGTTTTCCCAAGGCCTTTGGTAAGTAAATATGCAAGTTTATTTTTAGCACTAACATGATGAGATTGGATGAGACCCTACTGCAACTTCTTCCGTACAAGATGAAAATCGATATCAATATGTCTGGTCCTCTCGTGAAATATTGGATTTGCATCTATCTGTATAGCTGCTTTACTGTCGCAAAAGAGGTCAATGGGAAATGCCACATTGAAGCCTAATTTATTAAACATGCCCACAAGTCATGATAGTACAGCCTCTATTGAAGCCATGCTTCTAAACTCTAACTCTACTGAACTTCTTGACACTATGCTTTGTTTCTTGGATTTCCAAGAAATAAGTGATTCCCCATACTTCAAAATATACCATGTGACTGATTTTCTAGACTGTAAGGAGGCTCACCAGTCAGATTCACAATAAGCAACCAAGGAATGAGTGCTTGTAGAGGACATCAGTAATCCCAAACCTGGAGCATTCTTCACATATCTGATGACTCTTAGGGCTGCACTCATGTGTGATCTTTTAGGTTTGTACATGAATTGGCTCAGAATTTGAACCATATAGGTTGTATCACGCTTGGTCATGGTAAGGTAGAGAAACCTTCCTACAAGCCTTTGGTAGGGTTCAGCATCTGCCAGTATAGTATCATCATCATCTTTGTTCTTTATTGCTTTATCTAATTCCACTTATGTGAGATTCTAGTTGACTTCCAAAGGTGTTGGCATTAGTATTTCTCCCCCTAGACCTGAATCAGATATCAAATTAAGGGCATATTTTTGTTGATTCGTTAGAATTCTAGCCTTACTTCTGGAAAATTCTATGCCTAAGTAGATTCTGAGCTCCCGTAAATCTTTCATTTTGAATTTCTTCTAAATGTTATCTATACACCCACCAATCACTTTGCATTTAGTGATACTGATTCACCACTAAGTCCTGAGGCACAGTTTGATATTCCTGCATCACAAAATGTGGACACTCCTCAATATCCTTCACATGTAGAGGTTGTTCAACCCATTGCAATCAGAAAATCCCAAAGAACAACTGGTCCTTCCCAGATGGATGCAAGATTATGTAACAAGTTCTTGTGCATATCCTATGTCCAATTATCTTAGCTATGATGGTTTATCTCCTTCATGTAAAAAATGCCTCACTGGACAATCAGCCATTGTTGAGCCCAACCATTATCATGAGGTAGCCAAAGATGCAAGATGGGTCACTGCTATGCATCATGAAATGTAAGCTTTGGAAGACAACCTGACTTGGGATATAGTTGATCCACCTAAAGGTAAAACTCATATAGGATGCAAATGGGTATACAAAGTCAATACAAAGCCAATGGAGAGATAGAAAGATTCAAGGCTAGGCTTGTAGCCAAAGGCTTGAGCCAAAAGAAAGGTTTAGACTATAAGGAGACTTTTTCTCCTGTAGCTAAAATGGTGGTTGTAAGATAAGACATCGCTGCAGCAACTTTAGAGCATTGGCACATCTATCAGAAGGATGTGCACAATGCATTCTTGTAGGGTGATCTCTATATGCATCTTCCTCAAGGTTTTAGCACTAAGGAGGAGTCCAGAGCCAAGGTGTGCAAATTGAGAAAATCACTTTATGGCCTCTAGCAAGCATCTCGGCAGTGAACTTGAAGATCATAGAGGCTCTCAAAGACCCGGGATTCATTCAAAGCCATTTTGATTATTCCTTATTTACCCAGTTTATGCGGATGATATTCTAGTGCAGGTAATAATTAGCAACTCAATTCTTTTAAACAGCATCAGAAATAGGTGAGGTTAAATGCTTATCTTTTATTCAAGAACTGGGACTAAGCGATTAGGCAGCATCTTCATCTGTTTAAAAGGAAATACCTGCTCCTTAAATACCACATCTCTACTGATTAAAACTGCTTGGATTACAAGTCACACAATTTGTATCCTTTTTTTGTTGGTGAGTATCCCATAAACACAGTTGGCAATACCCTCGCAGAAAACTTGTCTTGTTTCCTTACATTTACAGCATAACATAAACACCCAAAGACCCCAAGGTGATCTAATGATTGTGCATTATTAAAGAACACTTCATAAAGGAACTTCGCTTTCAAGGCTGTAGAAGGCAGTATATTTATTATGTGTACTACTGTAAGAACATAGTCACCCCAAAATTTTAGGGGCGTTGTAGATTGAAATCTTAAAGCTCTAGTTGTTTCAAGGATGTATCTGTGCCTTCTTTTCACTATGCCATTCTGCTACGGAGTATAAACACATGTGATTTGATGTATAATTCCTAATGTCTCAACTAACTGCTTCATATTTGAATTAACAAATTCAGAGCCATTATTTGTTCTCAGAATCTTAACAGAACAATCAAACTGAGTATTGATCATAGAAAATAATCTTTTCATTAACTAACGAGTCTCTTCTTTACCATTCATCAAGAAGAGCCAAGTAATTCTAGAGAAATCATCTACAACTGTAAGAAAAAATCTTTTGCTATCATAAGTCGGTACTCTAAAAGGTCCCCATACATCAGCATACAAAAGATCAAATGGTGCCTTTGCTCTACTAATACTAACTGGAAATGGAAACCGAGTCTACCTAGCTAATGCACAAACATGACACATTGAACAGCCACTTTTATTATTACTAATGTGGAGATTCTTGAACTTATCAATCCTCTTAAGTGTCTCCATAGGTAGGTGACCAAGTCTCTGATTCCACATCTCCAGCTTTACTGAATCTTGATTAACTGGCATAGAAGTAGGCATGATAGTGGTATGTACAATTGGTGTAGAAAGCTTGCTCCTACGTATGCAATCTTTTAGTATGTGCAGTATATTTGCGTCACTACCAATCTTCAACACCTTCCCAATGTAGAGATCCTGAAATACATATATTAGGAAAGAAAGCTACAAAATATTTTAGCTCTTTTGTCAATTTTGAAACTAACAGTAGGTTATACTTAAAGTTTGGAAACATGAAGAACATCACTAATATGCTAGTTCTTGCATATACTAGTTGATACACTATGTATAATTACAGCCACATCTCCATTTGGAAAATGAACTGAGTTAGATTTTTGGAATAAGGTTGGATTATCTTATGTTTCTATCATTGAAACCATGTGGTTAGAGGCACCACTATCTACGATCCAAATATCTTGATCCAAGTTAGACATTAGGGACATTATAATACATGAATCCATTTATGTTGCATTAGTTGCTACTTCAATTTCCTTGTCTTTAAGCATATGTAAAATCTGCTGATATTGTTTTGGAGTGAATGTGGGAGCCATAAGAGTAGAACTAGATGTTGTTATTGGGGAATCTTCAGCTGCAAAATTTGTTGTTGCATGTGAATTGTACTTCTTCCCAACCTTGTTACCTTTTGGATATCCTACTACCCTGTGGCAAGTTTCTTTTGTGTGGCCTTTCATGTGGAACATTTCATGTGGCAGACATCACACTGAAGATTGTAATTTTTCTTTGGCCTCTGCTGGTTCCAAGACCTAGTTGTCATCGGCGTTGCCATCTCACCCCCCCCCATCAACAGTGGTAAAGGTGTTGGACATGGTCCTCTGACTTTCACGCTCTATGTTTACGCTCCATTAACATAGAGTAGGCTTTGTTCACAAATGGAACAAGAATCGTCATTAAGAGGTGGCTACATGTTTGTTCATAAGAGTCAATTAGTTCCATTAGGAATTGCAAAAGATTTTGATGCTCCATAAATTGGACAAATTCATGAGAGTTGGTAGCATCACGACCAGGAATTGGTGCCAAACTATCAAATTCTGCCCAAAGAACTCTTAATTTTGAGAAACAAGTTGAAATTGAGCTAGTGCCCTACCTAGCAGTAGCAATTTCTTTGTGGATCTAAAAAATCCTAGAACAATCCACGTTATCAAAACGCTCCTTCAAATCATTCCATACCTCACTGGCATTTGAGGAATATACCATTCCACTCAATAATTTCGGTGAAACACAGTTCATCAACAAAGACGATACAATTGCATTACAATGCTCCCAGAGATCTACGAGATTCGTACCGTAATTCTCCCATTTGCATGTGCCGTCAATGAACCCTAGCTTATTTCGACACCACACAAAGTAGTTTTCCGGTTGTCGCAATTGCAACAAAATCAACACAGCTCCTGAATTATCATTTGAATTCGGAAAAAGTGGATGATGGTGACCTAATTTCTCTGGTTTTGTGTTATCGAGAGTCCCCATTGTTGATCCTCCAAATTAGCTTCAAGAGGATGAAATTGAGGTCGATAAGACCACACTAATGGCCGTGTGGCTCTGATACCATGTTAAATTCAGCTATTCATGAAGCTCAGCTACGGAGTTTTAGCTGATTGGAAGGTGACCTAACGAGCTTGAGTAAGTCGGCAGAGCAAAGGATGAAGGTGGAGAGAATATTTCAAGGGATTCTATTATTTCTTATGTATTTGTACATGTATACATAGAGTGAAGTATATGTCTAAAACGAAAACTAACTCTACCATTAGATGTAGTTAACTAACTCTACTAGTAACCACAGTAAACTTAAGTTACAACCATTACAACTAACTAACTGTCATTACAACTAACTAACCGGCACTGTTTGGCTCATTAAAAATACCCAAAATATTAGAATGATGTAAACTTTTCTAACTTCCGTGGAATATTCCAATGCTGAGAGAATACCAGTCAAAATTGCTATCAAAAGCAATCCAAACGATCTTCACTTGTTTATATTCTATTTTCAGACAAAAACACTAGTGCAAATTGACTTTAATCACTACAATCACTAGCTACCACCCCTATAGTCAACCACAAAGAACGATTTGTCACTGTAATACTGTAATTCATTTGACTTCACCTAACACTACAATGACTTGACGCCCATTCTAATCAACTAGAAAGGCAATTTGATTTGTGGTTGCCATACACAATCCATTGACTCAATTAGTATGGGCAAAATTATCTTTCTATAAAACCACATTGTGCTCATTAATGCCTTAGTACAAAGAATATTTCAATCCAATTATGACTAAACCATGCCTACTGCTCCTTTCACTGGGATTTCTCAGTTTCTTTAGAGCTGCTTTTTGCTGTCCAATTGATCAAAAACAAGCCCTTCTCAAGTTTAAATCTGCATTCCTCAAGAATGCTGCTGCTGTTAATTTATCTTCTTCAGATGCTTTCTTCAGCTTTGCACTAGAGGACTGGAATTCCGCCTCCGATTGTTGTACTTGGGATAGAGTCATTTGTGACTCTAAATCAAATTCTAAAGCTGTGATTGCTCTCTATCTGGATTCCCTTGTTTCTCTTCAATCTCTTGAACCTGTTGCGGTCACTTCTTCTGTTTTGGCACCCCTTTTTGGAATAAAATCTTTGATGACGCTTATCTTGTCCTCGAATCACATAAAAAGCCAAATACCGGGTGAAGGGATCGCCAGTCTTGGAAACTTAGTTCATCTTGACTTGATGCAGAATAACTTTAGTGGCTCTATTCCTCCACAAGTTTTTCACTTACGGCACCTCCAATATCTAGACTTGAGTGAGAATTTGCTTACTGGTGGTTTGGTTCCTGAAGTAGGATTTCTTCAAAAGTTGAGAACATTGAAGCTTGATGACAACTTTCTTGGTGGAAACATTCCCGTGGAGATTGGAAACATCAGCAATATTCAAGAATTGTCCCTTAGAAACAACCACTTTTCTGGTGGATTCCCACTTTCTATATTGAACTTGAAGGGATTGCAAGTGTTGGATTTAAGGGAAAATCTATTTTCACAGAAGATTCCAACTGAGATGGGAAGTTTGTCAAATCTGTCTACTTTGGCCTTGAGCAAGAACAAGCTGACTGGTGTCATTCCAAGTTCGATAAAGAACATGAACAAATTGGAGACTCTTAAATTGGATAACAATATGCTTACTGGAGAGATTCCTTCTTGGTTATTCCAAATGAAGGCTCTGAAAAATCTGTTTCTTGGAAAAAATGCATTGAAATGGAACAACAATGCCAAGATAGTGCCTCAATGCATGTTATCTGGACTGTCCCTTCAGTCTTGCGGCCTTGTAGGACCGATACCAGAATGGATTTCTTCACAAACAAGTATTGATTACTTGGATTTGAGTGACAACAAGCTCGTAGGAACTTTCCCTCAGTGGCTTGCAGAAATGGAACTTGGAACTATTATTCTGTCGGATAACAATCTAACAGGTTCTCTCCTTCCTAGTCTCTTCCATTCCAGAAGTCTATCTCTTCTTGACCTTTCAAGAAACAGGTTTTCAGGGGAGCTGCCAGAAAACATGGGTAATGCTACCGCGATTATGATTCTCATATTGGCTGAGAACAGTTTCTCTGGAAAAATTCCGAGCTCCATCACCAATATTTATCGCTTGTTACTGTTGGACTTGTCAAAGAACAGACTTTCTGGCACAATTCCATTTTTTGATCCAACTTCTTTTGTTGCATATGTTGACTTATCCTTTAATGACTTCTCCGGTGATGTTCCTCTAACCTTTTCACAAGAAACCAGGATTTTAGCCTTAGGGGGAAACAATTTTTCAGGGAGTTTGAACAGGAACCTGACCAATTTTTACATGCTTGAGCATCTTGATCTTCATGACAACAGAATCACAGGAGAATTCCCAAATTTTATCTCAGAAATGTCCACACTTAGAAGCTTGAATTTGAGGAATAATTTCCTACAAGGTTCAGTTCCTTGTAGCATTTCCAACTTAAGTAAGCTTCAAATACTTGACTTGTCACACAACAGCTTCTCTGGAAGCATCCCTTCAGAGATCGGAAATCTAGTTGGAATGATTGAAACGCCAAGTACGTTCTCATCAATATCATTCGTGTTCACCTTCTCAATTGAATACACTGACCTGCTAGTGAACTGGAAGAGGTCGGTACAAGGTCTCTCATCGAGTGCCAGCATCGACATCTACTCTGGGCTGGACTTGTCAAAAAACCATCTTTCTGGTGAAATCCCATCTTCTATAGGCAAACTTAGAGGACTAAAGATGCTTAACATCTCTTACAATGGCCTTAAAGGAAAAATTCCAGCAACTGTTGGGAATTTAGAGAATCTTGAGAGTTTAGATTTGTCTCACAACAGTCTCTCTGGTCCAATACCTCAATCCTTTACAAAGCTTCAACAACTCACTACTCTGGATGTCAGCAATAACCATCTAGAGGGTAAAATCCCAGTTGGTGGCCAAATGGATACAATGGATGATCCAACTTATTATGCTAATAATAGTGGTCTTTGTGGCTTCCAAATTCAACTGCACTGTCCTGAAAACAAGTCACCACAAGCAATGGAACCAGAGAATGAGAGCAAAGAGCCATGGTTTGCATGGGAAGCAATGTGTATAGGATTCCCATTTGGTTTCCTTGTATCAATTCTAGTCATATTTCTTACTGGACTTTTCACCCCCAAGAAGCTTACACAACAGCGTAGCCTCCTAAGAAGGCGCGCTCGCAACTGAAGCAGTTGCACTTTAAATTGGTGATTCTCTTGAAGATACATAGTGCAGATCAAGAAGCAGCATAGGATTAGGGTAGTATAGATAATGACGAGAAGAGTAATTGCCTCAGTTCTCTTGCACAGCTGCAGTGGAACCTTTCCTGCATAATGTTACTAATAAATATTTCCATTATGAGAGTACATTCTTTTTCCTTTTTGGGGGTACCTTGAGATGGCTAAAAGGTTGCATTTGAGTGCTAAAAAAAAATAGACTGACTGCTAATTCGAGACCAAAAAATCTGCTAACCCACTAAGATTCTAACGGCCTATCCAGGTCAGTAATATAGTTCTAGTATATGTGTCTACTGAAGCAAGGCTTATGTCTACTTCCTAAGTATCCTTCTAACTTCTTACAAAAATGGAAGTCGTAAAATCTCAACTGGAAAAGAAAGGAATAATATGCCGCGAGAAGTGATGGGATCGAAACAATATAGTTAATGCGGAAGCTAACAATGCAACAAAGAAAAATATACTAAACTAGGCATCATAATTTATTTTGATTTGGTCAATCGACCTACATATGATCCATCAATAATATAAAAGAGAATAAATATTTGAGAGAATAATTTATTGTTGTGAGAAGAAAACGTCAATTTATAGAGTAAACAACTTCTTCTCGAAAAAAAAAAAGGATAAGGCATATGAAGGAGATTTATTCTCTATAGGATTTTTTTTTTCCTTTACTTTAAGAAAGAGAGTCCTGATAGATTAGAAATTCAGGGCAAAAAACATGAAATTGAAATGAGCAATCTAAAGCATTTGCAACTTTAGAAATCTCCAAATTCTTGTCATCCAGGAAACAATCTCAGAACAAAACAACCCTTCATGAGCTAGGAAATCTTACTGGTAAGATGGAAAACCAGCAAGTTCTTCATATACTTCTGACTTCTCACCGACAAAACATGAATATATCGCAGCCTAAGCTCTTTTTTGAAAGAAAAAACAAATTACTACATGAACTATTTGATTTTACTGATCAAGCTGATCATTGGCGGCAATTTGTTTGTAAAAATGAAGAGGAATTATAACATGTTACATCTTCAAAGTTAAGCTTGTTTATCCCTCTAATATTCCTTTCATGATCAAAAGCAGTTTCACTGATGCACAATATATTATTGGTCTACCAAGCTGAAACTCATTCAAAGTTTATTATTTGGAGAAAGCAACAGAAACAATACATGCTGCTTGTTCTTTGAAGTTTAACATTTGTGCACATAGCTTTTTCAGTAGCCTTCAGATAAAAAATAAAAAAAAAAGGCCGTACCACAACGGGGTGTGATGTAGGCTTACCCTAATGGAAGCATTAGTAGCTAATTCCACGGAACCTGTCACCTATAGGCAGCCTTCAAATGCTAGAACCAGAAAACTTACTGCAGGAGAAAACAGTTAGTTTGTGTGTGGCTTTATTACTCAGAAGAATCAAGCAAGAATAAACATCAGCTTGGCTTCACGCTTTTACAACAGGGAACAATTGTCAGTTAACCTGAATTCTCACATAAGAAGCTTGAAGTGATCACAATCCGCAATGGCAGAAAAGTTATACATGAACAACCTTCATTCCCGTGTAGGATCTTCCCCAGATAATGAAATGTACTCAAATGAAGAGTCTAGCTTTGAAATGACAGCATCAACTCCACTTCTACTAAAGCACGGCATGGAAGAAATTCTCGATGTAAATGCAATAAGAATAGCAATTCTGATGGAAGCATGCTTAGGTGAGTGACTTTAGCGCCTGTAGCTTTTCTAATCATGAACAAAGTTCTCGTGCACATGAAGTCAATTCCTCATTGTCTTCGGTTAGGTTAAACTGCAGCCCCACTTTGGAAGTAGTTCCAGGAAGAAGCTGGTTAATCAGCATCAAAGAATAGTGCATAGACAATGTCTTGTCTCCTCTTCAGTATCAGTATCCCCCGTTTCACTGCAGATAACATCATCTTAACAGTCAGCTTACTATGAAAGGAACAACACGAGGGAATTAAACTGAAATAGGATTTAGACAGAACACGACTACAAAGAGAAAAGGAAATTACAAATGGAGAATTAATTCATCTAGTTTATTTTCATAAAAGAAGCAACGAAATCATTTCAGGCTCCTAATTTATCTACCATGATGGAAAGAAAATTCATCCATCAGGAAAGAAGACAGACAGAATTTTTGTACTAAATGTGACATCTCAGCATGCTTCTCTATGTCTAGTCTGTAACAGAAGGAATGCAGCTACTAATTTTAAGTTTCTGAATGGTTAGGTTGTTCTGTGTTTCACTATATTCCTGGAGAGGCAAGCATTCCCTCTTTCATATGATTAGAAAGCATTTGTACCAATGCCTGTACATGCCATTTTCCATCTTCGTGTCCAATCAACTATTTGTGCAAGATCAGTTCACTTAAGGACAGCTCAAAAATTTTATATTCTAAGCTGTAAATCTGTTCTACAAAAACTGCAATAAACAGGCTTTAAACAAGCTCAGAACTTGACATCATCTCCCCTTATTATTGATGAGGAAGGCAGTTAGTAGTTTAAATGGTTAGAAAGTTGTTTCTACTTTCTAAAAAGTTTACCAAGAACTAAAAGTGTGCAAAACGCACTTCAGCAGGCTCATAACTCGTCTAAGTACGATCGTGAGCCAATTTGAAGGCACACGTCTTCCAGTTCAACATTATGACCCATAGAATCTTAGTCATGGCGATCAACTCAATTTTCTTATCACACCCTTTTAACTCTCCCCGGCCCAGACTCAAAAAGCCTCGTACTCATTTAGTATAGGCAAAGAAAGTGTACATCAAAATAAACCCAGTTTAGCATCAGCAAACAAAGGCATAGAAGGTTAATGATCCAAATGAATGCCATGTACAAAGATATCAGAACCAGCAGTTGTGACCACGAACAAGCTATATATGGGCACATCAAGTAAACATTCTTTAGTATCAGTTACAAAAATCCTAGACTGCAAAACACAGGCATTGCACATTATTACAACCTCTCGGTTAGCAACCTCCACTTCCAACAGAGAGGTTGTGAGTTCGAGTCTCCCCAAGAGCAAGGTGGGAAGTTCTTGGAGGGAAGGATGCTGGGGTCTATTTGGAAACAGCCTCTCTACCCAAGGGTAGGGGTAAGGTCTGCGTACACTACCCTCCCAGAACCCACTAAGTGACTACCCTCCCAGAACCCACTAAGTGGGATTATACTGGGTTGTTGTTGTTGTTGTTATCATTGTTCGCTCAATTTCCTATCACATCCCATGTCCAACTTAGAAGTTAGAAATTTTTTCCCAAAAGCATACTAAATTAGAGCGCAGAACTTCATATTCCTATCAGATGCCTAATTTTTATTTAGTCTTAATTTTGTTCAGATATCCAAGCTGTCAAACTTCTAGCAGATAGATCTCAATGAAATAAAAAGGGCAGACTAAGGTCCCGCTAAGCGCGGGTCTCAATAATATATCTAAGTAAATCCAGCAACCTGGATCTAAATTCTCCACATTTTGGTCATATTTACCCCTTAATTTAAACCAAAATAACAGAATTAACAACTCAACTCAATTGAGCAGAAACAAGTTTTGTGCAAAAAAGCAGATCAAAGTAGAGCCAAATGTAATGCTGTTCTCAGCAAGAACATACCTGGATTCAAACTCCTTGATCTCAGTAAGTTCTTTCCCTATGTTATCCATCCATTGAACTCTCTTCTTGTCAATTTCCTTTGAAGAATTAGGACTTTTCCTAATACAACTTTTAAGATCATTTTCAGGAAGTTGATTTCCATCTAAAGGACTCTCTTCTTTGACCTCAGCAGCAACAGACTGTCGATCAGAAACAAGTGTTGGAGTGACATGTGGGCCACTTTCCAGTTTCAATGGACCTGAAGTGTAAAGATGAGCAGCCGAGGGTTTACAGAAGCAAATAAATGGGCAATGGATTTTGCAGAACAAAACCCTCATCAAACTGCTTTCCTTCATCAAGAATTCATCTCAACAATGACCAGTAGTAGCCCATTGCAAACAACCCCACCTAGTAGAATTCAAAAAAGATCCAATCTTTGACTTCATAAAGCAATTGAAACAACCAATTTTTCATAACAGGAACAATTAATTAATCCAATTACACTAGATGACTAAGTTTCTCCCTTGAACGGACACTTTGTACACAGGAAATAATGATGCCCCAAATTCCGAAATCCAGCAGAAAATTCGTGTACTTCATCCAAGTGAAGAAAAAAACTGCTGAGCAGCAGAAAATAAAATAGAAAACAAATCTAGTGTATTTATTTAAGAAAGAAGCAGAACCAAGGAGCAACAATTTTAGAATTTGGAGGGGTTCTGATTGTAAATGAACACCTCTCAATCAAACATCATAATGTCCAGAAATTCTGCTTCTCTATTTTATTTAATTCTTGAGACTTATTTTAATGAAAAGAAAGGGACGTGTCTTGTAGTTACATATACTTTTTAAGAGAGAGAAAACAAAGGTGTTTCTATATAATGATCAGTGGCGGAGCAAGGGGTGTCAAATTAATTTAATGACACCCCTTTACCAAAAAGAAAAAATTATGTGTAGGTAGGTAAAAAAAAAAATTATATATATGTATAATATGTATGACTCATGTTTACTGTTGTATGTTTTGATATAATCTAATAAATATTTTGGCTCCACCGCTGATGATGAAATGACTGTCCTACCCTCTGATGATTCATTGATGTTATTCATTCAGTTCCTCAGAAGTAAAAAACAAATCCGAATAATGGAAGGCAGAAGAATTGTATGTGAAGTTTGAGTTAATTGTCAGAAGGAACAAAAAGTAAGGTAAAGCTTAGTTGGAAGAAAATAGCAGCTGATTTATGAAGAAGATGCATACCAAATTTCATAACACAAACATGGCAACTATACCCTTCCCTGTTTATTTAAACTACCACACAAAAAATACTGAGATGTCCCTTTTGAAATTGAAAGCTGCTTTCTTATTGGTGTTAGTAAGTATTTTCTTATTTCTTTTTTCTTAAAAAATTGGCACCAACCACACCATGATCATAATATTTATTGTGAACATGGTGATTTATAAATAACTTGGAACTTTGTACAAACAAACACAGCTTTTAAATAAATAAATGAATAGGGATCCTCAACAAGGTCTTGGGAAGATTAGGTCAACAAGACAAGATATTGTACAAGAAAAAGGAGAATATATATGCAGACACCAAAGACAATGTTAGAGTACTACTAAAAAGGATACATAGTGGTTTGCATGATGTAACCCCAGTTTAAAAGTAAGCTTAACCAACTTTATTATTAAATATATTTAAGGGGTAATAAGATAATATGATTTGTCCCTTGGAGTTGGTCTGGCTGGTTGGGAGGCTAGTCATTCACCCGGATGATCCGAGATCAATTTCTCCCTAATACTTTCTGGGTCTATATATGTTGCACGGGGCTTATTTAGTGTGGTTTATATTTTCTATGTGGTTTTTAAACTATTATATAGTGGAGATTCATTTAGTGCGCACCAAATACTTACTCGAACGACAAAGACTGTGGCGACTCCGGGTTTTCGTGGGATTTCAAAGTAAATAATGAGATTTGTGACTTAAAACATTATCACAAGTCTTCAGTTTTCTTTTTAGGCAAACCATGGGGTGGGGATCAACTTGATTGATAACCAAGGTCTTTGAAAGGCAAACTATTTTATAGGGCATAATATTGAGGTAGCACCAGCTTTCCCATGCATTACCATCCACCCGAAAATCCAAAGGAACCAAGATAAAAATGAAAAGCAAATAAGGATTTTGCATTGGTTAGTTTCTTCTCCTTAATTAATGGACAGGCAAAACTTTCTCATTGCTCTCATTTTAGGAAGGCAGACAGTAATTTTCAATACACTTTCCTGTCCTACTTGTATGAAGTAAAATTTGGTTCACCTTATCACTGTCTAAGTAAACACGTCTCTTGTAACCAGGCCGTCCTCAAAGCCTTGTTAATCAGATGAGGACGGCCCGACCAAGGACGTCCTGATCAACTAAGCAGAGGAATGACACCGTTTTAAGCCTGGCTTTTTCTGTACGAAGGAGCCACCAACTTTTGTAATTTTCTTTTCGTGTATTTGAGAAAAGGTCTCCTAATATATAAAGAAGACATCACCCTGTAATAAGGCAGATTGACTATTCTGAATATACCAACTCTCTACTTTCTCTCTCTCTACTGCTATCAAGCAAACATCTTTATATCTCTCTCTATCTCTTTCTGATAACAAAAACTCTCGATTATCTTCTATACTTTAAGATCTACCCTGATCCTAGTAAAACAATCTCTTCTAGGACTCATTAAACTTGATTACGATTCACCCTTATATCTTTTTTATTGTTTTTAAGCTTATAAAGTGCATATATCGTTTGAGCAAAACAATTTAGCACCGTCTGTGGGGATTTCTATGATTAAATTTATAGTTTGTGCCTAGAAAACTACTAACAACCATCCCTTACATCACACAAACAAGTATGGCTGACAACTGTGTGAAAATGAAAGCGATAGATGGGATTGGGGTCAACCTCATGGATTCGCTCAACGAGGTAGGTGAAGATAATCTCTTGAACACAACCCTCATCACCACAATGAGTGGAGGAACCCCACCTCCTCCACTCAGAGACCCGACCGAACCACGAGAAAGGGGAGTTTCTACATCTACATCTAAAGAAGCACCCCCAGAAGTCAAGGAGCTACTGAAAGAATTGTTCACAAACACTCTAATCAACTTGGTTGAAAATCCAGCACAACGTGGCGTAAGACGCACGCCAGTAATGGATCTCACTGTGACAGAAGATGAGGTCGCGCGAGCAAACAATATGTTCACCGGCACTCAAACCAACATTGATGCGCTCACAACCATCCTTAGAAAGATGGAAGAAACAGAGCACGAAAACAAGTCGCTTCGTGACCAAATGAAGGAACATCAAGAAAGAGTGGACAAGATCCCAGGCGCTCCTAAACTACTACCAAAGCGCGACGTAGGGAGGTTCGTGGAACAACCTTACACAGAGGAGGATGCACTATACTCCCTCCCAAAGACCTTCAAAATGCCTCCCTATCTGAGGGTATACGACGGGACTACTGATCTGAGGAACATCTGATCCACTACGTCACAGCTGTGAAAGGTAACGACTTCGCGAAGGAACATGTGCTGTTAGTACTTCTAAAGAAGTTCGGCGAGATGCTGACAAGTGGGGCGTTGATATGGTACTCCCAGCTACCGGCTAAGGGTATCTCCACATTCAAGGAATGGCGGACAAATTCATCACAGCAAATGAGGGAGCAAAGAAAGCGGAGGCAAGGGTCAACAACATCTTGTCCATTCGACAAACCATGGGAGAAGGGACTTCCTAGCTAGATTCAACAGGGTGAGAATGATCCTGCCAAACGTATCGGAGGGCATGGCAGTTTTCGCTTTCCAGAACGGGCTAAACAGGGACGGCTCAAGGGCAACCAAGAAGCTGCTAAGTCGTCTCATGAAGTACCCCCTACCACATGGGAAGAAATCCACAACACCTAATATGCTGACGTACGTGCAAATGAGGACGGCCTTAACGGCCCTACCCGGTGACTAACAACAATACTTCTAGAGATGAGGAGGGACCGGCGCAATGAGGGGAGACGAGAACAAATCTCGCATCCCAACAGGGAAAGGCATCAACCATACATCAGATCGTCCCATCCGCCACCGCCAAGGGACGCGAATGCACTATGGCGATACGTCGCCCCCTACGAACGAGGTATGCCTCTTTTACTATCTACACATAACTTTTGTGTTTCTCCTTCAGAGGTGGTGTACACACTAGTAAAGCTGGGCAACAAGATACAATGGCTAGCAAAGATAAAGTCAGACCCTACCACCCGAAAATCAAATGCCCTGTGCTCGTTCAACCAGGAGCGAGGGCATAAGACCGAGGACTGCATAGGCCTACGGCAGAAAGTGGTCAGAATGTTGAACCAAGGGTTCCTGAGGTAACTGCTCAGCGGTAAAGGGAATATCAACTTTGCACGAGGGCGGGATCAACCCAACGAGTCACCAAGGCCGCCCTCGCCAATACGCACGATCAATATTATTATCGGGGATAGAAATGACTGACAATCAATCACGTCAAATTTACAACCACTCACAAGTTGAAGCGAACTATCGCCCACGAATGGTATGACGACTTTGAAGATAGTATCACCTTCGATAAGTCTGATACCGATGGTTTATCTTTTCCATATTACTATGCTTTAGTTATTACTTTACGCATTGTGGATGCAGACGTTAGGAGAATTATGATTGACGATGGTAGTGGCGCTTGTATTATCCACCCAAGGGTCCTTGCACTTATGGGACTCCAGAATAAGATAATACTGCGATGTATAACGCTGACCGGTTTTAACAATGCAGTGGAAAGAACCTCCGGAGAAATAACGTTGCCCATCTTGGCGGGAGGAGTCACGTTGGAAACCACCTTCCACGTGATAAAGCAGGAAACATCGTACAACGCCATCATTAGACGACTATGGATACATGCCACGAGAGTTGTCCCCTCCAGCTTCTATCAGGTGATCAAATTCCCTATCCCATGGGGGATATTCAGCATACAGGGTGAACCCTACACTGCCCAAGAATGCTACAAGATAGCTCAAGACTATACCCACACCAAACAACTCCATGGGGCAAGCGCGGAAGCATAGCAATTAGCTCTGTCGAGGACTAAGGTTCTTCCGATAGAGGACGCCATTAGAGATCCAGATATCATAGAAGCCAGCAAAGCTACGGTCGAGGACCTCAAACCCGTACAGATAGCCGACAACGACCTCACAAAGAAGGCCTACATCGGGCACGGTCTTTCAAATTCAAGTAAGTTTCGTGAATTTTTATCTAACTATGTAGACTTGTTCGCTTTTTCCCATTCAGATATGCCAGGGATACAGCGGGACATCGCTACCCACAAATTGAACATTGATCCACTACACACGCCCGTGAGGCAAATGAGGAGAAAATTCAATACCGCTATCAACGAAGCTGTGAGTGAAGAAGTAGACAAACTATTAACAAATGGTTCCATCAGAGATCCAAATACCCTGAATGGGTCGCCAATGTTGTCATGGTTAAGAAGAAAAATGGGAAGCGGCGAATGTGGATGGATTTCAGCGACTTGAACAAAGCATGCCCGAAAGATTCGCTCCCACTCCCCCACATCGACCAACTGATAGACGCGACAGCCGGACACGAACTCTTGAGCTTCCTAGATGCATATTCCGGCTACAACCAAATCATGATGGCCGAAGAAGATCAGGAGAAGACGACCTTCATCACTCACCGAGGGACGTACTGCTACAAAGTGATGCCCTTCGGATTCAAAAACACAGGAGCAATGTACCAAAGATTGGTGACCGAGATGTTCAAGGAACAACTTGGCAAAACAATGGAAGTCTACGTCGATGACATGCTGTTAAAGTCATCCAGAAAGGAGGATCACCTCGACCATCTGAAGGAGGCCTTCAAAATATTGAGAAGATATGGGATGAAACTGAATCCCAAAAAATGCACCTTCGGTGTGGCCTCGGGAAAGTTCTTTGGATTCCTCGTATCTCATTGAGGTGTCGAAGTCAATCCAGATCAGATCAAAGAAATAGACACAATCACAGAAGTGCTAAGCAGCAAAAAATAGGTCCAGAAGCTGACGGGTCGGATAGCCGCCCTTTCTAGGTTTATCTCGCGATCCTTTGACAGGTGCCATAAGTTCTTCAGTGTGTTGAAGAAATATCAGGGGCTTCAGCGGAATGAGGAATGCGTCGAAGCCCTAAAACATCTGAAGGCGTACCTATCATTGCCGCCCCTACTATCCAAAGCAAGCCAAGAAGAACCACTTCTAGTATATCTAGCCGTGTCTGAGGTTGCTGTCGGCGTTGTCCTGGTACGCGAGAACAAAGTTACGCAATCTCCCATCTATTACATTATCAAAACACTAGTGGACGCCAAAACTTGGTACCCGAACCTTGACATTAGCACTAGTCATAGCTTCATGAAAGTTACGACCTTATTTTCAATGACATCCCATAAGAGTGGTAACAACCTTTCCACTGAGGAGTGTCTTGCATAAGCCTGAGCTATCAGGCCGACTCACAAAATGGGCCATCGTGCTTAGCGAGCACAATATCTCGTAACTTCCAAGAAATGCCATCAAGTCTCAAGTCCTAGCGACTTCATAGCCAACTTCAACACGGAAATCCTATTGAAGGGAGAGCTCGAGGCCCGACCCGGCCCCCCCACTAACAACCTATGGGTCCTCCATACTGATGGCGCCGCCAATGCTTTGGGACTCGTCCTCGAGGTCCCCAAGGGTGAAACAATTCACCAATTCATACGATGCCCCGAAATGACTAACAATGAGGCCGAGTATGAGGCCGTTAATACAGGTATGAAATTAGCCATCAAATACGAAGCCTGGAAGATCCTTCTCCACCACGATTCGCAACTTGTGGTAAACCAGATCGCTGCGACATACCAGGTCAAAGAATAGAGGATACAAAAATACTAAACAAAAATCTGCAGGCTAATGGATGAGTTCGACGAGTGCCACTTCGAACAAATTCCGAGAGCACGGAACATCGAAGCGGATGGCCTGGCAAAATTGGCCGCAGCCACCACAAACATCAACAAGGAAAGCGTGGTCACCCTCCTCCATTCAGCCATCGAATGAGGTATTTTCATTAAATCTAACCTGGGATTGGCGCAACCATTTCATGTCCTATCTACATGACGGAATGCTACCACGTGACAAGAAAGAGGCAAAGAAACTTCGCGTGCAAGCCTCCCGGTACTGCCTGATCAACAACAACCTCTACAAGAGAACGTTTGGCGGACCCTTGGCCAAGTGACTAGGTCCACACCTAACAAGGCCAGTACTCGAAGAAGTACACGAGGGCCACTGCGACACCCATACAGGAAACCCGTGCCCTCGTACGGTGCATCATCTGCGCCGGCTACTACTGGACCACCATGAAGAAATAAGCAGCAGAATACGTCCGCCGATGCGAACAATGCCAAAAATATGCCCTAATAAGCCACCGGCCAGGGGAATCCCTAACACTCAGTCACCTCTCCATTGCCTTTCATCAAATGGGGAATGGACATAGTGGGCCACCTACCCGTAAGACCAAGAAAGGTACAATTTTTGCTTATTTTGACTGATTATTATTCCAAGTGGGTGGAAGCTGGTGCGTACGCACAGATACGCAAACAGTAGGTCATAGCCTTCATATGGAAGAACATTATATGTCGTTTCGGCATCCCCAAAGAAACCAGCTGCTACAATGGACGACGGTTTGACTGTTAAAAAATGATTGAATTCTTCGAGAAATGGCGCATCAAGAGAATCCTCTCCACGCCATACCACCCCGCCGCCAATGTTCAAGCAGAATCCTCCAAAAAAATCATGCTAAACATACTGAAGAAAAATCTTGAAGAAGCCAAAAGGCAGTGGCCTGAACTGTTACACGAAGTGTTGTGGGCACACAGGACCACACCCAAGTCCATCACAGGGGAAACCCCATACTCGTTGTCTATGGAACCGACGCGGTTATACCCGTCGAAGTAGTCGAACCAAGCATGAGGTATTCACACACTAGCGGAATGGAAAACGACGTGAATAAGCTCCAAGACCTTGATGAAGCCAAGGAAAGAAGAGAAATGGCCCGCATAAGAATGGTGGCCCAAAAGCAGCAAGTCGAAAGGCACTACAACAAAAGGGCAAAAATAAGGCCACTCAAAGTAGGAGACTACGTCCTCAAAGCCAAGACGTTGGCCTCCAAAGACCCAAGTGAAGGAAAATTGGGCACAACCTGGGACGGACACTACAAAATCACAGCAATAGCAAACAAAAGAGCATTCTGGCTGGAAACAATGGAAGGAAAAACACTCCAGAACAACTGGAACATCGCCCACCTCAAATATTTCCATTTATAAAAGGCATACCCCAAGTCTCACTCTTTTTTCCTCACCCGAGGTTTGTCCCAATTAAGTTTTCTCGGGGAGGTTTTTAACGAGTCAACGAATGGGACACCTGGAGATGTTTAGGGAACAAGTGTATCACGTCCGCCTCTCCATACGCTCTCCAGCCCGACCTGATATAGGGACTGGACCAGCAACATCTCCAATGTGTAACAAGGCTACGGACATCTCCAATGTGTAAAAAGGCTACGACCGTCTCCAACGTGTAAAAGGCTACGGCCATCTCCAATATGTAAAAGACTATGGCCATCTCCAATGAATAAAAAGGCTATGGCCATCTCCAATGTGTAAAAAGGCTATGGCCATCTCCAATGTGTAAAAAGGCTACGGTAATCTCCAATGTGTAAAATGGTTACGGCCATCTCCAACGTATAAAAGGCTACGGCCATCTCAAGTAAACGAAAGACTCGATGCAATCGAAGTCAACCATATGACTAAGGCCATTCAATTCTACATGGCTAAGGCCATCGATTTAAAATGGCTAAGGCCGTCACCGCTAACAGTCGACCCAATGTTGATTACGGCAAAATGAAAGACTCGACTGTTGGAAACACGTTCTCAATACAATATACTAAAATGTGTGTTCTTTTGTATAGGTTTTGATGAATGACAAACGAAGCGAAATTGATATATGACGAAGTTCAAGAAACAAGCGCACAATTGATACACAACGAGATTCAAGCTCAAGACAAAGTTTTATAGTTTAAATTGAGTCATTCTTAATTGTGATCTTGATCCTACAACTTGACTCGTAACATGGCATCTCTCATAAAACTATTTTCCAAAATCATGCATATTTAATTTAATGTCAAATGATTTTAAATCATGCATATTTACAGTAGTCAAAATAATTATTAGACATGCCTTAAAAATCTGGACTAAGATAATCGATTATGTACTTATGATAATCGATTGTTTTAAGCCAAGACTGCATGACAATCGATTGTGAACTAATGACAATCGATTGTCTCACAATCGATTGTGAGTAAGACAGTGAGCATCAGGTTTTTCAAACCTGCATGACAATCGATTGTGAACTAATGACAATCGATTGTGACTGAGGCAGTGTCCATCAAAGTTTTTCAAAACTCAGAATAATCGATTATGAGCTAATGGTAATCGATTATGTTGAGACAGTGTCTTCCAGTGATTTTCAAATTTATTAAATAATCGATTGATACATTGGACAATCGATTGTCAAAGAGACACTGTCTAAAATGTTTTTCAAAAACTGATAAGTAATCGATTGTTGACTTTGTGCAATCGATTGTGAAGCTGACCGTTGTCGTAAAGTTTTCAAATACCGTCAGGTAATCGATTATTGATTCTGTATAATCGAATGTTTTGATTAAAATCCGGAAAAGATTTTTTGAACGTTGCTGAGTAATCGATTGTTGATTCTGGACAATCGATTGTTTGTGGTAAAATCTGGAAAGCATTTTTTGAACGTTGCCAGTAATCGATTATGGATTGAAAGTAATTGATTATCAAGCGTAAAATCTGGGATTGAATTTTGATCTGACTGGCAGACAATCGATTGTTGGGGTTTGACAATCGATTGTCAGTGAGTAAAATCAGCAACTCTTAATTGGCAATTAGGCAACGGTAATGCCAAGTTTTTCAACTATAAATACAGCTTCATTTCAGTGTTTTAAACACAACAACATACTACAACTGATCATTACATTGCTATAAGCTTGCATACTTTTGTTTATCATTTTATATTCAATTTCATAAAGCTTTTGAGAGCCATATTCTTGTCCAAAGTTGTTGTGATCTAGAGCTTACTTGTTTTACTCATATCTACTCATTAAGGAGTATTTTGTTTGAGTGTTTAGTGTTTTATACACTTGTAAGAGAACTGTGATTCTCTTGTTGTAAGGAACTTGTGTTTCCTTGGTTGAAGTCTTGGAGTGTTGTATCTCCGAGCAAAGGTGTTAAGGCTTGTGTCCTTAAGTGGTAAAGGTTTGTTGAGCACCCGTAAGCTTAACAAGTTAGTGGAAAATCTCGAGAGAGTCTCTCGGGGACTGGACTAGCCACGTGTTGTGGTGAACCAGAATATATCGGTGCGTTCTTTCCTTTTTGTTTATTTAACGCACTTATTTATTTCCTGCAAATTTTAATTTCCGCAAGTTTACGCTAAATTTTAGCATAACGCTATTCACCCCCCCTCTAGCGTTAAGCGTATTTTCTAACAATTGGTATCAGAGCCATACTCTCTGAAGACTTAACAGTTTGAGAGAACCATCCATGGCTTCTACTCGTGACGCTTTTGCAGGAATTGATGAAAGACAGTGCTCCACACGACCACCTCTATTCAACGGTACAAATTACACGTACTGGAAGGAGAGGATGAAGATCTTCGTTCAGTCCAACAGCTTTCACCTTTGGAAGGTAATAATGAAGGGAAATCAAATTCCAACAAAGAAGGTGGAAAACGAATGGGTTCCCAAGTCCGAGGATGAGTATGACGCGAATGACATCCGAAAGGTTCAAAATAATGCTAATGCAATTAATTTATTATATTGTGCTGTTAATGCTGACGATTACAGGAAAATATCATGTTGCACAACGGCAAAGGAGATGTGGGATTAGCTAGAAGTTACGTACGAAGGTACGGACCAGGTAAGGGAAGCAAAAATTGATTTCCTAACCCATTCTTATGAATTATTTCACATGAAGGAAGGTGAAAAGGTGGACGAAATGTTTGAGCGATTTTCAATAATCGTAAATGACCTACATGCTCTCAAGAAAACATTCACGGATAGAGAGCTCGTCCGAAAAATTCTTAGAAGTCTCACACCGGCATGGAGATCAAAGGCTGATGCAATTCAAGAATCCATTGGCGTTTCAAACGTCACCATCGACGCACTAAGAGGTAACCTTAAGACCTATGAATCTACTATTCTTAACCCTTTTGTTGATGATCAAAGGAGGCAAAGAATAGCTCTAAAGGCGAGCACAAGCCAACCGCAAATTGATGAGGAAGGAGACAACGAGTTTGGACTCGTTATCAAAAGATTTCAAAAGTTCATGCGCAAGGAGTATGAACGCAAGGGCAAAAAGCAAGGCGAACAAATCAAGTGCTATGAATGTGGTGAAACCGGGCACATCAAATCAAATTGCCCAAACATCAAAAAGGAGAAGAAACCTTTTAAAAAGCAACGTGCATACATTTCTTGGGGAGGCGACTCCGGAGATGAGTCAAGCGAAGGAGAAGAAGACGAAGCAGCAAATCTTTGCCTTATGGCACAAAAAGACAACAAAGATGAGGTATGTCAAATCTCGTCTAAAAACTTCTTCACTCTTGAAGAAATGCCAACTGCTTTTGATGAATTATATGCTGAGTTTATTAAGGCTTCAAAAACTGTTAAGGGCATAAAAGAAAATGCTTCATTAAAAGAAAAGGATTTTCAAAAACAGCTTTCTTTGAAAGAAAAGGATTTAGAAAAACTGGTTTTAGAAAATGAAAAGCTGAAAGAGGAAAACAAGTTTTTTGGAAAAAGAAGCGCCGATAAGCCCGAAAGTTCTACTAAAAATTGTTCTTCTTGCTTGCATCTCAAAAATGAGGTAGATAGACTCAAAGGTACCTTAGATAAGTTTAATTCTTCCCACAAGAATTTGAATGAGGTCCTTGTAAATTTGAAATCAACCAAGCATGGCATAGGATTTAAGAATGAGGTTAAAGAAAAGGTTGAAGCCAAACCCCAACCACCTATGGCTCAACCTAGGACTAATAAAACAAATGCTTATCCTAGAAATAGCAATCCTAGAACCAATATGCATGCTAGACAAAATGTTGAACATTTTAGGAGACCTAGAAATGACTTACCACCTAGAAATAGTTACCCTAGAAATGATGCATATTTTAGGCCAAATGTTGAACCTTTGAGAAGACCTAGAAATGGCTCTCAACCGAGAAACAATCACCCTAGAAATGCTGCCCATCCTAGAGCTCATAGTAGGAGAAATAATTCTCATGAAATGCGAAATAGTCATAGTGTTCAAAATAGAGTAAGAAATTTTCATCCGTCTAGTTACTATGAACCTAGAAGGATGCATAACCCAAATGTGACTTGTCATTATGTAGACGTATTGGTCATATTGCTCCTGCATGCTTTACATGTCATAGACATATTACTCAATTGCATCATTATAATATGCCTAACCCCCAAGGACCCAAGATGGCATGGGTACCTAAAGAACATTAATTTGTTTTGTATGTGTGCTTGAAGGGATCAAGGGTACTATGGTACCTTGATAGTGGATGCTCCAAGCATATGACGGGAGATGAATCCAAATTCCTTCAATTAGAGCACAAAGAAGGAGGAAGTGTTATCTTCGGTGATAACAATAAAGGAAAGATTAACGGCATCGGCTCGGTCGGTAAGGATGAAAATTCCTCTATTAAGCATATATTACTTGTTAAAGGATTAAAGCATAATCTCTTGAGCATAAGCCAATTGTGTGACAAGGGAAATCTTGCTTTATTTGATTCGGATGAATGCTTAGTGTTCAGACGTAGTGATTTTAAAATTATCCTAAGTGGTTTTAGCGTGGATAATATTTATATGGTTGATCTTGCTAATTCCTCACCCGATTATGTTGATTGTCTAATGAGTAAAGAGGATGATACTTGGATATGGCATCGTAGAGTAGCACATATCAATATGCATCTTTTGAACAAATTGATTTCTCAAAACTTAGTTGTTGGTCTTCCCAATTTAATATTTGAAAATGACTCTATTTGTGACTCGTGTCAAAAGGGGAAGCAAACAAAAGCATCTTTCAAATCTAAAAACATTGTTTCAACTTCTAGACCATTGCAATTAATTCATATGGATTTATTTGGTCCCTCTCGCATTGAAAGTCTAGGAAGAAATAAATATGCTTTTGTGATTGTTGATGATTATTCGAGATTTACTTGGACTTTATTTCTTGCCAATAAAAGTGATGCTTTTCAAAATTTTAAATATTTTCTTAAGCGTGTTCAAAATGAGAAAGAAACAACCGTCACTTCAATTAGAAGTGATCATGGGGGAGAGTTTTATCACAATCTCTTTGTGGACTTTTGTGACGAACTCGGAATCGAGCATACCTTTTCCGCTCCACGTACACCACAACAAAATGGGGTGGTGGAAAGGAAAAATAGGTGTCTCGAAGAGATGGCTAGAACCATGCTCGACGAAGCTAAGATACCCAAACATTTTTGGGCAGACGCCGTGAGTACCGCTTGCTATGTTCTAAATAGAGTAGTAATTCGGCCGATACTCATGAAAACCCCCTATGAACTTTATAAGGGTAGAAAACCAAATATTTCCTATTATAGAGTTTTTGGTTGCAAATGTTTTGTTCATAACAATGGCAAAGACCAATTGGGTAAATTTGATGCTAAGTCGGATGAAGGTATTTTTATTGGATATTCCTCACGTAGTAAAGCATATAGGGTCTTTAATAAAAGAACCCAAATTGTGGAGGAATCCCCTCATGTTGTATTTTCCGAAAATAATGCTCGCTTGGCGAGAAAGGATTCCGGTTTTGATCTTGCAGGTATCTTAGATAGCTTGAAAGACAAAATACAAGAGGAACCACCCAAGGAAAATAAAGATGAAACTGAGGAACAACCAACGGAAGAAGCGCCACAATTGGAAAAAGAAACAAAAGTGCCAAATGAGTGGAGGACGATCAAAGATCACCCTCTTGAACAGGTAATTGGCAACGTTGGAGACAAGGTAAGTACCCGAAACTCTCTCAAAAATACCTTAGAACATACTGGTTTTGTTTCTCAAATTGAACTCAAAACCATCTCAGAGGCAATTGGGGATGAATTTTGGACCTTGGCAATGCAAGAGGAGCTTAACCAATTCGAACGCAATGACGTTTGGGATTTGGTGCCAAGACCCGAAGGTCATACCATAATTGGTACGAAATGGGTTTTTCGCAATAAACTAGATGAAAATGGTATAATCACTAGAAACAAAGCTAGGCTTGTAGCAAAAGGCTATAATCAAGAAGAGGGTATTGACTATGAGGAAACATATGCTCCCGTAGCTATATTAGAAGCTATTCGCTTATTGCTTGCATTTGCCTCTTCTATGAATTTCAATTTATATCAAATGGATGTGAAAAGTGCTTTTCTAAACGGTTTTATTCAAGAAGAAGTTTATGTTGAACAACCCCCCGGTTTTGAAGATTTTAAATCTCCCGATCATGTTTTCAAACTCAAAAAGGCTCTTTATGGTTTAAAACAAGCTCCCCGAGCTTGGTATGAAAGATTGAGTAAGTTTCTTTTGGAAAATGATTTCATTAGGGGGAAAGTTGACACAACTCTCTTTGTTAAGCATAAAAACAATGATATTTTGTTAGTTCAAATATATGTAGATGATATTATATTTGGTGCTACTAACAATGTTTTATGCAAGGAATTTTCCGATTTAATGACAAGCGAATTTGAGATGTCTATGATGGGTGAGTTAACATTCTTTTTGGGATTATAAGTAAAGCAAATGAAAGAAGGTACATTCATTTGTCAAACCAAATATTGTAAAGAATTGCTGAAACGATTACAGATGAACAATGCAAAAGAAATGGCAACTCCCATGAGCACATCCGATCATCTAGACAAAGATGAGAAAGGTAAGGAAGTCGACACCAAAAAGTATCGAGGTATGATTGGCTCTCTTCTTTATCTTACTACTAGTCGTCTGGACATCATGTTTAGCGTGTGCTTATGCGCTCGTTATCAATCGTGTCCGAAGGAGTCTCACCTTACTGCGGTAAAATGGATTTTAAGGTATCTTGTTGGTACTACAAATGTGGGTCTATGGTACCCCAAAGGCTCTTCATGCCAACTTGTTGGCTATTCCGATTCCGATTTTGCTGGATGCAAATTGGACCGCAAGAGCACGAGTGGCACTTGCCATTTGCTCGGTAGCTCTCTCGTTTCTTGGTTTAGCAAGAAACAAGTAAGTGTTGCGTTGTCCACAACCGATGCTGAATATGTAGCCGCGGGGAGTTGTTGTGCTCAAATCCTATGGATGAAACAACAACTCTTGGACTATGGCCTAAGTCTTAATCATATCCCTCTTAGATGTGATAATACTAGTGTCATATGCTTGACGAAGAACCCCGTTCTTCATTCGCGAACGAAACACATTGAAATTAGACATCATTTTATTAGAGATCACGTTATCAAAGGCGATGTCGAAATTGAATTTGTTGAAACCAAAAACCAATTGGCAGACATCTTTACAAAGCCTTTAGAGAAAGAGTCATTCTTCCGAATTCGCACTGAACTCGGGATCCTTGACTCCACGTTGATCTAAGTCATGCATTGCATTTTTTTTGTTACATGATTTCTAACTTGAGCGTCGGAGACGTCTAACGATTTTTGCAGGTATCGCCCCAAAGGAAAGGGGAATTATAAAGCATGACGCGCAAGAATCGAGTCTTCTTCAGAAAAATCTGTTTCCCTCATCTAATAATCGATTATCTCGTATCAATAATCGATTGTAATGCTATCATTTGAGCTATTATACTCTCTTTAAATAATCACACCTTCTTTACAATAAATAAACAAGGTTTATTTCATCTTTGGCATCTTATTATTATTTTTGCTAATGGCAAAAGGGGGAAGATAACGGTATGATGCACTCTCAAGTTATAAGCTTAAATTGAGGGGGAATTCTCAAATTGAGGGGGAACAAATTGCATACTTGTTGCATGTATATACTTGTCTTGAATCGTCATTATAAATTGCATGTCTTGCATATCCCGCTTAATGTTTGCCATTATCAAAAAGGGGGAAATTGTTGGAAACACGTTCTCAATGCAATATACTAAAACGTGTGTTCTTTTGTATAGGTTTTGATGAATGACAAACGAAGAGAAAATTGATATATGACGAAGTTCAAGAAACAAGAGCACAATTGATATACAACGAGATTCAAGCTCAAGACAAAGTTTTATAGTTTAAATTGAGTCATTCTTAATTGTGATCTTGATCCTACAACTTGACTCGTAACATGGCTTCTCTCATAAAACTATTTTCCAAAATCATGCATATTTAATTTAATGTCAAATAATTTTAAATCATGCATATTTACAGTAGTCAAAATAATTTTTAGACATGCCTTAAAAATCTGGACTAAGATAATGGATTATATACTTATGATAATCGATTGTTTTAAGCCAAGACTGCATGACAATCGATTGTGAACTAATGACAATCGATTGTGAGTAAGACAGTGAGCATCAGGTTTTTCAAACCTGCATGACAATCGATTGTGAACTAATGACAATCGATTGTGACTGAGGCAGTGTCCATCAAAGTTTTTCAAAACTCAGAATAATCGATTATGAGCTAATGGTAATCGATTATGTTGAGACAGTGTCTTCCAGTGATTTTCAAATTTATTAAATAATCGATTGATACATTGGACAATCGATTGTCAAAGAGACAGTGTCTAAAATGTTTTTCAAAAACTGATAAGTAATCGATTGTTGACTTTGTGCAATCGATTGTGAAGCTGACCGTTGTCGTAAAGTTTTCAAATCCGTCAGGTAATCGATTATTGATTCTGTATAATCGATTGTTTTGATTAAAATCCGGAAAAGATTTTTTGAACGTTGCTGAGTAATCGATTGTTGATTCTGGACAATCGATTGTTTGTGGTAAAATCTGGAAAGCATTTTTTTAACGTAGCCAGTAATCGATTATGGATTGAAAGTAATCGATTATCAAGCGTAAAATCTGGGATTGAATTTTGATCTCACTGGCAGACAATCGATTGCTGGGGTTTGACAATCGATTGTCAGTGAGTAAAATCAGCAACTCTTAATTGGCAATTAGGCAACGGTAATGCCAAGTTTTTCAACTATAAATACAGCTTCATTTCAGTGTTTTAAACACAACAACATACTACAACTGATCATTACATTGCTATAAGCTTGCATACTTTTGTTTATCATTTTATATTCAATTTCATAAAGCTTTTGAGAGCCATATTCTTGTCCAAAGTTGTTGTGATCTAGAGCTTACTTCTTTTACTCATATCTACTCATTAAGGAGTATTTTGTTTGAGTGTTTAGTGTTTTATACACTTGTAAGAGAATTGTGATTCTCTTGTTGTAAGGAACTTGTGTTTCCTTGGTTGAAGTCTTGGAGTGTTGTATCTCCGAGCAAAGGTGTTAAGGCTTGTGTCCTTAAGTTGTAAAGGTTTGTTGAGCACCCGTAAGCTTAACAAGTTAGCGGAAAATCTCGAGAGAGTCTCTCGGGGACTGGACTAGCCACGTGTTGTGGTGAACCAGAATATATCGGTGCGTTCTTTCCTTTTTGTTTATTTAACGCACTTATTTATTTCCTGCAAATTTTAATTTCCGCAAGTTTACGCTAAATTTTAGCATAACGCTATTCACCCCCCCTCTAGCAATAAGCGTATTTTCTAACATCGACGACAGTCAAAGTCAACCACATGGCTAAGGCCATCGATTTAAAATGGCTAAGTCCATCACCGCTAACAATCGACCCAATGTAAACTATAGCAGAACGAAAGACTCGACGACAGTCAAAGTCAAACACATGGCTAAGGCCATTCAATTCTACATGGCTAAGGTCATCGCTGCTAACAGTCAACCCAATGTCGACTACGGTAGAACGAAAGACTCAACGAGAGTCAAAGTCAACCATATGGCTAAGGCCATTCAATTCTACATGGATAAGGTCATCAATTTAAAACGGCTAAGGTCATCGCTACTAACAGTCGACCCAATGTCGACTATGGCAGAACGAAAGACTCGACGACAGTCGAAGTCAACTACACGGCTAAGGCCATTCAATTCTACATGACTAAGGCCATCAATTTAAAATGGCTAAGGCCATTCAGTTCTACATGGCTAATTCCATCGATTTAAAATGTCTAAGGCCATCACTGTTAACAATCGACCCAATATCGACTACGGCAAAAAAGAAGACCTGACAAAGGTCGAGTTAATCTCAAACTACGAGTTGCAAACACGACAAAAGTTCCAAGGAACGAAGAAAGAATAACAAAGAAAAAAGGTATGTAATATTATATCCACAAAATTATATACATGTCCCGCCTAAAGAAAAGGCCCCATTTACAAAAAAATGGTACAAAAGTAAACCCTAGGAACCCCTGTCACCCTGGCCGACACAATCAGCATTCGAGCTGTCACCACCTCCTGGCGGGTAGTCATTAAAAATCCAAGAAGCAGACGCTAGGCGGTTAATGTCTTCTGAGTTATACCCTTCCCTAGCAGGCGAATCAGAGAGGTAACCGGCTACCTCACGAGAAACCCGGGTCAGACTCCACTACCTATCCACATCCTTCTCGAAAACTCGACCGCCTGGAAAGAACTCTTCAAACACGACTAGCCGGGAATCATGGTACACCCACATGTCATGAGCATCCCAGCGCTCAACTTCCAGTGGGGCGGCCCGACAAAGGGCCTCAATCTCATCCTCCTTGTCTTAGAGCTCAGCGGTTAAGGACGCAACCCGAGCCTGAAGCTCAGCAGCCTCCGCCGCTATGGCACGATCAAGATCCAACTCATCATCTTTCCCTCGAAGGAGAGCCTCCAACTTAATGTTTCGGGCGACCACGGCCACAAGCTGCTCGTCCGCCCTCTCCAACTCGGCCAACTGCTTCTTCAGATGCTCCTCCAATTGGGTAAGGCCCTCGCGAAATAGCCTAAACTTGGGGTCCTACTTATATATGTCAACCAATGTTTGACGCGCATTGCGGAGCCGCTTGTACCTCTGCCACAATTTTTATGGGCATCCTCCCTCTTCGCCATGCGTCGCCCCCTCTCCGCCTCCAAGACAAGAACATGAAAAATATCAAAGGGTGAGTTAGTACATAGGCGAACCACCCCTACGACTTCAAAGGGGAGAGGGCCAAAGTTACCTGCAAGGCCGCGCCCGCTACCCTTCTGGACAGGCCCCTGTCACTGACTTCTGCCAATTCTTCACCCTCGACGCCTGCACAGAGAATGGTCATGTCCGCGACCGCCTCCTCACAGTTCTCCAGGAGGTTATAGCCGCTGGGGATCACAATACGGAGTGTAGACCTAACTATCGTCATCTCAACACGAGCCGGAGAATCTCTTTCTCCGTCCATCCTCTCCAAAGGAGCACTTTCCCCCGCCATTGCAGCCGACAAGCCATCCTCTCTAGCAGGAGGCAGACCGGCCTCAACATCAGCCCTTCACAAGTGGATTGCGTTGGCCATAAACGACCGCCCCGACTCGCGACGAGGCAATTTCACCCTCTCCCCTTCGACAGCCACTCTTTTGTCGGTGATCAGTCGGCGCCTCCTACTTGCGAGGGACTCCTCATCTTTGGGAGTTGCCTCCATTGGCTGCAAAGACGACTCCAAAGTAAGCGCTTCATTGTCGGACGCAACTTCGGCCCCCCTCGCATGCACGGCCTTAGGAACCACCAGAACCTTCTTTTCCGCCGCTACCTCGGTCGCTATATCAGATCCCCACCCCCCCCCCCCCGGCGCAACTTCCTGCTAAGGGGCCGAGAGCAAACTACTTTCAGGTGAACCCTCCACGGGCATGTCCTCCTCCTCAGAGCCTGGCTACGCCCTTGACGGGCCGGCATCAGTTCTCCTCCTGTTGGCCCTCTTGGAGACACCCCAGGCTGCCAAGGAAAAGGTATGTCAAACTAAAGAACTCTCGATCAGGACAAGGAAAAAAGAAAAGAGTAGGGAAAAGACCGTTACCAATCGGGTCGTACATGCTACAAAATTGAGCCCATGTACGGCACTCCTCCATATGCGGAATCATCCTCTCCACCCACGACCTAATGTCGTCCACACAAGAAAGAGACGAGGAATCCTTAGGCATACGGGCCGCCACTACAAATAGCGGATAAAAGAATTATGAGGAGTTAAACCGTCACAGCAAAAAGCACTGAATATGACACAAGGGAATACTTACACTCCTGGTTCCACACCTCCGAAACCCTTCGGGGTTAGCCACCAGAAGCTCCGTCGGGATGTAGAAAAACTTCTTCCAATAGCCAAGGTTGGCCTTGTCATCAGACTGCACCATGAAGCTTTTCTTACCACGACGCGTCAGGTGTTACATCGAGCCCCGCAGGTAACTCGCATTTAACATCTGCAGAAGGTGGTATATTGTGACCGCGCACCCGGCTTTCTCCGCGTGAGTGGTAAGTATTCTGCACGCTTTCAGCGTACAAGGAGTAAGTTGAGCTGGGCACACCCTGAAGAAACGGCAAAGTTCCTCCGCTAGAGGGTTGAGCAGGAAACTATAGCCGATCCAGAATGCATACTCATAGAATGTGTAAACCCGAGCCTGTGCACGTTGGCATAATTTTCTCCGGCAGGCGCTATATCGGCATGGTCTGAAAATCCATATTGCCATCCTAAGAGCATCCAGGTGGGAAGGCGTCAACTCGCTACGTTTCCAGGGTGGAGATGAACCCTTATTACTAAAATCATTTCTTTTGCTCATGTTCTTCGGAAGAACATTTGCCACCGATAGAGGAACTAGAATCTCTTCGACCACCTCCGCCTCACCGTTGGAAGGAGGTGAAACCCTAGGAGAGGAATTATCTCTGGACTTCTTGCTACCTTGAGATCGTTTCACCATGGTTAAAGCTTACCAAAAAAAGAATGTTTCAAGTAGGTGCAAATCTCGACTCGTAAAAACAACGTTCTTAATAAAAGCAGTAATCGCCGGAAAATAGAATGAGAAAAAGAGATAAATGTCCTTCGGATATTCAAACGATGAACCGTTTTGAATCACTCCGTTGTTTATAGGAGTGAAATGCACGGAAATTGAAGCAGAATCATTCAAAAGCTGGCGCAGAAAACCCAAAAGTCACGTAAGGATCTGAACCACCTCGGGAGTAAAAATAATAATGATGCACGTGATCAGTGACGTTATCCCAAAAAAGATCCGAGTGTCAACGGCCCTATACTGTCACATAAGAAAACTTGTCCGCCCATTGCAGACGCCCCTCAAGGAATCCTCCAACAGACGGAGGGACTAATTGTATGAGGTAAATTTTGGTTCACCTCACCACTGCCTAAGTAAGCATGTCCCTGATAACGAGGCCTCCATCAAAGCCTTGTCAATTAGATGAGAACGGCCCGACCAAGGATGTCCAGATCAACTAAACAGAGGCACGACACCGTTTTAAGCCTGGCTTCTTCTGTACGAAGAAGCCACCAACTTTTGTACTTTTCTTTTTGTGTATTTCGAGAAAAGGTCTCCTAATATATAAATGAGACATTCACCCGATAATAAGGCAGATTGATTATTCTGAATATACCAACTCTCTACTTTCTCTCTCTACTGCTATCAAGCAAACATCTTTACATCTCTCTCTATCTCTTTCTGATAGCAAAAACTCTCGATTATCTTCTATGCTGTAAGATCTACCACGATCCTAGTAAAACAATCTCTTCTAGGACCCATTATACTTGATTACGATTTACCCTTATATCTTTTTGATTAGTTTAAGCTTATAAAGTGCGTATATCTTTTGAGCTAAACACTGACAATATTTCAAAGTGGACTACTTGGCTGAAGATTGGACATAAAAATTAGTATAATTTTTGCAAAAAAAAAGTAATATTTGAAGTTAAGTTCAAAAAATGATATTTGAAATTATGTTTGGGTATTCATTTCACTTAAAAAATATTGTAGTTTTGTGAGTGGTGAAAAGAATTTCTAAAAAATTTTGATTTGAAAAACTGATTTTCGAAAAACATACAAAATTTTATGGACAAACCATTTTAAGAAAATAATATACAACAAAATTTATGAACTAATGGAGTCTTGATACACCTTTGGTTTTTTTTTTTTGATTAATTTCCCATGTGGCTTTTTATTTTATTTTTCCTTTTGGCAAATGATTTCATTTTCATACAATCTGTTGTCACTTATTACGTCATTGTATGTTTTTTATTTTTCTCTAAATTTAGATTCATTTCTCATGTTGTTACTATTTGGGGATTAACATCATTTGCTAGAGCCACTTGTCATGCCGTTTATACTAGAAAATATTGATTTCTCTCTTATGACACAAAAGCTAATAGAAGTTAGCACCCATTTAGTTAAAACTAGCATGGTACAGAAATTCTGATGAGAGAATGGCAAGTGAGGTTATTTTTTTTTTGTGGTGGGGGATGAACAGAATTACGTGCATACGGTTAAAATTGGGTTTGCCCTTTTATACGATTGATCGAGGCAGGGACATGATAAGTCAAGGATCGGCTTCAATTTATATCATGCTATGGCACAAAGTTAAGTTGTCAAGGTCGAGACACTAAAAACGATTAAGATCGAGACCGACCAAGACCGAGTTCTACCAAGATCGGAACCGCAAAAATATGGAGATCGGGGGAAGTTTACATGGTTGAATAACGGAAATACGAAACATCCTAAATCAGGCGAAGATCACGGCGCAAATTCTAGCACGTATCAAGAGGGGGCCGATTAATTAGCCAATCATGGAATTTCTCATTCTATTTAGAATTGTACCAAGAGTAGGACTCCCCTACTATATAAAGGGGTCTGATCATTTGTAAAGGACATCATATTCACGTTACAAAGCCTATATATTCACTTTCTCTTAAGCTCTCAATATTCTTGTTACTGTGTTCATACTTACCGGAGAAATATTCATTTAAGTGGAAGGAAGTCTAGCTCAAGGATTAAAGCTATACATTTTATTTGGTTTGCTTCATTTATATTTGCAGTTAATTCCATTGTCTATTAATGTTTTCTTTCAATTTGAGCTTAGTAAATCATGTGTCCTTTAAATTATAGTATATATTCAATTATTATCTATTTTTATGATAAACAATTTGGCACCCACCGTGGGGATGATGATAATAGTGATTGTCTGGTACAAATTTTTATAATACACACTAATTTACGCTTGTTCTTTGAATTGTCTTTGATTACAAAATTAAAAGATGTCGAATTCTCATTCAGCACCTCAACACATTAACAATAATCTCAGCCACCATGGCAAGAATGAGGACATTGCACCAGGAAACATGGCACCCTTACTGGCCTCGATAGAGTTCTGACTATAGATCCAATCGACGTCAGCTCATATGTGGCCATCAATAAAATTTGGTCGTCGTTCCCAAAAGCAGCGTTTGTAGATACCCGATGAGTTGCTCAGAATGCACGTGGAAGGATTAGCCTACGAGTAATCTTTGAATTGTTGCAGTCCCAACAGGTAACAATAGCTCAGCTTCAAAATCAGAACCACACACCAAGAAGAGTCGAAATCGAGCGATCCCAAGAAGTCGTATACGGGGTCGAATCGGCTTTGAGAAAATCAAATGAGAAGGAATCAGAGACCAACCCTGCTATTATACAGATGTTTTAGAGTTGACAAAGAGAATGGAGACTGGGGAAAAAAAGATCGAGGAAAATGATAAGAAGGTGGAAACCAATAATTCCAGGGTCGACTAAATCCCGGAGGAACCTTTCAGATTCCAAAAAGTTTGTACGAAAAACTTCTCCCCCTGCAAGTGCAGCTCCAAAGCCAATCCCCAAATAGTTACATATACTCGAGATTCCTAAATAATGAGATGACTTATCCAAACAAACATGTCACCACATATACGTGTGTTATAAAAGGAAGTGACTTGTAAGATGACGAGATCGAATCCGTCTTGTTGAAAAAACTCAGGGAGACTCTATCGAAGGGTGCTATGATATGGTAGCATAATTTACCAACTAATTTTATTGACTTATTTTCTGTGCTTGCAGATTCCTTTATACAGTCACACTCCGGAGCCATTAAGGACGCAACAAGAAAGTCAGACCTTTTTGAGGTAAGGCAAAAGGACAACGAGATGCTTAGTAAATTCATATCTCGATTCCAAATGGAACTAATGGATTTTCCACCGGTTACCGATGATTGGGCCATCCAAACTTTTACTCAAGGTCTTAACGTTAGAAGTTCAGTAGCTTCACAACAGTTGAAGAAGAATTTGATCGAATACCCAGATGTCACTAGGGCCGATGTACAAAATCAGTATCAATCGAAGATTAGAGTCGAGGATGATCAACTTGGTGCTCCCTATGGGTCCATTTATCCTAATAGGAATGTGGATAGAATCAAGAGAGATATCGACCTAGAACCATGGTCAAAAATATATCAGTATCAATCGTATAATAGGGGCCGTAGAGACAGCGGATCTGGGAGAAATTCTACACGGAATGAGATTAGAAATGATCGAGGCCAAAGTTCACGTGGACTTAGTACTAAGGAAGGTCACATTAAACATTCAAAATCCAAATGAAGGTATTATCTCAGTTCAATTCTTTCTATTATTCTACTAACACTTGCAGGTTATCGACGAGGAGCAGCATGATCTTTAGGTCTTGAAGCACACGTTGCATTGTTTTCCGTTGAACCATTTTTGTCCCAATTGATTTTTTGGCAAGGTTTTTAATGAGGAAACAGCGGATCGTGCTAACTCAAAAATTGAAGGTCGACCATGAATCGGTGTCAAAGACAGCATTTAACAGTATCCGAGGTGCCCTACAATAAACCTCGAATACTGAGGGGCACTGCCTTTGGATGTCAACTTTGTTGTGAGGAAATTACTTCATAATGACGGGGTCTCGATAGGGCCAAACATTTGAATGAATCGCGCCTGGATAGGTTGTTCGATCCCTGGCTCAAAAGATGTACGCATGTGCAATCATTTTTCACAAGAATAAAGAGAAGTATTTTTCCTTGCAATTATTTCATGTCTTAGAAAAAGTTTTTCTGCTTTATAATTCCGTACGTTCAATATATTATAGGAATGAGATTAAAGGCCGATTGTAACCAGAGTTTGAATAATCACTCCCACACTCGAGGACTGTCGTCCATAAAATAAATTCGAACATATCAAAACCTTGAACGTCGAGGACGTATGACTTCTTAGGCAACCCTCGAAATTTAAAGGCCATGTCCATACCCACTCGGGGACTATTATCTTAGGCAGGCCTGGATAACCCGAGAAACCGAGCTCACTAGGCTGCACCCAAACTAATAGGCTACAGCAAATTTAACACTGCTCGGAGACGTCCGATACCTGTAACAAAATGGCTTCAAAAAAGACACAAAATAAAGAAAAAATAAAAAGGCCTAAGGGCTACTTTTACTTCAAGCTCGAGAAATTATTCTCACTCGAATACAAAGCCCAAGTTCTATCTTAATCCCAGTTCGAGAAACTTATCACTCGAGGACTATCTATCGAGCCTAAGGTCCACCTTACTTCGAGTTCAATAAAGTCTTCACTCGAATACAAAGACGAAGGGCTACCTTATCTCGAGTATGCAAATCCTCACTCGATCATAAAACCTAAGGATACTTTTACTTCGAGTTCGATCAAGACCTCACTCGACTACGGAGCCCAAGGGCTACCTCAACCCGAGTTCAAATAAATTCACACTCGGGGACTATCTATCAAGCCCAAGGGATACCATATCTCAAGTTCGAGAAAGTACTCACTCAATCTTTTACTTCGAGTTTGAGAAAATCCTTACTCTTCTACGGAGTCCAAGAGCTACCATAACCCGAGTTCGAGAAAATTCTCGCTGGGGGACTATCTATCAAGCCCAAGGGCTACCTTATCTCGACTTTGAGAAAGTCTTCACTCGATCATAAAGCCTAAGGGCGACTTTTACTTTGAGTTCGAGCAAGTACTCACTAATCTACAAAGCCTAAAGGCTACCTTAACCTGAGTTTGAACAAATACTCGGTCAGGGACTATCCATCGAGCTCAAGGGCCACCGTAACTCGAGTTCGAGTAAAATCTCACTCAACTATTAAGACTAAGGGAAAATCTAATTAAAGTTTGAACATTCACTCGAGAATTACCAATTGGAAATAGTCAAGGGAAATACTTACTATCGGTCCTTGCCATCTCACACCTTGGACCTTCAAATACAACTTCATAATTTATGCTAAGGGCGTTTTTACCCTTACATAAATTAATAGATTCAGAAGCCAAGGAAAGGAAAAGATTTTTATATATTCACCAAATATTTTTACAAGGGAAACATGGCCTGATGGAAGTTCATTACAAAAGGCTTAAGCGACCTCAATAGAAATACAAAAACTATTTAAATGTCTAAGGGTCATATTCATCTTCGATAGTGGCATCTCCCCCCTCGAGGTCTTTCGCACTTTTAAATTTGCTCAAGCTTTTGGATTCTCTGTCATCATCAGCTTAAGTTAACATATTGACCTCAGCTTCAAGCTTCCTAGTGTTCTCGATCTCGGTTGAAAGATCGAAGCCCCGAGCGTGGATCTCTTTGAGATTCTCCCTTCAAGACTGGCATTTGGCATGCTCGGTGACCCAATTTTCTCAAACCTGAGCAACCTAGGAAACCTCCTTTGCTCGAACATGATCAGCTTTCACATCGGCCCGGTAAATAGCCACCACTACATCAGCATTGGCCTTGGTCGCTTCGACCTCCGATTTGGCCGCTTCAAGCTCTGTGACCAACTTTTCCTTATCAAAAATTGCAGAACCCAACTAAGACTGGAGCTCTTCAATTTTCATGGCTTGCGCCAAGGTTTTTGCCTTTATATTTCGGAGCTAAACATTAGTTGAGGTGAAATGGGCCTGGACAGTCTCCTTTTCTGAGGCCAAGCGATCCATGTTCTTTTCTATTCTTCGGCCTTCGTCTTTACAATCTCTACCTCTTCACGGAGCTACCCGATTATGTCAATCTTTTGTTGGAACTGCAGGTTCAAATTTTTAGTCACTATGCCCGGTTTGTGTTTAGTAACTTTAAAGATTCTATTGACCTGCTCGAACAGATCATCATGCTCTTTTTGGGATGCCTCTAAATCAGCTCGAAGGCTCTTAACCTCCACTTCTCTTTGCTCACTAAGAAGTTTGAAGTCATCCTTCTTCTCGGTGAACCCTCAAATCTCAGCCTCATACCGGCTCAACTCCTCTCAGGATCAAAGCAAGGCCTCATGATGAAGCACCAAAGCCTGCAAAAAACAAAAAAGGAAATTGTATAAAAAAGCATCAGTACAAAAATTGAAATTGTCAAAGGTATCTAAGGGTACCCGATTCGACATCTGTTGAGCTTCATTGAACAGGCAGGGCATCTCCACTTCGTCCATCTTAGCATGGTCCTCTTCGGTTACAAAACATCAAAGGTAGATAGCCAACCCTATAGGAACAGAAAGGACATGAGCATCCTCTAGGACCAAGATAATAATCAATTGGCTCACACCGGGGATCAACACTTAGAGCTGGAAATCAATTGGTCAGTTTAAGGCTCGAGGAAGCTTCACTCGAGCTCTTTTTTGGTATCTCCAAGTCACCCACGCCGATGGTGTTTTCTACTTCGAGAAAATAGCCGCGAAAAGGGTCTTCTACACTATGGACCCCTTCATCATGGAAAGTCTTTGCCGTCTGAGCATCATTAATCATATACTTAGTGAATGAAGAAAACGAGTGGGAATATCCAATTTCTATCACCCCAGGTAAATCTTTTGGAACATAGCCTTCATCTCGAGGAGCCTCGAGCCGAGTTTCTATATCAGCATCAGTCGCCTCCCCGATAGCTTCCTCACCGACCTTTTCTAGCTCGAGGACCTCAGCTAAGGATTTCTCGAGCTCATCTGGTCGCAACGGTACGGTCTCAGCCCCCACCAGTTTGGGAATTCCACAAACATCAACACTACTCGCACACGAGCCACCAGCCAGATTCCCTCTTCTTCTTCGTCTTCGGGCTATTCCATTAATCGTTGAACTAACTCCAAAGTTAAAGGGATGATGTTCCCTTGGGGTTTACGAGTTTTTTTCTTTTTTAGCTTCTGCCCCTCATATTTCACCAAAGTCGAAGCCATCTTCCTCTTCTTCTCCCCCACCAGCTTCGAAACGGGTGATGGGGGAGGGATTTCTTCATCACCAGACGGAGGCCTCATCACCTCCTTCCCAAGACCTGCAAAATAGGAGAAATAAGTAACTTTAAAAAAATATTCGAACAGTGATCAAATCATTAAGTCGAGGAGAAACACTTACCATGGCTACTAGCCTCTCGTTGACCCTTCACCAAACCGCACCATGCGCGCCCAGCATGTGTCGATTATGATATCAGGCTCCTAACCAAATCCTCGAGTTGGGGGACCGCACCCAGCATCCATGAAGTGGTTGCATCCAATAAAACACTAATAAGAAAGGGTGAAAAAATGAAGACAATAAACAGAAATTAGGTATGGAATCATACTTACGTTTCATATTCCATTTCTCAGGTAATGGAACACTCTCGTCCAGGATCAAGTCCGAGGTCTTCACTCGAACAAATCGGCACATTCAGCCCCGGTCTTTGTCCTCGTCTATGCTCGAGAAAGTAACCCTAGTGGCCCAATGTTTAAGCTTTATTAGTTCTCCTCGATAGAGTCGGGGGCTATATAGGCGTATGAGGTGATCGAGGGTGAAGGATAGCCCATCAACTTTGCTTGTGAAGAAATGAAGTAGTATCACTATCCTCTAGAAAGAGGGGTGGATCTGACCAAGGGTCACCTCATATTTGTTGCAGAATTCTATGACAATCTTATCCAAGGGACCCAACGTGAAAGGGTAAGTGTAAACACTTAAGAACCCTTCCACGTGGGTGGTGATTGATTCTTCTGGAGCAGGCACCACCACATGTTTATTACCGCAGTTGCAATCTATTTTAACTTGGGAAAGGAGTTTTTTAGTTGTCGAGCATATATACCTCCACAGCGGCTCGCATCGGTCCGGCACCGAGGAAGTCTTTTCAACCTTGAAATCAAAATCAAGGACACCCTCCGGAAAAAAAACTCTTCTGGGCATGGCTCCGCCGCTAATTCCTCACCGGCCAACCGTGACGATGAAGCACTCTCCTTTTGTGGAACGATTTTGGAAGTCTTAGCCATTTTTATGAAGAAGAATGAAACTGAGGAAGAGCTCTTGGTAATTTGTGAAGAAACTCAGAGATCTGAGAATACGAAGCTCTGAAGAAGGTAAAGGGTTTTGAATATTAGAGTGAAGAGGATTAGAAAGTAAAGTTTGAAAAATGAAGAAAGATATATTTATAGGTTTAAGATGACAGTTCAAATTCGGTGGTGGCCGATCGTTTATTGGCACGCATTAAAGGCCTAGGAAACTGTGCCGACAATACATTTCAGTTAGCTTTGTTTCTTATGTCTTATTGCTTACGTCATGATATATCGAGGAAAAGATCGAGGGCTCAAATCGTTTTTTGTCATTACTCTCCAAAAAACGAGCAGACTATCTGTATCCGATCAAAATCGGGCTTGCCCTTTTTGTGTAGCTGATCGAGGCAGGGGCATGATAAGTCAAGGATCAGATTCGATTTATATCATACTATGGTGCAGAGTTAGGTTGTCAAGGTCTAGACCCTAAGAACGATTAAGATCGAGATCGACCAAGATCAGAACTGCAAAGAGATGGAGATCCCGCCACGTATCAAGAGGGGGCCGATTAATTAGTCAATCATGTTATTTGTCACTCTATTTAGAATTGTACCAAAAGTAGGACTCCCCTACTATATAAAAGTGGTATGATCATTTGTAAAGGGAATCATACTCACGTTACAAAGGCTATATGTTCACTTTCTCTTAAGCTCTCAATATTCTTGTTACTGTGTTCATACTTACCGGCGAAATATTCATTTGATTCGAGGGCGGTCTAGCTCAAGGATTAAAGCTATACATTTTATCTAGTTTGCTTCATTTATATTTGCAGTTAATTTCATTGTTAATTTACCATTTCTCTAAATTTGTGCTAAGTAAATCGCGTGTCCTTAAAATCATATTATAAATTTAATTGTTATCTATTTTTTTTTAGTAAACATTATGATTTTTTATTAGGCTGCAAAGAGCAAAAAAAAAAAGGCGAATTGTAGTCCAATGTTTATGAGATTAATGACCGAATATCTAGTGTGGTATGGACCAAATTTATCTTTGTTTACGTTTTGTTGTACTTCATATGAAAAGCTTTCACACTGGTAATTGTATTATATTCAGTAATTAGACAAATATTATGACATGTATGAATAATTAAAGCAGGCCACTTGTTCATATAGCATTGTGATGAAGGTGGGGGCCAGTTTAGGATATGAAATGAAAATAGAACCAACCAAATGATTAAGGAAATTTATAAAGTTGAGAGCTTTAAAGGACAGAAGTGAAAATATTTCAATCTTTAGACACCAACTTTTTTTTTAAAAAGTCTAACTTTTACCCCCAATATTGGGACAAACGCATGGGGCAATGTATTTGATTGCGGAAGCAAAGTAGGAGGCTTCTTGTCCTACCTCAAGCCCTACAATCCGATAGCCATAGCCATCAATGATATGGTTCCAATATCAAAAGCACGTCACGCTGATTTTAGTTGGCTTTACTTTAGATTATAGCCTGTGCATCATTTCAAGAACGCTCGTGGCAGTAATTATTAGGAAAAACTTAAAAGGAAATAGTAAGAAACAAATTAGTACGTGGCGTTTCAACATTTAAAGAGGAAATTGAGTAATTCAATTCCTAGGAAAGTGATTGTAATTCTATCTTACACAGAGATCCAAAGAAGAATTCCATGCCTTGCCTCAGTATCATACAAAATAGTGTTAGATGTCAGTTTTAAATGGTGTTTACCTGAATATTTATCCTTTTGTGTGTGTGTGTGTGGGGGGGGGGGGGGGGGGGGGTTGTTGAAGACTTCGTGTGTGTTGTGCGAGTATCTTTCATTCATAGTATTTTTTCTTTATTGTTGTTACACCATTATCCCCAATAAGCTGCTGCTTGTGGAAAGGATCAAGCCAGCACCTCAAAAATATAAAAAGGAACTAATTAATAGTAGCATTTATTATACTTTTTTCGTCGATCAGATATGGTGTACCTTGCTCGAGAATCGCCAAGGTAAATAAAATAAAACCACATACACTGTTAACCAAACCTTTTAGGTAGAGTACAAACAACAATGCCCTGTTATTAGAACAGGAAGGAAGGGGCAAATTTTGAGTCAGCATAGAACTCCATAACTATTAGACATGAAGAAAGCTGAGAAACCCAACTTTGTTTCTAAATGATGTAAAGAATACTTATATCTTCCACAGGAAAAATAAATCATTATCGACGTTTTTGCTCAAACTTCACTTTCTCAGGTAAAGGCAACAATCCTGGCTCAAAATTGGCAAATTTTGTGTAATAAGCAACTCAACCTCTCTTCATGAAGCTATTGTTGAATCTTGAGGACTGGGAAAGCAATAACATCGCGGATGCTTGCAGAGTTTGTCAGAAGCATTACTAGCCTGTCAATGCCAAGTCCCTGAAAATGAATGGCATCCTTTTAGTTTAAATGATTCAAATAATAAACAAGTTTATGAGAGAGTTCTTTGCTGATCCAAATTTTTAAATCATACAGCGTATGACCAGAATATCGAGCAAACTGTATCAAAACATGGCGCATTTGACAGAATGTTTCAATTGTCCTTTTGTCTTGTAAATCACCAAAAACTAGAAATTCCATTTGTGGGCAAAAGTATACACTTAAGAGAAAAACGAGTTACTATCACATATTTGTCCATTTTGCTGGATTTTTATAATATGGTTACAAAAGGATATAATCTGTGTAAGACGAAATACAGGTAAGCGGAACACCAAAGGTAGCACCACTTAGTAACAACTATGAATTCCATGAAAGAGATTGGCTCAACATACCATTCCAGAAGCTGGAGGCATTCCATATTCCAAAGCTGTGAGGAAGTCTTCGTCAAGAGTTACTTTGTACGAGTCATCATCATCATCTTTGTTCTCTTGTCCCTCTGCACCAGCCATGTTTAAACCTGATGCCACTTTCTTCTCATTATGCTGCTTCACTTGCTCTTCCAATCGTCTTCTCTGCAGCAAATTACAACAGAACAGTAAATCTTGTTCTGCATATGTAAGCATGTTAACAAGGCTTGAACGTATTACAGAAGTGATATGTTTTCATATGTAAATGAGCTTCCTAGTATATATAGGAATTTCAATAGCTTCCAGTGGGTTCCAAATGCTTCAGCTTTCCAGCATTATTGGAAATCCTTCCTAACATGGCTATATGAGAAGACGTTCATGTATTCAAATCATTGAAGCCCCAGCTTTTGCCCACCAACCACTCATGCCGAGCACGAGTACATGGCTATATGAGAAGACTCCTTCCTAACATGGCTATATGAGAAGACGTTCATGGATTCAAATCATTGAAGCCCCAGCTTTTGCCCACCAACCACTCATGCCGAGCACGAGTACAAGTATTGGTAAGGATATTTGCTATCTGAAGGCCTAAAAGAGGCGCAACAAAATAATATATTCTGATTCAAGCAATTCTCACAAATCAACTAACGGAGATTCTTAGAACAGCTAGAGTAACTCCAAGTAAGAAGCATGATAGAATGTTAAAGGAATTGCGTCTGGGATAGTGCCCTTTCATGATATTCTATTGTACCCATCTTGAGCTATGTTTAGGGAGATTGGAAAGCCCTATTAACAAATTCTGTTTTAGCATGAAGGACATAACCACTCTTTCTACTCTTCTTCCTTGAGAATAAAGCCTTCATCTTTTTATCGCCATAAGTTCCGAAGCAGGGAACTCAAATCTAGTAGATTTTGCTAGCTTGAAGAACCCAGACCTCTTTATAAAAATCTTTTTCCATGTTTAAAAGAAAAATCTTCATCTTTTAACCCCAACACAAAAGGTTTTATGCACAGAAATTCAGACCCAAGGAATGCTCAATGTAAAATTGAAATGTAGCCTAAGTATGAAATCTTCAGCAAGAGAGCACATGCGCCTGCCTTTTTCCAATGATATCAGCATACACTCCTCTGCATGTCTAGAAACACAAAAGTGAATCAGGAAAGGCCATTTCAGTATTTCACAACCAAAAAGATTTTCATTCTCCGCTGTCATTGCCTTGATTACAGCCAGTATTCGTCTCTCAAAGAATTGGTGAAAATTATAATAAGAAAACCATTCACCCATTGTATAGGAATTGACAATCCATCATTTTGATAATATGGCGTCAAGAGATTCTTTCGCTTTATCAAAGTAAAACATACAGACAAGCAAGCATTTTCAAGATTTCAACACCAGAATACCTGGTCCAGAGGATCAGTTAATTCCGAGAAGGCATTCGCTAGCTCGCGACCGCAAATGAATAGCTCGAATCTCTCAGTTAAGCCTGAATGCCTGAAAAAACAAATATCATGTAACAAGAAAGTCGATGTGTATAATAGAAGTGAAAAATACAAGCAGCTTCCTTTTGTAATATATTACACAATCCAATATTCATTTGTAACAAATTACAAGATCCAATCTTAACTTCAGGAAACTAAGAGTGGAAGAGCTCTAACGACATCTAGAATCAGCATAAAGAGTGCTTATACCAGAATCCATATCATTTAAACAACCTAAGAACCTGAATAGCTGAAAGGACAGCAGAGCATCTTTTGATAAAGTAAGATCACTTTGAGTTGAAGAAAATGATACATGGAAGCCAAGACTGCTAGACATGACCTCAAAAATTGTGTTCTGCCTATTCTAATGTATTGGAGATTTCAGCATCAAACTCAAATATTTAGAAACATCTCAGAAAGCAAAAGCCAGTAACTTTTACTTGTAACAGAAGTACAAGAGTCAGTGATAATTCAGAAATTGATCATAAGGTCAGAACTTTCATGTAATAAAGAAGTGATTAAAGACTGACATTCACACAAAGCAGAGAGGGACTAATCATCTAATCCAAGGAAAATGCAGCATTAACTCGAGTTACGAAGGTGATTTGAAACGAACTTTTCATGTATTATCTCAGATGAATGTACTTTACCTCATATAAATGTTCTATCCGACACCATAAAGATGTCCAGGAAAGAAGTTCATCAAAACAACCCCCCACCCAAAATGAAAATGTGAGCTGTTTAGTATAAGTTGGTGGGAGCATGTGATATCATTTATTGACTTATGCGTATTTGGAGCACAAAAAAAAAAGGAGCTTACCCAGTGCACTCCTAGTGTGAGGGCAAACGGAGAGTGGTGTATACCTATGCCTCCTTCCATTACATTTTTGCAAAGAGGTTTTTCCACATCTTCTAAGCAATTTCTCTCTCCTCTCTTTCACGCTCAACGGTATGTTCCACACCCACCCCCCTTCCCCCTCCGGCGATCCCCGCCCCCACCAGCGACCCCCCTTCTCCGGCGACCCCCCAAGTAAGTTCTCTCTCCTCTCTCTCTCCTTCTTTCTCCTCTCTCTACACTACCCCCACCCCCATACCCACCCCCTGATCTGTTTACCCCCTCCCCTGCCACCCCTAACTCCGGCGAACCCCCCTCCTCCGGCGACCAGTAAGTAATTCCTCTCTCATCTCTCCCCTATCTCTTCCTCCCCCCCCCCCCTCTGCCCCCTGCCCCCTACCCCAACCTCTTTTTCCTGTGATTTTCAGACAACCCGCCTCTTCCCCGAGCTAGGCAGCCCCCCTCGTTTTGTGGGGTTTGTTGTGTGTGTAAGGCTGTATCCTGTCGCGGTTCCGAACCGGAACCGTGGCCCTGCCGATTCTACCGGTTCCGGCGGTACTGGTTCTACCGGTTCCAAGGAACCGTGGTGGGGCGGTTCTACCCGTTGGAACCGCTAGAACCGGACCCACCAGAACCGAAACCGGCTGGCGGTTCTGGACCGGTTCTGGCGCTTCCAACGGTCATTTTTCAAAAAAAATAAATAAATAATTTCAATAACGGCTCTTAGCAAAAAGTAGCTGTTTGAAAGTTTAAAAAATAGCCATTTGGCCCCCAAACTTTAATTTAACCCCAAACTTTATATAATTACATTATTTCCCATTTCTCAACAATAAATACACCCTCATTCTTTCATTTTTATTCACAAATTTATCAATATCTCTCAATCTCTCTCAAGCTCTCTTTCAATCTTTCAATCTTTCTAGTGCAAGTGCTTAATTTATTGTTGCAAATTCGTGAAAAATTGTGAAGTTGTTGAATTGAAGTTTTCAAGTGTTCAAGTTCAACGATTTTCAATTTTCAAGAAGTTGTTTGTCAATCCGGTAAACTCATTTCAACTCTTACGTGCTAATAGTATTCTTTTGTGTTTTTAGTTTGCTTAATTCTAATTATTATGGTATTTTCATTGAAAAATATGTTCGGTAAAGGAAAAGGTAAAATCGGTGAAAGTAGTGGCCAAAAAACTCCCCCTCTCCCGGCTCCCCGACCTAGAAAAGATAATCAAGTTGAAAGTAGTAGCCAACCTAGATGTCCTAATCAACCCTTCGGAATCCTTGATAGTGATCACCCTTGTTTTCAATTTAGCAATATTGATTTTCTACATGATATAGCAGTAGGTGATAGAATAGACGATGATATTATGAATGCTCTTTATCCTAATGCACCTATCTTAGAGGGAAATAAGGATGATGATGATGATGATGAAACCCAAGCACCAGATTTAGATGATACCCTACTAGTCCTGCTCATAACTTAGGTGATGAACCGGCACACCCACCCGTACAAACTCCCACTTTTAGTAGACAACCTCCTAAACGTACAGAAACATCATTAGTTTGGCAATTTTTTATTCAACTAAGAGAACAAAATAAGGCTAAGTGTAAATCTTGTGGGAAATTACTTGTTCATAGGTATACTGGAGATGGTAGCGGCACGGGTAGTTTAGTTAAGCATATAAAATTACACCCTAGCGATAAGGCTAGATATTTGCAATTGAAAGCGCAACAAAAGGGGAGGACAAGTGTTGATTCTACAGTTAACCCAAGTACTGGTTCAAATCTAGTTCAACCAGGAATAAACACCGTCACCGGAGGTATTTTATATTACGATACAAATAAGGATCGTGAAGAATTAGCGAAAATGATTACTGTTATGTGTTTGCCTTATACTTTTGCTTCTAATCCTGCATGGATTCATTATATTAGAAGAGTATTTAATCCTACTTATAAAGGTTGGCCTCGCGCAACAGTTGAGGCTGATATTTATAAATTTAAGCATGAATATGAACAATATTTGCGATATTTATTTACTCATATAACTAATCGTATTTCTATTACAACTGATATTGGTAGAAGTGGAAATGACTGTGATTATCCAACTGTAACAAGTCATTGGATAGACGAAGACTGGACAATACAAAAACGCATAATTGCATATAGAATAATTAATTCACGGCACACGGGTAGGTTTATAGCTAACACTGTTTCAGATGTATGCAGATATTTTTGCTTTAGTGATAAAATAATATCAATTTCTATGGATAATGCTTCTAGCAACACTAGTGCAATAGGCATGCTAACAAAAACACTTAATCCTGCATTTACTAATATTTTCCATGTTAGATGTATTTGTCATATTTATCATTTAATTTGTTGGTGATGGTATGCAAATATTAAACATAGAAATTGAAAAGGTGAAAATGGCTCTTAATTGGCTATTTTATTCAAATCGTAGAAGTAGACTTAGAGAATATTTTAAAAAATGTGACGAATATGGCCTTAGAGAAAGAAAGGTTCCTAAACCTTGCCCGAATAGGTGGAATTACATGTATGAAATTAGGAGGTCCTCACTTTTGGTATTCTACTATTTATCGATCTTTAGATCTTTCAGAAGTAGAAATTGCTACACTAGCTGATGCGAAAGCATCAATTAAAGTTAATGCTCAAACTGTTTATAATGCTTATAAACAGGCGTTAGAGCATGCTAGGCCAAATATTCCTACCCCTGCTTCGTCTACATCACAATCGTCTAAAAGAGCTGCTGGCTTAACAGCTCTTAAATCGTGGACGGAGTTAAGGGGTACTCAAGGTGATAATTTAGATGAAATTTCCCATCTAAATGAGCTTCAAGTTTACTTGTCACAGGGACTAGAAAAGGAGAATCCAGACGGCTCTTCCGACCTTTTGGAATGGTGGAAGACAAGGGAAAAGCATTTTCCCGTTCTTGCAAGGATGGCTCGGGATGTTTTGTCGATTCAAGCGTCAATTGTTGCATCGGAGAGCGCTTTTAGTCAAGCAAGACTACGAATAGGTGATCACAGAGCGTCGATGCGGGATAGCTTGGAAAAATCAGTGCTTTTTCGAGATTGGATCCGCGCAGAAAGAAGGAACTTTGGCATAGCAGAATCACAAGCAGAAATAGATGAGGCGTATGAAGAAATGATAGCAGAACTTGCTGAGGAAGCAACTTCACCCGGAAGTGGTGATGAACAAGCTTCATTTCCACCACCGCCAACACAACCACCTCCCAACCTTGACGGTTTTATGAGATTTGTTAGAAATAATGCATAAATTATGATGTAACTTGTACATTGGCACGTCTTCTTTCAGTTTTTCTTCCTTTAAATGGTGGTATTAGTACCATGTTATGCTCATTCCATTGGGGGAAGGAAGACTAAGAAAGATATGCCATTTTGGTCAATAAATATGCTCTTTATCATATCCTTGAATATATTTTGTCTCAATATTTCTTTGTCTTTACTTCGATATCAATCCTTGAATATTTATATAACATACAATATATAACATACAACATAACATACTAATGACAACATTCTTTTATCAATATATACTACTTATATACAATTTATACTAATTACTAACTACAACACAATATACACTACTTATATACAATATATACTACTTACATACAATATATACTACTTATATACAAAATATACACTACTTATACACAATATATACTAATTACCAAACACAATATATACTATACTAATAACATAGTACACCATATAAAATATATTCTACAATATACTAATGACTACTATACAAGATATTGAATTAAAAAAAAAATTTGAAACGGCCAGAACAGCCAGAACCGGAACCGCATGGTACCTGGAACCGTCACGGGCCGGTACCACCTTCAGAACCGCCAGAACCGGAAGGGCCAGAACCGCCAGAACTGCCAGAACCGGAACCGCCAGAACCGGAACCGCAGACCCAGATAGACCCAGAACCAGAACCGGAACCGGATACAGCCTTATGTGTGTGTGATTTTCAGGTACTAGTCGCGGCGGACGAAGAGAGGTTGCGAAGTTTGGATGTGAAATAGCAAAGCAACATCGACCGAAACGTGCAAGAGCTGGCGATAGTTGATATCGAGCGAATCAAAGCATACTTCCAAGTTCTTTCACCGGAAGTTGGTACCGCCCGACCTTTTGTTTACTTTGTACACCCTTCACGTTTTCTAGCTAAGCATCATGTCTGTGGTTTACTCGGTCACTTCCTAACTTGCATCCTTTTGCGTTTTTGCATGTGTGCGTCACGGTTCTCCGTAGTAGGTTGGAGGGATAGCGGTCGCGGCGAGGGATGGTAGTGTAAGGTCATGTCCTCGGGGGCGGTGTGGTGGCAAGGGTCAGTACGGGGCAGGGAGCGGTTCTGCGGGTAGGGCGGGAGGCAAGGGTGGAAAGAGGGTAGCGGACGCTCATAGACTAAGGATCGGGTCGTGGAACATAGACACTCTGACGGGTAAGTCCATTGAGTTGGCGAAGATTCTTCAGAAGAGAAGGGTCAACGTAGCCTGTGTTCAGGAGACTAGGTGGAAAGGATCGAAGGCAAGGAATGCAGACGGGTTTAAGCTGTGTTGCATTCGGGTTTAAGCTGTGGTATTCTGGGGCCAAGAGGGTAAGAGTGGAGTGGGCATCTTGGTGGATAGAGATCTAAGGGAGTCCGTGGTTGAGGTTAGGCGAGTGAATGATAGGTTAATGTCTATTAAGTTGGTTATTGGGAGTAACGTCATCAGCGCCTACGCGCCGCAAGCGGGCTTAGATGAGGAGGTTAAGAGGCGCTTTTGGGAGGGCTTGGATGAGTTGGTAAGTAGTATTCCCCAATCTGAGAAGTTAGTTATTGGAGGGGACTTTAATGGTCATATTGGGGCTGATGGTGGTGGTTATAGTGAGGTACACGGTGGCTTTGGCCTTGGGGTTAGGAACGGATGAGGCACGTCGCTGAGTGATTTCGCCAAGGCTTCCGACCTTCTGATTGCGAACTCGATATTTCAGAAGAAGGAAGGGCATTTAGTCACCTTCAAAAGCTCGGCGGCGAGGACTCAGATTGATTACCTCATTCTCAGATTGAGCGATAGAGACTGCAAGGTTATTTCGGGAGAGTCCCTTTCAACTTTTCATAGACTCGTAGTGATGGATGTCGGTCTCTTGGTGAAGAGGAAGAGGAGGGGTGCTCGGGGACGACCGCGGACTAGATGGGATGCTTTGAATAAGGAGAAAGCCCAGGAGTTGGAGAGGAGGTTATTTGATGGCGGAGCTTGGAGAAGTTCTGGGGAAGCAGACGTAAGGTGGTCAAAGACCGCGAACTTGGTTAGGGAAGTAGCACGGGATGTGCTCGAGGTAGCCAAGGGTTATTCAGGCAGACATCGCGGTGGAACGATGTAGTCCAAGGAAAAGTGGAGGTGAAGAATGCGGCGTTTGCTAAGTTGGTAGGGAGCACAAGCGATGAAGAAAGGAGAGTGAACAGGGAGATCTATAAGGTGGCGAGGAAGGAAGCAAAGTTGGCGGTCACGGAAGCTAAAAACGCTGCGTTTGGTCGCATGTACGAGGAATTGGGCGAGAAAGGTGGGGACAAGAAGTTATTCCGGTTAGCTAAAGTAAGGGAGAGGAAGGTGCGGGATCTCGACCAAGTTAGGTGCATCAAGGACGAGGATGGCAGAGTTCTGATGGGGGAGTCTCAAGTCAAGCAGAGGTGGCAGGCGTATTTTCGAGACATACTTAACGAGGAGGGGGATCGAAACAGAGCTAGGGGAACTGGGGCATTCAGAACGTCATAGAGACCTTGGGTACTGCAAGCGCATTACAGTGGAGGTAGTTGTGGGGCTTTGCGTAGGATGAGTAGGGGTCGAGCGACCGGGCCTGACGAAATTCCGCTGCAGTTCTAGAAATGCATGGGTAGGTCAGGAGTGGAGTGGCTCGCCAGGTTGTTCAATACGATCTTCAGGACCAAAATGATGCCGGAGGAGAGGAGGTGGAGTACAGTGGTGCCCTTGCACAAGAACAAAGAGGATATCCAGTGCTGTAACAACTATAGGGGTATCAAATTAATAAGTCACACAATAAAGGTTTGGGAGGGGGTGATCGAGGCGTGGGTAAGGGAGATGACATCTATATATGTGAACCAGTTCGGTTTCATGTCGGGTCGCTCCACTACAGAAGCTATCCACCTTATTAAGAGATTGGTGAAACAGTTCAAGGATAAAAAGAAGGACCTGCACATGGTGTTTATCGACTTGGAGAAGGCGTACGACAAGGTCCCTAGGGAGGTGTTGTGGAGGTGCCGGGAGGCGAAGAGCTTGCTGGAAGCCTACATCAGAGTAATCTAGGACATGTACGATGGAGCTAAGACTAGGGTTAGGATGGTAGGAGGCAACTCAAAGCATTTCCAGGTAGATATGAGGCTCCATCAAGGATCGGCGCTTAGCCCTCTCTTGTTTGCGTTGGTGATGGATGCTCTAACCCGACATATCCAAGGGGATGTGCCTTCTTGTATGCTATTTGCTGATGACATAGTCTTGTTAAACGAGACGATGGCCGGTGTTAACGAAAGGCTAGAGGTATGGAGACAGACTCTGGAGTCTAATGGCTTCAAACTAAGTAGGTCTAAGACAGAATACCTGGAGTGTAAATTTAGCACCGAGCCGAGCGAAGTAGGCAGGGACGTGAAGATTAGATCTCAGATCATCGTCAAGAGGGACAGTTTCAGATATCGTGGGCCGGTGATTCAGGGGGACAGAGAGATAGACGATTATGTCACTCACTGTATAGGAGCGGGGTGGTCGAAGTGGAGGCTTGTATCAGGAGTCCTGTGTAACAAGAAAGTGCCACAGAAACTCAAGGGAAAGTTTTATAGAGTTGTGGTTAGACCTGTCATGTTGTATGGGGCGGAGTGCTGGTCGGTAAAGAACTCTCATGTCCAGAGGATGAAGGTTGCGGAGATGAGGATGCTCAGGTGGATGTGCGGGCTCACCAGGTTAGATAAGATTAAGAATGAGGTTATTCGGGAGAAGGTAGGGGTGGCCCCAATGGACGAGAAGATGCGAGAAGCGAGGCTCAGGTGGTTCGGGCATGTGCGGAGGAGAAGCCCTGATGCCCCTGTGAGGAGTTGTGAGCGGCTGGCGGTGGTCGGTGTAAGGCGAGGCAGATGGAGGCCTAAGAGGCAGGACATGTGTGACGACCCGACCCGTCGTCTCTTGTATCTCCGTCCCGTTTTTCTTGTTTTATGCTTCTTCATGTGTTATTATATGTGTTTGGTGAGTTGAAGTGTTTCGGATCGAGTTTGGAAAGCAATGAGACAAATAGTCTGTTTAAGGAAAGCTTAAGTTGAAAAAGTCACCCCGGACGTTGACTTGTGAGTTAGAGGGCTCAAAACGGATTTTCGATGGTTCGACTAGTTTCGAGGAATGATTTATGGCTTAGGAGAGAAAACGGAAGCGAATTCGGAGGTTCGGTGTGAAAGATAGCCTATTTTGGCGAGGTTAGAGTTTCGGAGAAATCTGGTTGGTAGGCGAGAATTTGATCTGAGGGTCGGAATGGAATTCCGAGAGTTGCAGCAGCTTTGTTAGGTGAACTTGGATATGTGTGCAAAATTTCAGGTTATTCGGACTTCGTTTCGTTGGTTTCGGCATCGAATGAGATTTTGAGAAGTTCATGTTTAACTTAGAGTTGAATCTGAGGATTTTGGTGAATTTTGGTGTTTACGTCAGTGTTTTTATGGCCCGAGCAAGTTTGAATGAAGTAATAAGCCGTGTCGGTACTTTTGGTTGAGGTCCCGGGGGCCTCGGGGTGATTTCGGATGGCTAACGGAAGGATTTGTAGTTGAAAAAGTTACAGATTTTGAGGCTACAGCTGTTGCAGGCAATTGCCTTATGCGATCGCAGGTGTGGCATTGTGATCGCGTAGAAGGCTTAGCCGGGGTCCTGGATTGTTCTATGCGATTGCGTATTTGGTGATGCGATCGCGTAGGTTTAAGTTGTTGCTCTCTGCGATCGTAGAGGGGAGTTTGTGATTGCGTAAATCTGGCCGGTGAATCAATGCGATCGCAGGGTGTTGGTCGCGTTCGCATAGGCTAATATGGAGGCCTGGGAATCTTGTACTATGCGATCGCAGGAGCAAGTTCGCGATCGCATAGAGGAAATTATATCTGGATAGAGGGCTTTTTATAAATATTTCATCCGCGAGCTATCTCATATTTCCTCCATTTTTGAACCACCTTGAGAGCTTGTGGACGGATTTTGAAAGGGATTTCAACGGGAAGTGATTGGAGGTAAGTCTCGTGGCCTTAATACGTTATTTTATTGAAGAATCAACCATTAATTCTCTGAAATTGAGTGTAAAAGTTGATGAACTGGGGCTTGAAACTTCAAATGAAAATTGGGGATTTGGAGGAGCAATTGGACTCCGATTTTGATGAATTTTATACGTACGGACTCGTGGAGAGACGAGGATTCCGAGAATGTAAGTTTCGTAATTTTTCGAGAAGCGGGCCCGGGGCTCGGGTTTTGCTAGTTTTGAGATTCTTGCTATTTCTCGATTGTTTTCGATTGGGTATTGTCTCATTGGCATGTTGTGATGTATTCGCTCTGTTTTGTTTAGATTCGACGCGCGAGGAAGCCGAATTGAGAGGGCAAAGGTGTCGCGAGCTTGAGTTTTCGCCGGTTTGAGGTGAGTAATGGGTGTAGATGATGACCTGAGGGTTTTAAACCCCGGTGTATCACGTTGTGACGCTATTATGAGGCTAGACACGCACTCCATGGCTAGTGCGGGGTCGTATATGTTGAAAATTGTGACTCGGCCCAATCCGAGGGATAAATTGTATTAGGTTGGCGATTGCTTCGCATACTATATTGATGATATCAGGGCTTAATGCCATGTTTGGGGCCTTGTGCCGATTTGTAGAATCCTTCAGGGATTGATATATCAGAGTTAGCATGATTTGCATATTATTTGAATTCGGTCCAGGGTTTTAAACAATATTTTTACACACTCAGCCGTATTTCTATGTTTTGAAAACTCAAATGATTCTTAAGTAATATTTCGGGTTGACGATCATTATTTCACTATTTTCTGGACTATATATTATTTTAAAAGGAAACGTTGGTAACTATTGGCACCGTGTATTGTAATGGAAACAGTGGTAACTATTGGCACTGTATGATATGGCGCTTGGGCTGTAGGAGCCCCTCCGGAGTCTGAACCCCCACAGTGCGCGGGTACCCAAATGGATCGGGTTGCACGTTTCGCAGTGTTCATGCATTGCATTGCATTTCATGCATTTATTTAGTGTTGCTTTATCTGTATATCTCTGAAGCTTGTACTGTACGGAACTGCTACATAGCTTCACCTTGTGTTATTTCGTGTTTTCTTATCTTCGGGTTTTTATACATGCTTATTACTCGCTGAGTTGGTAGACTCACCCCATACTCCCTGCACCTTGTGTGCATATCCAGGTGGTCCAGAGACGTAGTGCTGCTGCTGTTGATTTCCCGAACTATTCAGAGTATTGAGGTAGCTGCCCAGCGTCCGCAGGACCAGTTTCTCTATCAGCCATGTTTCTGTTAATTTGTCAGACTTTGTATCATTTCCATTCAGACTTGTATCCTATTTTGTTAGAGGCTTTGTACTCGTGACTCCTCGGTTTTGGGAGTATTATTGTTCTTGCTCAGCTGTGTTTTCATTGGTATTGTTTATCCCTGGTTAGGAGTTTGATATTAAATTTGTTGTGTTGTCTTAAATTGTTTCTTTTTGGCTGGAATGCCGTTCGTGGTTGTGGTTTGGTCGGGCTTGCCCAGCCTCGCGGCAGGGCGCCATCATGACCGGGTTTGGGGTCGTGACAACATGGCTAGTATGCGAATTTCCGAGAACATGGCCCTTGATAGGAAAGTCTGGAGGTCTAGTATCAGGGTTGTAAGACAGGGGTTTCTAGAATTTTCGTACTCCTTACTCGGGGTTGGGTGGGGCTCTCCATAGATAATTCATATATTGGACTGTGTCCCCTTATGGTAGTTATTTGTCGTAGTTACTGTTTGATATTATTGCATGCCATTATTTATGGTTCTTATATTTAGACAATTATTTATGCTATTTCAGCTGCAGTTACTAATGCCCATTTGTTTTTGTTATTGTTTTTGTTTTTCTTTTCCTTCCCTGAGCCTAGGGTCGATTGAAAACAGCCTCTCTACCTTTTCGGGCAGGGGTAAGGCCTGTCTACATATTACCCTCCCCAGACCCCACTTTGTGGGACTATACTGGGTAGTAGTTGTCGTTGTTGTAGGTTTTTCCACATCTAGAACCAGTGACCTACCATTTTGGGACGGTCTGAAGAAGGAACTAGGCAATATTTTGAGACATAAAGAGTATCTCCTTTTTTTTTTGCTACATCCTTTGGTTTTCGTTCTTATTTGTTTGACAATTTATGATTTTCTTCAACTATTGAGCACATGTTGCCTTAGAAAGATCCTTGATGTTTAAAAAAAGATATCTGAAGAGAGCACACCCAGGTAAGTTGCTTCAACATTCAAAAGAGAGCCAAAAGAAAGGTCTATTTTACTGCTAGTGTGAGAATTCAATTGATGGTTACCTTCTATGTGGTTTGGCCAGTGGAGATATTTCAATAGGATAGTCCAAGACAAAAGTCGGTTGTAGAAGCTTTGGTTCTACTATCATCTCAAAGACCTGAAAATGGTTACAATACAAAGCAAGTTCACATTAACAAAGCAGCTTAACCAATAAGGTACTCTCGTATTGATATGTGGTTTAAAGCTGCTAATTCCATGCATCTGCAGAAGGATCAAAGATTCTAAAGAACATTTTTCAACCTCATTAACCAAATGGCCAACAGAAGAGCATGCTTCAATTGAACCCTTATCAAGATCATCACCAAAAATATCAATTGCTTTACGAGTATGTTCTTTAGCAGCCTTAAGATCATCACCAAAGTTATTAAAATCAATCCCGGTAGCTTCTCTCACAAGATTATGCATTGTCTCCCTCCTCCAAGGTCTTTCCAAGCAGATCTCCACACCCTGCAAGAAAGTATAAAGTTTGATTCCTTAGATAAAGTTTAACAGGTAATTGGGGGGGGGGGGGATGAAATACCAAAAGTGAGACCAAAAACCTATCAAGTATAAAACTCATGATTCACTAAAAAGTTAGTTCAACCCAGTAAATATATGTAACTGGACCATGTATACATAACCAGTGCTAAAGCATTTTACACATTCTCCAAGTCAACATATGCAGAACATCAAAAGACATGACATGGGATCCCCGGAAAACATCAAATAAGACAAGATGCTTTGCTACAACTCAAGGAAACAGGTCAGAAATGTGGAGAGCTATCAATCCCAATGAGTAACTAAAAATGTTTAACCGGCCATCTTTGGGCCAAAATTATTCTGCCATTCAAAATTATTTTGTTATGATGAGAGAATATTATATCACGGAACACAAGATGGTCGAATACCGAAGAATAGCACTAGGAATGGAAACTCAAAAATGTGCCACACAAAAGCATGTAATTCCATTGAGAAAGATGAAGTTCACATGATCCCTCCTATTTCTCAAGCGCATCCTTGTAGCCAGATCAAGGAAGAACAACAAAGCCAGATGCTTGCACGCTCAATCAATTATCAGTATTAGGTCCACAATATAAGAATGGTTGCCACACCTATTCCTGTAAATGACTAGTTGACCAGAAAATCGTCATGGCAAAGAAGATACATGAATGTGCAAAGAAGAATCACCAATTTCAAACAGTACTGAAGAAGATTATCCAGAGGAAATGGTACTTACCTGATAATCAATTATAAGTTTCCCATTAACTGCAAGGGCACATCGTGTCACCATCTCTTCTGTCATATTCATCATGCTTTCGTAGTCAGAGTATGCTTCATACATCTAAAACCAACAATTGAAATGATAAATGATCATTTTGCAGGACGATAATTTGATTATATGTTCTACGAATGGAGTTGTAAATTCGCTTTAAAGCCCCATAACCAAAACTAAGAAGTCTTTTGACAAAGAGCTATTACCTCTATGGTGGTGAATTCAGGATTATGTCGAGTTGAAATGCCTTCATTGCGGAATATACGGCCAATTTCATAAACTTTTTCAAATCCCCCAACCTACAGTTACACAAGAAATATGGACTGGTTACAAAAAGGAATCAGAAGAAGCACAGCTCTTCCAGTAAGGGGGAAGGAAAATACAACAGAAAGTAGGGATTCTTTCCTTTCCCATCTTTGTCCTATGTGCACATATGCACAGGACTAATCATGGTTCCAGAAGCTACTCATACTTTTACATTTAGCTCCATGAAGAACTAAATAGTTAAAGTAGTCTCATGTGAACATCTTCTGCAAAAGAAATTATAATGGCAAGCTGGCAACTACAGGGAAGCTCACCAGCATTCTCTTCAAATGAAGCTCTGTTGCAATTCTCAAATAAAGATCCCTTCCAAGAGAATTATGATATGTAATAAATGGCCTAGCTTCGGCACCACCAGCTGCTCCCTAGTACATGAAACTGATTAAACAAATGAGAAATAATGTGATCTTAGAAACAGTAGAAGTCCAAATCCCCCAAAAGGGAAGGAAAAGACATAGATGCTAAAGTTACAAATAATACAGTAGCTGAAGAGGTTTTTTTTTTTTTTTGTGTGTGTGTGTGGGGGGGGGGGGGTGTACAGAAGAAAGATGATGACTAAGTTTTCAAGCAAGTTGCTCAAAGATATAGGATATCGTAAATTCAGGATAGGGAAAAATAAAGAAGTTAGCCTACTAGAAAAACAAATATCCTATAAGAAAAATAGAAGAGAAACTCGAAAAGTAAGGACTTCCACCTGAGTAGTTATAGAAGGAAGGAAGACAAGATACACAACCTAATTCAACCATTTCCTGTGTGAATAAGCTAGGATGATTTTAAGCATCCTTTTTACACTTAAGGATTTCTAGTTATTTCCTTAATTTCGAACACTTTCAAAAAATGTAATCACTTCATATTTCAACATGCACCGCTTAAAATTTTATCAGTTTGTAACTATGACTGTCCATGGTTACCACAATGCATTTACATACCAGGTTTTCATTCAAACAAGTGGATTTCCTGCTAAACATCAAGATTCTTTAACTCGTAGAGAAGGTGGATAATGATTATTCCACTTTGCTCTGCCCATTAACTTATTTTCTAATTAATACATCATGTAATTCTACATCTTATCTCAAAAAGAAAGAAGATTAGTGAGTGATAGAGAGGAAGTTCTGGATGTAAAGTAAGAGCAGCTATTTAATTGGGCCAATCCTTAGAGGAAGTATTTAAGTATCTCCTGACCAGGGAAGCAGCAAACAATAACCAAGAATGATCTACAATTATCTCAACCTGGAGCTTGCAACAGCTTTAAAGGCTTGCACTGAATAGTTACAAGGCAGAAATAGAGGAAAACGCCAACACAACAAGAGATGACTGGGCACAAACGACATCCCAATCACGGGCTTCAACAAGCTAGAGAACCGAAAAACAACCAAGGTGCGCTTGGTTAAGCACTTAGTACTGAAGTGGCTATTGGTCATATTCAAGCATACAGTAGCTTAATTTATACAGGTAACTACAAAAGGAGCTCCTGCCAGGGATTTTTGATTGTGCACACACTGCAGCTTAATACTTGAAGTATTTACAGTGTTAAAAAAGTGCCTCTAAGGGAATCATGAGGATGCAGTGCACAAAGGATAATAAAGTGCTTATGTGAGAGTAGATGTGATTTTGAGGACTCTAGGAGGGATTCCTAGAATTCCTAAGTTCGCCTACCTTCTTTGCCCACGACTATTACTGTTGTGTGATCCAAATCTAGCACCCAGTGAATTGCAAATCTTATTTGCATGAATACTGCACCAACAAAGTGACTCGTAACATTAATACGCTAAACCCTAATACAGTAGCCTTGTCATAGGCTCATAGCCCACTAGTAAGGGAAAAGATTAATAAGGAGAGAGGATACAGCTTTCCCCTACTCTTCAATATGGTCCCTAAAGCCCCAAGTTTGGCTGGAAGTACCAAGGTTTATCCTTACAGCTGAGAGCTTGAGAGAACGAAGTATAACACACACAATCCGCTCATATGTGTACAAGAGATTGGGAGGAGCCGTGGATCTCTCACTGGTGCAGTGTCCGGTAGCATACCACCAGAAGAGATTTGCTAATCAGCTCGGCTTTGAGAAGGAGAAGTGGAGCTTAGCAAGTGGTTCCTCTAACTCTTATGTGGATAAACTGGATAAATAAACAGAAGGGCTTTCAAAGGGATGGAGAACTCTTCTTTACAAACTAGGCGGTCCTTATTTTATATAAAGTTTTGGTGCAACTATATGATTTCAGTTGGTACATATGACTAGGTGCGATTCCCACAGATTCACAATTTTGTTTAGATTCTCTACTTCTTGCATGCCACTTGTATAAGGAGAGCTCTTACCACTAAATCAATTCAATAGTCACTTTATTGAAAAAGGAAGAGATTAACCCAGGTCTCATCTACTCCTTCCATTCAAAGATATTTGTGGGGATTGGTCCCTACCTCTTTCTCATATCAAGCAATACCAGTTAAAAGACCTATATTCCCTGAACAACAGGAGCAAAATTCTGCTGCATCTAACACTTGGAAGCAGTGGCAGAGCCACATGTACTCAAGGATGTCAATTGACACCCCTTTCCCGAAAAATTACAGTGTAGGTAGGTATTCTTTTTTATTCATATATACTATATATTGACTCCCCTTGGCTTCTTCGTGGGTTTACTTCTTTATATTTTGACACCCCTTAATGAAAATTCTGGCTCCGTCCACAGCTCGGAAGTTTACAAAAACAAATATTTTTAAAACTGAGAGCATATTAGCTTCATGGAGAAAACCACTAAAAAGGAAAAATAAATCACAACTAAATAGGAGACAACATTTGCCCATACAACCTAAAGGAAATTCACAAACCTGGAGAACAGGTGTTTCAACTTCCACAAAGCCAAAAGATTCCACTGTCTTGCGTATTTCTGATACAATCTACTGAAGGAAGGATTAAATCAGCACAGAATCTAGTACACATTTTCAATAAGAAAAGAAGAAAAATATTATGCATTTACAACATCCCTTACTGCCCATTGCAACAGAAGTTCTAGAGAAAGTAGCACTATTAGTGTACCATACAAGTCTCCACCATGGGTAATTCAAGAAAGACAACAATATAGCAAAAGGCTATTTCTGAGGTTAACTTCATGCAAGAGATCAGCGCAAATTACTTAGGGAAGATTCAAATAAACAATTCCAAGAAAACATGAACTGAAAGCATTTTCCTTTCAACAACAACAACCCAGTATAATCCCACATAGAGGGGTCTGGGGAGGGTAGTATGTACGCAGACCTTACCTCTACCCTGGGATAGAGAGGCTGTTTCCAAATAGACCCCCGGCATCCTTCCCTCCAAGAATTTCCCACCTTGCTCTTGGGAAGACTCGAACTCACAACCTCTCGGTAGAGTCTTGTAGATTAGTGCTTTATTTGTTAACTGTGGTTATAAGTCCATTATTTGAAAAAATGACAAATTTGCTACGAGAAAAATATAAATATCATGAAAGCTACAATAATAGGCTGAAAGTAGCTTAAAACTAGGGCTTGAATTGAGCTCTTTATAGCTCATGATCTGGGTGGAATAGACTGAAGTAGAAGCCCATCTAGACACGCAGATCCTCAACAAAGGAGGGACTTTAAAAAATCAATAGAAAAAAAAAAAGAGAACCTCATTCATTGATGAAGAAAAAAAATACCTTATCTATATCATTCTTTTAGTAAGTCAGATCTCATTTATATGATTTACTACATGCAATTCTGAAATCATCAATCACCAGCGGGACAAGAAATGATATTTAGAAGCAATATTTAAATCCAGCTTGCGATATTACCCATAATAAGAAAAATACATTATGATCTAGTAACAATTTGTTAAAAGATAATGAGAAAAAATAGGAAGGGGATGTCAACCATCAGAGAATTAGAAAGCAAAGTAATAAAAAATTTATGCGCAACTTAACTCCCAAAACTGGAGACTCCAGTCATTTTAGTCTGGAAGGAGAAAATACAAGGAAAATTTGCAGACCACAAATTCCTAACTCAGTAACTTTCCATACTGCCGGGAAAAGATAATTTACTGAAAGATTTACAGTTCAAGAGGTAACCAAAGGTTTACAGTTCAAGAGGTAACCAAATGATGACAAGAAAAAGATAGTATTGTACTTTTGACATAACAATCAGAAGAAAGAAATAGCTACCCAACCTTTGCCCTCTTGCGAAAGGTATCAGCAACCTCAGGATTTGCAATCATGTCTACATACCTAACATAAGCAGCAAGGAGAGTGAACACACCCTGATTTTGGACTACCAGCTATCACAATTTGCTCCGTGTTATAATAGCACATGCCTCAATAACTTTTAAACGAAAAGAAAATCAGACATTTTACGGATTTCCTCCTTGTATCATAGATTCATGAGAAGAAAGGCAGAAAATTGTTTGTAATAGAACATATCCTCCACAGAAACCTATCAACAACAACAACAACTACCCAATATAGTCCCACAAAGTGGGGTCTGGGGAGGGTAATATGTAGACGGGCCTTACCCCTACCCGAAAGGGCAGAGAGGCTGTTTCTAATCGACCCTCGGCTCAGTGAAGGAAAGGAAAAACAAAAACAAAAACAAAAGAGCATTAGTAACTCCAGCAGAAATAGCGTAAATAATTATTTAAACATAAGAACCATAAATAAAATAGCATGCAATAATATCAGACAGTAACTACCATAACTAACTACCATGAGGGAGACACAATCCAATACACAAAACATCTATGGATAGCCCTGCCAAGCCTCACCCAACCCCGGGTGAGGAGTACGAAAAGCTCTAGAAGCCCCTATCCTACAACCCTGATACTTGACCTCCATACTTTCCTATCAAGGGTCATAACCTCGAAAACCCGCATTCTAGCCATGTCATGCCTAATCACCTCTCCCCAATACCTCTTAGGCCTCCCTCTGCCTCGCCGTACGCCGACCATCATCAGCCGCTCACAACTCCTCACCGGGGCATCAGGACTTCTCCTCCGCACATGCCCGAACCACCTCAGCCTCGCTTCTTGCATCTTCTCCTCCACTGGGGCCACCCCCACCTTCTCTCGAATAACTTCATTCTTAATCTAATCTAACCTGGTGAGCCCTCACATCCACCTGAGCATCCTCATCTCCGCAACATTCATTCTCTGAACATGAGAGTTCTTCACTGGCTAGCACTCCGCCCCATACTACATGGCAGGTCTAACCAGAGCTCTATAAAATTTCCCCTTGAGTTTCTATGGAACTTTCTTGTCACACAGGACTCCTGATGCAAGCCTCCACTTTGACCACCCCGCTCCTATACGATGAGTGACGTCCCCGTCAATCTCTCCATCCCCCTGAATCACCGACCCAAGATATCTGACACTGTCCCTCTTGGCGATGACCTGAGATCCAATCATCACGTCTCTGCCTACTTCGCTCGGCTCGGCGCTAAACTTGCGCTCCAGGTATTCTGTCTTAGATCTGCTTATTTTGAAACCCTTAGACTCGAGAGTCTGTCTCCATACCTCTAACCTCTCAATAACACTGACCCTTGTCTCGTCTATCAAGACTATGTCATCAACAAATAGCATACACCAAGGCACATCCCCTTGAATATGTCGGGTTAGAGCATCCATCACCAAGGCAAACAAGAGAGGGCTAAGCGTCGATCCTTGATGGAGCCCCATAACCACTGGAAAATGGTCTGAGTCGCCACCCACCGTCCTAACCCTAGTCTTAGCTCCATCGTACATGTCCTTGATTACTCTGATGTAGGCTTCCGGCACGCTCTTCGCCTCCAAGCACCTCCATAGCACCTCCCTTGGGACCTTGTCATACGCCTTCTCCAAGTCGATTAGCACCATGTGCAGGTCCTTCTTCTTATCCCTGAACTGCTCTACCAGCCTCCTGACAAGGTGGATAGCTTCTATAGTGGAGCGACCCGGCATGAAACTGAACTGGTTCACAGATATAAATGTCATCTCCCTCACCCTCGCCTCGATCACCCGCTCTCAAACCTTCATGGTGTGACTTATTAATTTGATACCCCTATAATTGTTGCAGCACTGGATGTCCCCTTTGTTCTTGTACAAGGGCACCACTTTACTCCACCTCCACTCATCCGGCATCCTTTTGGTCCTGAAGATCGCATTGAACAACCTGGAAAGCCACTCCACTCCTGACCTACTCATGCATTTCCAGAACTCCACCGGGATCTCATCAGGCCCGGTAGCTCGACCCCTACTCATCATACGCAAAGCCCCTATGACCTCCTCCGTCCTAATGCGCCTGCAGTACCCAAGGTCTCTATGTTGCTCTGAATGCCCCAACTTCCCTAGCTCTATGTTACGATCCCCTCCTCGTTAAGTAAATCTCGAAAGTAGGCCTGCCACCTCTGCTTGACTTGAAACTCCCCCATCAGAACTCTACCATCCTCGCCCTTGATGCACCTAACTTGGTCAAGATCACGTGCCTTTTGCATATTTCCTTTGCTTTAGCTACTTTAAACAATCAACTTATGTGAAAGTGAAAAGAAAAGCCCCCGCGGTTTTGGTTTAGCGGTAAGAGCGCAACGAGTGATATGTGGATGAAGCGTGCGACACAGGTTTGAAGCCTGTCACAAACAAAACGCCGGGTTGTTAATTGAAGAAAGATAGAGGGTCAGGCCCTATCGATCAAGTTTCGTTCCGTTCATCACTAGGCCTCATGAATTTCTCGGTTGTCAAAAAAAGAAAGTGAAAAGCAAATACAAGCAGAACTGATAGCAAGAATAAGAGGCAACGGCACCAACCCCAGATGCAGACAACATCTGGAGAGCAAATTAAAAGAGTCGCTTAAATACTGCCATTATTGACCAGAGCCAATATTTGGAAAAGCGATCGCTTCGTCGCTTAGAGCGCGAAGCAATAGGGCATCGCTTTTTACTGCCTGAGGCGACACCATCCTGTGAAGCGCATGCTTCAATGGAAAAAACGACAAGGCGACGAAGCGAGTGAAGCGATCGCTTCTGTTAAAATAAAAACGATTGGGTCTGTTTGTAAATTATACAAAACAGACCCCTAAGCTCGCTATTAAGATCCTCGACAAAACAGAGTGTAAACACACGCCTTCTCTCTTCTTCATCACAAAACTAGGGTTTCTTCCATTTCTCCGGTCCAGGTAAATTCTTCTTCTCCTTCTTATTTTTTTCTTTCTTCTTTCTTTCTTTCTTCTTCTTGTCCAGATTCTCCTTTTTTCTTTCTTTCTTCCTTCTTCTTCTTCTTCCTTCTTCTTTCTTTCTTTCTTTCTTTCTTCTGAGTCAGAACCAGTTGCTGGAGTCCAGCGCTGGTTTGATTCTTCTGCTTCATTTTTCCTTCTTTCTTCCATTATTTATATATGTTGTATTTTTCAGTTTATTAGATTTTTTTAATCTATATTTCAGTATATAAAATTAATTATTACATATATGTTATAATAATTAGTTTATTTGATTAATTCTATATATGTTATATTTCAGTTTATTTGATTATGTATTTTCAATTTGGCGGTACCTAGTACCTACTTTTAAGTATTTAAATTGAAGTTTTTGATTATTTATAATTTTACAATATGTTTTTTAAGAATTGCGCTTAACTTTAATAAAGTGTGCGCTTCGCTTGTCCTTGTCGCTTTTTTGCGTTTCGCGCTCTCAAAAATACTGACTAGTGTATCTAAAATTACTCTGGCTAAGAAAACTGTGAGCCATATTATGTATATAAGATAGAGATTTAATTGCCAAATAACCCATTCTACAGAATTCCTATGATAGTTGTGCAATTACCCTTCCAATAATGAGTCAGACGCTGCAACTAGAAGCTTCAATCACAAACTTGTGCAAGAAAAGGAAACTCACCTCTGTCGATAGCGCTTGTCTACATCTGTTAAGCCATGATATTTGTCCGGCAATGGAAGCAATGACTTTGTGAGAATTGAGAATGAGTTCACACACACAGATAGCTCCCCTAGAAAGAAAACAGTAAGGGATACTTCAATGAAAAGGCTTCAAGACTTCATCACAACTGCTCAAAAAATAACAGAAACAAAAGTAACAAAGTTTTAGAAGATATGATTTATGTATTTACAAAAAACAATTACTCAAAATAATGCAGGTCATTTTCAGGATTTTGGAATCATAAACCAAATCAAACAGAAGTTGCAAGAATATACAGAATCTGAAGAACGAATTGATGCAAGTGATTAGAAGGAAGTGAATTTTAAGAGCATGCTACGCCAACTAGAGATCTCCATCTTAGGCCTGTATAGGATATCATAACTGTCTGAATGCTCATATAATCTTCTGCTTCCTTCAAAGTGAAAATTCAACCACTAGAAGATAGGATGACATCCACGGATGAGTCAGTAACAAGTGTCTAAAGAACCATACACGTGGACAAAAATCTGTGTTTTGCCGAAAAAATTGTCAACTTCCTTTAAATAAATAAATAACTGATACAATAAATATCAGAGAAAAGAAAATTTAACTGGACCTGCATTACACTTCTAGACAAAACTTTATCTTCTATTTTTTTCTTTTAGAACAGAAAAATTAAATAGGACCTTACATATTTCTTAACAAATATTATGCAACTCATATTTTAACTCCTCTTAATATTAATGCCAAGTCGAAAGGGATAAACAAATTGGACAGAGTGTACCAAAGTACGTATGTAAAACTTGCAAAGAAGTTGTCTTTATTCCTAATTAAATTTGACATTAAATTTGACAAGAGGGGTTGCTCTGATGGTAAGCAACCCCCACTTCCAACCGAGAGGTTGTGAGTTCGAGTATCCCCAAGAGCAAGGTGGGAAGTTCTTGGAGGGAAGGATGTCGGCGGTCTTTTTGAAACAGCCTCTCTACCCAAGGGTAGGGGTAAGGTCTGCGTACATACTACCCTCCCCAGACCCCACTAAGTGGGATCATACTGGATTGTTGTTGTTGTTGTTGTTGTTCTTTGATGTAGGGCAGCACTTGATCTCATAGATATCTCATATACATTCACCGCTAAGGTTGTAAGCAGCCTACTATGTGGTCTCTCCTATGTACCAGGCTTTTTAACTTTCTTGTAGCTTTCTTTTGTCTCGACGCCCATGTTCATTCAATTTAACTTTTGTTTTTTCTTCACCTGAGCAATGATATCGCCAAAAGAAGAAAGAAGACAGGAAATAAAAAACAATCCTCTCTTGATTGCAACCAGTGGGATAGCAAAGAAGATGGGGCATAAGTCAAACTTTTGCTACACATATACCCTTGATGTGTCCTCCACTCCACATGCCTTCAGCGTGTCAAGAAAAAAGCAAAATTTTTTATTGGGTTGCAAGCTCTAGTAGGATTTTAACCACTTATTTCTTCATTGCTCCTTCACGTCACAGATCTGGAGCCTCTTTTTCAATGTTCGCGGAGTTTCATGGACTATGCCGAAGACTACGAAAGAGCTGCTGTTGGGCTGGAATGTACAAGGTCTGGGGAAGGAAAACAGGAAAATTTGGACCACCATTCCATCAGTAATTGGTGGCTCATTTGAAAAGGAAGAAACGCGAGAATTTTTAAAGCAAAATGGAATCTATAGTTAGCACTAAAAACAGATGTATAGCTTTGTTATTTTTTTTTGGTGCAATCGATCTATTGCAAATGACATAAATGTAATTAGCCCCTTGACAAAGTTCCTCGGCAGATGTGAGTTGTGACAAGAATTTTCATGATTTACTTGGCACACAACCTGAAAAATGGGGCAACATCATGACGGGCAGCTCGGCATGACAGACTATGCGGGTTTGACAAACGCACCTTGAACGGAGGCAAGGCGCATTTCACATGGACGTGCGGGTTGCATGACAATGGCAAGGCAAAGCCAAGTCAAAGCAGGGGCCAAGACATGGCAAGGCAAGGCAACGCAAGCAATGACATTGATGTGGGCAGATTGATCAGGTTGAGGGCAACTTGACATAAGCGGCCAGCTGTGACAATGGGCGTGTGCGGCTAAGTCAATAGACGGCAAGTTGTGGCCATGACATTGGGATAGAGCAATGTCAAAGGGCAAGGCTGGGGGCACTGCCAGTCTTGGGCGCGCAGCAGCTGGGTAAAACAGGCACATGAAGTGCATAAGCAGCGGTTACAAAAAGTGTGTTAGGCACATGACAGGCAGTTGGCGGTTACAGCCACATCCAAAGCATGATTGATCATGGGGCTAAAGTGGATTCACGTTTTTATATCATGTTTTCCCATCAGTTGGGGCTTGTCAGGGCTTGTCAACTGATTGTCTTAGATGTTGCCAAATGTAATTGGGCAGCCTGCACTATAAATAAGTACATAATGTTGTCTCAAATGGGCAGAACTTAGTCTAGTGGCAATTTGTTAAGGCAAAAATGTCCAAGTGATTCCTAAGGTTGGGAAAATCATTTCGGGACAGGAAACTAGGGTGTTCTTTGTTCTTGGCCATAGGGTTGGCTTTTTGTTCTTGTATTCACATATTAATATGAGTTGGGAAGAGATTCCTGTAAATTTCGTGTGTGTCTTTACTTTACTTGCTGCCTAACTTTTTATAAGTCCCAAAAGTCCCTAGAATAATTAAAAGTGTTGGAAAGGCTGATGTCAAGGCTGGGCTAGACAGTCGCAGGGTGGTGAACCTCGGGCAAAATTCGAGTGACATAAATCACCCCGTGACAGATGCCGTGGTTGATTTCCTGAGCTCATACACAATCTGTAATGTAGCTGTCCCTTTTAAATATTTTACAGTACTTACTTCTTGCTGTATTACAGTGAATTACTTTTTCCAATCCAAAAAAAAAAAGCTTTCAGTGGATAATGGGCAAAGCCGGGTGCTCTTATTTTACAACGATTGCTTCCATTACTTATCAGAAAGTCACCAAATTCTCCTTTAGGTGCTTCAACTTTGTAATCTTTCCGATCATTTAAGCGGGGATAGGTTCATAGGAGTCCTTGGTTAAATAGGAAGGAGATCCAAACAGACAAGAAGATGAAAAGGTAGAGGCGGAGGAGGACATGTATTACACAACACTACCAAAAGCAACAAAAAAAAAGGTGCACAAATGTCTTTATCAACCGATTATGCGATAGGCATAAATTGTTCAAGGATCTAAACTGTTGAATACGGAAGCAAGTGAACCTATTCATAGAAGAAATAAGAATGGATATCAAAAGTAGAACCCAGATGGGCATGGACACAAAATTACCCTTCTCTGTGCGCTTGATTGAACCATTTGCACCCAATATATCACCAACATCAACAAGCGTTTTCAATTGCTCAAACTGATCATCTACAAGCCTTTCCTTCTCACAATAAAGCTAAAACCAACATTAACTTATTTCAGTAGAATGCAAAATTTCCCTATTCGAGATTGCTAAATTTAAAGGAAAAAGATCACTGCTAATCCAGAAATACAAGAAAATCTCTTATAACAGGAACTAGCAATATATCTCAGAGAGATTTCGAAGTTGTAAAAATGTTAACTGAACCTGAAAATTCAAGCAATAGCAATACCAGTTTTTTGAGCGCAAAAAAGCTAAGATCTAGATAGAAGGCACATGAGATTTGCTGAAGTGCTGTTTAAAATGAATAAGCAGTTGAAAACTTAGCACATCAAGCAGACGATAGGCACTATCAAGAACTGAAAATATCCCTGAGACATGTCCATAATCTGTATCAAGCACTCACTCAGATGATTTCAACAAATCTAAAAAAGAATAAGAACCATCAAACATATTTAAATAGATATCTTAAAATCTGTATATTTATGGTAATGCAGCACTAAAGCTATTGCAACTAGTAGACAACAAGCAATGTAAAGTATCCAAAAAGCAACACGACAAAAAAAAAATGAAGTAGACTATGGAAAAAAAATTTGACATGGTATGGTAAGTCTACGGCAAATATAAAAACCTGAATCATGCCAGAATCATCTCTTAAAGTTAAAAAGGCGAGCTTCCCAAAAGCTCTGCGAGCGACTATTCTTCCTGAGACAGAAACATAATCATTTTCACTATTCGACTCTTCACCATTTCCTAAATTCTTATAAATCTCTTGCAGTTGACCAGCAGTGTGAGTCCGATCCCACTTGTAAGCATAGGGCTCCAAGCCATTGCTTCTCAGCTCTTCCACCTGTGAGTAAGCAGAAGACATTAGATTTGAAAATGAATTGAAATTTTACGTTGGACATGGTATAGATCCAGTAGAAAATGAAAATGAAAAGATCAAATAGTTGCTGGCTTTTGCTGGTACTAAGCCACCATTAGTGGAAAAGATTAATGCAAAAACATTTTAATCCTTATTAAGTCTTTGGTGAAGAATCTAATATAACTTCCATTACTCAGGGTGCTTGTCGTTACATGCTCTGAGCTATAATGAATTAATGATGCATAAAATTTTATTTAAGATACATTCGACAACCGTGCTGTCATACGACATATAGAGATACATGTATACAAGCTTAGATCTACCATGCATCCTGGTGTCCACAGTCAGTTAGAAACTAGTATACGTGCTCCTAATAAAATCAATATTCATAAAGACTTCAACGTCGAGATATCCACCAGGTATTCAGGTCCAAAATGTTTCTTTCCAGAGAAACTAGCATACGTGCTCATAATAAAATCAAGATTCACACCCAGAAATTTAAATAGGTTCACATATGTTCCTTTTACCCCAATAAAAGAATAGTTACAGATGAAAACACTATAGCTAAGTACTCCCAATTTATATCACTTCTTTCATTTTAGAAAGTCTCAAAATGTTTGACACCATTCCTTTTCTATAAAACAGGTACAAATTTTTCAAAAATCCAATTTAATTAGACCATTCAATATTTTATATAACCTTTGATATCAAACTAACTTTTAACCCATTACTTCAATATTTTCCACCATCACTAATATAATATATAAGACTTGAACTTTGTACCCAAACAAACACTGTCAAATGGAATTGAGAGAGTGATTAGTTGTGAGAGAGTGTTTTACTGGTAAAGTATAACCTTTAAATGGCCCCAAGTACGTCAAGAAAGCATTTATTCTAACTCAACTCATGATTATTTTTCTTGATAAGATAAGTTAACATAAACTGCACTAAGTAGGTGCTGATATGTACCTCAGCATCCTTTATAAATGCAGGGTGCTGAGGAAAACCATATTTGCCTAATCATACAATTTAACAATTTACACCAAAAAGCCAAAATACAAGAATTTGTATTTGATCTTCTATACTGGTTCTGCCGTTCTTTCAAAACACCTTGAGTTATGTTCACTCAAGAAATCCATAGTGGGATGATAGACCCATATGCTTATGATAGTGGGATGATAGACCCATATGCTTATGAGCTCTTCGTCAAGCTCCTGAGTGAGCAGCACCAGAGTACTTCTTTAACTGACTTTGGGATGACCCATGTAAGCCTACGTAAGCTTAGGAACATGTCTCAGATTCTTAAGCAAAGCATGGGAGATAGGACTACAGTGTAAATGCAGTACCAAAAAACACAAAGGAAGCTGCCTTGCTGACATTAATCAACAAGTATTACAAGTCAATACAGAATAATGGAAGCATGCAGTAATAACAGCTACTAATCTGAATTCTTAAAGGTAATGGAAGTCCAATGAAAGCTAAAAAGACTGGATAAGTTTCCACAGCTGTATTTCTGTCTAAATTAAGTTATCACCTCAAGATTATATGAGGAAACTACAATAAAGATATGATTAAAAAGTGAAAGCAATGTCAAGGTAAGCATAAAGGGAAATCAGTGTTTTCTGATCCACATTGCAGTTATTGTTATGTCAAAAATTCTTTGTTACAAAACATTTTAATACGGACCGAAGAGTGTAGAAAAGGTTACAGATTAATGTATAGCCTAGCCCAACTATATTGGTAATAGTTAATTGCATTGATATATACAATATATTCAATTGTAATGGCGCCACTAGTATTAAAAAGCACTCCAGTGTATAATTTCCATAACTACTAAAAAGAATACTGTGATAAAGATACAATTTTTACACATTTTTACACTCAATATTCACCTAAACTCTAGTCGTAATAGGAATGGCCATAAATTGACAATTATTAATAACAAAAAGTGAACTTTACAAGAAACCAGTAGTAGTTTCAGTTACCTTGTTGATGCGTATGGCACGAATAGCCTCTTTATCGGAAGTGGAAGTAGAAGTGCCGGAATTAGACCTACGGTTGCGGCCGCCGCCTCTACCAGTAACTGCAGCTGTAGTGGCGGCAGAAGAAGAAGAAGAGCAGCAACGAACAATGAAGAAAGGAGAAGAGGGTCGAAATCTATGAGACCTAAATGAAGCAAAGTGGATAAGTTGCTTCAACGGCTGCAGGGCTTCCATTGTTGCACTTCTCTTCTTCTTTCTCTCTGTTCCCGCAAGCACTATTTATAATTTCTTTTCTAATTTTTTCGTTTAAAGCAGAAAATATATCTCCATGTTATAATTAGTGTGAATTTCTACTATATTTTAGAGATATTTTTGCTTTAATATTTGGTGGCTAAGTCACGAATTTTTATCAACTAATCTTATGGTACATGCTTTGTGCCTATACCCTATATCAACTGGTATAAACTTTATAAATTATATAAATATTATTAAATAATATATTTGAGTTATAAAATAAAATTTAAAAATATAAATTCTTGAAAATAATAAATAATGATCCTATTTAGTCGGCAAAAAACAATTTTGTTAGCTTAGTAATCTATTTTTTTTATTTTTTTTAGAAGAAAATTTTGTTTTATTTCAACTATTTGGCAAATTTATATCATTTGTTCTTTTGGACTCTATAATAGATCTCAAAAGTACAATCAAGTAGAAACTTTACAACTGTTGTTGTTAAGCTAATATCCTATCACAGAATGAGTGTTGTTACAATTGTGAATACTCGCACGAAGGATAACTATTAATATTCTGCAGAATGGGTGACCATTTAGGTAGCTTCATTCCAGTAAAGTGCACTTGAAATGTAATCTCATTTGCTCGATCTTTGGCGTCTCTGCTCGATTATTGAAACCTTCTGTTGTTCCTTTCCATCCAGATGTTGTAAACTAATGCTGCAAACACCACACCTAGGATGGTTTTTCTGGGGTTTCTGCTGTTAACATTAGCAGTTAACCATTACACTTCTGTTTCTCATGTGCATGTCGTTCTTTGATACTTCAACTATTGTAACATACCTTGCCACAGTGCTTGGGAGTATAAGCAATCAAAGTATAAATGGTCGTGTGTTTCTTCAGTATCTCTTCCACATAAAATGCAATATTGATTAATATGAATTCCCCATTTAGCTAATCTGTCAACTGTTGCCAAGCGTCTATGCAGTGCCATCCATAAGATGTATTTCTGTTTCGGGAGCATGCCAGTCACCAGCAATAATTTTTTCCATCGAACCTTGGGATATTGTGGAGTGGTATGAATATATGCCTTCCTGATGCTAAATTGCCCATTTTTGGTACATGCTTGCATTCCTGTTCTATCAGTTGCCCACCATTCTCTTGCTCCAAACAATTTTCTAACGAGCCAGCTAGCTTGTTTAGGTATTTCCATAGTATTAATGTCTTTTTTCTCTATGTAGTGACAATGGACCCATTTGATCCAGAGTTTGTCTTTCTTAGATATTAAGCCTTAGAAAAGTTTTGATAGAGCTGCTTTATTCCATCTTTCATAGGAGATAATGTTCAAACCTCCTGCTGCCTCTGGTTTACATAGTGTTTCCCAGGCAATTGGAGTCCTATGACTAGTTTCATGACTACCAGTCCATATGTAATTCCTGCAATTTCCATTTACCAGTTTTATACTTTTTTTTGGAATGGGGAATACCTCGGCCCAATAAGTTTGCATTTCAAACAGGACGCTTTTGATGAGTTGGATTCTACCAGCAGAAGATAGGAGTTTGGATGTCCAGCTTCTAATTCTGCACACTATCTTCTCTACTAGAAGCATACATTGTGGTACTATGATCTTTCTTGTGGATAAGGGTACTCCTAGGTATTTGAAAGGAAAAGTGTCCTCTGCTAGGTGGAGCTCAGAGCATATTTTCTTCCTGAATTCAGTTGAAACACCTACAAGGAACCTTTATCCATATTGGCTTGAAGGCCTGATACCTGTGAGAACTGTTCAAATTCATTCATCAATAACTTCATGGAAGTTTCATCAGCCCTACAACACATCAAAAGGTCGTCGGCAAAGCATATGTGTGTGATTTGTAGTTTGGAGCATTTCGAGTGGAAATTAAAGTCTGGGTTCCTGTGTAGATTCTTTAAATATATAGTTAAGTACTCCATGGCTAGAACAAATAAGTAGGGGGACATTAGGTCCCCCTGTCTTAGTCCTTTCCTTGCTTCAAATTTCTTGGTCAATCCTCCATTTATCAAAAGAGAGTAACTGACTGTGGAGACACAATTCATTATTAGTACTACTATTTTGTAAGGAATTCCAAACTCAAGTAGCACTGCCTTGAGAAAGTCCAATTCAACAGAATCGTAAGTCTTCCTAACGTCAACTTTAATCATATATCTAGGAGATACTGTCTTGCGATTATAATCTATTATTTATCCTTATTTTATTTTAACAACATTTGAAAATAATTGGCTAATAATATGTATTCTGGTTAGGACAACTAAAGAAATAAAAAAAATATGACAAATAAATTATGTAGCTAAAAGGCAAATATTCATTGCCGGCTCGGAGACGAATAAATTATAAGTTTGTGATGGATCCTATTAGCTTGGAGACGAAGTTCAAAGCTAATTCTTATTTCTCAAAGTCAAATCCTGTAATAAAAAGAAATTAACCAAAAAAAGTCCTTTCCACCTAGTTGACGGAAATATCCATTAAATTCAGGTATTGCCTTGGAAACAATCTAGTTGAAAATTTAATTATTTTAAAGTGCCAAATATAGTTACTTCTTACTTAATTCAAATTTGGAAAATTTTTAGAATAATAAATTTGATTTGATTCAAACACCTAAATATTACTTAGGAGAATAACTAAATAATTATTTGTCTAGTGTGAACTCTATTTTAAAAGGGTAAAAAAGGCGAACGACATTTCACTAAGGACCTTCGTGCTTTTAATATTGTACTAGTGTTAGTGTACGCACTTCGCGATCCTATGTCAAAAGTAAAAACTTATTTAAATTTTATCTTTGAATTATAAAATTAATAAAAGTATAAGTTCCTAAAATAATTAATATGATCGTGCATAATTAACTTTATAATAAAAGAATTGTCCAACATAAATACTCAATTATCAGTTAATAATTCAACTTAAAATTTATACCAATGACTAAAATTAGAATTGAAAGTGTGTATTTGACTTTGAAGTGTCTATAATTTATTCCTTCAATTTTAAATATGACTTTTTTTTATTTTTGTTGTGTCTGTATAATCAATTTTCGTTTAAATTGGGACTTTTTAAAACTAAGTCTAATTTAATTAGAAGAATATTTTAATATTTTAAACTATATTGAAAACTGGAACGCGAAAAGAATCGGTTAGGAAAATATAGTAATTGAACTTTTATCCAAATTAAGTAGCGGTTGTATGATAGCGAGGAAAGTTGATTGTTATCTCTATAGCCAGTGGCAGAGCTAGAGAGCCGAGCACGGGCTCGGCCGAACCCAGTAGCTTTGGTTCGAACTATATATTTATCTTAAAAATTTATTGAATATGTATAAATTATTAATTTAAAATCCAGTAACTTAAGGCGATTAAAATTCCGAACCCATAAGATTAAAATCCTGGTTTCGCCTATGTCTATAACACCTGGGCTATTGCCTCGTGTATAGATTTTGTTTTTATTTTGTTTGTGAGTTATTTATAATTTAAATGGTAACAAAAGTTTTTAATTACCAAAAAAAAAATAACTGAAAAAATAAAGGACAAGCATTCAAAGATTGTGATTTAAAGTTTACAAATATAATGTCATCGTGTTTATGCTATATATGGTATCTTATTCAAATTTAATGATACCATTATAATAGATAAATAATTATTTATGGCAAGGAAATAACAGTGTATACATAATTGCACATCTCTTGTATTTAGATAGTTACACTGGCGAAATTTTTTCTCATGCTACAACAAGAAGAGAAAAAGGTCTTCAAATTATAAAATAAAATAAAAAATTAAAAGTGGGCAGGCTTACATGTATCCCGTTAAAATTTAATAACAAAAGGAATGCATAATATTTGAAACCATGAAAGGGAAAAGGACTTCAAACCTAAAAGGAATGGAAAAAATCCTAAATATTAGGAAAATATTAATTATCTATTCTTAAATATAAGGAAATTAATTAAATATTTATTCCTAAATATTAAATGACTATTTCGTCTAATGTAAATTAAATTTTAAAGGATAAAAAAGGCGAACGATATTTCGCTAAGGGCCTTGGTGCTTTTAATATAGTATAGATACTAATTATAGTGTGTGTTGCAAGTATATTTTGCGGCTGTTAATAAAGAAATATATGAAATATAGAATAAGAATAAATTATGCATATAGCAATTGACGTATGTTATCACACTGACATAATAGTCGAATTTCAAGTAATTGGGTTTCTTTTGAACCTACAAAGATGAAAGATTTAGCTAGTTTTAACATAATTAATGAAAGATGGTGATTCGCTACAAATGTATTAACGTAATAATAACTTCAAAGAAAAAAAGTTAATTAACCAACCTACAAAGAGAAATTGTCTAAGTAATTGGCATTTTAAACAAGTTCAAAATTTTAGTAGCGTCAACACAACAAATTAGTAAGATGTTAAAATTCGTGTAATATGAGGCTACTTGATTATGGCCAACCAACCAGCTGCTATTAGATTTGTTAAAAAATGCACATTTATATTATAGAATTACAAATTAATAACTTATAGCTATTAAAAATACAAAATAACTATTAGAATTTTGGTAAAAAAAATGTCACGACCCAAACCCGGTCGTGATGGCACCCAGCCCTAAGGCTTGGCAAGCCTGACCAACTATCGCTTCCAACGAAAACATTTACGTCTCTAAACGAGAAGTTTACAAAATAATAATCCAAAAATGTTACTAATATAATATAAGTAGATGACGAAATTTAAAAGCACACCCATATGATCTGGGATCACGAGTCTAGAGCCTCTAAAAAAACTGAGTAATAATAATGGAATCTGAATACTAAAACCAAATTATCGAGGAAATATATAATAACAATCAAATGGAGAAATAATGAAGAGCAGTCAGGTCCTGCGAACGTCATGCAGCTACCTCAACGACTCTGAAATATCTCTGGAGACTGCGAGAATCAGCTAAGCCTCTAGTGTACCTGAATCTGCACACAAGGTGCAGGGAGTAGGGGTGAGTACTACCGACTCAGCGAATAATAAGTATAGAAAATGTCTGAAAGTAAGAAATCCACAAAAGATCACAACGCAAAGCTACAACTAACAGTCCTACAACTTAGCTACAGGCTAACAACATAACAATATCACATATAACAGTCAAGTATCAGATAAAGATGCAATGCAATGCACATGAATACGCTGTGGAAGGTGCATCTCGATCTGTTTAACGTCGGCGACGCTCACTGGGGGGTGTACAGACTCAAGAGGGGCTCCTTCAGCCCAAGCGCAATATCAATATATATCCGCTGCGGATTGTGCAGCCCGACCCATGCTCAGTCCACTATATGCATATGATCACGTAAACAGATTCAATCTAATTTTCCATTTTTTCGATTATTAAGGTAAATATAATTTAATTATTTAATTTCAGAAAAAGTGACTTAGCATTTCATTTCGGTGATTAATCACAAGGCTAAGATCAATGATTATGCAATCATGTTATCACACAAATATTCACCCTAGACGGGTACTACAGATCGGCACAAGGCACCAAACATGACATTAAGCCCAATTATCAACAACATAATATGCATATCAGATGCCAATAATTTATTCAGCTCACGGGATAGACCATATCACAATCCCCAATCATTTGCAACCCTGCACCTGTCACGGGGTGTGAGTCACGCCCTAACATAGCGTCACGATGTGATAAGCTGGGGTTTCAAACCCTCAGGCCACCATCTATGCAAACTACTCACCTCTCACCGGTCGTAGCCTGGTCTACAATGCCTCTTCCCTTCACATCTTCTCCTATGAGCGTCAAATGTATTCAAAACTATAACAAATAGGTTACTATAAGCTAAATAAATGTAACCTAATTGAAATTATTCGAAAAACGTTAAAAATCACGAAGTTGGCAAAACCCGAGCCCCGGTCCCACTTCTCGAAAAATTCTGAAAATAACAGCTTTAGATTCATCGTCTTGCCACGAGTCCGTACATATAAAGTTCACCAAAAAACGGAGTTCGTTTGACCCTTCAAATCCCTAAAATTCGTTTCTAAAAGCTAAGTCCTAGTTCTTCACAATTTCTACACAATTTCATGGAATTTGAGGTTGATTCTTCCTAGAAATGATGTTTTTAAGCCAAGAGACTTACCTCCAATCAATACCCGCTGAAAACCAACTTCAAATCGCTCAAAATGCTCTCTTGGTTGCTTAAAAATGGTGGAAAATATGTTTGGTTCGCGGATGAAATAACATAATAAACCCTTCTGTCACCCAGATTTAACCCTTCGCGAACGCGGTCCAAGCCACGCGTTCGCGATGAACAAATTCCTCTAACCCTTCAGTTGCTCTTCACGAACGCGGCAACACCATCGTGATCGCGATGCTTTAAGTCCTCCCTTCTACGTGAACGCGGTCCAAGCCACGCGTTCGCGATGAACAAAACCAGGCAGGGACCCCAGGCCCTTCTACGTGAATGTGTTACCTCCCACGCGAACGAGATGCTTCACCTACCAACACTATGCAAACGCGATGCTTTAGGCCATTAAATCTACGCGAACGCGAGCCTTACTTCGTGATCGCGAAGGCCAAAATAGGCCTGCACTGCTGCTGCACATTTTCAAGTTAACAATCTCCTTGGTCATCCGAATTCACCCCGAGGCCCTCGGGACCTCAATCAAAAGCATAGATGTGTCTTAATACTCCATTCAAACTTGTTCGTAGCATAAAAAAGCCACCATAAACATCAAAATCACCCAATTTCCACGGATTCAAGCCTAACTTAAACTAAAACTTCCGAAACTTGCATTTGCTCCAAAACCCGGCCTAAACACCTCCAAATGATCTGAAAATTTGCACACATATCAAAAATTACCTAACGGAGCTACTGCAACTGTTGGAATTCCAGTCCGACCCCGGAACAAAATATCACCTATTAACCGGATTTCGCCGAATTTCTAACTTAGCCAATTCAACCCTAATTCTACACCGGACCTCCAAATTCTGTTATGATTTCTCTCCTAAGTCACAAATAAGAAACTAGTCGAACCATTGGAAATTCATTCCGAGCCCTCTAACTCAAAAGTCAACATTCGATTGAGTTTTCCAACTAACTTTCTCTTAAAGAGACTAATTGTCTCATCTCTATCCAAACTCCATACGAATTACTCCAAACTCTCCAAATACATATATTGAAACATATAACAGCATAAAAAGGGAAAAATGGGGCAGAAATACATAGGACTACGGGTCAAGTCGTTACATCCTCCTCAACTTGAACAAACGCTCGTCCTCGAGCGGGTCAAGAAATATAACTGGAGTATCAAACAAGTGAGGATATTTGCTCTGCGTCTCCTGATCGGTGTCCCAAGTGGGTTCCTCCACGGGCCAACCTCTCCACTGCACCTTCACCGAGCTATGTCCTTTGATCTCAACTTTCGAACCTGACGAGCCAAAATGGCCACCGGCTCCACATCATACGTCAAATCTTTATCTAACTGGATCGTGCTGAAGTCTAACACATGAGATAGGTCCCCAACATACTTCCGGAGCATATAAACATGAAAAACCGGGTGAACTCCCGATAAGCTAGGTGGCATGGCAAGCATATAGGCCATCTCCCCAATTCTCCTAAGTATTTCAAAAGGCCTAATGAACGTTGGACTCAGCTTCCCTTTCTTTCTAAACCTCATAACGCCTTTCATAGGCGAAACCTTCAACAAGACCTTCTCGCCCACGACATAAGATACATCTCGAACCTTCCGGTCCGCATAACTCTTCTGACGCGACTGAGTCGTACGAAGTCTCTCCTGGATTACTTTCACCTTCTCTAAGGCATCATTAACTAACTTTGTCCCCAATAATCTAGCCTCGCCGGGCTCAATCCAACCAACCGGAGATCTACACCGTCTCCCATATAAGGCCTCATATGGCACCATCTTAATGCTGGATTGATAGCTGTTATTATACGCAAACTCCACAAGTGGCAAGAATTCAACCCAAGAACCTCCAAAATCAATAGCACAGGCACGTAACATGTCCTCCAATATCTGAATCGTACGCTCGGACTGTCCGTCTGTCTGTGGGTGAAATGTTGTTCTTAACTGTACTTGTGTGCCCAACCCCGATGAAAAGTCCTCCAGAACTGGGAAGTAAACATGGTACCCCTATCTGATACAATGTAAACCGGGACCCCATGCAACCGTACAATCTCTCGAATGAAAATCTTTGCTAACTTCTCTGCTGAATTGGTAGTACATACTGGAATGAAGTGCGCGGACTTAGTCAGCCTATCCACAACCACCCAAACCGAATCAAACTTTTTCGATGTACTAGGAAGACCACTCACAAAATCCATAGTAATGTTTTCCCATTTCCACTCCGGAATATCCATCCGCTGGAATACACCACCGGGTCTCTGGTGCTCATATTTGACTTGCTGACAGTTGAGATACCGAGCCACGTAATTCACAATATCCTTTTTCATTCTCCTCCACCAGTAATGTTGTCTCAAATCTTGGTAGATCTTCGCGGCACCCGGATGAATTGGATACCACGAGCTATGAGCCTCCTCTAAAATCAACTCCCGGAGACCATCCACAATTGGCACGCAAATCCGGCCCTGCATAAAAAATACGCCATCCTCTCCAATGGTCACATCTCTGGAATCATCATGCTGGACCATGTCCTTCAGGACAAGCAAATGTGGGTCATCATATTGTCTATCTCTGATGCGGTCATACAAAGAATACCGGGAAATCATATTTGCCAACACCCGACTGGGCTCGGAAATATCTAACCTCACCATCTGATTGGCCAAGGCCTGAACATCAACCGCAAGGGGCCTCTCCCCAAGTGGAATGTATGCCAGACTACCCATGATGATAGCCTTCCGGCTCAAAGCATCGGCCACCACATTGGCTTTCCCGGGATGATACAAAATGATGATATCATAGTCTTTAAGTAACTCCAGCCATCTCCGTTGCCTCAAATTAACATCTTTCTATTTAAACAAATGCTGAAGACTGAGATGGTCCGTATATACCTCACAAAATATACCATAAAGATAGTGCCTCCAAATTTTTAAGGAATGCACAATTGCGGCTAACTTTAAGTCATGAACGGGATAGTTCTTCTCATGGGGCATTAGCTGACGATAAGCATACGCAATAACTCTACCCTCCTGCATCAACACACAACCGATCCCAACTCTCAAAGAATCACAATACACCGTGTAAGAGCCTGAAACTGATGGTAACACTGATACCAGAGTTGTGGTCAAAGCCGACTTGAGCTTCTGGAAGCTCTCCTCGCATTCATCTAACCACAAAAAAGGAGCATTCTTCTGAGTCAACTTCGTCAAAGGCGAAGCAATCTATGAGAAACCCTGAATGAATTTGCGGTAATAACCTGCCAAATCGAGGAAACTCCGAATCTCAGTAGTTGAGGACGGTCTGGGACAACTCTGCACCGCCTAAATCTTCTTTGGGTCGACCTGAATACCATCACTGGACACCACGTGTCCCTGAAAAGTCACAGTATTAAGCCAGAATTCACACTTAGAGAATTTTGCATAAAGCTTCTCCTCTCTCAATCACTGCAAGACCACCCTCAAGTGTTGTGCATGCTCCTCCTAGCTACGCGAATACACCAGAATTCATTAATAAACACAATCATGAAAGAATCCAGATAAGGCCAAAATACACTGTTTATCAAGTGCATGAACGCGGCTGAGGCATTAGTCAGCCTGAAAGACATCGCTAGAAACTCATAGTGCCCATATCTTGTCCGTAAAGCCGTCTTCATAATGTATGACTCCCTAATCTTTAGCTGGTGATAGCCTAATAGAAGGTTAATCTTAGAGAATACCCTCACTCCCTGGAGCTGATCAAATAAATCCTCGATACAGGGTAGTGGGTACTTCTTCTTCACTGTCACCTTATTCAGTTGCCTGTAGTCAATGCACATTCTCATTGTGCCATCTTTCTTCTTTACAAATTACACTAGTGCACCCCAATGTGACACACTCGGGCGAATTAACCCCTTATCCAGGAGTTCCTGAAGCTGTTCTTTCAACTCTTTTAACTCTGCTGGTGCCATACGATAGGGAGGAATAGAGATGGGCTGAGTACCCGACACCAGATCAATACCGAAGTCAATGTCCCTGTCTGGCGGCATGCCTGGCAAGTCCGTTGGAAATACGTCAGGGAAATCCCTAACAATGGGAACTGAATCAAGCCTAGGAGCCTCGACTTCCACATCTCTCACAAAAGCTAAATATGATAAACACCCTTTGCCAACCATCCGTTGGGCTTTTAAGAAAGAAATCACCCGGCTAGTTACATAGTCATTCACGCCTCGCCAATCGATCCTTGGAATACCCGAAATAGCTTTGTAATTGTCTTAGCATGACGGTCCAGAATAGCATGGTACAGAGATAGCCAATCCATACCCAAAATTACATCGAAATCCACCATGCCCAATAATAATAAATCAGCTCGGGTCTCCAGACCCCCAATAGTTACCAGACAGGATTGATAGACATGATCCATAATAATAGTATCACCCACGGGGTAGATAGATGCACGGGCAAGGCAAGAATACCATGGGTCATACCCAAATGATGAGCAAAATAAGAGGACACATATGAATAGGTAGATCCGAGATCAAACAAAAAGAAGCATTCATGTGGAAAACTGAGATAATACATGTGATAACAGCATTCGAGGCAATAACGTCCCTCAGATATGGAAGGGCATAGAAACGCGCTTGGCCACCGCCAGTACGGTCCTCTAGCCGCCTGGCCTCCACCCCTGGCTGTCTGAGTGGAAGCTGAAGAAACCTGCGCAGAAGATGAGAGTTGATCCCTCTGCTGAGGCTGCCTACTACGGGGTCGAGGACACTGCGTCCTTACGTGACCCAACTCACCATAATCATAGCAACGAACTGAAGTCAGAGAAGGGGAATGATGAGAACCCCACGCTGCGGATGAACCCTGAGCTGAAGGAGCAGGAGCAGAGCTCTGAGCTGGAAGAGCACTCAATGCAGGCTGACTTTGCTGATGACCCTGATGGCCCTGGCCTAAAGAGGCTCCACTGTACTTTGTGCATCCGGACTGAGGAGGCCTGAAGGAACGACCTCGACCCTGCTGGAAATGGCCCCTAGATGGAGCGCCACTGAAATTACCTGAACCTCGAGGCCTCTTAGCCTCTCTCTCCACACGCTCCCGGTGGCAATTTGTCTCAATCAGACGAGCCGCATCAACAACCTCCTCAAAATTAGCTATTGTAGCCCTCTCTCTAGTCATCAATATACCGATCGGATAGTTGAGGCCATCTATAAACCTCCTGATCCTCTCTCTATCTGTCGGGATCATCCACATAGCGTGTCTAGCCAGCTAAGTAAACCGTAACTCATACTGAGTCACTGGCATATCACCCTAAGTCAACCACTCAAACTGACGACGCAACTCCTCCCTGTGAGACTGGAGCACATACTTCTCCAAAAATACCATGGAGAAATGGTGCCAAGTGAGGGGCGCTGCCCCAATAGGCCTACGCCTCTCGAATTATTCCTACCAAGTAAATGCAGCTCCTGTGAACTGAAATGTGGTAAAAGCCACTCCATTAGACTCCAGAATACCCGCTGTGCGAAGCATACGCTAGCATTTATCCAAAAATCCCTGGGCATCCTCGCCCTCAGCACCACTAAAAGTCGGAGGCTGGAGCCTAGCGAACCTCTCCAACCGCCACTGCTCATCATCCGGCATAGCTGGGACGACATGAGCTGGAACTGGTGCGACTGACACAACTGGAACAACCGGTGCAATTGGCTGAACTGGAGCAACTAGGTGAACTGGCGGAACTAGCTGAACTGGAGCAACTGGGTGAACTGGAGCTACCCCAGGTATCTGTAAGCCCTGAACAACCTGCTCGGGAGTACGAGCATCAGGGGTCTGATGACCACCCCCGATCTGAGAAGTAGCCGCTGTTGTAATGGCTGAAACCGCCTGAGCCAGGCCAGTGCAGACGGACAAAATCTGGGCCAAAGCCTCCTGGAGAATAGGAATCACAATAGGCACTGCCGGTGTCTGAATAGGTTCAGCTGAAGCATCAACAGCTGGAGGCTGATCCTGGACCTGGGCAGCTGGTGGGTCTGCAGGTGCTGCCCCTGCTGGTCCGCCTCGTCCAGCACCACGACCGCGTCCACGGCCTCTAGCAGGTGGTACTGGTGGTCGTCCTCTACGTCTATTAGCGCGAGTTCTCGCCATCTATGAGAGAATAGAATACAAAATTTTTAGCTTTCACGTTATCAAACCGCACGATATGAATTTCAAGAAAGTGAGATGTTTCCTAAAAGTTCCGTAGCCTTCTGCTTATAAGTGTGGTGCACGACACTACCATAAAAAGACTCCACTAAACCGGCTCATGACTCGTGAGGCCTAGTAACCTAGGCTATGATACCACCTTGTCATGATCCAAATCCGATTGTGATGGCACCCAGCCCTAAGGCTAGGTAAGCCTGACCTACAAATGCTTCCAACGAAAACATTTACGTCTCAAACCGAGAAGTTTACAAAATAATAATAAAAATATTAATAATATAATATAAGTAGATTACAAAATTTAAAAGCACACCCATATGATCTGGGGGTCACGAGTCTAGAGCCTTTAAAATAAACCGAGTAATAATAATGGAATCTGAATACTAAGACCAAAATATCTGGGAAAATATATAATAAAAATCAAATAGAGAAATAATGAAGAGCAGCCAGGTCCTGCGAACGTCATGCAGCTACCTTAACGACTCTGAAATATCTCTGGAGACTACGAGAATCAGCTAAGCCTCCGGTGTACCTGAATCTGCACACAAGGTGCAGGGAGTATGAGTGAGTACTACCGACTCAGTGAATAATAAGTATAGAAAATGTCTTTAAGTAAGAAATCCACAAAAGACCACAACGCAAAGGTATAACTAACAGTCCTACAACTTAGCTACAGGCTAACAACATAACAATATCACATATAACATTCAAGTATCAGATAAAGATGCAATGCAATGCACATGAATACGCTGTGGAAGGTGCATCTCGATCTGTTTAACGTCGGCGACGCTCACTGGGGGGTGTACAGACTCAGGAGGGGCTCCTTCAGCCCAAGCGCAATATCAATATATATCCGCTGCGGATTGTGCAGCCCGACCCATGCTCAGTCCACTATATGCATATGATCACGTAAACAGATTCAATCTAATTTTCCATTTTTTCGATTATTAAGGTATATATAATTTAATTATTTAATTTCAGAAAAAGTGACTTAACATTTCATTTTGGTGATTAATCACATAGCTGAGATCAATGATTATGAAATTATGTTATCACACAGATATTCACCCTAGACGGGTACTACATATCGGCACAAGGCCCTAAACATGACATTAAGCCCAATTATCAACAACACAATATGCGTATCAGAAGCCAATAATTTATTCAGCTCACGGGATAGACCATGTCACAATCCCCAATCATTTGCAACCCCGCACCTACCATGTGGTGCGAGTCACGCCCTAACATAGCGTCACGATGTGATAAGCCGGGGTTTTAAACCCTCAGGCCACCATCTATACAAACTACTCACCTCTAACCGGTCGTAGCCTGGTCTACAATGCCTTTTCCCTTCAAATCTTCTACTACGAGCGTCGAATCTATTCAAAATTACAACGAATAGGTTATTATAAGCTAAATAAATATAACCCAATTTTATTTATTCGAAAAACGTTAAAAATTACGAAGTTGGTAAAACCCGAGCCCCAGGCCCACGTCTCGAAAAATTCTGAAAATTACATATTCCCAGTCTTGCCATGAGTCCGTGCATATAAAGTTCACCAAAAACGAAGTCCGTTTGACCCTTCAAATCCCCAATATTCGTTTCTAAAAACTAAGCCCTAGTTCTTCACAATTTCATGGAATTTGAGGTTGATTCTTCCAAAAAATGATGTTTTTAAGCCAAGAGACTTACCTTCAATGATACCTGCTGAAAACCCACTTTAAATCGCTCAAAAAGCTCTCTTGGTTGCTTAAAAATGGCGAAAAATATGTTTGGTTCGCGGATGAAATAACATAATAAACCCTTCTGTCGCCCAGATTTAACCCTTCGCGAATGCAGTCCAAAACACGCGTTCGCGATGAACAAATTCCGCTAACCCTCCAGTTGCTCTTCGTGAATGCGGAAACACCATCGCAATCGTGATGCTTTAAGTCGTCCCTTCTATGCGAACGCGGTCCAAGCCACGCGTTCGCGATGAACAAAACCAAGCAGGGACCCGAGGCCCTTGTGCGCGAACGCGTTACCTCCCACGGAACACGAACGCGATGCTTCACCTACCAACACTACGCAAATGCGATCTGCTGCACGCGAACGCGATGCTTTAGGCCATTAACTCTACTCGAACGCGAGCCTTACTTCGCGATCGCGAAGGCCAAAATAGGCTTGCACTGCTGCTGCATTTTTCTGTTGTACATTTTCAAGTTAACACTCTCCTTTGGCCATCGGAATTCACCCCGAGGCCCTCGGGAGCTCAACGAAAAGCACAGATGTGTCTTAATACTCCATTCAAACTTGTTCGTAGCCTAAGAACGCCACCATAAACCTCAAAATCACCCAATTTTTACGGATTCAAGCCTAAGTTAAACTAAAACTTTCGAAACTTGCATTTGCTCCAAATCCCGACCTTAACACCTCCGAATGATCTGAAATTTTGCACACTTATCAAAAATCACCTAACGAAGCTACTGCAACTGTCCGAATTTCATTTCGATCCCCGGATCAAAATCTCACCTATCAACCGGACTTCGCCGAATTTCTAACTTAGCCACTCAAGTCTAATTCTACATCAGACCTCCAAATTCAGCTCTGATTTTGCTCCTACGTCACAAATCACCATCCGAAACTAGTCGAATCATTGGAAATCCATTCCGAGCCCTCTAACTCATAAGTCAACGTTCGATTGACTTTTCCAACTAACTTTCTCTTAAAGAGACTAATTGTCTCATTTCTATCTAAACTCTATCCGAATTACTCCAAACTCTTCAAATACATATATTGAAACATATAACAATATAAAAAGGGAAAAACGGAGCAGAAATACACAGGACGACGGGTCAGGTCGTTACAAAAAAACTATAAATTTCTTTAAAAGAGTAGTTGAAAAATATCATGCTCGAATGATAACTGTATCTGACATAACCAATAAACATATCAAATTGGAAATAGAGAGATTTATTGTTTTTCCATGTCTAGTTATGCTTCTAACAATATTAGCCTTTGATTATGTTGGCTATTAGATGAATATAATGAGTGACATGTTTGAATATATTCTGCAGATTAAGAATATTACTACTTTATTTTGTGCCCGTTATGTGTTTTCTCCAAAGAAATAATGTTAGAAAGTCTAAAATGGATTATGCAAATAATAAAGTTGGTCTAACATAGCGAATCATGTCGACATCTCAAAATATTATCCTGCATATGCATAAAAAAGAATTCTAATTTTCTAAAAATAAAAACACCACGGGCAACAACACTGGAATTAAATTACAGACAAGAATTTTAACCTTGAATACACCGATAATTTAAAGAAGGTTTTATACTATTAGGTCATCTAAAAGATATCTATAGGTAACACTCTAAAAAAGTGGATTTTGTAACATAATAAAAGTAACCTAATTATATGAAAAAATTGAAATTTGATATAATACGTTGTATAAGCTAAAACTTTTTTAACATTTTGTTTAATGACCCTTCAAAAGGTTCGAATTTGTGAGGTTCTTTTTAATCTTTAAAATCTATGTACTTAGAGAATTTTTTTTTATGTGAGAAGAATTAAGGCTGATTATCTTCAACTTCGCTTCTATCCTAATGATTAAACAACCAATGAATGCAATATACTAAAGTTACTATCAAACTAATACAATAGTACTAAACCAAGCATAATCGAATTATAATTATGCATGAAATGTTATTATAAAGTTGTACGACATACTGAATGGACGAATATACATTAATAAAAATTCTCAAGATCTAAGTAGAGCGGTGCATATCCCTACATTAAAGCAATAACAACTAAAGTTTATACTTAATTAAAAGTACTAAATCATAACAATCCACGAGTTGAAAAAATAGTTTTTTCTTAACTCAGCGTTTAATAATCATAAAATCTAAAATACAATCCAACATAGCTTCTATTTTGCTAAAAAAAATTGAGTCTACGTGGTGAATACGTGTTCACCCTTTTAAAAAAAATCTCTATCTTGGCATTCCCAATTTTTTCAAGCTAATATTCCCTAACCATGAAATAGAAAACATAGATAAAGCACCATGAATTATCAGGAATTAGAAACACAACTCAAAAATTATGAATGTTATTCACCGAAATCAATTATGCAAGGTATAGCAACATATAGCATAGAACTTAGGAAACCACATAAATTGCAGTAAAACCAAAGAATGCATAATCAAAGTTATAAAGTTATGGCATCTAATATCAAGCCGATAATCAAACCAACTTAAAGTTAGATTAGGTAATGCAGTTGATACCTTGATAAGCAATAGAGTTATGGGCATTGTGGCTAAATTCAGTTTTACAATCATCGTTCTTTTATAAATGTGATTTAAAAATTTATTTAGATCTAATAGTAAAAACTTAATTTCAAATAAGGAAAAGTATCTTGGAATGTTATGGACGTTATATTAATGTCAAATAAGGAAAGGTAACTTGTAATGTATTATGGTAATTTTATTTAGTTTAATTAAGAAAAGAATCTAGTTAAAAATATTATTTGATTTGAAAGTTCTTATTATTAGGAAATTATGAAATGACTATTTAATCCAATATAAAATCTATTTTTAAAGGGTAAAAAAGGCTAACGACATTTCGCTAAGGGCCTTCGTGCTTTTAATATAATATAGATATAGCGGTCTTATTTCATTGTAATTTATCACAAATCAATAAGAATTCTCTCCTACTTTTTTTTTACAATATTGTTTTTCTCCTTTTAATATTTATAACACATTATCAGCACGTCACTCTAATCAATTGAGTAGAAGCTTTGAGATTGAGCATAATAATTATCAAATTTTGGGATTGAGCATAATGATACTTCCTTCATGATAAAATTATGGATTTAAGGTAAGTATTTATCTTATTTTTCTCTTTTAGATTCTTGAAATTCTATATTTTGATTTTAAATACAAGCAAAGACAATAAATTTTGATGATAACTCTAGTAGAGTTTCTAAGAAATTATAACCACCCAAAGCAGTAAAATTTCTATATCCTGCCATGACCAAATTCATGTATGATTGTGGGCAAAGAATTGGAAACTCGTCTCATTGAATTTGCTTCATTCTCATTCCCTTAAGAAAATATGATAGCAGTATGTGATAAGTCTGAAAGAAGATAAAATTATTACTATGAATGTATCAATGGATATGGACGCGGCAATAGACGAAATTATACTCTCATTATTGTGGTAATGAGAACAATAAGGATTCTCAAAATAATAATTCACTTTGTGAAGGTAATATTGTCATCGATTTGATATGAGATTTTATAAATAAAGCACATATAAATGATTATGGTCCATTCATGATCTGAATGTGACAACATATAATTTATGAATATATATTCATTCTTGAAAGAATATGAATATGATAGTGGTAATGAACATACCACACTCACCTCTAGAATGAGGTTTGAGGGGAAATAAGATAATAATTTCATTATTATGGTATGAATGGTCATTGATCACGTGCATCTGTGATTAGCCAAATATTACGGCAATGCGATTATTACATGGCAAAAGTAATAGAAACAACATATCTTGCCTATAATAATTTTGACCATGACTATATTGGTATAACTTTCTCTTTGAAGGAGATATTCACCATATGGATGTTGATGAATATGTGAAAGTACAAAATTAATTGAAAGCTCTAGAAGAGCCAATTATTACAATTTTGGAGAAATAAAACTGATTATCAATAAGGTATTGTATTGTAGTAAGTCTCAGAAAAACTTATTTAGTTTATAAAGTATTCGCGAAAGCGGTTGGTTATATTGAGACTATAAATTAAAAAAAAATTAATATCATCTATTACTATAAATTGTAGTGGGGTAATATTTACGTGAAAAGTTACCCTATTTATTCTCTAGGCGGTACTACACAAATAAAAAAATGCCATAATAAAGTAGAAACTTATTGATATAAAACTCATGACATAATAAACTTGGAGTTTATTGATATCAAGTTGACATAATTGATTAAGTCATATCAATTTATGTATGATATGCAAAAATAAAAGAGAATTCATAGGGGTAAATATTAAAGAACTAGAAATATCTTTACGAATTCACTAATGTTGCTTGTTCTCATTAATTAATAGGACAACTAAAATTGGGATCGAATCCTGTGAATGCTGGAAACATCAAAGATGAATATGGTTTCATTCACTTTCTATGTATACAACATAAGATGCATCTATAAGATGGTTACATATGCGATTATTATTAACCTGCAACCTAATGTATGCGAGGTAACTTGCTCAATAATTTAATTTCGAACATAATTTTTATATTTTCTATTCAAGATAGTTCATCTTGATAAGTTGGTTTGCATCACAACTGATTTTGTTAAATGATGTATTAAGTGCCCCCACTTAATAACTGAAATATTGCTTATAAGAACAAAGTTATCTATATTAATTTGATATACATTTTATACAAAAGTATATCGCATTCTCCCCTCATATATAGTTCAGGGCCAGAAACCAAATAATTCGATCCTATTATTATTGATGTGCGGTGCATATTTTTATTAACACTATAATGCACAAACAGGTTCCCAAAATTAAGGAAAAAAGTTATTTTTTCTAACATGAGGGGGAGACAAGATAAACAGTTGAGAAAAGGTTACGCAAAATGAATTATCATTTATACATTTAGATCCTCGAATAAGATAATATGAACTTGAAGTTCATAAAAAAATAATTCATTTGCAACATATTGCAAAGCATGTCAGACACATTTGCTAGCCCAAAAAAATAACTATATTCTTATTGCAAATGCTCATATTATGTCATGGAAGGACAAAGTCCATGGTACACTTAAAGTATATAGACAAATCGATTTCAAATAAAACTTCTTGATAAAGAAGATGAGAAAATGATCATAATAAGGAGGCAAGTGATCTGGAAGATCACATGACGTAACACTTTATAAAATTTTAGGAGATTCAGGTACCTAAAAATATGAATGAAGAAATCTCTATGTTATATCTTATGAAAAAAATATTGAAACTGATATAAAATGTTTGACGACATCTATGATAGTGTTAAGTATAGATGCGGACCTCAAAGTCTGTCAAATACAAACATAAAAATACTGGCCAAATGGAAGAGACAAAATTCAAATAGATTTGATTTCACATAAAAGACATGTAGTTTTGAACATGTAGTTCAGACAATAGAAAGTATAAAGTCAATGATATGTGCAATCAGTTTTCAATATCTTAGTTGTATTGCATGACATGAAAACTTTATATGCATCTAATTAAAGTCTACTATATGACTTATATGACTTAACTTATATGACAATCCTTGAATGATTTAAATCTCTTAACGCATACAAAATTCTTGGTCATGAAGTATTACATCCTAAGTACAATTTGTGCACATTTGTATCTTGCTAGAATTATAAGCATGATAATGCGATAGTGAGAATTTTCAAGTTGCAACATATTTGTTGGAGTTAATATGTGTGATTTATTCACCAATTCTTTGCCGTTGTCAACCTTCAAGAAACTACTGTACAAAATTGAGATGTGAAAGCTCAAGGATGCGAATTGATGCTCTCCTCAGGGGGTGTTAATATACGTTGTAATCTTTTTTCCTTACAAGGTTTTCTACACTGGATTTTTCTTACAAGTTTTTTTAACGAGGCAACCAAAAGGCGTTTTGTTAGATATGTGTACTTTTTTCCTTTTACTAGAATTTTTTCTCACTTGGTTTTAGTTTAGTTAAGTTTTTAACGAGGCACATTATCTGTTGGATAGACATTCAAGGGGGGAGTGTTATAAATAATATTTTATTGATAGTGAATGTCTATATTTTAGAGAGATCTTGGGGTTTGTTACTTGGTGTCTAAGTCACTCTTTTTCTCTAAAAATAGAGGGGTCCTATTCTATTGTAATTCATCCAAATTAATAAGAATTTTCTCCCTCTCTCTCTCTACTTTTCTCTACAATACTCTTCTTCTTCTTTTATTATTTGCTAGTCTCTCGCCACGTTGCGTTGTACGTGTATACCAAGTCATATAGTATACACTTTTATAAAATAATATTAATATTATTAAATAAAACCTTGAGCAAATAATTAGACATGATGATTGGACATCGCCTAACCTTCTAAGATGAATATTCTATGTTTAATTAGATACATGTAATTCTTTTTACTTATTATGATTTTATAAGGTACAAACATGTAATTAAAAGTATGTCACTTAATACTTCCTTATAGATTATTCTTGGTGTTTCTCCCTTTCATGTGTTTCAATTGCTTTGTCAGAATCAGAACTTTTATTGTCGATATTGATAGAGTCAACATTGCGGATTGTTTGACCCTACGTATGTGATGACCCAAAAGGTTATCACTTTCTTTTAATTAAATTATGTATCTCTGAGGCTTTAAAAACCTCATTTAGAGTCATCTCTATTTTTGAGCATAGCCCGGACACATAGCCGGAAAGCTTAAATATCAAAATCTGTGAAAAATAATAAGTCTTGATTATAATATGAGTTAATTTGACTTCGGTGAATATTTTTGGTAAATGGACACAGACCCATGATTCGACAATTCCATAGGGTATGTAGGAAAATATGGGACTTGTGCGTATGCCCGGAATCGAATTCCGAGATCCCAAACCCAAGAAATAAATTTTTAAAGAAAATTTTTTTCTGAAATTGTGTAAGAAAATTTGAAAAGAAATCTGGTTAGAACATGATGGTATCGGGCCCGTATTTTGGTTACGGTACCTGGTACATGTATTATTTATTATTTAAGACATTTTTGTAAAATTTGGAGAAAAACGGATGTCGTTTGACGTCATTAGGGCTTAAATTTCTAACGTTAATGTTATAAAAAGCTTGAGTAAATTATATGATTTTGAGGTTTAATTCATTATTATTGAGGTTCTTTTGGTCATTTTATTTCACGAATAAGTCCGTATGATATTTTTAGGTTGTGTGTATATTTGGTTTGGACCCCTGAGAGCTTAGTTGAGTTTTGGATAGGCCACATGGTGAAATTTTGAACTTAAGGATTTGCAGGCTTCGCATTTCCCAAACTTTTTTGCAATTCCTAGGCCTGTTCACAGTTTCCAAACTTTTTTTGCAATTCCCAGGTTTGCATTTCCCGAACTTTTTTCGCAATTCGCAGGCTTTTTCGCATTTCCCAAACTTTTTTTTCAATTTTCGGGTTCGCACTTCCCAAACTTTCTTCGCAATTTCCAAGCCAGCAGAGGTTGGTTCGCAATTGCAAACCCTTATTCGCAACTGCGAACCCTTGTTCGCAATTCCCATATGTGACGACCAAAAGGGTCATCACCGTAATTCTCCCTTTTCTTGCGCTTTTGAGGCTTTGAAAACCTCTTATTTGGTTGCCTCGATTTACGTACGCAGTCCAGGTGCGAAGTTGGAAAATTTTTTGTGTGGAAATATTTTAATTCTGTGTTAAAAACTAAGAATTTTGATAATAATATTGCTATAGTTTACCTTGGTCAACGTTTTGGATAAATAGACCCGGAAACGTGATGTGACAATCCCGGAGGTCCGTAAGAAAAGTTTGGACCCCAGTGTATTCCCGGAATCAAAATCTGAGGTCCCAGGCCCGAGTACGGAGGTTTTATGTGAAATTATTTTCTGAAAATGCTTAAGGAAAAATAAAAATGAAAATTGATCAAAAGTGATAATACCGGGCTCGTATTTTGGTTCCAACGCCCGGTACAAGTCTTAAATGAGCGTTAAGCACTATCTGTAAAGTTTGGTTGAAAACGGACGTCGTTTGACGTGTTTCAGACAAAAAATGGAAAATTTGAAAGTTTTGAACTTTGAAATGAAAATTATGACTTTTGGAGGTTGATTCTTTGATTTTGATGTTATTTTGGCGATTTGATCGCACGAGTAAGTCCGTAGGATGTTTTTGAGGTGGGGTGCATGTTTGGGTTGGAGCCTCGAGGGCTCGGGTGAGTTTCAAATAGGTTTTAGGCTCATTTGAAACATTTTTAACTACTTGGTGTCTGCAGTCTTCGCATTTGCGAAGACTTATTCGCAAATGTGAACCTCCCCCTCTTGCCTGCTATTTCGCAAATGCGATGACAAATCTCGCAATTGCGAACCCCCCTTATTTGGCAGACTTTGCAAATGCGAAGTCAATCTCGGAAATGCGAATTTTCCCAGCCTAAGCCCGTGTTCAGATTTTTGAACTTTTTCTCGCAAATGCGAGTTCGTCCTTTTCCTCGACCAATTCGCATTTGCGAACAATTTCTCGCAAATGTGAGATTCCTTTATTTCTGCCTAGTTCGCAAACGCAAAATCAATATTGCATTTGCGACATCTGCAATTGTGCAAATTATACTTAGCCGATTTTAAACTTCATTTTTCATATTTTCAAAACCCAAACCTTTATTGGCGATTTTCTCTTGAATCTTTCTCTGCCAAATCACTTTTTAGTCAACTTTTACTCTATTTCTTCAAACTTTAACATCTTTTATCATGATTTCAACTTAAAATCAAAGGTTTCAATGGGTAAAAATTTGGATTTGGGGTAGAACCTAGATTTTCATAAAATGAGGAATTTGGACCTCAATTTGGGGTCCGATTTCAAAATAAATTGCATATGTAAATTTTTGGGGGAATGGGTAACCCGGTCCTAGTTTGAACCTTGTGTTTTGAACACGTGGGTCTGGGGGCATTTTGGGAATTTTGGGTAAGGAATTTCATTCTTATGCATTCAAATTGATTTAACTAGCATTTGTTGATACATTTGAGTAAATTGTGGCTAGATTCGACCGGTTTTGAGACGAATTCGAGGGGTAAATCTATTCTAGAGGCGTGAGTTGAGTTGGAAGCTCTCGAGGTAACTGTTTGATCTAACTTTGGCTTGAGGGAATATTATTAGGTTGTTATTTGTTATGTGCTATGTGGAGTCGGTGTATAGGTATGATGACGGTTACCTATGCGCCGGAGCCAAGCATGACCGTGATGTCATATTTGCTATTAAAATTGCGAAGTAAGTGAAAAATTGTGATAATTACTTGTTATAAGAATTATGAAGTGAAAGTTGAGAATTAAATGAACTAAAGAGGAATTTTTGGTACTTTTCCCTTATCGGGACCTATTATTGAATTGTATTCCTTTGCCAGGACCTATTGTTGAGTTGTATTCCCTTGCCGTGATTTATTGTTGCAGTATTCTCCCTTTGCCGGGATATTTTGTCTTGATATATATATTTTCTTTTCCTGTTTGGTTGTGACCATTGATTGGGAGAGGAAGAGAGAGTAAAAGCACGAAGGGTGATGCCGTGCACTATGTATTTAAGATAAAAGCACGAAGGGTGATGTCGTGCATTGTTTATTGAGAGCAAAAGCACAAAGGGTGATGCCGTGCCTTGTATTTGATATTCTTGGTGAGAAATGAGAGTAAAAGCACAAAGGATGATGCCGTGCAATTGTTGATTCACTGGTTTTCTTTAATTAATTGTTATATATTCAATTCCATTTCTCTTGTTGGTTGAAGTTATAATTGAACTGTTACTCCCCAGTATGTCTCCTACCCATTATCTGTTTAAATTCTTGTTCTCTTTATGTTATTGCACATATATCTGTACATGTTGTTTGTGGTAGGTCCGGTTAGCCTCGTCGCTACCTCGCCAAGGTTAGGCCGAGCACGTACCAGCACATGGGGTTGGTTGTGTTGATACTACACTTCTTTGCCTTTTTGTGCACAGGTCAGGACACAGCCTATGGACCGCAGCAGTAGTCAGGGGGCGATCCTTCAGTCCAGAGACTCTGAGGTAGTTTGCTGGCATTCGCGGGCCCCGAGTCTCCTCTATCTATTTCTCTCGGTTTGTTTAATTGTATCGAACAAACATGTTATGTATTTCTTTCAGACTGTTATTTTAGTAGTCTTTTAGTCGTCCGTGAGCAGTGACACCAGATACTGGGTAGAGGCATGTTGTTAATTTCCGCATTTTGTCATTCTATTGTTACTAAATGTTTTCCGCGTAGTTTTAATTAATTATTTCGGTATGTAATTTGCTTAGATTAAGGTTAATGTGAAAATGATTAAAAAGGAGTTGGCTTGCCTAGCTTCGAAAATAGGCGCCATCACGACACCCGATGGTGGGTAAATCCGGGTCGTGACACCATATGTGAGACCTGCAATTTTATACCTAGCTGATTTTAGAACTCGTTTTTCATATTATCTCAAACATAAACACACTTAGGCTATTTCTCAAGGATTTCTTCTCCTCCAAATCAATTGTAAGTTAGTTTTTACTCAATTCCTTCAATCATTAATATCTTTTAACATGATTACAACTTTAAATCAAAGATTCTCATTGGTGAAATTGAGTGTTTTGGATAGAACCTAAATTTTTCAAAAATTGGGAATTTGGACCTTAATTTGAGGTCTGATTTCAAAACAAATTATATAATTATATTCGCGAGGGAATGGGTGATCGAATTTTGGTTCGAACCTCGGGTTTTGACCATGTGGGCTCGGAATTTTTTTTTGAATTTTTAGGCAAACTTTTGGAAAATGCATTTTCATGCATTGAGGTTGATTTATTTGGCGTTTATTGATGTAATTAAGTAATTTATGACTAGATTCAAGCGGATGGGTGGTGAAACCAAGGGCTAAAGCTGTAACTGAATTGGGAATTGTGTTCGTGGCTTGGAGGTAAGTGTTTTGTCTAACCTTAGCTTGAGGGATTATGAGTTCTGTCCTATTTCCTATTTTCTTCTTGTTGAGTACAACGTATAGGCATGGTGAGGAGTATCTATACATTGGTGTCAAGTATGACTGTGGGCCTTATATTGTGATTTTCATGATTTTGTTGTATTATTCATGCATTGGTGAAGATTTCTATTTTATTGGGTAAAGTTGTGAAAGAGTTGTGACCTATGAACATTGAGGAGCGTTGAATCCAGTTGTATATTGAATTGTTAAAGTATAAGTGATAATTGAAACTCTAGAGTATTGGCTCGAGTTGTGAAGTAAAAGTGTGAAAGAGAAGGGATTATATGCTGCACCCTTGTCGGGTTATTGTTGAGTTGTGGTTCCCTTGAATTGTGTTCTTAGTTGATATTACGAATGCTTAGGTTGATGATTCATTTTTTTAGGCGTTGTAATAAGTTTAGTTATAGATGAAGTAGTTATATGTTGTAACAGGTTTGGTTATAGCTGAAGTAGTTAGGTGTTGTAACAAGCTAGATATAGTTGAGGTAGTTAGGTATTGTAACAAGTTTAGATATAGTTGAGGTAGTTAGGTGGTAAAAAGTTCGGATATAATTGTTTCTTCCTTACCGAGGTATTATTAAAATATCATTGTTTCCTTACGGGATATTTGTTGATATTATTGGTCCCTTATCGGTATTTCTTGTGATTATTGTTGGCTTGTAAATGGGAGCGGGTGGTACGCCTACCACATGATATAATAAAATGGGAGAGGGTGGTATTCCTACCACAAGATATAATGAAATGGGAGCAGGTGGTACGCATACCACAAGATATAATAAAATGGAAGCGGGTGGTACGCCTACCACGAGATACAATGAAATGGGAGCGGGTAGTATGCCTGCCATGAGATAACTAAAATGGGAGCAGGTGGCACGCCTTCCACGAGATATGATGAAATGGAAGCGGGTGGCACGCCTGCCACGAGATACAAGAAATGGGATTGGGTTGCACGCCTACAACAAGATGTGAAAAGAAAGTGAAATCTGCCTTTATTTCCCTTATTCTTGTTAGTGGTTGGATTTTGTTTCTTTTATAGTTCTCTTGATATTCTGTTTTTACCTGTTATTTCCTCGAAGCATGTTTCCCCCTCCCATCTTAACTTATTTATCTTGATTTACTTTCCGTTGTATATTATATGACTGCACAAGTTTATTTGGTAGTCTGGTCCTAGCCTCATCACTACTTCGTCGAGGTTAGACTAGGCACTTACCAGCACATGGGTCGGTTGTGCTCATACTACACTCTGCACTCTTTTGTGCAGACCCTAGTTTTGTGGACTTTGGACCATAGTGAGACTACAGATTCTTGATCATCAGGCGACCCGAGGTAGTCCTGTAGGCGTCTGCAGGCCGTGACGTTTCCCTCTATCGAATTTCTTGTTTCTTATATGTATTTCCAGAGATAGTGTTGTATATCATCTTTTCAGATCTTTATTTATAGTACTCTTAGACCGTCTGTGAAACTGTGACACCAGTTCTGGGTAGTCAAAATCAACAGTTATATTTGATATTCATGTTCATATATTAAATTGTTATCTTCTGCTTAATTATTTAAAGTTCCATTATTTTCATGTTATTGCCTTACGTTTATTAAAAAGAAGCAATGTGATAATGTAAGTAGCTAAGGATTGGCTTGCCTAGCTCTCATTACTAGGCGTCATCATGACTCACGAGGGTGGAAAATTCGGGTCGTAAAAAGTTGGTATCAGAGCTCTAGGTGACATAGGTATCACAGTTCATAGACAAGCATAGTAGAGTCTGAGGGATCGGTACATAGACGTCTGTATTTATCCCCAGAGGCTACAGAGTTGGGAAAAAATTTACTCATATTCTTCCCTATCATGCGATTTTGTTCTCTCGGTGCTAAATTGAAACCTCTACTCTTGTCTTTTCCTGAATGGCGAGTCATGTACCGCTTCTTCAGTCAAGCAGCAGCACATAGCAGTGATAGATCAACTATGTTTTCGGAGGCTTCATGGAGGCTGGATAAGTTTCGTCAAGCACTTCACTACTACTTTTAACGGTGCATCTTCTGAGGATCCCCAAGATTTTCTATACAAATGTCCTAAGGTTCTCAGGAACATGGGGATCTTGGAGACCAATGCGGTCGATTTTGCTACTTTTTGCTTGTATGGATCCGCCAAGACCGGTTGGATGGATTATTGATTGGCTATACCAGGTAGGTCATCATCTTTGACTTGAGCATAGTTCATACAACTATTTCAGGAGGAGTCTCTCCACATCACTCAGAGAGAGGTATTAGAGAAGGAGGTAGAGGTATTAGAGGTGGAGGTAGAGATGCTAGAGGCGGAGGTGCAGGTACTGCTGTGGTTTGTGGTAGAGAAGCTTCAATTTCATTTTGCGTTGTATCTGGTCATACCTAGTGATTCTTTGAGTTCCCCTGTTTATGTGTCTATGTCAGTGAGAGATTCTATTGTGGTGGATCGCGTCCATTGTTCATGTATAGTGATTATTGGAGGTCTTAAGACTCGTGTGGATTTGCTTCTTCTGGACATGGTTGGTTTCGATGTTATATTAGGGATGGACTGTTTATCACCTTACCATGCTATCTTGGAATGTTATTCTAAGACTGTGACCTTAATTTTACGGTGTTTTCCATGTTTAAAGTAGAGAGGGACTCCTGGTCATTCTACCCGTAGCGTGATCTCCTATGTGGAGGCTCGGCGTATAGCAGAGAAGGGGTGTTTGGCCTATTTGGCATGTGTTTGTTATTCTAGTGCCGAGGTTCCTTCTATTTATTATGTGCCCGTTGTTCGTGAGTTTCCTGAGGTTTTCCCTTTAGACCTGTCGGTCATGCCCCCTATAGGGATATTGACTTTTACATTGATTTGGCTCCGGGCACTAAGCGTGTTTCTATTCCACCGTATCGTATGGCCCCACCAGAGTTGAAAGAATTAAAGGAGCGGTTGCAAGACTTGCTTGAGAAGTGTTTCATTAGACCCAGTGTTTTGCCCTTGGGTGCGCCAGTGTTGTTTGTTAAGAAGAATGATGGGTCACTGAAATTATTTATTGATTACGGCAGTTGAACAAGGTTACAATAAAGAATAAGTATCCATAAGTATCCATTACCGAGGATTGATGATTTGTTTTTTCAACTTCAGGGTTCCAAGGTATTTTCAAAGATTGACTTGAGATTTGGATACCATCAGTTGATGATTAGGGCATCTGATATCCCTAAGACAGCTTTTCGCACTCGGTACGAGCATTATGAAATCTTGGTAATGTCATTTGGGGTGGCTAATGCCCCAGCAACGTTTATGGATTTGATGAACCGAGTGTTCAGAACTTATTTAGATTCGTTCGTAATAGTCTTCATTGATGATATTTTGATATATTCCCGCAGCCAGGAGGAGCACCAGCAGTATTTCAGAATGGTTCTTTACACTTAAAGGGATAGTAAGTTATATGTTAGGTTCTCGAAGTGTGAGTTCTGATTGAGTTCAGTTGTATTCCTGGATCATGTTGTATCAACAGGGGGCATTCTGGTTGATCCGAAGAAGATTTGAGGCAGTTAAGAACTTGCCTTGACCATCATCAGTTACAGAGATTTGTAGTTTCTTGGGATTGGTAGGCTACTATCGTGTGTTCGTGGAGGGATTTTCATCTATCGCCGTCCCGATTACCAGGTTGACCCAGAAGGGTACCCAGTTCAAATGGTAGGACGAGTGTGATGCGAGCTTTCAGAATCTCGAGACAACTCTGACTACAACACCAGTGTTGGTTTTGCCCAAAGGTTCAGGGCCTTATTCAGTTTATTGTGATGCATCTCATATTGGGCTTGGTGTAGTGTTGATGCAGGATTTCAAGGTCATTGCCTATGCTTCGCGGCAGTTGAAGATTCATGTGAAAAACTCTCTGGTTCATGACTTAGAGTTGGCAGCCATCTATCTCGTTGAAGATTTGGAGGCATTATCTCTATGGCGTGGCATGTGAGGTGTTCACGGATCACAAGAGTCTTCAGTAATTGTTCAAGCAAAAAGGAGTTGAATTTAAGGCAGAGAAAGTGGTTGGAGTTGTTGAAAGAATATGATATCACCATTTTGTATCATCTGGGAAAGGCCAATATGGTGGTCGATGCTTTAAGTAGGAAGTGAGCCAGTATGAGCAGTCTTGCTTATATTATGGTATGTGGGAGGCTGCTTGATTTGGATTTTCAATCTTTGGCCAATCATTTTGTGAGGGTGCATGTTTTTTAGCACAGCCGTGTGTTAGCTTGCATCGTTGCTCATTCTTCTTTATTGGAGCATATCCGTGATCGGCAGTATGAGGATCCCCATTTGTGTGTCATTAAAGGTTACCTTAGATAATGGTGGAGTTTTGAGATTGCATGGTCGAGTTTGTGTGCCTAATGTTGATGGGCTCCGAGAGTTGATTTTAGAGGAGGTCCATAGCTCCCGGTACTCTAGTCATCTGGGCGCTACAAAGAGGTATAGGATTTGCAGCAGCATTATTGTCGGTGGAGTATGAAGAAGGATATCATTGCATATGTAGCTCGTATTTTAATTATCAGCAGGTTAAGTACAAGCATTAGAGGCTTGGTGGTTTATTTCAGAGGATTTATCTTCCCGAGTGGAAGTGGGAGCGCGTCATTATGGATTTGGTTGTTGGACTCCCGCAAACTCAGAAGAAGTTCAATGTGGTATGGGTCATTGTTGATAGGCTGACCAAGTCAGCGTATTTCATTCCTGTGGCAGTCTCATATTCGTCCGAGAGGTTAGCTGAGATTTATATCCGGGAGATTGTTCGTTTTCATGATGTGCCTGTGTCTATCATTTTGGACCGAGGCACGCAGTTTACCTCGTGATTTTGGAGAGCAATTCAGCAAGAGTTGGGCACTCAGGTTGAGTTGAGTACAACATTTCATCATCATACGGACGGGCAATCCAAGCGGACTATTCAAACTAGTCGAGTATCCAGATGGCTCCTTATGAGGATTTATATGGTAGGCGGTGTCGGTCTTCGATTGGATGGTTTGAAGCTGGGGGAGGCTTGGTTGTTGGGTACGGATCTAGTTTAGGAGGCTTTCGACAAGGCCAGGATCATTCGGGATAGGCTTCGTACAGCTCAGTCCAGGCAACAAAGTTATGTAGACCACAAGGTACGAGATGTGGCTTTTATGATCGGTGATCGGGTATTGCTCCGAGTTTCGCCTATGAAGGGCGTGATGAGATTCGAGAAGAAGGGAAAGCTTAGCCCTGGGTTCATTAGTCCATTTGAGGTTTTTGATCAAGTGGGAGATGTGGATTATAGACTTACATTGCCACCTAGTTTATCATCTATGCATTCAGTGTTTCATGTGCCCATGCTTCAGAAATATCACGGCGATCCATACCACGTGTTAGATTTTAGCACTGTCCAGTTGTACAGGACTTGTCTTATTAAGAGAGGCTGATGGTAATTCTAGAACGGCAGGTTTGTCAGTTGAGGTCGAAGAGTTTTCCTTGTGTTCGTGTTCAGTGGAGGGGTCAACCTCCTGAGGCATCAACCTGGGAGTATGAGTCTGAAATGCAGATCCGTTATCCTCATCTTTTCCCTGACTCAAGTACTTCCTTTTTCTATCCGTTTGAGGACAAAATGTTGTTTTAGAGTGGAAAATGTGATGACCCAAAAGATCATCACTTGCTTTTAATTGAACTCCATATCTCTGAGGCCTTGAAAACCTCATTTAGAGTTGCCTCGATTTGCATGCGCAGTCTGAGCGTGTAGTCGAAAAGCTTAAATATGAAAATCTGTGAAAAACATTAAGGTTTGATTATAATATGAGCTAATTTAACTTCGGTCAACATTTTGGGTAAACAGGCCCGGAGGGTTCGTAGGAAAATATAGGACTTTTTCGTATGCCCGGAATCGAATTCCGAGGTGCCAAGCCCGAGAAATGATTTTTTAAATAAAATTGTTTTCTGAAATTATTTAACGAAATTTAAAATAAATCTGGCTAGAACTTGATTGTATCGGGCCTGTATATTGGTTTCGGCACACGGTACACGTCTTATTTATGATTTAAGACATTTCTGTAAAGTTTGATGAAAAACGGACGCCGTTTGACGTGATTCAGGCTTAAATTGCTAAAGTTGATATTTTAAAAAGTTTGAGAAAAATTCTATGATTTTGAGGTTTAATTCATTGTTATTGAGGTTATTTTTGTGATTTTATTTTACGAATAAGTCCGTAGGAAAATTTTGAGGTTGTGTGTATATTTGGTTTGGAGTCCTGAGGGCTCAGATGAGTTTTAGATAGGCCATAGGGTGAAATTTTGGACTTAAGGAATTGTAGGCCTGCAGGCTTCGTATTTCCCAAACTTTTTTGCAATTCCAAGGCTTGTTCGCATTTCTCAAACTTTTTTCGCAATTCCTAGGTTCGTATTTCCCAAACTTTTTTCGTAATTCCCAGGCTTGTTCGCATTTCCCAAATTTTTTCACAATTTTCGGGTTCCCATTTTCCAAACTTTTTTCGCAATTACCAAGCCAGCAGAGGTTGGTTCGCAATTGCCATATCTGAGACTTGCAGTTTCATACTTAGCCAATTTTAAAATCCATTTTTCATATTCTCTCAAACATAAACACATTTAGGCGATTTTTCAAGGATTTCTTCTTCTCCAAATCAATTGTAAGTTAGTTTTTACTCATTTCCTTCAACCATTAACATCTTTTAACATGATTTCAATTTAAAATCAAGGATTTTCATGGGGAAACAGGGTGTTCTGGGTAGAACCTAGGTTTTTGAAAAATTAGGGATTTGGACCTCAATTTGAGTTCCAATTTCAAAACAAATTATATAATTTCATTTGTGGGGGAATGCATGGTCGAGTATTGGTTCAAACCTCGGGTTTTGACCATATGGGCCCGGGGGCAGTTTTTGACTTTTTGGGAAAAACTTTGGAATATTCATTTTTATACATTGAGGTTTACTCATTTAGCACTTATTGATGTACTTAAGTAATTTGTGACTAGATTCGAGCATATTGGTGGTGGAATGAAGGGGTAAAGCTGTAATTGAATCGTGAATTGTGTTTGTGGCTTCGAGGTAAGTGTTTGGTCTAACCTTAGCTTGAGGGATTAGGACGTGTGTCCTATTTGCTCTTTGCTTCTTGTTGAGTACGACGTATAGGAATGGTGACAGGTATCTGTGCATTAATGTCAAGTATGACCGTGAGTCTTAAATTGTAATTTTAATGATTTCGTTGTATTATTCACGCCTTGGTGAAGATTTCTATTTTATTGTGTAATGTTGCGGAAAGAGTTGTGACCTATGAACATTGAGGAGCGTTGGCTCCAGTTGTATAACGAATTGTGAAAGTATAAGTGATAATTGAAATTCTAGAGTATTAGCTCGAGTTGTTGTCACGACCCAGATTTCCGACCCTCGGGAGTCGTGATGGCGCCTACTGGCAAGAGCTAGGCAAGTAAACTTAATTACCATTTTTCACAGTTCATATTAATAACATAAAACCTTGAATTTAAAATATAAAAGCGGAAGACTTAACATTAAAGAAATCGACTAAAACTGCAAAAGTTAACACAATACACTACCCCAAAACCTGGTATCACATAGCTCACGAACTTCTAAGAGTTTATTAAATACAATATTTAGAAAGAAATGATAAGAGTTTGTCTCGAAATACAAGGGATAACAACTAATAACAAGATAGGGGAGACGCGGGGCCTGCGGATGCTTGCAAGGCTACCTCGGTATCTCACTCTGGACTGAAGGCCTACTCCCGGTCTACTGCTGCTACTAACCAAAGACTAGATCTGTGCAAAAAGAACAGAGTGTAGAATCAGCACAACCGACCCCATGTGCTGGTAAGTGTCACGGGCTTGTTTTGTGTCACTCTAAAATGGCCCGCGCGGAAGCCAAGCACCGGCTTGACTTCAGCCTGCTCCAACAGTCCGCCAAAATTTCAGCATCTTTGGACTTTGATTAATTTCGCAGTGTTTTAATGTAGAAAACTTTGGACTGATTTAGGCAACGAAAATATAGTGAAGGGACAGAAATAAAACGTGAACACAAACCACACAATATACAGTAACTCTTTACCAACTTTGTATTAACTCGAGAATACAAAGAAAACTCAAACTCAAAGTACACTCTGCGTACAAAAATGAAGATCACTCTTGACCCTCACAAGACTACTCTTAGCCTTAGTGTTTTCACTCTTGAAAACATGACTTAGGACTCTTCCTAAATCAGAAAACATGCACTCTACACTTTTTCACTCTTTAAGTGTGCTCCCACATGTTTTTCTCTATCTTAGGACTTAGGACTCTTCCTAAGTTAGAAAACATGCCCTCGTCATGTTTTCCACTATATTGTGAGCTCTCTCACGTTTTTCTCCTTAAGTCACAAAAGAGAAGGATGCTGCCCATTTGTAACACGTGAAAACAGCCCCATTACACAATAGTTGCCTAGGTTTTAGGCTTGCACTTGTCCACTACTTTATCCTAAGTGTCGTTGACACCCCCAACTACTAGGAACATGTTTAGATCATGGTATCATGGCCTCAATTATTGCAAACTCCTGCCAGCATGATAGACAAAGCTCACCGCAGCGCATGTGCACATCATGTGCCGGTAACCGCCGTTTGACTTGGTCCATTCTCATGTTGCTGCCCAATTTCGTGTGTTGGCTTGGACCAGGCACAAATGCCATTATCTCCAGCTAAATTTTGCCCCAATTTACCTTATATTTTCCCACGAACTTGGCCTGTTTGCCGCAAATCGAACCCACGCCAATTCAGCCCGCACATTGCCTTTCCGTTGCATATTTGATTGTCTTTGCCCATCCGTTTCTGGCATGCCTAGGAATAAACGCCTCATGCATTGATGATATAATAAAGATCAAGTGCCATCCGTAGCCCGCAACTCATTGTCAAGCACTTGCCAAGCTGCCTCGCATCCGTTCAAAGCCTTAGCCATCGCTTGCCCGTTTCCCCTTTTGGCTTTTGGCGCCACTCTTGCGCCAATTTTGCAACACTCTTGCTGCCTCATGACAACACTCTTGTTGTCTCGCTGAGTTCAATTGTTGGAGGTCTAACAAACTACCCACACTCTTTGAAACTCGATGTCCTCATCGAGGTTAACTCAATTTATGAGTCCCAAGGGACAAACAACGCCCCTTACCCACCTCTCTCTCTCTCTCTCTCTTCGTGTCTTCACATCTGCGTTCACTCACCTCCTTGTTATTTATGTCTCAAGAAATGCAATTCTACTTATAAGAGGCTTATGTTCTTCGCCTTCAACAGCAATTCCCTCCAATGCATTCAGTTTCGTTAGCCTTTCTCGCAGTTCATTGTTACCACTAGCCATATTCTCTAACAAGACCATAAAATCTGCCATTGCCTGTCGTGTCTCCGCCACAAACACGATCTGATCTGATACCAGTTGTCACGGGCTTGTTTTGTGTCACTCTAAAACGGCCCGCACGGCAGCCAAGCACCGATTTGGGTTCAGTCTGCTCCAACACTCGGCCAAAATTTCAGCAACTTTGGACTTTGATTAATTTCGGCAGTCTTTCAACATAGTAAACTTTAGGCTGATTTAGGAAACGAAAATATAGTGAAGGGGCAGAAATAAAACGTGAACACAAAACACACAATATACAGTAACTCTTTACCAACTTTGTATTTAACTCGAGAATACAAAGAAAACTCAAACTCAAAGTATACTCCGCGTACAAAAATGAAGATCACTCTTGACCCTCACAAGACTACTCTTAGCCTTAGTGTTTTCACTCTTGAAAACAAGACTTAGGCTCTTCCTAAACATGCACTTACACGTTTTCACTCTTTAAGTGTGCTCCGACTTGGCTTTGTCTATCTTAGGACTTAGCACTCTTCCTAAGTTAGAAAACATTACCTTGTCACGTTTTCCACCCTATTGTGAGCTCTCTTACATTTTTCTCCTTAAGTCACAAAAGAAAAGGGTGCTGCTTATTTATAACACATGAAAACAACCCCATTACACAATAGTTGCCTAGTTTTTAGGCTTGCACTTGCCCACTACTTTATCCTAAGTGTAGTTGACACCCCAACTACTATGAACATGTTTAGATCATGGGATCATGGCCTCAATTCGTGCTAACTCCTGCCAGCATGATAGACAAAGCTCAACCGCTGCCCATGTGCACAACATGTGCCGGTAACCGCCGTTTGACTTGGTCCATTCTCATGTTGCTCCCTAATTTCGTGTGTTGCATTGGACCAGGCGCTAATGCCATTGTCTCCAGCTAAATTGTGCCCCAATTTACCTTAATGTTTCCCACGAACTTGGCACATTTTCCGCAACTCGAGCCAACGCCAAATATGCCCGCACATTGCCTTTCCATTGCACATTTGCTTGTCTTTGCCCATCCGTTTCTGCCATGCCTTGGCATCAATGCCTCATGCCTTGATGCTATAATCAAGATCAAGTGTCATCCGTAGCCCGCAACTCAATTTCAAGCCCTTTCCAAGCTGTCTCGCATCCGTTTAAAGCCATAGCCATCGCTAGCCCGTTTCCCTTTTTGACTTTTGGCGCCACTCTTGCACCAATATTGCAACACTCTTGCTGCCTCATGACAACACTCTTGTTGTCTTGCTGAGTTCAATTGTTGGAGGTCTAACAATAAGTGTCTGGCCTAACCTCGGAGGTAGTGATGAGGCTAGGACCAAACTCCAGATAAACATGTGCAGTTAAATATAGTATATGACGGAAAAATAAACATGAAATAAGAAGAAAAAAAGGGAGGGGAACATGCTTCGGGGGAAAAATTAACTTAACAGAAACCAAGTAAATCAGGAGGAATTGTACTATATCTAAAACCATGTAAAAATACTACTATTGCGGCACACAACCCGATCCATGTGCATATTTCAATTGCTGCGTCACACAACCTGACCCATCATGTATAATTCGTTGTGCCGTGCAACCCGATCCAATATAACATATGTTGTGGAGTCCAACCGGACTCAATACCATATCTGTTGGGGCGTGCAACCCGATCCGATATATCATCTGTTGCGACGTGCAACCCGACCCAATACCATATCTGTTGCGGCGTGCAACCCGATCCAACATATATAATTTCATTAATAAAGATGTTACGGTGCACAATCCGTTTAAAAAGTGAAGCTTACATTGATCCCAACAATAATCCTGGCAATGGACTAACCATAAATTACACTATCCCGGCAAGGGAACTCAACAACACAAGTATAAACATCCCACCAAGGGAGAATCAACTATAACCCATCTCATCAATTCAACTTCTAATTATCACTACTATCATTATTCTCATCCATCGAGTACTTCCACGAAAATAACTAAGTCGTTACTCGAAATCACGAATTTCCTTATTATTTCAATTATGACATTGTTCAAGAAGACACAATTATCAAATTAAGAGTCACGGTCATGCTCGACACCAACGTATAGATACTCATCACCATTCCTATACATCGTACCCAACAAGAAACACATAGAAAAAATGAATCAACTCCTAATCCCTCAAGATAAGGTTAGACCGAACACTTACCTCAAACTTCCACGATCAATTCAATCCTCAATTACCACTTTTCCTCTCGATTTTGGCTCCAACTCAATCAAATTTATGCAATAATGACTTTATAATATCAATAATAGCTAAACAATTTAAACCCAATGCCTAAATATATGTGACGACCCGGCCCATCGTCACGGGAGTTACCGCCCCGTTTTCCCCGTCTTATGCTTCCATATGCTTCATTATATGTGTTTGGACGGTTTGGAATGATTCAGTTAGAGTTTGGATGGAATTGAGACAATTAGTCTCCTTAAGAGAGGATAAGTTTGGAAAAGTCAATCAGATGTTGACTTATGAGTTACAAGGCTCGGAATGAATTTCCGACGATTCAGCTAGTTTCAGGTGGTGATTTTTGGCTTGGGAGTGAAATCGAAATTTAATTTGGAGGTCCGGTGTAGAACTAGACTTGAATTGGCTATGTTGAGATGAGACACGCGTCTTGTGATGAGCGTGGTGATGTATCTGCTGGGGACTCGGACTTGGTCCATCCCGATTGGTGTCTTACTGTACTTCTTGATTGAGACTGAGCTTGTGCTCGTATATTTTGGGCTAGTAGCCAGGTTTGGGCCTCGTGCCGATTTGTAGAATTCCTAGGAAGCATATTGTGCTGTTTGACCTCACTTTACCTATTGGACACATACCGTCTGTCCTGATTTTGACTGTAAATCATGAAATAAATAGGATTTTGTAACTGGCACCCTAAATGAGCAATACCTAGGGTTGGATACCCTGTCTTAGCTGAGTGGGCCCGAGAGGCCAAGTCTGTATTGAATGAGAGGGGTCAATCACCCCGTGGTGAGGCTATTTGATATATATATATATATCAGGGTTGGACTGCACGCCACAGCAGTATATACATATACATGTATTGGATCGTAGTATATTATATGGATCGGACTGCACGCCGTAGTAGTATATTTATATGGATCAGACTGCACGCCGCAGTGATATATGGATCGGACTGCACGCCGCAGTATTTTAGTGCTTGGGCTGAGGGAGCCCCTCCGGAGTCTGTTCACACCCCCAGTAAGCGCAGCCGGCTATATATATTGGATCAGGCTGCGCGCCGCAACATTTTATATATTATATTGGATCGGGCTGTGCGCCGCAATAGTATATATAGCTGGTTGGATCGGGCTGCCCCCCGCATCAGTGTTAGTAAAGTAATTGTTCGGACGGAAAGGATAGTATTTGTCAGATTCTTCTCCATGTTTGGTACTTATTTACTGTTCTTGTTGTTGCAAATAGAACTGTATAGTGTTTTTTTCCAAATTTTCTGCATTCAGTTATTTTTTATTGGTATTACTCACTGTGTTGGAAGTACTCACTCTACTCCCTACACCTTGTGTGCAGATACAGGGATCCCGGAGGCTTAGCTGTGCTTATTTGCTGTCGCCTGGATCAGTTCTGGAGTTATCAAGGTAGCTGCCGGCGTCAGCAGAACCTGATGTCTCCTCTTATCTATCTTTTGCTTCCATGTATAGATTTTTCTATGTTTAGGATACTGTTCAGTTGTATTAGAGGCTCGGACTTGTGACGCTAGATCCTTTGGCTGTATTTACTTTTGATTACATCTTCCGCAATATTATCTACTATTTCAAACTAAGCTTTTATCTTAAAATTGGTAATTAAGTTAATGTTTTTGGCTGGGATTGATTATATGTTCGGGCTTCCCTTACATGGTGTTTGGTGCCATCAAGACCGGGGTTTGGGTCGTAACAATATAGATTCCCAACCTTTCTTCCCCAAATTCCAAAAATTGACCCCAGGTCGCTTGGTCAAAACAAGGGGTTCGGACCAAATTTATGTCGCCCATTCTCCCACGAGTCTGAATATACAATTTATTTCCAGATTCGAACCCAAAATGAGGTCTAAATCAAAGAAAATTGAAAAACCCCTAACTCTACCCATTCCCCCAATATCAACCCTAGATTACATGATTTGAGCTTAGGAATTTGATAAATGATGTAGAAAAATAAAGGAAACTAGTTAAACAATACTTACCCAAGAAACTTTGGTGACAAAGTGCTCTAAAATTCGCCTAGGAGTTGTGGAGAAGAAGAGTTCGTGTATTTTTGGGTGACATTCTGTTCTGTTTTGAGGAATTTAAATAACTGGGCAAATTTTCCCTATGCGATCGTGGATGAGGGATTGCGATCGCATAGGGTAAGGATTGTTGTGCATTGCGATTGCGGGCTGGTGAATGCGATTGCGTAGAAGGTTAAAATGAAGGCTAGGTTTTGTACATTTTATTCGTAGAGATAAGGGTGCGATCGCATAGAATGAACTGGCCGAGGTACACGATCGCAGATTCTACTATGTGATCGCATAGAAAAAAACTGGGCATTTCATGATTTACACTATGCGATCGCGAAAGCTCCTATGCGATCGCATAGAACAACATGCCAGATACCAGAATTGAGCATTTCTGCAACTTTTCTAAGTTCAGAAATACTCTGAAAACCCTCCGAAACACTTCCAAGCCCTCGGGGCTCCTAACCAATCACACACACTAACTCAACAATATCCTACGAACTTAACCATGCGATCAAGTCGCCAAAATAACATAAAAAATAATGAATTAATATTTAAAATCATCACTTTTTCATCAAACTTCATAACTTTAATTTTTTTGAGTTTTAAGTCCGAAACACGTCAAATGACGTCCGATTTTAACTAAATTTCACAGAGATGTACAAGACATGTACCGAGCACCGAAATTAAAAGACGGGCCCGATGCCAACACGTTCCAATCAATTTTAATTTCAAATTTTCATATTAATATCAGAAAAATAATTTCCTTTAAAATTTTATTTCTCGGTCTCACGACCTCGAATTTTGATTCCGTACATATGCCCGAGTCCCACATTTTTGTACAAATCCTCCGAGAACATCAAATCATGGGTTCAGGTCCATTTATCCAAAATATTGACCAAAGTTAATTTTGCTTATTTTAATACCATATTTTAGCATTTTTCACAGAATTTCACATATAAGATTTTCGGCTGCGCACCCGGACTATGCACGCAAATCGAAGAAACTAAAAATGAGGTTTTCAAGGTCTTAGAAGTATGGAAAAAGAGAGAAAACAGGTGATGACCCTTTGGGTCGTCACAGTTGTGAAGTAAAAGTGCGAAAGCGAAAAGATTATTATGTTGCACCCTTGCCGGGTTATTGTTGAGTTGTGGTTCCCTTGAATTGTGTTCTTAGTTAATATTATGGATGCTTAGGTTGATGATTCCTTGTGTTAGGTGTTGTAATAAGTTTAGTTATAGCTGAAGTAGTTAGATGTTGTAACGCGTTTGGCTATAGCTGAGGTAGTTAGGTATTGTAACAAGTTATATATAGTTGGGGTAGTTAGGTGTTGTACCAAGTTTAGATAGATGAGGCAGTTAGGTGGTAACAAGTTGTATAGCTGTTTCTTTCTTGCCGGAATATTGTTGAAATATCATTGTTTCCTTACCGGGATATTTGTTGATATTATTGTTCCATTGTCGGGATTCCTTGTGATTATTGTTGGCTTGTAAATGGGAGAAACTGGTATGCCCACCACAAGATATAATAAAATGGAAGCGGGTGGTACACCTACCACAAGATACAATAAAATGTGAGTGGGTGGTACGCCTACCACAAGATACAATAAAATGAGAGCGGGTGGTACGCCTACCACAATATACAATGAAATGAAAGTGGGTGATTAGCCTACCACGAGATACAATAAAATAGAAGCGGGTGGCATGCATGCCACAAGATAAATGAAATGGGAGTGGGGGGTACGCCTATCATGAGATATGATGAAATGGGAGCGGGTGGCACGCTTGCCACGAGATACGGGAAATGAGATTGAGTTGCACTCCTGCAACAAAATGTGAAAAGAAAGTGAAATCTACCTTTATTTTCCTTATTATTGTTAGTGGTTGGATTTTGTTTCTTTTATAGTTATCTTGATATTCTGTTTTTACCTGTTGTTTCCCCGAAGCATATCTCCCCCTCCTATCTTTACTTGTTTATTCCTACTTTACTTTTTGTTGTATATTATATGACTGCACAAGTTTATTTGATAGTCTGGTCCTAGCCTCGTCACTACTTCGCCGAGGTTAGGCTAGGCACTTACCAGTACATGGGGTCGGTTGTGCTGATAATACACTCTGCACTCTTTTTTTTTGTGCATACCCTAGTGTTGTGGACTTTGGACTGCTGTGAGACTGCTGATTCTTGATCATCAGGCGACCCGAGGTAGTTCTGCAGACGTCTGCAGGCCTTGGCACCTCCATCTATCGACTTTCCTGTATCTTATATGTATTTTCAGAGATAATGTTGTTTTTAGTTCTTTCATATCTTTATTTGTAGTACTCTTAGACCGTCTATAATACTGTAAAACCAGTTCTGGGTAGTCGAAATTTAAACAGTTGTGTTAAATATTCATGTTCAGATATTAAATTATTATCTTCCGCTTAATTATTAAAGTTTTGATGTTTTCATGCTATCGCCTTACATTTGTTAAAAACAAGCAATGTGATAATGCAGTAAGTAGCTAAGGATTGACTTGCCTAGCTCTCATTAGTAGACGCGATCACAATTTCTGAGAGTGGAAAATCCGGATCGTAACAGCACACCTTTACGTGTTGGACTTCATCCCATTGTGACTGATTCTCTACTTTCATTCTTCATTACGTATTGATAATACTTGCTGATCAAATGCTCTACTGCTGGTTAATGTCTAATTGCTCTGTTAGCCATATCTTTAAGCTCGATATGCAGCTTGCCTTGGTAAATCTTCATTCGTACCATTTAAAAGATCAATATTTATGTTTTGGAGTCTCTCTTCCACACAACAATAACAACCCAATATAATCTCATTTAGAAATATTTTTTAAATATTTTTTCTTCCGATAATACCATAAAATTTGATAATATTATTATAACTTCTAGTGGATAAAACTACTAGAGATAGGAAGACCCTAGTGTAATATAAAGAAACATATGCCTAAATATTATCCACTTCATATCTATGTGAATTAGATACTTAGATGACAGAGAGAAAATTTATTTTATTATGATGATGCTCACCAGGCTCTGAGCTATATGCTTGTGTATCTCATATAATGGATGAAAAGTTCATGTCTTTGATCTAATCTCAGTTTCCTGGGACTTCCTATGATTGCTGGTACTATATGTTTCCGCATCTTTGTAGTATTAAAAGCAACTATCTTCACCTAGAATACCCTGAACATCTAGCAAGCCCTTCACACAATATGGGTATTTAGCACGAACTCAACAAGCTATTAGAATCTCATCTACTGCTCAAGTGCCACATGTGAGTTTCCTTTGATAAATACTTATTGGTGGAATAATCACATCTAAAGTTCTTGTTAGGGTACAATATTATTATGTATACATGCAAATCATAATTTATTCTCACGTATGCACATACTGCACTTATTAATCAGGAAAAAAATTACAGGAGGACGAACACAAGTATAGGCTTAATTAGAAGTATTATGTATTCAAGCAGTACATCTTAAAAGTAACAAATAAGGAAAAAGGAGGAGCGATGTTGAAACGCTCTCGGCGCACAATAGCGACTCAATAGAACAGTATCACTTCCGGCGCACAATAGCACGGCGAAATTGTCGCCGGAAATGGCCAGAAAGAGAAGAAATGGTGCTCCGATGGCTATTGTTGTTCCTCCTAAGCTTGTTACACCTGCGCATGGCATTACAACTACTCTCGAACCCTTAACATTTGGTAACTTCCTCCCTCAGAAGTACCAATCGAAGGAAAATTCACATACAGAAGCAGTTAAGGATAGATCGAAAGGAAATGAAGTGACGATTGAAACACCTGCGAGGAGATTACTATTTTCAGCAGTAATGGAACCAGAAATACCATTACCAACACATGTGGAAGCTGTTGAACCAGAAAAATCAAAGCCAACAGTTGTGGAAGTGGTCCGAGGCAACAGAGATGTGCAGATGGGTAAGACTCTCTCCTTTGTTCCTCCTACTATGCGAGATGGGAAAAAAGTAGTGAAGATCTGTGAAGAAGATTTGAAACCACAGTTAGAGTATTGGCAAAATGCTTTGATTGGATTTGTAATTGGAGATCGACCTAGTGAACAAAATATGGAGAAATTTGTTATGCATGCTTGGAATTTTGTTTCCAAACCTCAAGTACTTGTTCATGCTGAAGGGTACTGTATTTTCAGATTTAATAGTGTCGAAGATAGAGGTGCAGTCATGCAATCTGGTCCCTATACTTTTAGGAGTAGGCCTATGGTGTTGAGGCCATGGGAAGTGGATTTCAGTTTTCAGGCTAGTATTCTCAGCACAATCCCTATTTGGATTCGATTCCCAGGACTTCCTGTAGGGTATTGGTCTGTAGAGGTTTTGAGCAAGTTGGCAAGTGCGATTGGGAAGCCATTGTATACTGATAAATATACTGCTCATTATGATAAAATCTCATTTGCTAGAATACTTGTTGAAGTTGATGCTGCTTATCATCTCCCAGATGAGTTGGAAATTGAAACTCCTTATGGACCTAAGGTTCAAACTGTCGAGTATGACTGGAAACCTACTTTTTGTAACCATTTCCTCAAGTTTGGTCATGAGGAAATTGAGTGTTGGTACTCTACTGACAACTCAGACAAGCAAAAGGAGGAGCAAGGGGACATAAGGAACTTGAATGCTAGAGATAAAAAGCAGGGGAATCAGAAAAAGAAGGAATGGATTGTAAAGAAGAATGTGCCAAATGAAGAAGTTCAACAATCATCAGCCGAAGAAGTGCAGATTGATCAGGAGCTAAACATGCCAAATGAGGGGCAAGGTACTATGCAACAGGGGCAAGGTACTGTGCAGCAACATGAACAAAAGATATCAGAAGGGCAATTGAGTGAAGAAAATATGGCCATCACTAATAATGGTGAGCAGATGGTTAGCACAGGTAATAGAGGGAAAGCAACCATGGAAGATATGAAGAGTAGAGGGCAACATGATCCGGGACCCTCTTACAGCTTAACAAATGATGATTCATGATTGTTGTCACTTGGAACATTAGGGGACTTAATCAGTCCCCAAAACAGAAGGAGTTGAAACAATTCCTTGCTGATAATAAAGTAGATGTAATTGGTATCCTTGAAACCAGAGTTAAGGAACATAAATCTAAGAAAATTTTTGACAGAATTGCAAAGGGTTGGTTGTGGCAGTGCAACTATGCAAGGGCTGTTAATGGGAGAATATGGCTCTTATGGAAGGCTCATATACAAATTCATGTAGCAACTTTATCTGGCCAGTATATTCATTGTTTAGTAGAGGATACAAGGAGTTTGGTCAGATTTAATTTCACTGTTATATATGCACAAAATACTGCAGTACTTAGGGAACAATTGTGGAGGGACCTCAAATCAATTCCTATAACTCAACAAGATGCATGGCTTATAAGTGGTGATTTCAATTGTGTTTTGAGCTCTGAAGACAGGATTGGGTCTCCAGTAACTGAGGCTGATGTAAGGGATTTCAAAGGCACAGTAGATGACTTACAACTGACTGCTATAAGAGCAACAGGGTGGCACTATACTTGGACAAATAAACAAGATGCTGATTCTAGAGTCTATAGCAAGATAGACTGGGCTTTTGGTAACTATCAATGGCTACAATAGTTTGGACACTTGGAAGCTGATTATATGAATCCATTGGTATCAGACCATTCTCCTATTTTAGTTAAATTTGGTGTGTATAAGCCATTACATCCTAAACCTTTCAGGCTATATAACAATGTAATGGAACATGAGCAGTTTCATGACATTGTTGAGCAAGTCTGGGACAAGGTATATTATGGTTCACATATGCAGCAGGTCTGGAGCAAATTGAAGGCAGTAAAGCAGCATCTAAAGGGGTTAAGTGAGCAGTTAGCCAAGTACAAGCAGCAAATTCTTCAGACAAGAGAAAGACATGACATTCTACAATTACAAATGCAGAATAACTGTCTTTCACAGGAGCTGATTAATGATGAAAGATGCTTACTAGAAGAACTTGAAAAGTGGAACAATGTGGAGGAGCAAGTAATGAGGCAGAAATCCAAAGCTACATGGATTGAATGTGGAGATGCAAATACCAAGTATTTTCATGCACAATGGAGGATCAGGACAGGCCAGAATAATATTACTTCCATCTATACTGACACAGGTATCAAGTTAACTGAGCCTATTGCAGTGGAACAGGAGTTCTTAAAGGTCTTCCAATCACTAATGGGGGAGTCTGCTTCTGAACTTCCCTGTGTGGACACTAGTATAATGAAAGGAGGAAAATGTCTCACAATTGAACAGCAACAAGCTCTTATTATGCCAGTCACCATGGAGGAAATAAATGCAGCTGTCACTGAAATGCCTAGGGATAAGGCACCAGGAGTAGATGGTTTTCCCATTGAGTTCTTTACTAAGAGCTGGAAGATAGTACAGAATGATGTGTTCTGCTACTAAAGAATTCTTTGAAACATGCAAAATGCCACACATGATTAATACTACTGCAATAGCACTGGTGCCAAAGGTAAAAACTCCTATCACTGTGAAGGATTATAGGCCAATTGCATGTTGTACTACATTATATAAAATCATCTCCAAAGTTATTACCAGAAGGATGAAGGGAGTAATTGGAGATTTGATTGGTCCTGCTCAATCTGCATTCATTGAAGGAAGGAGCATCATGGATAATATCCTGTTAAGCCATGAAATATTCAAAGGATACTCTAGGAAAGGGATTTCACCTAGATGTGTTCTAAAAGTGGATCTCAGGAAGGCATATGATACTTTAGAGTGGAGTTTTCTGAAACAAGTTCTTATTACACTGGGATTCCCTGCTAAGTTCACTGGCTGGATAATGGCTTGTATCTCTTCTGCCTCATATTCTCTAGTAATGAATGGAGGTCTTACTAAACCATTCAATGCTAAGAGAGGTATAAGGCAAGGGGACCCTGTGTCCCCTTATCTATTTGTTTTGGCCATGGAATACTTAAACAGATTGCTTCAGCAACTACATAAGGATGGAAATTTCAATTTCCATCCTAGATGCAGGAAACTTAACATATCACATGTATGCTTTGCTGATGACCTACTAATGTTCTGTAGGGCTGACATGGTTTCTATTCAGATACTGCACAACACTTTTCTTATATTCTCAGCTGCTTCTGGACTTCAGGCAAATGTAAGCAAGAGTGCAATATATTTAGCTGGGGTTTCACAGGATACTAGAGAGGAGATTATTGCTGCTTTAGGCTTTATTGAAGGTCATCTTCCCTTCAGATATCTTGGAGTCCCTCTGGACTCTAAGAAACTAGCTATACAACATTACTTGCCACTCATTGAAAAGATCACAGCAAGAATTACTTGCTAGTCAGCAAAACTATTATCCTATGCTGGCAGAACTCAGCTGATCAAGGCAGTGGTCTTTGAAATGCAGACTTATTGTGTACAGGTGTTTATAATTCCTAAGAAGGTATTGAAGGCTATAGAGGCAGTTTGCAGATCATACCTATGGAAAGGTAAAGCTTCATTATCCAGAAGAGCTCTTGTGGCCTGGGACAAGGTATGTCAACCTATCTCTGCTGGGGGTCTAAATATTATGAGAATGGATGTATGGAATAAAGCACCTATAGCAAAACTACTTTGGGATTTGGCAAGTAAAAAAGACTGTCTATGGGTTAGGTGGGTACATTCTTACTATATCAAGAATAGGAACATAGAATCAGTTGCTGTACCATCCAACTCCTCTTGGGTGGTAAAGAAGATATTGGACAGTAGGACAATGGTGATGGGGAATACTCAGTTGCAAGGTAATATAATCAGCAGACTGCAGAGTGTATGCAAGCTAGGAACATTTCAAATTCACAAGTTGTACATTGCTCTGTTGCCTAATTTCCCTAAGATTGCATGGAAGAATATAATGCTTGTCTCATCTACTCTTCCTAGACATAAGTTCACTACCTGGTTGGCAGCTCAACAGAAACTTCCCACAATTGAGAGACTACAGAATATGTGCATTCAAATACCAACTGTTTGTGTATTCTGTAAAATGTATGATGAAGAGTTCAAACATTTGTATTTTGAATGTGTTATTACTAGTAGAATATGGAGGAGAATCTGTGTGTGGTTGGGTCATACAAGGATCATTGGATGCTGGGAGGATGAATTGAAGTGGATTTGTAGCAAAGTAAAGAGTAAAAACTGGAAGCAAGCAATCACTGCCACATCATTTGTGACTACTGTTGCATTGCTGTGGAGGAGTCGAAATCTGATCAGGTTTGAAAACAAGGTCTTTGATGAAGATCAGTGTTGCAAAGAGGTAGCAATGTTAATACATGCAAGAAATAGGAAGTGTAAAAGGTGGAAGGATGGGCTACAAATGCTCAACTTCTATACTTAGTTTTTTTGATCATTAACTACTAGTAGTATTGTATATGGATGAGTAGTTAGAATTGATAGTAGTTAGAATGGAAGTGTAAATGAGTAGTAGGAGTCCAAACTACTACCATAGGAATACATTGTATATTTTTAGAATCAATACAAATTGACAGTTAAGCTTAAAAAAAAAGTAACAAATAATTATTACTCATGTAATCATCTCCAAATTATAAACTATAATCATCTCCAAATTATCAATTATAATCATCTCCAAATTATCAACTATAATCATCTCCAAAATATAGCCATTTCACAGAACATATGTCAACTCAATAACAAAATGGAAAAGTAGATTAATAAATCAGTTGAGAAACATACTCAAGCCAAGGAGAAGCATAAGAAATTTGTATACACCGAAAGTCTCTTTGCAGTGAAAGCCAAGTAGTGGAGGAGATGACTGAAAGCCAAGTAATCCCTGCCTTTGTTATCAACAAATATAAGCCAAGGAGCATCCTCATTCCCATTTCTCCAGTAAGTAGGCAATAGTGCAACCTATCGGGTTGAAGAAACAAATAACAAGGGCGACCAGTAAAGTTGCTTTCCATGAGCAATTTATGTTACGTATTCTGAATGAGCCTATCCCGTCACATGAATAAGTAACAAATTCTCTGAAGTCTGAACGAACACATCGATTCGGATTTAATTGAGGATTTTTTGCTCGGTCGATTCTTTGTAAGTACATAATTAAGTTTTTAAAATAAGAAGGGTAAAAATGTAATTAACTTTTCAAATAAGGTCTTCCTGCTTGTAAAGTATTATAGATTATAGTTAAAGTATTATAGATTATAGATAGCACTCCAAATATTTTTTATTCAATAGTAACCCTGTTTAACCAAAAAATGTAATTTTGGTCGAAGCTTGAATTTTAGAGAAGAAATCGGTTTACTGATAATCAAACAGACCGAAATATAATTGGCTTTCAAAGAATAAGAATAAAGCAATAAAAAATTATATTTCACTATAATCTCAAGAATGTTCTTTGTCTCCCTACAAATGATAAAACTTCCTCCTTTTATAGTTGACAAGGAGTAACGGATTACTCTAAATAATAAAGAGTATTTAATGAGACGTTACATAATCATTGCTATTAAATACTGAATAACTAACGTATCAAGTATTTAATAATGAATGTAGACTACTTTTTGTCTTCAGATTCGTGTCTTCAATGCCCTTTTTATCCGTTGATATTGAATGCCTTGGATAGACACGAGAATCGTATCTAAGGTTCCTTCTCATGCCTGTTTCCTTTTCTTCTACCGTGCATGTTGTCCTCCGTGCCTTTTAATCATTTATTGTTCTTTGACTAATCCACATGTCATGCCACGTCACCTTTAATAAAAATTCAATTTTTTCCCAATACAGATAGTCCCCACACTTTTCATTCATTTATCAATTAAATAATTGAGAAGTGGATCCTGAAAAAGAATTTTTGTCATAATTAATGCTTGTGTTAGTATCGACATCTTTTATATCTTTCTCATTTAATACCCTGTACACGTGTCGTCTTCTGGTTGTATCTGCAGTTTTGTTCCCATTTTTCTAGGCCTGTTCAACTTTCTCTATTTACGAAGTGATGGTTATCTTTAATATTGATTTTTCATCATTACTTCCCTTGATTTCCACTTAGCTGAACATGAAACAATGAAGAACACTTTAGCTACGTGGGGAAAAGATTATGAAAACCTGGAGAAGAATTACAATTTCTTGGCTGAGAATTTTAACTATGAGGTCAACTGGGCCTTCTTGAAATCTCGTCGTGATACTTTAATGGAGGCTTCTCAGGAAAAATTGACTTGCAATCTCTGTTAGCCGAAGTTTTAGACTTGATTGAGAAAAATGAACAGCCAACCGAAACTCCTTCTCCTGACCAGGTAATTGACATCTCTTCTCCAACAGTGGAAACTCCCGGGGTTGAAGAGCCTTTGAACTTAGAAGCAACAACTGAAGTTATTGAAGTTACAATTCCAGTAGACGAGGGTAACGTATCTATAACACAGCCTTTAGGAACAGAAATTCCCATTTCTACTGCTTCTCATGAAGTTTCAATCGAGCCTAATGAAGCTGCGACTCCTACCGCTCCAATCACCTCAGTGACCAATGAAGATGTTTAACCATACCTCTTTTTTGTTTGATTCTGATGATGTGATGAAGTCCCCCGTTTCTATAACGGGGCATCTGTTTCAGAAAAATGTATTGTAATAGATAAGTTTTTTTGCTTAGATTTTTATGTTAAGAAGTTTGTATAATACTTCTTCATTTTATCCTTGTCTACTTACTGCTTTAATTTTTGCATAATGATTTTACCTTACTCTTGCCTATTTTTCTTGTTAAGACTTAGAGAACAAGGTAGCATTTTTATCCTTTTCAGAAAATGCTTTCATAATTCTTCTCATGTGTTACCAACATAAGGAAAAATAAAAGAGTGCACTTCTATTTATTGACACTTAATGAAGAAGACGTCTCAACTTCATAATAGTGTTAATATACGATGAAAGAGATAGAAACATACATGTTTCAAATAAAACAACTTTTGTAAAGTTTTTTATTTATGAACTTTGATAAGTTTCTTGACTATTACATGTACTGAAGTACATCTATAACTTTCTCGCAACTGTTTTCTTTTAATAGAGTTACAAAATATACAAGGTTTTTTTATATAACCTGTTCTGATACATAGTCATGTCCCTACCTTTACATTCTTAGGAAGGGTTTAAGCAATGACTTCATTTTAGATTGATACTTGAATTCTCGTAACTTGAGTTGACTTGAAAATCTTGAATTTTTCTCTCTCATATCTATTTCTTCACATACTTATGTGTATATAGTACAGTCCCCCAAGTGTTTAAGCGTGAAGTATGAAGCCTCGAACACTTGTATATTTGCTCCCAATCTTTGGTCCTTTTCTTGAAACAGAAAAAAATACGGGACTCGTAGGTGCGATTATAGATGAAGACTGCCTAACTCGTGTGTACTTCCATCAGATTATTGTAACCTGGGGCTAGGAATTTAAGAGTATTCCAATTTGCCGTGCAGGCCGTGACTCATCATTTGGCACGAGTTGGGGTTTTTGCCTAGCATCTAAAATCGTTAGTATAATTTTATCAATTCAAAGAAAAACTTCTAACTTGGAGATACCTGACCGTGGGTACTTTCTTTATAAGTAATATCTCTTTAAATGAACGGCATTCCAATGTGAAATTCGAACCTTGCCTTCCATTGTCTCTAGCTCGTATGCTCCTTTGCTCGCAGTTTCGCGAATTCGATAAGGTCCTTACCATGTTGGACTTAGCTTTCCTGAACTTACTTACTTTGTAGATTGGAAAACCTTTTTTAACACGAAGTACCCAACTTTAAAAAACCTGAGGCGTGCTTTCCTGTTGTAATACCGTTCAATAACTTGCTTTTGAGCTGCCATCCTTACCAACGCAGCTTCTCTTCTCCCTTCAAATAAGTCAAGATTTACTCGTAACTCTTCATTGTTCGAGTCTTCTTTTGCTTGAATACGTCGTGTACTAGGTTCACCTATCTCAACTGGTATCAAAGCTTCTGCACCATAGACCATTGAAAATGGTGTCTCTCCTGTACTTGTTTTTGACGTCATTCGATATGCCCATAATACCGATGGTAATACTTCAGGCCAATTGCCTTTTTATTCTTGTAACCTTTTCTTTAGGTTGTTGATAATTACCTTGTTTGTAGACTCTACTTGCCCATTACCTACTAGATGATATGGTGTTGACGTTATTCTTTTGATTTGTCAATTTTGAAAGAATTCTGTGATTTGAGCTCCTATAAATTGTGGTCCATTATCACAAGCTATCTCATTTGGAACACCAAAGCGGCAAATTATATTTCTCCAAATGAAATCTTTAACTTTTTTTTCTCGTACCTGTTTAAATGCTCATGCTTCTACTCATTTAGTGAAATAATCAGTAAGTACGAGTAGAAACTTTACCTGACCTTTTGCCTGAGGTAATGGTCATACGATGTCCATTCCCCATTTCATGAAGGGCCACGGAGCTATGACAGAATGTAATAACTTTGCTGGTCTATGTATGTTATTTGCATACCTTTGACATTTGTCATATTTAGATACGAAATCAATTGCTTCTTCTTCCATTTTAGGCCAGTAATATCCCGCTTGAATTAATGTTTTAACTAGTGATCTGCCTCCTGCATGATTTCCACAATGTCCCTCATGTACTTCTCTCATCACATATTCTGTTTGAGAAGGTGCGAGACACCTGGCTGATGGTCCACCAAATATTTTACGGTACAAGTTTCCTTGATACAAGCAGTAACGAGCGGCTTTCTTCCTTAATGCATGAGCCTTCATCTTGTCTTCAGGTACGGTTCCGTGCTGCAAAAAAGACACGATTTTATTTCTCCAATCCCAAGTTAAATGATTAAAATTTACCTCATTTTTGTCAGGGTCAAGAACAGAGTGAAAAAAATGTATAATTGAGGCATTCACATCTTTTGCTATATCTGCTGCAGATGCGAGGTTGGCTAAAGCATCTGCTTCCAAATTTTCTTCTCTTGGGATTTGCATCATTTTCCAAGTTTGGAACTGTCTTATTAACTCTCGTACCTTTCCGAGGTATTCTTGCATTCGAGTTTCTCTAGCTACGTAAGTCCCCGGTATTTGATTGACTACTAACTGTGAATCACTTTTTTATTACAATTTGCATGATACCAAGTTCTAATGCTAGCTCCAAACCTGCAATCACAGCTTCATACTCTGCTTCATTATTAGTTACAGGGTGACATTTTATAGTTTGTCTAATTATTTCACCCGTATGTGGTATAAGAACAATTCCTAAAACTGCCGCCTTTACATTAGATGAACCATCGGTAAATAACAGCCAAGTCCCCGGATTAGCTCTGTTAAAAACTTGTAATTCTTTTTCTGCTTCTAGATATGTGCTTTGACTAAAATCAGCTACGAAATCAGCGAGTACTTGAGATTTGATAGCAGTTCGGGGTTGGTCAATTATTTCGCACTCACTTAATTCTATAGCCCATATTTCTAATCTTCCTGATAATTCATGTTTATGCAATATATTTCTTAAAGGAAAAGCAGTAACAACCACAATATGATAACATTGAAAATAAGGTCGTAGGTTTCTATATGCCATGATGAGAGATAATGCTAATTTTTCTAGTTGTGGATACCTTGTCTCTGCATCTAATAAAGTTTTACTTACATAATAAATCGGAGATTGCCTACCTTGGTCTTCACGTACTAAAACGACACTTACCGCTACTTCTGATATTGCTAAATAGATGAGTAACTTTTCACCTTCTTTAGGTTTAGCCAATAAAGGAGGATGTGATAAATAAGTTTTCAAATCCCAAAGTGCTCGTTGACAATCTTCATTCCACTCGAAATGGTCTTGCTTTTTGAGCGCAGAGAAGAATCTGAAGCATTTTTCTGATGATTTTGAAATAAACCTCCCCAAGGCCGCTATCCTTCCTGTTAACCTCTGAACTTCCTTTTTACTAGTAAGGATGTCAGGTCTTTCTTCAATTGCTTTAATCTGGGAAGGATTCACTTCAATTCCACGGTTAGAGACAATAAAACCTAAAGATTTACCAGATGCAACTCCAAATGCACATTTTCAGGATTGAGTTTCATATTATATTTTTGCAAAAATTCAAAGGTAACATTTAAATTAGAAATATGGTCATGGGAATGCTGGGTTTTGACAAGCATGTCGTCTATATATACCTCCATTGTCTTTCCCAAATGTTCTTGAACATTTTGGTAATTGACCTTTGATAGGTTGCTCCAGCATTTTTTTGACCGAAGGGCACTACTTTGAAACAGTAAGTCCCCCGGTCTGTGATGAAATAAGTTTTTTCTTCATCACTGGGGTCCATTTTAATTTGATTGTACCCCGAATATGCATCTAAAAAACTTAAAAGTTCATGACCCGCAGTTGCATCAATCAATTGATCTATGTGGGGTAAAGGAAAAGAGTCTTTTGGGCAAGCTTTATTTAGATCAGTGTAATCTACACAAACTCTCCACTTCCCATTCTTTTTAGGTACGACCACCGTGTTAGATAACCAATCAGGATATTTTACCTCACGAATGGACCCGATTTTCAACAACTTTTGGACCTCATCTCAAATTAATTGATTTTTGAAAGCTCCTTGCTTTCTTTTCTTTTGCTTAACAATCTTATGAGTCATCACATCTGGTGGAATACCTATCATATCAAGCATGGGACCAGGCAAAACAATCTACGTTAGCTTTTAAAAATTCAATTAACTTGCCTCGCATGCCGGGATTTAGATTGGCTCCCACGTAAACCTTTTTCTCTGGCCATTGTTCAAATAACATCACTGCTTCGAGTTCTTCTATCTTTGTTTAATATTCTCATTTTCTTCAGGTTCTTGAATTACATCGGGCCTCGAATCTAAGTCTATTGTTTCAGTTGAAGTTTGATTGCTGATACCTTCAACTATTTTCAATAATTGGTATTTTTCTTTACTTGCGGTGCTCGTATCTGTTATTGCATTGATACTCTTGGCTATTTGTTTATCCCTTCGGATTTGACATATTACCCAAGGTGATGGAAATTTAATGACTTGATGTAAGATTGATGGGACAACATCCATACCATGGATCCAAGGTCTCCCCATGATTCCATTGAATGCTATTTCCAAATCCACTACGTGAAACTTAGTTTCTTTAACAACACTTGCAGCGTAAGTTGTCAGAGTTACCTCACATTTTGTTACCACACTTGAATTGTCGAATCCTGATAAAGCATGCACTTTTGGAATCATCTTGTCTTCAGCTTGCATTTCTCGTAGTACTCTTAGTAGAATAATATTTACAGAGCTACCTGGATCAATGAAAACTCTTTTTACATCAGTGTCAAATATAACTAAAGATATTATTAGAGCGTCGTTATGCGGCATAGTCACTCCTTCCGTATCTGCATCATCGAAGCTTATACTCTCCTATTCTAAGGTTTGTCGTACTCGCTTGCCGTGTGTGATCTTCATTTTGGAAACTTTGTTCGAAGCCGTATATGTTACTCCGTAAATAACTTCTCCTCCATTGATGACATTTACTATCCTCTTAGATGAAGGTGGTTTTGGTGGCTCTTGCCTATTTTTCATGTAGGCTTGCTTTCCTTTTTCACTAAACAACTCCGTGAGGTAGCCTTGTTTCAGCAAATGATCTACTTCGCTTTGTAAAAATCTACATTCTGAAGTTCTATGCCCATGGTCGTTGTGAAATTCGCACCAATGGTCTGGGTTTCGTATATTTGCGTTCGACCGCATCTCTTTTGTCCACCGTTCCTTATCTCCTACACTCCTTAGAACAACTACAAGCTCGGAATTAGTTACATTAAAACTATGACCAGCAAATCATGCCATTAACTTTCTATCATCATCCCGTGGCTCTTGGTTGTTTCTATCACCTTTGAATCTGGATGAAGATCCGGTTCCCCTATCTCTCGACCTTCATCATTATGTTGATTGTTTTTCCTAGAACGTGGGTCTCTTCCTACAGGTCCATATATGGATCATACCTGTTCTTACCTGACCTTTTGTCGGCTTCAGACCTTCGGGATCCGCTTCTATCTTCTCGTTGAGGTTGGGATACGGTATCTTCATCAATTCTGAGCTTCGTACTGTACCTGTTATAAATATCATTCCAAGTAGTTGCGGGAAATTCACGTTCTTCTCGTGGCTTCTGAACGTTTGTCATTCAAATTGCTAGCAAAAGCTATTGCAGCCCAATTATCTGGTACACGGGGCAGTATCATTCTTTCATGTTGGAATCTATCAACGAAATCACTGAGTAATTCAGTGTTCCCTTGTTTGATTTTGAAAATATTCTCCATTCTCTTTCCCACCTTTTGAGCTCCCGAATGTTATTTTATGAAAGAATCTGCAAGCTCAGCAAAAGAATTTATTAAATTTTCAGGTAAGAGAGAGTACCAGGTTAATGCTCCCTTGGTGAGTGTTTCTCCAAACTTTCTGACCAACACTGATTCTATTTCTTGTTTGGTCAAATCGTTGCCTTTCACTCCCGTTGTAAATTTAGTTACTTGATCACGAGGGTCCGTTGTACCATCATATTTTGGGATATCAGGCATTTTGAATTTCTTTGGTATCGGTAAAGGAGCAGCACTTGGTTTCCACGGTTGTTGCGAGTATTTATCCACGTCTACTCCTTTTTATCACAGTTGGAACTCCAGGGATATGCTCAATACGCTCGTTATGCTACTTGAGTTGTTTCTGCAAGGTTAGTACCAAATTTTGAAGATGAGAATTACCTATATCACCTGGTTCTCCATCTTGTGAGTAACTAGGAACTGTTCCATTGCCAGAATCAACTAGACCAGAGCGAGGGTTTTCCAACGTGTTGTTATTTGGTGTTGCTGGTGCAGCAGGCAATTGATCAACTAGGGCTCGCAAGGCTTTGTTAATTCGTGAGTCGATTATTTTCTTTAACAGTTCATCTCTTGTTTCGGCTCCTCCATCATCATGTTCAGACATATCATTTGGAGTTCCTTCACGAGATCCACGTGGAGAAGCTTGAAGGTTGGCATTATTGAGTTCCTCATCATCAATTTGTTGGTTCAAATTTGCCTGGTTGTTGTTGTCGTTGTTGTTCGACATATTAACAATAAGATTGAATGTTGATTTAGCAGGAACAGATTATCAGATTCTCGGTAACGGAATCAATTTGTTTAACCAAAAAAATGTAATTTTGGTGAAAGCTTGAATTTTAGAAAAGAAATCGGTTTACTGATAATCAAAGAGACCGAAATATAATTGGCTTTCAAAGAATAAGAATAAAGCAATAAAAAATTATATTTCACTATAATCTCAAGAATATTCTATGTCTCCCTAAAAATGATAAAACTTTCTCATTTTATAGTTGACAAGGAGTAACAGATTATTCTAAATAATAAAGAGCATTTAATGAGACGTTACATAATCATTGCTATTAAATACTGAATAACTAACGTATCAAGTATTTAATAATGAATGTAGGCTACTTTTTGTCTACAGATTCGTGTCTTCAATGCCCTTTTTATCCGTTGATATTGAATGCCTTGGATAGACACGCGAATCGTATCTAAGGTTCCTTCTTGTGCCTGTTTGCTTTTCTTCTACCGTGTCTGTTGTCCTCCGTGCATTTTAATCATTTATTGTTCTTTGACTGTTTGACTAATCCACGTGTCATGCCACATCACCTTTAATGAAAACTCAATTTTTTCCCGATACAAACCCTTGTTGGTATTTTTATCTAAAAGTGTTGTTTGAGAATATAAATTTCTTATCATGATTGTCAACTGCATGCTACAACTTCAACTTCAACTTCGGGCTTTATGAACAGTATATATTTTTAAAAAGAAAAAGAAAAGTTTCAAGTTTGTGCATTTTTCTTTTTCTTTTTTTCTTTTTTAAATGTACATCTTGTTACTGAATAAGATGAATTTGAGCAACCTCGAGAGGACTAATTAAAGAGTTTACTTGTGAATTTTCAGATTTAGTTAGTGTAGCGCATCTAATTGCATCATGTTAGTCACATGACCTAACTACGATATTGATGTTAAAATAAAATTATCCCTTTATAACACGTTTCCCTTTATTTTTCGTAATATACTTTTATGATTTTATGAAGGTTGATGAAGTTAGTTGTTTTAATAATTACTTGAACTTTATAGCTATCAGCTGAAACAGAGCTATCAAAATAAATAGTATAACATTTTCTTAAAAGACCCCTCTTTTATTGCAGAGGGAAATGGATTAAGGGGGGGGGGGGGGGGAGGAATTTTTTTTTTTTAAAAAGTACTTGAGATCATTCCAACAAAGTAGCAGTTTGATGGGCCTTATATAGGTTGCAAGTCAAGAGGTAATGGCAACTGTCCAAACCTCCTCACTTCACTCTACACTTCTCCCATTGAACGAATTTGAACAATATCGAAAGCAATATTGCCATCACACAATCAGGAAGAAATTAAGGAAAAATGGGATACGTATGGTACGTATTGGGGATCCAGATAATATACACCATGTATATATCGACATCACCATCAATTGCAATGGAAAGTAATGATCCATCAATGGCATTGTCAGGTCAAGATGATCACATGGTGTTCTGCGTTAGAGATTGCATGCGCATTTGCATGAAGTTGGATGGTGCCACCTCCGGTGTGTGCGAGAATGCTTGTCGCAAGGGATGTCGACCATTGCTTGCTCGCAAAGAAATTGGAACCCTTACAAATTTTAACACTTCTGATATGATTCTCCCCAAGTAGAATAATCCTATTGACAAAAATGAAAATGTTATTTCTCGCTCTCAAAATTAGGGTATTTGTGTGATTAATCTATTTTTGCAAGATATATCTAATATTACTAGTATGATACTTTTTATTTAATTCTAGATCATTTTCAAAGGGTTATAAATTTCTGTACTTCGTCTTAATATGATACACTAATTATCTGCATTTTGAGCTTAATTTCCATTGATAAATTATTGACTTTCTATTCTTAATTCCATGATAATATACAATCCATCCCATATGTAGTGTGGTACCTTCATTCAACTGTCTTTAGGCTGTAGACTTGATGAGGGGAAATTGTCACGATCCGGATTTATCCACCATCGAGAGTCGTGATAGCGCCTACTGTCGGAGCTAGGTAAGCCAACCCTTATAATCATTTTTCACAAACTTAATCTAAAACAAGTTCAATACTAGAATAATTAATTAAAATAGGAGGAAGTTTTTTAATAACAGTAGTAAAAACAAGGTGCGGAACAACTAACAAATGTCTCTATCCAGTGTCTGGTGTCACTGCTCACGGACAACAAAAGAGTGCTAAAAACAACAGCCTGAAAGAAGTACATCATATGCCTGTTTGATACAAATAAAACAAACTAGAAAGAAATGGAAAGAAGAGACTCGGGGCCCGCGAACGCCAGCGAACTACCTCAGAGTCTCTGGACTGAAGGATCGCTCTCGAACTATGGCTGCGGTCTGTAGGCTGCGCGCTGACCTGTGCACAAAAAGGCACAGAAGCATAGTATCAGCATAACCGACCCCATGTGCTCGTAAGTGTCTGGCCTAACCTCGGCGAAGTAATGACGAGGCTAGACAGGACCTACCACAATTAACCTGTGCAATAATGATATATAAGTTCGAGAAAGAAACAATAACAACATAATACGAATAAAACGAGGGGGGGAGGATGCAAGATAAAAATGGGACATCAGTAATAACAATAACTCTATCTCAGCTTTTCATGATCTACTCATCTACAGTGGACGGCGCGCCACACGATCCCATTACGTAATATATAAGTGGACGGCGTGTCACACGATCCCGCGGCATCTCAAGCCGATAACAATAAGTGGACGGCGTGCCACACGATCCCATAATGTATGTATAAGTGGACGACGCGCCATACGATCCCATAGTATATGTACAAGTGGACGGCGTGCCACACGATCCCATAGTATATGTATAAGTGGACGGCATGCCACACGATCCCATATTATAATAAGATAATTCCAACATTCTCCTTAAAGGAGGCCCCATTAGGGAAGTTCATCCACACAACTGTTAAACCCGGCAAGGGTACAACTATAACCCAAAATATCCCGGTAGGGGAGGATTTAATAATAATAACTTACTCGTCCCGGCAAGGAAAAATAATTCAGCAACAAGTCCCGGCAAGGGAAATCAATTCAACACAAGTCCCGGCAAGGGAAAAGTACTACATTTCCTTCATTTCTCATTTACCTTTCGTCAATCATTTCATAAATTTAATTAGCGTCCAATTAACTCAATTATTTCACATCTTTCAAAATTCCAAGGCAATTACGACTCATTGTCATGCTAGATACCGGTGATATTGATACTAGTCACCTAACCTATATACCGTACTCGATCATTTAGCAAATAGCAATCAAATACTCTAATCATATTCCCTCAAACCAAAGTTAGATCAAACACTTACCTCGAAGGCTTCCAACTCAACTCACGCTTCTACGATAGCTTTACCCCTCGAATTCACTTCAAAATCGGTCGAATCTAACCACAATTTACTCAAATGTATCAACAAATGCTAGTTAAATCAATTTGAATGCATAAGAATGAAATTCACAAAGTTTTACTCAAAAATTTCCAAAATGCCCTCGGGCCCACGTGGTTAAAACTCGAGGTTCGAACCAAAACCGGGTTACCCATTCCCCCACGAGTTCATATAAGATTTTTTTTTTTTAAATCGGACCCCAAATTGAGGTCCAAATCCCCAATTTTATGAAAACCTAGGTTCTACCCCAAATCCCCCATTTTTAACCATGAAAGCTTTGATTTAAGGATAAAATCATGTTAGAAAATGATAAAGATTGAAGAAAACTAGTAAAAGTTGACTTACAAGTAGTTTTGGGACGAAGGGGTTCGAGAGAAATCGCCAATGGTGGTTTTGAGTTTTGAAAAATATGAAAAGTGAGGTTTGAATTCGTTTAAGTATCAGTTGCAGGGTGCAGATGTGGCAAATGCGATATTAACTTCGCATTTGGAGCTGGGGAGAAATGAAAGAGACCTCGCATTTGCAAGAAGATGTTGGCAAATGTGAACTGGGCAGAGAAAGAGGGGAACTCGCATTTGCGAGGAAATGTTCGCAAATGCGAACTGGGCTTAAGCTGGGGGAAACTTGCATTTGCGAGATTTGATTCCGCATTTGCGAAGTCTGGCTATGATATGGGGGGATCACATTTGCGATTTCCTTCTCGCATTTGCGAGGAAGCAAGCCAAAGGGGAGGACTCGCAATGGCGAGGCAGGCTTCGCAATTGCGAAACATGCAGACACCAGCTGATGAAAATGCACTAAATGAGCCTAACACCTACCCAAAACTCACCCGAGCCCTCGGGGCTCCAACCCAAACATGCACCCAACCTCAAATACATCCTACGGACTTACTCGTGCGATCAAATCTCCAAATTAACATCTAAATCAAAGAATCAACCTCCAAAACCCATGATTTTCATTTCAGGTTCAAAACTTTCAAACTTTTCCAGTTTTAGTCCGAAACACGTCAAACGACGTCCGTGTTCAACCAAACTTTACAGATAGTGCTTAACGATCATTTAAGACTTGTATCGGGCATTGGAACCAAAATACGAGCTCGATACCATCACTTTTGATCAAATTTTTATTTTCGTTTTCCTTAAGCATTTTCAAAAATAATTTCACAGAAAAGCTCCGTACTCAGGCCTGGGACCTCATATTTCGATTCCGGGAATACGGCCTGGTCCCAAATTTCATTACGGACCCTCCGGGACCGTCACATCACGGGTCCGAGTTTGTTTACCTAGAACGTTGACCAAAGTCAACTATTGCAATATTAGTATCAAAATTCATAGTTTTTATCACAGAATTCAAATATTTTCACATAAAAATCTTCCGGCTTCGCGCCCGGACTGCGCACGTAAATCGAGACAACCAAATAAGAGGTTTTTGAATGCCTCAAAAGTGCAAGAAAAGGGAGAATTACGGTGATAACCCTTTGGGTCGTCACAGAAATCTTATTATTTGCGACATCATTGATCATTTACATGGACGTACAATTTATGAATTAAGCTTTAGATAATTAAATTACTCGTGCTAGAAAAACATATAAAAATAACACGTACTTTATAAGTGAATTTGATAGAGAGCAGGTTTAGCCAACACTTACACAACCGTCACCTTTCAAACAATACTTGACGAAGCGATCACGCAAATTCATCTCTGTTTTTCTTTTTTCTTTTATTTTATTTCTTGAATTCTTCTTGATTACCATGATGGTCTAAGAAAACTAAATCAGTTTACTTGTTGAGATGGCAAACATCGAGAGATATCCCATATGTTTGAAGAAATTAATTCTTGTAAATGATATATGAGTTCTGCCTTTAGAGGCCCAACTAGTTTGCAAGAGGAACAAAAGAACCAACATGGGTTTAGGGCATTTTGGTTGATTGAAGTGGGCTTGTACTTTCTATTGTTTTTTGTTTTTGCTGAACAAGGAATCAGACAAGAATCGAAATGCTGACATCTTTGCTCCTCCACTCGTTCCTAAATAATATTCATCTATTAACATTTAAGGCCCAAGAGAAGTTCTACTATTAATGAACTAATTTGAATTTTGCATAATAAATGGTTCGTAGAAATTGTACGATATGTCATATTTGGTCGCCCCATTTAATTTGTACCTATTTATTTTAAAACTTTTAAGTTATAACCATTTTCTTTTTAAAATTTCAGCTTCCTTTCCCCTTGCAACTCTATTTTAGCTTTTACTTCTTTTGCTTTCCTTCTTTCTTCTGCTATCATTTTCTCTTCTGCAATTTATCACCAAACCATTGTGAAAACATCAAATGGAATGTCTAAAAAGCACAAAACAAATCATGAAACTAAACAGCAGCCAAAAGAATTCAAAAGGGCCAGCAAAATTATATGCTAATTTGTATCAATAGGCGATTAACAGTCTAACATTTCAATATACTGATGAATCATATAATTTAAATAAACGAATCTTCTTAAGTTTCTTCTGGTATATAAATAGACTAGCTTCCTTAATCCTCTTCTTAGCATTCTTCGAAACCAACTTAACTTCACAACAAATAGAACTATATTGAAAGATATGTAGTTTGTGGGAAATAACTAGTAGTAATTAAATAGAATTATAGCTGAAGTTATGTGAGAAGAGTGTTACTTGGTGTAGTAAACATACAATGAACTAAATAACTTCAACTCTAAAGCTGAAGTTTTCCGGTTACAACACAAAAACTTCAGCTCTAAAGCTGAAGTTTTTATTTTATACTGGCAAACTTCAGCACTAGAGTTGAAGTTTCCCGATTACGAAACAAAAACTTATAAAATAAAACTTCAGCTCTAGAGTTGAAGTTCGCAAGTTACAAAAAAAAACTTCAGCTCTAGAGCTGAACTTCAGGCCCAGCTACTAAAATGCTGAAGTTTTATGTGATTGCCTTTGCTGCTTCAGCCCCGTGTGCTGAAATGTGAAAAAGCGGGTACGCTTGCAATTTTTTTGCAAAGCAAGCACACATTAAAATTTGGCACAAAAATCGGGTATAGATGCAAATGCCCTTAAAATGTTCACTTTTTCTCAAACTCGAAATTTCAAAATTTTGTAATTCCTTAACCCCCCCTCCCTCGCCCAAAAAAAATTATTATAAATGAGGTGTTCCTGGCCTATGCTATAGTGCAACGCATGAACAGTACATAAGAGCCTCCGTAGCAAGCTCTGCTAATATCTCGTGGCTGAATGACTATGTTGTTTGACTCAAATGATATTGGAACCTTTTTGAATAAATCAAACAAAGAAAATGAAGGGGTAAATCGTAGTCAAACATAATAAACTCTTGATCAATAAATTAATTGGAAAAATAATACATAAGATGAGATAGGTAACTAATCTTATTAAAACTTTCCGTTGTGGATCCCATTAATCAATGTGGGAGATCATTTTACATGTTTATCTAGAGATTACTTCGTTTTTCTTTTCATTATGAAGATTACAGAAGAGAGGAAGAAGTGAAGAACCATCACCTTTACCGAAGGTTTTCCCCTACTATATATAGTCATGGGGCCTTTTCTATGTACTTGGTCTGACGCTCTTCCACAATATATCTGCCTTGGTCGTCCCCTGAACATTATTTCTTTTGACTCGACGGGTATCGTGAGTGCGGGATATGAAATAAAATATGTCTTCTTTCGTTGCCTTGCTGCTTCGATGGGATGTTGGTCAGCTTGACCGCATCGATCAAATTTTGACCAATATAGTTAGTCCCTCCATCTGTTGGGGTCATTCCCTCTCGGGCCAAACACACGGATCATGATTGCAACAAATTAGAGAGAAATCTTACTACTTATCCCTTGGTTATTCTCCTTAGATTTTAAGTGAGGTGACATCGCTCTTTCGATATCCTTGGACCATTACGCTCGTTTCGAAACCAAAATGTTGTTTCGTAGTTGCCGCCATTGTGACACACATTCCTAGGGAATCAAAATGTTTTGTGGCCTATCAGATTCGATTGGGGACTCTTGGATTTTGTGCTTGGGGGATTTATGTCTCTTATAAATAGAAGGAACACATCATTTGATCAGTATACTTCCTTGCCCTTTGCTTGAAAGAATTTTGTGAATATACTTTCTTCCTGATACTCCAAATTTTCACTCGCCTCCAGTTAACTGAAAACTTTCCTTCTTCCTTTCCATTGCCTTTTTACTACACCAAATTGACACAATGGCAGGTGATTCTTATCGCGTTGACCTCCCTGTCACAATTTCGGCACCAAAAAATATTGCTTTGGCCACCGGATGAGTAGAAGTGGTGGAAGATGACGAGGTCCCACCAATGGCCGAGGTCTTGCCTCGTCTTGGGAAAGAATGGACTGACTTATGCAGTTGTACTGGGGAGGAACCAGAACCTGTCCCCCCTTTTATAAAAGAAGAAGAAATCACAGAGTTGAAAGCTAGGAGAGGAATTCCACGTCACGTTGACATGTGGCTGGCGGTAGGGGATGACATAGTCCATTTTGATTGCCCCGGGTACTGCGTGTTCTACGCCTACCCCTTTCTTATTGGGTACACACTTCCCCTACTTCTCCTGGTGGTAGATTTATGCCGTGTTTACAAGGTATGCCTAGCTTAACTTTCACCGTACATGTATAAATTGTTCCTTATATTGCTCAAGTTCGTAGAGCTCACTAGTCGTGACATCACTTTGGATCAAATGCTAAATATCTTCTCCCTTAGCTCATTTGCGGCATGATAATTCATATGCACCCTCACGGGTCGAAGAGTCTGGTGGTGAAGATGGGCGGTAAGGCTAACCATCATTTCTTCGAGAATTATTTCTATGTACGGACCGAGCACCTTGTGGCAGATCCAACGGGGTTCCTTGAGAAGTTGAAATTTTCGTGTAAGTTTCTTATATTTTTAGTCGGAGAGATGCCCGACCTCTTTCTGTTATAGTATTAATCCATGTTATGTCTCTGCAGCTGCAAAATTTCCCCCTCGATCTGTCAAAGGTATCAGCGAGTGGGTGAGTGCCATCCTTCCCCATATGGTGAGGTTTGCACATGGTTGGACTTTTATGAAAATTTTGGAAGCAGGCCCCTTACAAGTGATATGTCATTTATGTTTGCTATTTTTCCTCTGTTTTTACTTAGTTTCTTATATGATATTTTTCGATGTCAGGGAGAGTGCGGAGAGCGAGACTTCTCTATTAGCTTTTCGTTAGCCTGCATCATTTGCTCACCCTGCCACAACATCTATCGCTCGGTCCTCATCGAGGGCTGCTTTAGTTGAGTCTACGGCTGTGGTTATTACTACGGAGACCACTTATCAGACTAGTTCCAACTTGTGCCGCTCTTCTGACGGGTGACTCTTCCCGTGCTGAGGAAAAAGAGGGGCCGTCAAAGAGGCGACGAGTGAAATTCGAGACAACCCCTCAAACTGTAATAGATCTGGACGACTCTCGCTTGACAATATCTGGGGGTGGGTTGATACCACTTTGACCATACATACGAAGCCAGCCATCATTTCTGCCTCTTCGACGAAGATTCCTGCTACCGTCGTTGGTCAGAAACCTGCCATGACAGGGGATATATTATGAGGCCGTCGTTGTGGTTTCAAATGTGCCCTCGTCCTTCATACACGGTGGTGCTTTCTCCTCAAATTTTGAAAAAAGGAAGGGAGTCATGGTCGACGACTATGAATCCGCGTTAGACCTCGATCCCGATGATGTTATGATGTTTAAGGAGGGTGTCACCCACTCGGTGGTTCAGGCGGAAGGCCCGTCCCATATTCTTAAGATCTCTTCATATGTTAATCTCCTAGGGGACACAGAGGATTTTGTGCCATAAGATCGATATTTTATGCTCCACTGCCGAGAATGAGGCTTTCCGGAACGTTCCTAATATCGACTTGATGCATGAAATGGACGTCTTGGGCCTGAGGGTACATTTTGCCTTTCTTTCATGTTACTTTTATTTTTCTAGATGATACGAACTTAACATGTCTTTTCGTTTTTCAGTCGTAAATGTTGGAAATTAAGAGTGTTCGTAGGGATGACATTCAGACTAAGACTTTCCTGAAGGCATTGGAGAAATATCGGTGCTATCTCAATAAGTGTTGTGAGATGCACGAGCATCTGAGGGATAATCCTGGTGCTTGATCCCTTGGCGAGGAATTGGAGAAGAGAGACCAACAATTGATGGAAGACGTTTGCAGAAATAGTCTACTCGAGGAGAAACTTCGCACGAAAGATTAAGAGCTTGAGTTAGGCAAGGGTTAGCCGCAAAGTGTGACTATCTTCAAGGGAGACTGAGGCCAATGCAGTCCGAAATGGATCAGAATCTTATCAAGGTCGAAGCAATGGGTGCAGAATGGATGGGATAATTGGTTTAGTAGGAGAGAAATGTTGCCAGGTTGGAGAGCATCGAGAGTGACTGGTCCTCGACTATTGCAAGGGTGGAGGTCCTGGAGAATATTATCTGCATCCTCCAATACGAGCAAGAATCAAAAAGGGCGACAACCACGCTAAGGGAGGAAATGATTGATGAACGCGTCAGTGAGATCGATCGAGAAGCGTTAATCTTGGGGGATCGAGTCGCCCCTCTGGAGTCCGAAAAGGAGAACCTGTCGGTTCAAATCGCGTCTTCCTTTGCCATCGTCCCTCGCCACTTGCATGGGATCTGGATTCTTACTGAAGCCCAACGGGACATATACGCGAGTTTACAGGAGGCGGGCAATATTACCGAGTCCGCATATGAAGGAGCGCAGGAAATTGGGGATATGACTCAGCGACGTCGGAAGCTGGTGAGGGCCCAGATGCCGAGGGAGAATTTCTTGGAGACGGTGGTAAAGAGGGTGGCGATGATGACGCCGAGTGAAAAGATAACTATCTTTGTCTATTTTCTCTCTTTGTTTTTGTTTCTCTATTATTTTATGAGATTACTAATTCAAGTAGTGTGTAATCTGCGACTGTTTGCGCATTGATTTTGTATAAAGAAGAATTTTTTGTTGTTATTCGCCTTGTACTTTTTCTTTGTTTTTGCTTTCATGAATTTGGTGCGAGGTAGATTCCCATATGGCTCTTTCTTTCCCTGTATATTTTCTGACAACCCTTGGCCTTAGGAATATTTTGAATTTTCTCTTTGGCAATGGCTCGTGGCCTCGACGATTTGATTTTGAACTTTGTCGAAATATCAAGCCATCACTGTCTGATTGTGGTCTAACTCTTATTTTTGGCGAAGGCCCTTTGTCTTAGTCGTGTTATTTAAAACTTGTCAAAATATTTATCCGACATCGTTCGATCACGGTCGAACTCTTCTTTTTGGCGAAGGCCCTTTGTCTTAAAGGGTGTTATTTTGAACTTGTAGAATATTAACCCGCCGTCGTTCGATCGAGGTCGAACTCTTCTTTTTGGCGAAGGTCCTTGGCCTTAAAGGGTGTTATTACGAACTTGTTTAAATACTAATCGGTCGTCGTACGATCAAGGTCAAACTTTTTGTTTTAGCGAAGGCCTTGGCCTTAAAGGGTGTTATTTCGAATTTGTCAAAATATTAACCCGTCATCATTCGATCAAGGTCAAATTCTCATTTTTTGCAAAGGCCCTTGACCTTAAAGGGTGTTATTTCGAACTTGTTGAAATATTAACCCCTCATTGTTCGATCAAGGTCGAACTTTCCCTTTTGGTGAAGGCCCTTGGCCTTAAAGGGTGTTATTTTGAACTTGTCGAAATATTAACCATCGTCATTCGGTCAAGGCCGAACTCGTCTTTTTGGCGAAGGCCTTTGGCCTTATTTTGTGTTATTTCAAACTTGTTGAAATATTAATCCCTCGTCGTTCGATCAAGGTCGAACCTTTAGTTTTGGCGAAGGCCCTTGCCTTTAAAAGGTGTTATTTCGAACTTGTTGAAATATTAACCATCGTCGTTCAATCAAGGTCGAACTCTTGTTTTTGGCGAAAGCCCAAAATATTAACACGCCGCCATTCGATCAAGGTCGAACTCTCTTTTTGACGAAGGCCCTTGGACTTAAATGGTGTTATTTAGAAATTGTCAAAATATTATCCTGTCATCGTTTGATCAAGGTCGAACTCTTCTTTTTGGCGAAGACCCTTGGCCTTAAAAAGTGTTATCTTGAACTTGTCAAAATACTAACTCGTCGTTGTTCGATCAAGGTCGAAATTTTCTTTTTGGCGAAGGCCCTTGGTCTTAAAGGGTGTTATTTGAACTTGTTAAAATATTAACCCGTCGGCAGTCCCAATTTTGGAGAATCATGTATCCTCTGGCGGAGTCCCAGTTGATATTTTTTATGTCGGAGTGTGTAATGTTGGAGAGTACAAAATGTTGATGTTTCACATATGTTCGCTTTCTGCACACATTGAAGTTATCTTTGTTCAATTCCTGTTTTTCGGTCTAGAGATGTCATTGGTGGGCGATATTTTGGTTGTCTTGTAGTAGTTTCCCATGTAGTAGTTTCCCATTCTTTGATTGAGATATTTCTTTGCTCGCTAGCTCGCCCGCGCGGCACTTGTGTTCATGATTGAGCAAAGAGTAGGAGGTGAGTTAAAACGATACTTTCCTTACCATCATCCGATGGATCGGTGAATGAGAGTAGGTTTGTAATGTTGCTCGTTTTGTCTGGCATTTCAACGGTTAATGGGGCGATGATTTCTAAATTCAGTGACTGTATTAAGCTCTCTTTCCCCTTTTATGATGCGCCTTTGCCTGGCGTGGGTTGGGCTTTGCCTTAATGCTCATTTTGATGGATAATTGTGTTTCTTGTCTTTGATATGGAAGATACTAGGAAATTTCACTAAGAAATTCCCACAGATGGCACCAAATTGTTTCACTCAAAATATATTAGAACCTTTTTGAATAAATCAATCAAAGAAAATGAATGGGCAAATCTTAGTCAAATGCAATAATCTCCAGATCAATAAATTAATTAAAAAAAATAATACATAAGATGAGATAGAGGTAACCAATATTATTAAAACTTTCCGTTGTGGCTCCCATTAATTAATGGGGGAGATCATTTTACATATTTTTCTGGATATTGCTTGGTTCTTGTTTTCATTACGAATATTACATAAGAGAGAACTGAGAAAAGAGGAAGAAGTGAAGAATCGTCCCTTTTACCGAAATCTTTCCCCTACTATATATAGTCATGAGACCTTTGCTATGTACTTGGTCTGACACTCTTCCACAGTATGTTTTCCTTGGTCGTCCCTTGATCGTTGTTTCTTCTAACTCGACAAGTATCATGAATGCAAACGTGGAATAGACCATATCATTTTTCGCTACCTTGCCGCTTGGATGAGATGTTGGTCAACTTCATCGCATCGGTCAAATTTTGACCAATACGCATGTAATATAGTACAAAATTAAGAAAAAACAAATACTACACTTGATCGGTTAGCGAAGTGCGTGACCCTATTTGGAATGTCCATCGAAGGTGGATTTAATTTACGAGAGAAAACAAGTGTAAAGGTAAGAAGTCAATTTTATCGGAGGTCCACGGTAAGAAGTCAGAATGCGACTAATTCTTGATAAAAATTGGATTGACGAGGCATTCATTTTTCCAACGCACCGATCACGGAATAATACATTCTTCCATACATATTGTGGGGCCAATCAAAGAGAAGTCAGAATTTTACCAAAAAAAATTCATAGTGCAATCGTGTTTCAACTTTCATGCAAGAAAAGGAGAAGTCTTCATACCCTAATGATAAAATTACGTATAAAGAAGTAGGAGGCAACTTTACACATATATATATATTGTTACGATTCGGCCGGTCGTCTTTGAAATTTATACTCTGTTTTCCATTAATTGCTTCCCCTAAGTTCATTTATGCTATTTTGGTTTGCCGGGATGTTCGGTAATAGAATTCGGAGTGTTTTTGGGATACTTAGTCCCTAAACGAGAGCTTAAGTGTTAGAAAATGATCCGTAATCAGAATAGTGTTCAGACGACCTCGGAATTGAAAATCGATTATTTCGTTTGTTTCGTTAGCTCCGTTAGGTGATTTCGGGGTTGGGAATGTGTTCGAAATATATTTTGGATGTCCGTAGCTCATTTAGGCTAGAAATGCCGGAAGTTAGAATTTTGAAATTTCCTGTCCGATAGTGAATTTTTTATCCGAGGGTCGGAACGGGATTCTGGAAGTTTATGTAGCACCGTCATATTATTTGGGGCGCGTGCAAAATTTCAAATCATTCAGACATGTTTTGGTAGGATTTTTGATCAAATGTGTGTTTTGAAGTTTCTAAAGGAACTTAGGCTTGAAGTTGATGTAGTTCGATGATTTTAGTGTTGGTCGAGTTGTTTTGATGATTGGAACAAGTTTCCATAATATTTTAGGATGCGTTGGTACTTTTGGTTGAGGTCCGAGGGGCCTCGGGTGTGTTTCGGGTAAGTTTTGAGCGAGTACGGACAACCCGGAACTTAGAAAATGGAAGGGGCAGTCATTGGGGCCCGGACCGAGGTCATTTTAGTGCGGGTTGCGCTGGCCTAGCACTGGGCGCGGTCATCCCACGCGGTCAGCGCAGGTTTGAAGTCTGCAGGTTGATGGTCCTACTTCGGAAGCTCGTATCTTTTGATCCACAAGGAATTTGGGATTGATTCAAAAACAAAAGGTTTAGAACATTGAATCTAGTTTTCAAAAATATATTATAATAGGCATTTGGACATCATTAGAGAAGGTTATGGCCAAAATACTGAAGCCTGTCACTGTAGTCAAATTGATGCGCGTCCGTGACCATTTTTGTGCGTTCAGCACTCCCTGGGCGCGGACCTCGATCATTTTTGTGCGTCAGCATTGTTGGAATCCGAGGGATACCTTATTAATATGAGGTTTTGAGTTTTATTTGATATTTTGACCTATATAGTTCGGGTTTTGGCGATTTTTCGAAGGTTTTTCAAGAAATCATCGGGGTAAGTGATTCTAACTCAGATTTGGCTAGAATACATGAATATACCATTAAATTCATCATTAAATTAGTGATTTGAGATGGAATTTGGGAAGAAAACTATGGAATCTTTCACAAATATAAAATAAATATTTGAAGGATCGAATGGTGTCGGAATTGGATAAATTTGGTATAGTTAGACTCGTGAGAGTACACAGTTTCTGGAAATATAAATTTTATTCGATTACGAGACGTTGGCCTGAGGGGTATTTTGGTTATTTCACCTTTTTTCGCGCCTTAGCATTTATTTTAATAGTGGAACTAGTTACTTGCGATGTGATTTACAATATGTAATTAGTTTGAATAGATTTGGGCCACTCAGAGTCGGATACTCGTGGCAAGGGCATTGTTTCTTAGCGGTTTTGATGCGGTCTGCCTGGGGGCCGAGCGGCCGCGTCACTTCTTGTGCTGTCCACCTTGCTGGGTTCAGAGAGGGGGGTAGTTCCAGGTCCACCTGTGCGGCCGCGAACATTTCCATGCGGTCCACGCCAGGGGCCACGTGGCCGCGTCACTTATTGTGTTGTCTGCCTGGGTAGGTTTAGAGAGCCTCATTTTCTTCCCTCTCGGTGCGGCCGCGGTGCGTTTTTGTACGGTTCGCACCAGCCCATCCCAAAACTATAAATATCCGAAATTTCAGCCATTTTCCACTGCTCACGAACCCAAAACCTAAGAGGCGATTTTCTAACCAATATTTCTTCTCCAAAATGATTGGTAAGTGATTTCTAACTTAGCTATTCTACTCTTTAACATCTTTTAACATAATTTCAACTTCAACCAAAGGTTTTCACAAAATGGGAATTTGGGGTTTTGGGTAGAACTTAGGTTTTCTATAATTTGAGCTTTTGGACCTTGATTTGAGGTCCGATTTCAATTCTAGTTATAGATATTAGCTCGTGGGGGAATGGGTAATCCTGTTTTGGTTCGAACATCGGGTTTTGACAATGTTGGCCTGAGGGGCATTATGATCATTTCACCTATTTTCGTGCCTTAGCTTTAAGTTAACAGTGTAATTTGTTACTTGCGATGTTACTTACAATATGTAATTGGTTTGAATAGAGTTGGGTCACTCGGAGTCAGATACTCGTGGCAAGGGCATTGTTTCTTAACGGTTTTGTACCAATTTGAGGTAAGTGGCTTGTCTAACCTTGTGCGGGGGACCTCTCCCCTTAGGATATCTTTGTCATTGTTTAAAATCCTCGTGCGCGGGGTGACGGGCGTGTACTTGTGCTAGTTGTTGGAAATTCACCTTACTTGGCTTATTTAGACTGTGTTTTACTCCATATTTAACTGTTGAAAATGAAACTTCGCTTGTTTGATTTAGGGAAAGCATGTTAGTAACTTACTTGCTCTATGTGACTAATTGAAATATCTGTTTTTCCTTGGGAAGTATGCTAGGGACTTATTTACTCTATTTGACTAAATTGCCATATTTGTTTTTCTTGCGAAGCATGTTAGATTCTCGACTTTCTTATTGTTTGCATTTGGCTTCCTTTCCGTTAAATATTAAATATTTGTGGTGTATTTCTCTTTTGGGACTGCGGGTTCAATTCCCGAAGATCCTTTGTTATTGGTATAAAGGAATGCGGGTTCAATTCCCGGAGATCATCCGATATTGATAAAGTGGACTGCGGGTTCAATTCCCGGAGCTCCACGTGGCGATGGACTGCGGGTTCAATTCCCGGAGCTCCACGTGGCGATAGACTGCGGGTTCAATTCCCGGAGATCATAGGATATTGATAAAGTGGATTGCGGTTTCAATTCCCGGAGTTCCACATGGCGATGGACTGCGGGTTCGATTCTCGGAGATCCTCAGATATTGATAAAGTGGACTGCGGGTTCAATTAGCGGAGCTCCACATGGCGATGGACTGTGGGTTCAATTATCGGAGATCCTCATATATTGATAAAGTAAACTGTGTTTTCAATTCCCGGAGCTCCACATGGCGATGGACTGCGGGTTCGATTCTCGGAGATCCTCGGATATTTGTAAAATGGACTGCGGGTTCGATTCCAGGAGCTCTATGTAGAAATCCTGACTGTTGAGTGATATTCTTTGTGTTTGTAGTTTGTACTTGTAGCCGTTCTTTTTTAATTGCTGTCTTGTTAGATATTCGCGATTTATTTCAGTATCTACTGTTTATTTATTCTTACATTATTTCTTATGTTCTTCTCGGTAGGGCCTCGATCTTCCTCGTCACTACTCCATCGAGGTTAGGCTTGGCACTTATGGAGTACTGATGTGGTGTACTCATGCTACTCTTCTGCACACTTTTGTTGTGTAGGTCCAGGTACTTCTGGATGTTAGAGCCATGTGTTATAGTATACTCTTAGCATGTGTTGCCCGTGGGTTTCCGGGTCTTGGAGGTTTTACGTTATTTTGAGCCAACATGTATGTTCCAGGCGGCACTCTATGCATTATCTTATGCTATTTATGTTTTGTTTATCGTTTTCGCAAAGATTGTTGAATTTCCGCAGTGTGTCAGGCTTACATAGTCGCGAAGACTAGGTGCCGTCATGACAGGTTCACGATTAGTGAACTAGGGTTGTGACAAGTTGGTATCAGATCTCTAGGTTCATAGGAGTCACGGGACACAGGCTCGTTATTTAGAGTCTCGTTGATCGGTACGGAGACGTCTGTACTTATCAACGGGAGGCTATGTAACTGTTTAGGAAACAACTTCACTTCATTTGACTACCATGTCGTGCAAGAACTTTAATACCACGATTCTAAACTTCTGCTTCCTATTCTCTCATAGATGGTGAGGACACGTGCGACCTAAGACGACCAGACACCCGCACCCCCTCCTGCAGCAGCTAGGGGTAGGGGCCGGGGCAGGGGTCATGGGTGCGCGTGGGGTGCAGCCAGAGCACCTGCGCGAGCAGCTGCTGAGGTGCCACAACAGATCCAGTCAGGACTCAGGCACCAGAGACGCCCACAACCACTACTACTCCAGCTGTTTAGGAGGCATTGGCACAATTTCTGGGCATGTTTAGTACGTTGATCTAGACGGGATTGATCCAAGTTGTGCCGAATACACAGATTGGGGGAGGGACCCAGAATCCCGCCGCCCCCACTCGAGAGCAGCGAGTTCCCATTAGTCAGGGTTCAGGTTTCATGCCAGCACAGTCTGTGGTTCCAGTGTAGCGGATGGCGAGGACCTTTTGCGGAGTAGTAGAGGACATACAAGGTCAGGAGGGACATTATATAGGAGTGAGTAGACCTCGTGGGTCGGGAAGATATATTGGTCCTTATTTTGGGTGCAGTTTGCGCCTCAGAGTATCCATAGAGTTTCGGGTGTTCAAGGGTCTTAGAGTACCCGTACCGAACAGTTCCCACTGCCACATCTGTCATGAAGGTGCTTTGAGTGTGGTGACACACGTCACATGGTTAGGGTATGTCCCAGACTTGGGAGGGAAATGCCTTCTCAGTCTTCCAGCTGGAGCGTGCCTCGCATGGTTCTCGGCCATTGGTACAGCCCCAGCTGCTACCCCACCTACCCGTACTGAGGGAGTTATCTCAGATTCTGTCGTCCCAGGTATTTTCATGGTTTGTTACAGAGGCGTGCCGATTCTATTCGACCTAGTCTTCACTTATTTTTATGTGCCATTTTATTTTGCTCCGCATTTGGGTACAATCTGAGAGACCTTGAGCTCTCCTATTTATGTTTCTACTCTCGTGGGAGATTCTATGGTTGTGGACAGTGTGTATCGATCATGTTTGGTTCTATTCGTGGTTTTGAGACCATGGCAGATCTTTTATTACCTTATATGGTCGATTTTGATATTATCGTGGGCATGGACTCGTTGTCGCCCCATTATGCTATTCTTTTTGACACTTTAAGACCTTGACGCTGGCTATGCCAGGTATTTCTCGTATTCAGTGGATTGGTACTTTTGATCACACTCCCATTAGAGTTATATCCTTTCTTAAAGTTCAGCGTATGGTTGAGAAGGGGTGTGTTGCGTATTTAGCCTATGTGAGAGATGTCAGTGCTGATACCCTTTCTGTTGACTCTGTCCCAGTAGTACGGGACTTCCCCGATGTGTTCCCAGCTGATCTTCCAGGCATGCCGCCTGATCGGGATATTGATTTTGGTATTGATTTGTTGCCGGGTACTCAGCCCATATCTATCCCTCCTTACCGTATGGCTCCTCCTGAGTTGAAGGATCAGTAACAGGAATTACTTGATAAGGGTTTCGTTCGACCCAGTGTCTCACCATGGGGTGCTCCTGTATTGTTTGTGAAGAAAACAGATGGTTCTATGCTCATGTGTATCAGTTGAACAAAGTCACAGTGAAGAACCAATATCCTTTGCCTCATATCGATGATCTATTTGACCAGTTTCAGGGCACACAGGTGTTTTCTAAGATTGATTTGTGCTTAGGTTATCACCAGCTAAAGATTCGGGAGCGGGATATCCCGAAGACCTGCTTTCAGGACTCTTTATGGTCATTACGAGTTCCTTGTCATGTCATTTGGGCTGACCAACACCCCAAAAACTTAAATGCATCTGATGCACAGTGTATTCAGGCCTCATATCGACTCATTTGTCATTATTTTCTTCTTGTATGCTCCCAGAGCTGGGAACATCACGAGCAGCACTTGAGGATAGTGCTTCAGACCCTGAGAGAAGAGAAATTATATGCAAAGTTTTCAAAAAGTGAGTTTTGGTTGAGTTTTGTGGCATTACCAGGCCCCGTGGTATCGAGTGAGGGCATTCGGGTAGATCCGAAGAAGGTGGAGGCCGCGCAGAATTGTCCCAGGCCCTCCTCAGCTACAGAGATCCGTAGTTCCTAGGCCTGGTAGGGTATTATCACCGTTTTGTGGAGGGGTTTTTGTCCTTCGCAGCCCCGATGACTAGATTGAATCAGAAGGGTGCCCAGTTCAGGTGGTCAAATGAGTGCGAGGCGAGCTTTCAGAAGCTCAAGACAGCCCTAACTACGGCACCAGTATTGGTTTTGCCCACGGGATCTAGGCCTTATAGTGTATATTGTGATGCTTCCCGCATCAGACTTGGCGTAGCGGAAAGGTCATAGCATATTCTTCGAGGCAATTGAAGATCCACGAGAAGAATTATCCAGTTCATGACTTATAGTCGGCATCCATTGTTCATGCCTTGAAGATCTGGAGGTATTATTTTTATGGTGTGACGTGTGAAATGTACACGGATCACAAGATCCTTCAGTACTTGTTCAAACAGAAATAGTTGAATTGAGACAACGGAGGTGGTTGGAGTTGTTGAAAGATTATGATGTTTTTATTTTATACCACCCAGGGAAGGCCAATGTGGTGAACGATGCATTGAGTAGAAAGTCCGCCAGCATGTGTAGTCTTGCATATATTCCAGTCAGCCAGAGAACGCTTGCCTTGGATGTTCAGGCCTTGGCAAATAGATTTGTGAGATTGGATATTTCTGAGCCCAGCAGAGTGTTGGATTGCACGGTTGCTCGTTCGTCATTGATGAAGCGTATCCGGGAGCGACAGATTGATGACCCCATTTATGTGTCCTGAGAGACACGGTGCAGAGGGGAGGTGCCAAGGAGATGACTTTGGGAGATGATGGCATATTGATGTTGCAGGGGCGAGTTTGTGTGCCCAATGTTGATGGTATTCGAGATTCGATCATAGCGGAGGCCCACATCTCTCGATATTCTATTCATCTGGGCGCCAGGGAGATGTATCAGGATTTGAGACAACATTATTGGTGGCGTAGAATGAAGAAAGACATTGTTGCATACGTGGCTCATTGTCTAAATTGTCAGTAGGTTAAGTGCGAGCATCTGAGGCCTGGTGGATTGCTTCAGAGGATTGAGATTCCCGAGTGGAAGTGGGAGAGAATCACCATGGATTTGTTATTGGCCTTCTGATGACTCGGAAGAAGTTTGATGCTATATGGGTTATTGTTAATAGGCTGACTAAGCCAGCGCATTTCATCAAAGTTGCCACCATTTATTCATCCGAGAGGTATGCAAAGATTTATATCAGGTAGATCGTTCGCCTTTATGGTCAGTCCAGGAGGACCATTCAGATTCTAGATGATATGCTCCGAGCTTGCGTTATTGATTTTGGAGGCTCATAGGACCAATTCTTGCCGTTAGCGGAGTTTTCCTGTAACAACAGCTACCAGTCAAGTATTCAGATAGCTCCATATGAGGCGTGGTATGGTAGGCGGTGTCGGTCCCCAGCCGGATGGTTTGAGCCGGGAGACGCTCAGCTATTGGGTACTGATTTGGTATAGGAGGCCATGGATAAGGTCAATATCATTCAGGATAGACTTCGGTTAGCTCAGTCCAGGAAGAAGTGTGTGGCAGACCGTAAGGTCAGGGATGTTGCTTTCATGGTTGGTGAGCGAGTATTGCTCCGTGTATCGCCTATGAAGGGCGTGCTGAGCTTTGGGAATAAGGGCAAGCTTAGTCCTAGGTATATTGGCCCATTTGGGATTCTTGACCGTGTGGGGAAGGTGGCTTATAGGTTTGCCTTGCCGCCTAGCTTGTCAGCTGTGCATCCGATTTTTCATGTATCCATGCTTCGGAAGTATCACGGTGATCCCACCCACGTGTTAGATTTCAGCACTGTCCAATAGGACAAGGATCTGTCATATGAGGAGGAGCCGGTGGATATTTTAGACCGACAGGATCGACAGTTGAGGTCGTAGAGTTTTCCTTCAATGCATGTTCAGTGGAGAGGTCAGCCTCCTGAGGCATCGACCTGGGAGTCCGAGTTTGATATGCGGAGCCGTTATCCTCGTCTATTCCCCGACTTAGCTACTTCCTTCTTTTATCCTTTCGAGGACGAACGGTTATATTAGAGGTGGAGGATATGACGACCCAGAGAGTCATCACCGTAATTTTCCCTTTCCTTGTGTCTTTAAGGCCTTGAAAACCTCTTATTGGGTTGCCTCGATTTGCAATGCACAGTCCGAGCGCGAAGCCGGAAAAGTTTTATGTGAAAATATTAAAATTTCGTGTTAAAAACTATGAATTTTGATACCAATATTTCTATGGTTGACTTTGGTCAACGCTTTGGGTAAACAGGCCCAGACCCGTGATGTGACAGCCTCGGAGGGTCCGTAATTAAATTTGGGACCCGGGCGTATTCGCAGAATCGAAATCCGAGATCCCTGGCCCGAGGAAAAGGTAATTGTATCGGGCTCGTATTTTGGTTCCGACACCTGGTACAAGTCATAAATAATTGTTAAGCTCTATTCAATGAAGTTTAATTTGAATCGGACGTCGTTTGACGTGTTCCGTACTTGAAAATGGAAATTATGATTTTGATGCTTAATTCTATGTAAATGGTGTTATTTGGCGATTTGATCGCACGAGTAAGTTCGTAGGATGTTGTTAAGTCGCTGTGTGTGTTGGGATATGAGCCTCGAGGGATCGGGGATGATTCAGAGGCGGTTCGGGATGGTTTTAACTTAGGCAAAATATCAGGTTCAGGGTTGCAGGCACCAGTGCGGCCGCATACCATTTCCATGCGGTCCACCTGGGGGTGCGCTACCGCGTCACTTCTTGTGCGGTCTGCCTGGCTGGGTTTAGAGAGGGGGTAGTTCCAGGTCCACCAGTGCGGCCGCGAACATTTCCACGCGGTCCGCGCTGGGGGCCGCGCGGCCGCGTCACTTCTTGTGTGGTCCGCCTGGGTAGGTTCAGAGAGCCTCATTTTCTTCCCTCTCGATGCGGCCGTAGTGCGTTTTTTCGGTCTGCACCAGCCCTTCCCTGAAGTATATATATCCAAAATTTCAGCCATTTTCCACTGTTCACAAGCCCAAAACCTCTGCGTCACTACTCCATCTAGGTTAGGCTTGGCACTTACTGTGTACCGCTGTGGTGTACTCATGCTACTCTTCTGCACACTTTCGTTGTGCAAGTCCAGGTACTTCAGATCAGACGCGCTATTAGAGTTTTCGGAGCTATTTTTGGGGGCATGAGGTATGCATCTGCCGCGTCCGCAGAGCCGAGGAGCCTCCCTCTATCCTGCCTTTAGTTAGTAGTTTTACCTATGTATTTCCCTCGTTGTTGACTTTTCTCGATGTTAGAGCCATGTGTTATACTTTACTCTTAACCTGTGTTGCCCGTGGGTTTCCGGGTCTTGGAGGTTTTACGTTATTTTGAGTCGACATGTATGTTCCAGGCAGAACTCTATACATTATCTTATGCTATCTATGTTTTATTTATCGTTTCCGCAAAGATTGTTGAATTTCCGCAGTGTGTCAGGCTACCTAGTCGCAAAGACTAGGTGCCTTCATGACAGGTTCACGATTAGTGAACTAGGGTCGTGAAATTTTTTGACTCGTTCGAGGACGAACATCTGTTTAAGAGGGGGAGAATGTAACGATCCGGCCTGTCGTTTTGAGAGTTATATCCCCATATACCCTATCTATGCTTATTTATGTGTTGTGCAGCTATGTTGAGTTATATTGAGTTAGTATGTTTGTGTTCGGAGTAGTTTTGGAGTGAAATTATCACTTAGTCTCTTAGTAAGAAAGCTAAGTTAGAAAAGTCAGCCGGAAGTTAACTTATGAGTAAACTAAATCAGATTTGGATTTTTCTGAGTCGATTAGCTTGCTTAGGTGATTTTAGACTTAGGAGTGTGTCCGAAATATAATTTGAATGTTCGTGGTAGAATTAGGCTTAAATTGGCGAAAGTTGGACGTTTAGAAATTCTTAGACTTGAATTCGAGGTGCTTTGGTGTTGTTTTGGCTATTTTGGAGGTTCGACTAAGTTCATGTAATGATATATGACTTGTTGGAATTATTGGTTGGAGTCTTGAGTGTCTCGGGTAAATTTTTGATAGGTTTGGGTTTCCAAGCATAAATGATATCATATTGAACAAACGAGCTCAAATTTCTTTTTTGATTGAAGCATTAGATCTATATCGTAATTACGGACCCATAGCAAAAAGAATGGTCTAATTTGGAAATTGTATGAGGATTTTATGGCCATTTACTAAATATTTTGTTGCCAAATTTTTCAGTTTAATTACGCAATTGCCACTGGCAACGTAGTTAAAAGCCTGTATTATTTACAAATATTAAAACCTACATATATCATTCAATATAAGGTGAAATTGAGTGATTTAAAAGCCTAACTTGATTAGAATTTCACAAGGAATCTATTGGAGATACAAAATATGATTTTTGGGTCGTTTGGTACGAGAAAAGAGAGAGAATAGCTGGAAGAAAAATATATAAAACTAGGGTTTGATTATTCTATCATATTTTGAGTTGGGGAGCTCGGATTTGTGTGATTTTGGAGGCGATTTTGACCATATAGATTAGGGTAAGTGTTCTCTACTTTTGGCTACGTTTAATGGGTCTATCTTCGTTTTTGGATTTGATTGATAATTTCAAGGTGAAATTGAGGGAGTTACGGTTACTCGGGAGAGAACGAAGTTGATGATTATATTATCTTTGACTAATTCCGAGATATGGGCCTGGGGGCTGGGTTTTGGACGATTTCGGATTATTTTTATATTTTGTATTTTTTTTTGGGGAATTCGATTCTTTAGACTATGTTGATGGTAGTAATTTGATTATGGTTAGAATCAGAGCTTTTGGAGACTGAGTCTAGAGACGAGGGCATCCTGGAGTAGGATTTTAAGTGATTGAGGTAAATAATAGTTTTAACTCTGGATTTGAGGGTATTGACCCGGAGAAAGTAATATCATCTGATTTTTTTTTGTGATACCCATGCTAGGTGATGGGCGTGTGGGTTTGCACCGTGAGGGATTGAGACTTGGTCCGTCCAGTGAGGTTGCGAGGCCTAATAGCTATTATCTGTGGTTATGTGTTTACTTGTTGAACTTTTTTGCCTTCATGTTAGAGACCATGCTTAGGCTATTCATGCTCATATTATTTGTACTCAGTCATAGAAATTATTGTACATGTTTATCTCAATCTCTATTATTTGCTAATATATTGTGATACTTGATATGGGATGTGTCACCTTATTTGTTGATGATTGTGAGGCTAGTGAGGTACATGACTTAGTGAGGCCGAGGGCCTGAAGTTTGTGAGGATATTGATACCATAGCGCGTGGGTTGTCTGCGTAGCACGTGAGTTGACCGTGCGGGTCCAGGTATTGATACCATAGCGCGTGATTTGTTCGCGTAGCACGTGAGCTGACCGTGAAGATCCAGGAATTGATATGGTAGCACGTGAGTTGTCTGTGCTTAGTTCTTGGGCGTTGGGAGCCCCTCCAGAGTCTGTACCCACCCCAGTGAGCGCAAAATATTGAGTGTTGAGTGCTAGTATTGAGTGGTGGAGTGACATTGCTGTGAATTTGCATCTACTTTTGTTGTTGCTGCATTTATCTGTTAAATTTCTTTGTGGTATTTACTGAGTTATAGAATTTTCCTGTTTATTTTTAAATTTTGAAAATAGTAATTGGACTATTCTACTTAGCTCGTCACCACTGCTGAGTTCCTTAGTTATTTCTGTTACTACTGAGGTGGTAATACACATAGTACACCTTGCACTTTATGTGCAGATCCGGGTGAGTTAGAGCGCGACGATCGTTGATTTCAGGACGGCTATCTATGTAGATTGCAAAGTAGCTGCCAGCGTCCGCATGATCTTGTTACTTTTTTTGTCATTTCTTCTTTTGGACAGTTAGCCAGTTTATATATCTTAGTTTATCGTTTTAGGCGCTCATGACTTAGTGACACCCCGATGCTTGGGACTCATTTTTTTGTATTTTATATTATTTATATTTAGAGTTGGTTTCGTTTATCATGAATTAAATTATTGAAAATATTTGATTAAATTCTTATAATCAAATTAGTAGTAATATTTTGGGAATTGGCTTGCCTTGTGACACGATAGGCACCATCACGACCATGGTTAGATATTGGGTTGTGACACCTGCGTTATATTCGGCAGTTTTTTTGAGAAATGAGAGTAAAAGTATGAAGGGTGGTGCCGTACAGTTGTTGATTCACTGGCTTTCTTTTATTAATATTAGATATTCAGTTTCCATTTCTTGTTCGTTGGACTTATAAATGAACTGTTACACCCCCAGCATGTCCCCTCCCCATTAACTATTTAAATTTTGTTATTTGTTCGGTATTGCGCATATATCTGTACAGGTTGATTTTGGTAGTCCGCTTTAGCCTCGTCACTACCTCACTGGGTTAGGTCGGGCACTTACTAGCACATGGGGTCGGTTGTGCTGAGACTACACTTCTGTGCCTTTTTGTGCACATGTCAAGATACAGCTTACGGACCGCAGCACTAGTTAGGGGGCCCGTCTTCAGTCCAGAGACTTCGAGGTAATTCGCTGGCGTTCGTGGGCCCCGAGTCTCATCTATTTCTTTTCGTTTAATTTCATTATATCGGAACAATCTTGTTATGTATTTTCCTTCAGACTCATGTTTTTAGTACTCTTTTAGTAGTCCGTAAGTAGTGACACCAGATACTGGGTAGAGGCATGTTACAAATTTCCGCATTTTACTATTGATGTTTTTGCAAAAAGTCTTCCGCTTGGTTTTAATTAATTATTTTAGTTATTATACTGTTTAGATTGAAGTTTTATGAAATGTTTTAAAAAGGGTTGGCTTGCCTAGCTCCGACACTAGGCGCCATCACAACTCTCGATGGTAGAAAAAATCCGGGTTGTAACAAGTTGGTATCCGAGCACTAGGTTACTTGGGTCTCACAACTCACGGACAAGCTTGGTAAAGTCATAGGGATCGATACGTAGATGTCTGTATTTATACTCCAGAGGCTACAGAGTGAGGAAAAATTTCACTTTGTTCTTTCTTGTCGTGCGATTCTATCTCTCAAATATTGATTGTCGTTCTACTCTGTTCTTCTGCAGATGGCAAGAACACGTACATCTTCTTCTTCAGTGCAGCAGCCCGAACCCCAAGCAGCAGCTCCCGCGAGGGGCAGGGACAGGGGCTGAGGCTGTAGTAGGGGCAGAGCTCAGCCGCAGGCAGCAGTTCCATAGATGGAGCCTCATATTTATTTTGATGAGGAGGTTCCAGCCCCACCAGCTCCAGTGGAGAGGTCAGCCTCCTGAGGTATCGACCTGGGAGATCGAGTCTGATATGCTGAGCCGTTATCCTCATCTGTTCCCCGACTGAGGTACTTCTTTGGCTTGTTTGTTCGAGGACGAACGATTATTTTAGAGGTAGAGGATGTGACGACACAAAGGGTCATCACCGGAATTCTCCCTTTCATTGTGCTTCTGAGTCCTTGAAAACCTCTTATTTGGTTGCCTCGATTTTCATGCACAATTCAGGAGCAAAGACAAAAATGTTTTATGCGAAAATACTTGAATTTGGTGTAAAAAACTATGAATTTTGATAATAATATTACTATAGTTGACTTTGGTCAACATTTTGGGTAAACGGACCCAGACCCTTAATGTGATTGCCCCGGATGGTCCGTAGGAAATTTTGGGACCCGACTGTATTCCCGGAATCAAAATACGAGGTCCTAGGCCCGAGTATGGAATTTTTCCGTGAAATTGTTTTCTGAAAATGCTTAAGGAAAAATGAAAATGAGATTTGATCAAAAGCAATGGTATCGGGGTCGTATTTTGGTTTCAACGCTCGATACAAGTCTTAAATGAGACTTAAGTGTTATCTATAAAGTTTGGTTGAATACGGACGTCTTTTGACGTGTTGCGGACTAAAAATGTAAAATTTGAAAGTTTTGAACTTTGAATTGAAAATCATGAGTTTTAGAGGTTGATTCTTTGATTTTGATGTTGTTTTGGCGATTTGATCGCCCGAGCAAGTTCGTAGGATGATATTTAGTTAGTGTGTATGGTTGGTTGGGAGCCCCGAGGGCGCTGGAGTGATATTAGGGGTGGTTCAGGGTGTTTGTTCTTGAAAAACTTAGCAGATTTTCTGCTATTTTTGCACAAGTCCTTTCCTCTATGCGATAACATAGAGTCCCTTATCAACCCTCCCATTTTGTTCAATGCGATTGACTTCCTTAGTACGTGATCACATAGCTTGGCCAGCCTCTTCAATGCTATCGCATCCCCTTTTACGCGATCACACAGCATTAAGCCCCACCTGGAACTCTGGCTTCCCTCTCTTCTATGAGTTCGCATGACCTTGTATGCGATTCGCATAAGCTAGCTTCCCACTCCGCTATGTGATTGAATCAGTGGCCCTGCGATCGCATACACCAAATTCTCCCAGTGATTTTAACAGCCTCAAAACAGAACAGTGACGGGATTTCTTCCGAAATTCTCACACGAGCTCTCCCTAAAATCCTCTATTGTACAAAATTCAAGCTCCCATTTCTTAATAGTTCATTGGATAAGTAATACTAACTTCATTTCTTCTTGCTTCCTTCATCGAAACATCAATTTTCTAACCCAAAAACATGAAATCATGGTAGAAATTAGGGCTTTTGGATAGAGTTAGGTTTTTTGAAAATTTTGGGCGATTGAACCTCAATTTGGAATGGAACCTTAAAACAAATCATATATTTGGATTTGTGGGGTCATGGGTAATCGGAATTTGGTTCGAGCCTCGAGTTTGGACCATGTGGGTCCGGTGGAGGATTTTGGTGTCTTGGAAGAAAGTTAGAAAATGCATTTCTACGCTAGGAAATTGTATCCTTGTGCTATTATTGATGATATTGAATCAATTTATGTTAGATATTGTTGGTTCAGGGTCAAATTCTAGAGGAAAGGCTATTGTTGAGCTTTGAGTTGCTATTTTCGGATTCGAGGTAAGTGTTTGATTTAACTTTGGCTTGAGGGAATAAGATTATGATAATATTTGCTATGTGCTATGCGGAGTCGGTGTATAGGTATGGTGACGGTTATCTATGCACCCGAGTCTAGCATCACCGTGAGTCATAATTGCTGTTAAAATTTTGAAAGAAATGAAAATTTTTGATAATTACTTGGTAAATGCACTATGAAGTGATAGTTGAGAAGTAAATGAGCTAAAGAAGGAATTTTGGTATTTTTTCCTTGCCGGGACTTGTTGTAGAGTTGTTCTCCCTTGCCGGGATATTTTATCTTGTTGTATATTCCTTTTTCGTTTGGTTGTGACCGTTGATTGGGTGAGGAAGAGAGAGATTATGCACGAAGGGTCTTTTAGTGCCATGTTTTGATAATTTTGCACGAAGGGTCTTTTCGTGCCATGTAATGATAATTATGCACGAAGGGTCTTTCCGTGCCATGTTTCTTGATTATTTGAGCACGAAGGGTCATTCCGTGCCTTGATGTGAGAGTTATATGAGGAACGCACGAAGGATGATGTCCTGCACTATGTATTGAGAGTAAAAGTATGAAGGGTGATGCCGTGCGTTATATTTGATAGTTTTAGTGAGAAGTGAGAGTAAAAGCACGAAGGGTGGTGCCATGCATTTGTTGATTCACTGGTTTTCTTTTATTAATGTTAAATATTTAGTTTCCATTTCTTATTCGTTGGACTTATAAATGAACTTTTATACCCCCCCAGCATGTCCCCTCCCCATTCGTTGTATAAAATTTGTTATCTGTTCGTTATTGTGCATATATCTGTACAGGTTGATTTTCGTAGGTCAGGTTTAGCCTCGTCACTACCTCTCCGGAGTTAGGCCGGGAACATACCAGCACATGGGGTCGATTGTGTTGCTACTACACTACTGTGACCTTTTATGCACAGGTCAGGATACAACTTACGGACCGCAATAGTAGTTAGGTAGCGCGCCTTCAGTTCAGAGACTTCGAGGTAGTTCGCTGGCGTTCGCGGGGCCTGAGACTCATCTATTTCTTTCTGTTTGTTTTCGTTGTATCAAAACGAACTTGTTATGTATTTTCCTGCAGACTGATATTTTTAGTACTCTTTTAGTAATCCATGAGTAGTGACACTAGATACTAGGTAGAGGCATGTTACAAATTTCCGCATTTTACTATTGTTATTTTTGCTAAAAGTCTTCCGCGTAGTTTTAATTAATTATTTCAGTTATTATACTATTTAGACTGAAGATTTGTGAAATGTTTTAAAAAGGGTTGGCTTGCCTAGCTCCGAGAGTAGGCACCATCATGACTCCCGATGGTGGAAAAAATTCGGGTCGTGATAAGTTGGTATCAGAGCACTAGGTTACTTGGGACTCACAACTCACGGACAAGCTCGATAGAGTCTGAGGGATCGGTACGGAGAGTCTGTATTTATCCCCCAAGGCTACAGATTTAGGAAAAATTTCACTTTGTTCTTTCTTGTCGTGCGATTCTGTCTCTCAAATATTGATTGTCGTTCTACTCTATTCTTTCGCAGATGGCGAGAACACGTGCTTCTTCTTCATCTATGCAGCAGTCTGAGCCCCCAACAACAGCTCCCACGAGGGGAATGGGCCGAGGATGTGCCAGAGGCCGTGGCAGGGGCAGATCTCAGCCCTAGGCAACAGTTAAAGAGGTGGGCCTCATATTGATTTTGATGAGGAGGTTCCAGTCCCATTAGCTCCAGTGGGCCCAGTTCATGTCCCAGGAGGGGTTCTGTTTTCCCCAGATCTCCATGATGCCCTCGTCCGTATAGCAGACTTTATGGACAGTGTCGCTAAAGCGGGCTTGCTGCCAGTAGCACCAGCTTCCCATGCTGGAGGAGGGGTTTAGACTCCTGCCACACGTACTCTAGAGCAGGTAGCCCCCGAACTCAGGTTCCAGTGGTTCAGCCCATAGTGGCAGCTCAGACAGGTATTACCGATCAAGCCGGAGATGGGACGACCATGTCTTCGGATGCTTTGTGGATACTTGATCTGTTCTCCAAGATTTTCACCACCACTTTCAGCTGTGCTTCATCGGAGGATCCGCTGGATTTTCTGTTCAGTTTTCACGAGATCCTCAGGACTGTGGGTATAGTGGAGATCAATGGGGTCGATTTTTGCACCTTCAGGCTCTCAGGATCCGCCAAGACTTGGTGGAGAGATTATTGCCTATCTAGACCAGCAGGGTCTCCAGCTTTGACATGGGACCAGTTTGCGTAGTTATTTTTGGAGATGTTTCTCCCCGTCACTTAACGGGAGGCACTTCGCAGATAGTTTGAGCGCCTCCAGCAGGGCACAATGACAATTACACAGTATGAGACTAGATTTATTGATTTGGCAAGCCATGCAATCATAACACTCCATACGGAGCGAGAGAGGTTGCGGAGGTTCATTGATGGATTGATTCAGCCGATTCGCCTTCAGATGGCTATGGGAGTTAGCAGTGATATTTCCTTTCAGGAGGCGGTCATTGCGGCCCACCGGGTAGAGATGGCATTGGTTCGAGGAGGTAGTCAGAGTTCAGACAAGAGGCCTCAACATTCTGGTATATTTAGTGGTACCCTCATATAGAGGTAGGGATTCCTATATAGAGGCCACTCAGAGGCCATTCCAGTCGACACTTCAGGTTCTCACGGCACTCCAAGCGTGGCGGTCCTCAGCAGTATTATTCGGATCAGCAGACTTTCAGCTCAACACCAGCCCCCATCAGTGCATCGCCACTTAAGAGCTTCAAGGGGGGCATACCGATCGACAGGGCCAGCAGTCTCAGCCGTCGAGGGCATGTTATGGTTGTGGTGACCCAGGTTATATTGTCAGGTTTTGCTGTCAAGCCTCGATTAGTTCTCAGCAGCAGGGTCCTTAACCCACAATTCAGGCAGCAAGTGATCCACAGGCCGCCCATCCAGCTAAAGGCGGGGGTAAAGATCATAGAGGTGGAGGTAGAGACCATAGAGGTGGATACCAGACAGACAGAGGTAGGGGTCATCCCGTAGCATGTCCCATAGATACAATTCAGGGAGGTGGGGGACATCCCCATTGTTATGCATTGCTAGCCAAGCCAGAGGCCAAGTCATCTGATGTTGTGATTACAGGTACTATCTATGATAGGGGTGCTTCAGTATTATTTGATCCGGATCTACTTATTTTTATGTATCATCCTATTTTGCACCCTATTTGATCATGCCTATTGAGGCTTTGGGTATTCTGTATATGTGTCCTCACTATTTGGTGATTCTATTGTGGTCGACCGAGTGCATCATTCTAGTGTGGTGGTATTTGAGGATCTTAAGACCCGTGTAGACTTACATCTTTTAGACATGGTGGACTTTGATGTTATATTGGGGATGGACTAGTTGTCCCCGCATCATGCCATTTTGGATTGTCACGCCAACACCGTGACTTTGGCCTTGCCATATTTTCCCCGACTTGAGTGGAGGGGGACCCTAGGTCATGCCATCCGTAGTGTTATTTTGTATGTCAACGCTCGATGTATGGTTGAGAAGGGGTGCCTAGCATATTTGGCATATGTTCGCGACTCCAGCGCAGAGGTTCAATCTATCGACTCTATTCCTATTATTCGGGAGTTCCCCGAGGTTTTTTTCCTTCAGACCTATCGGGTATGCCGCCCGAAAGGGATATTGATATTTGTATTGATCTGGCTCCTAGCACACATCCTATTTCCATTCTGCCCTATCGCATGGCCCCTCTAGAGTTGAAAGAGTTGAAGGAGCAGCTTCAGGACTTGCTTGATAAAGGTTTCATTAGACCCAGTGTATCGCCTTGGGGTGCACCAGTGTTGTTTGTGAAGAAAAAGGACGGGTCAATGAGGATGTGCATTGATTACCGGCAGTTGAACAAGATGACGATAAATAACAAGTATCCACTGCCGAGGATTGACGATCTGTTCGACCAGCTTCAGGGTGCTAGGTTGTTCTCGAAGATAGATTTGAGGTCTGGTTATCATCATCTTAGGATTAGGGTGTCTGATGTCCTTAAGATGGCATTTCGCACTAGGTATGGGAATTATGAGTTTTTGGTCATGTCATTTGGGTTGGCCAATGCCTCGGCAGCATTCATGGAGTTAATGAACCGAGTGTTCAGGCCCTACTTGGATTTTTTTGTGATTGTATTCATTGATGACATCTTGATATACTCCTACAGTCAGGAGGAGCATGTGCAGCACCTCAGAGTGGTTCTTCAGACTCTGAAGGATAGTTGTACGCCAAGTTCTCGAAGTGCGAGTTTTGGTTGAGTACATTCGCACCTGGGTCATGTCGTATCGGTAGAGGGTATTCAGGTGGACCCAAAGAAGATAGAGGTAGTCAAGAACTGGCCTCGACCAGCTTCAGCTATAGAGATTCGGAGCTTCTTGGGGTTAGCTGGTTACTACAGATGTTTCATGGAGGGGGTTTTTATCCATCCTATCCCCGATGACTAGACTGATCCAGAAAGGTACCCAGTTCAGGTGGTCAAATGAGTGTGAGGCGAGCTTCTAAAAGCTCAAGACAGCTCTAATTACGGCACCGGTATTGGTTTTGCCCACGGGATTTGGGTCTTATACTGTTTATTGTGATGCTTCCTGTATCGAGCTTGGCAGTGTTGATGCAGAATGGCAAGGTCATAGCATATGCTTCGAGGCAGCTGAAGATCCACGAGAGGATTATCCAGTTCATGACCTAGAGTTGGCAGTTATTGTTTATGCTTTGAAGATCTGGAGGCATTATTTGTATTGTCTGACGTGTGAGGTCTACACGGATCACAAGAGCCTTCAGTACTTGTTCAAGTAGAAAAAGTTGAATTTGAGACATCGGAGGTGGATGGAGTTGCTAAAAGACTATGATGTTTGGTGGATGCAGTGAGTAGGAAGTCCGCCAGCATGGGTAATATTGCCTATATTCCAGTCTTCCAGAGACCGCTTGCCTTGGATGTTCAGGCCTTGGTCAATAGATTTGTGAGATTGGATATTTCTGAGCCCAGCATGGTGTTAGCTTGCACGGTTTCTCGTTTTTCATTGATGGAGCGTATTCGGGAGCGGCAGTTTGATGATCCCCATTTGTGTGTCCTAAGAGACACGATGTAGCGAGGAGGTGCCATGTAGATGAATATAGGAGATGACGTCGTATTGAGATTGCAGGGGCGAGTTTGTGTGCCCAATTTGATGGTATTCAGGAGGTGATCTTAGCGGAGGCCCACTGTTCTCAGTATTCTATTCACCCGGGCGCCGCGATGATGTATCAGGATTTAAAACAACATTATTGGTGGCACAGAATGAAGAAAACATTGTTGCATATGTGGCTCGTTGTCTGAATTGAAAGCAGGTTAAGTACGAGCATCATAGGATTGAGCTTCCCAAGTTGAAGTGGGAGAGAATCACCATGGATTTTGTTACTGGCCTTCCGATGACTCGAAAGAAGTTTGATGCTATATGGGTCATTATTGATAGGCTGACCAAGTCAGCACATTTTATCCCAGTTTCCACCATCTATTATTTCGGACCAGGCTCCGCAGTTTACCTCGCATTTCTGGAGAGCGGTGCAGCATGAGGCACCCAGATCTAGTTGAGTACAGCATTTCACCCCCAGACGGATGGTGAGTCCAAGAGGACTATTCAGATTCTTGAGGATATGCTCTGATCTTGCGTTATTGATTTTGGAGGCTCGTGGGACCAGTTCTTGCCTTTAGCATAGTTTTCCTACAACAACAGCTGCCAGTCCAGTATTCCAATGGCTCCGTATGAGGTGTTGTATGGTAGGCGGTGTGGGTCCCCAATTGGATGGTTTGAGCCAGGAGAGGCTCGGTTATTGGGTACAGATTGAGTACAGGAGGCCTTGGATAAGATCAAGATCATTCAGTATAGACTTTGATCAGCTCAATCTAGGAAGAAGAGTTATGCAGCTCGTAAGGTCAGGGATGTTGCTTTCATGGTTGGTGAGCGAGTATTGCGCCTATGAAGGGCGTGATGAGATTCGGGAAGAAGGTCAAGCTTAGCCCTAGGTTTATTGGCCCATTTGAGATTCTTGACCGTGTGGGGAAGGTGGCTTATAGACTTGCCTTGGCGCCTAGTTTGTCATCCGTGCATCCGGTTTTTCATGTATCCATGCTTCAGAAGTATCACGGTGATCCCGACCACGTGTTAGATTTTAGCACTGTCCAATTGGACAAGGATCTATCATATGAGGAGGAGCTAGTGGCTATTTTAGACCAGTACGATCGACAGTTGAGGTCGCGAAGGTTTCCTTCAGTGCGTGTCCAGTGGAGAGGTCAACCTCCTGAGGCATCGACCTGGGAGTTCGAGTCTGATATGTGGAGCAGCTATCCCCATTTGTCTCCCGACTCAGGTATTTCTTTCTTTTGTCCGTTCGAGGACGAACAGTTGTTTTAGAGGTGGGGGATGTGACGACCCAAAGGGTCATCACCGTAATTCTCCCTTTATTTATGCTTTTGAGACCTTAAACCCTCTTATTTGGTTGCCTCGATTAGCGTGCGCAGTCCGGGGACGAAGCCGGAAATTTTTATGTGGAAATATTTGAATTCTATGTTAAAAACTATGATTTTTGTAATAATATTGCTGAAGTTGACTTGAGTTAATATTTTGGGTAAACGGACCCGGACCCGTGATGTGACGGTCCCGGAGAGTCCGTAGGAAATTTTGGGACCCGAGCGTATTCCCGAAATCGAAACCCGAGGTCCAAAGCCCGAGTACAGAATTTTTTCGTAAAATTGTTTTTTGAAAATGCTTAAGGAAAAATTAAAATGAGATTTGATCAAATGTAATGGTATCGGGCTCGTATTTTTCTTTCGACACCCAGTACAAGTCTTAAATGAGCCTTAAGCTCTATCTATAAAGTTTGGTTGAAAACGGCATCATTTGACGTGTTTCAGACTAAAAATGGAAAATTTGGAAGTTTTGAACTTTGAAATGAAAATCATGAGTTTGAGAGGTTGATTCTTTGATGTTGATGTTATTTTGGCGATTTGATCGCCCAAAAAAGTTAGTAGGATGATATTGACTTAGTGTGTATGGTTGGTTGGGAGCCTCGAGGGCTCGAGCGTGATTTCGGAGGTGTTTTGGGGTGTTTTGCTCTTGAAAAACTTAGCAGATTTTCTGCAATTTTTGCACAGGTCCTTTCCTCTATGCGATCGCATAGGCTTCTCTGCGATCGCATAGAGTCCCTTATCAGCCCTCCCATTTTGTTCCATGTGATCGCATTCCTTAGTACGCAATCGCATAGCTTGGCCAGCCTCTTCAATATGATTGCATCCCCTTCTACGCGATCACACAACATTAAGCCCCACTTGGAACTCTGGCTTCCCTCTCTTCTATGCGTTCGCATGACCTTGTATGCGACCGCATAAGCTAGCTTCCCACTCCCCTATGCGAGCGCATCAGTTGCCCTGCGGTCGCATATACCAAAATCGCCCAATGATTTTTAAAGCCTAAAAACAGAACAGTGACGGGATTTCTTCCCAAATTCTCACACGAGCTCTCCCTAAAATCCTCTAGTGGACAAAATTCAAGCTCCCATTTCTTCGTAGTTCATTGGGTAAGTAATCCTAACTTCATTTCTTCTTGCTTCCTTCATCTAAACATCAATTTTCTAACCCTAAAATATGAAATCATGGTAATAATTAGAAACTTTGGGTGGAGTTAGGTTTTTTGAAAATTTTGGGCGATTCAACCTCAATTTGGGGTCGAATCTTAAAATAAATCATATATTTGGACTCGTGGGGTTACGGGTAATCAGAATTTGGTCCGAGCCTCGAGTTTTGACCATGTGAGCCTGGTGGCGGATTTTGGTATTTTTGGAAGAAAGTTAGAAAATGTCTAAGCTAGGAAATTGTATCCTTGTGCTATTATTGATGATATTGAATAATTTATGTCAGATATAGTTGGTTCGGGGTCAAATTCTAGAGGAAAGGCGATAGTTGAGCTTTGAGTTTCTATTTTCGGATTCAAGGTAAGTGTTTGATCTAACTTTGGCTTGAGAAAATAAGATTAGGATAATATTTTCTATGTGCTATGTGGAGTCGGTGTATAGGTATGGTAGCAGTTACCTATGCGCCCAAGTCTAGCATGACCGTGAGTCATAGTTGATTTTAAAATTTCGAAAGAAGTGAACAATTATGATAATTACTTGTTAAATGCACTATGAAGTGATAGTTGAGAAGGAAATGAGCTAAAGAAGGAATTTTGGTATTTTTCCCTTGCCGGGACTTGTTGTAGAGTTGTTCTCCCTTGCCGGGATATTTTATCTTATTGTATATTCCATTCCCGTTTGGTTGTGACCGTTGATTAGGCGAGGATTCAAAGATTATGCACGAAGGGTATTTCCGTGCCATGTTTCGATAATTTTTCACGAAGGGTCTTTCCGTGCCACATTTTGATAATTATGCACGAAAGGTCTTTCTGTGCCATGTTTCTTGATTATTTGAGCACAAATTGTCATTCCATGCCTTGATGTGAGAGTTATGTGAGGAAAGCATGAAGGGTGATGACGTGCACTATGTATTGAGAGTAAAAGCACGAAGGATGATGTCGTGCGTTATATTTGACAGTTTTGGTGAGAAATGAGAGTAAAAGCACGAAAGGTGGTGCCATGCAGTTGTTGATCCACTGGCTTTCTTTTATTAATGTTAAATATTTAGTTTCCATTTCTTGCTTGTTGGACTTATAAATGAACTGTTACACCCCAGCATGTCCTCTCCCCATTCGCTATTTAAATTTTGTTATATGTTCGTTATTGTGCATATATCTGTATAAGTTGATTTTGGTAGGTCCAATTTAGCCTCGCCACTACCTCGCCAGGGTTAGGGCGGACACTTACCAGCACATGTGATCGGTTGTGCTGATACTACATTACTATGCCTTTTTGTGCATAGGTCGGGATACAGCTTACGGACCGCAGCAGTAGTTAAGGAACGCGCCTTCAGTCTAGAGACTTCGAGGTAGTTCGCTGGCGTTCGACGGCCCTGAGTCTCATCTATTTCTTTCCGTTTGTTTTCATTGTATCGAAACAGACTTGTTATTTATTTTCCTTCAGACTGATATTTTTAGTACTCTTTTAATAGTCTGTGAGTAGTGACACAAGATACGGGGTAGAGGCATATTACAAATTTTCGCGTTTTACTATTGTTGCTTTTGCTAAAAGTCTTCCGCGTGGTTTCAATTAATTGTTTCAGTTATTATACTATTTAGATTGAGGTTTTGTGAAATATTTAAAAAGGGTTGGCTTGCCTAGCTCCGATAGTAGGCGTCATCACGACTCCCGATGGTGGGTAAAATCCGGGTCGTGACAAGAGGGGTTGCTCTGATGGTAAGCATCCTCCACTTCTAACCAATAGGTTGTGAGTTCGAGTCTTCTCAAGAACAAGGAGGGAAGTTCTTGGAGGGAAAGATGTCGGGGGTCTATTTGGAAACAACCTCTCTACCCCAGGGTAGGTGTAAGGTCTGCGTACACACTACTCTCCCCAAACCCCACTAAGTAGGATTATATTGGATTGTTGTTGTTGTTATTGTAATGTTCAAAGGTGAATTTCTTAATATATTATGGACCACTAAAAAGGCCAAAATATATAATATCAAACTATCAATTAATATCAAACAATAAAAAAAATCAATTTAAGTGGACCAAAGAGAGTAATATCTATGTGATTTTTTAAACTTATGTACTTATGCAAAGTGCATACCGATCCTTAGCGAAATGTTGTCCACTTTTTTATCCTTTGAAATAGAGTTTACCCTCGACAAAATCATCATTTAAATTTTCTCCTAATATTTAGGAGTTTTAAATCAACTAAAACTTTGAAGTGTTATATAGAAAGTCCTAATACGTAGGATATTAAAATTAATTAAATCTTTATCTTATATAAATTAAAATATTCACTTATTCTTGTATTTACGTAGACCTAAAAATTACAAATTACAAATTACGAACATACATATATGACTTTGATAACCATTTCAAAGTTCCAATTGGATGTACACTTCTTTTCTAATATTTGAATACTTAAATTATTGTATACATGTAAAATTTTATAATTATTTTCTCTAAAAACATACTTCTATCTTTAAATTTTAAAGTGTAGTCCATATTTTGATTACCTATAACTTAAATATTTTCTGAAAATTATATCGTACTATGAATAATTGTAAAAGATAATATGTTAAACAATATGGGAGAAAAAGATGAAAAAATAATGATAAACTATATATACAACCTACTAAAGTCTATCATCAAAGAATTAAACATATACTCCATAGTTTGACTGCCTATAACTCTTAACTGACCATAACAATTTATACTACTATGAATCATTCTAAAAGTTTAGTTTTGTGAAAAATAATAGAGAAAAGAAATGGAACAAATAAGAAATATAAATATACAACTCACTGGAAACAAGGTAAGATATTCTTAATTCTATATTTATATAACTAAAATAATGTACAATTTTCTCTATATTCTTCTTAATTCTAACCAAATATAAGGATTTTTTCAACGTTAATTCTAACAAAATATATAAGATGAATAAATTATTATTATTATTATTATTATTATAATTATTAATAAAATTATCTTTGTTATAAATAGAACTCTAATTAGAGTGAATGTCTATCTTATAGAAGAGTTTTACTTTGAGGCTAAGTCTTTTCTATGCCTATAAATAGAGGGGTCTTACCCCATTGTAAATCATCCCTAAGTATCAATAAGAATACTCCTCTCTCTACTTTTCTCTCTATTGTTCTTGTTCTTGTATTATTGTTCTTGTTCTTATATTATTTCATAACACGTTATCAGCACGAGTCTCTAACCAACTGAGATAAGCAAACATATAATCAATTACGTTGATGGTGGAAGCTCGAGTATTTCATATGTGAATCAATTTGCTTCAATTGTCCAGGGAGTGTCTTTTTCATTTTTCCTATAAATTCTCCCTTTAATAGTTGAGATTTAATATTTGATATTATTCATATTACAGAAACATACAATATCAATTGTCCAGAAATTTGTCAGTGGAAACATTGAGTTCGTTGAAGTCTTCTCGCTCTCCGTCTCCGTCCAAGTAGTAAGACATGATGCATTTTTGGCAAGGTTTACTCCGTGTGCATTGATGATTCTCAATGTATATATTCAACCATAAATTGTGACAGCAATTGCTACACAGCTAAATGAGGTATTTTTTTAATTACTGTTATGCATGAAAGTAAACGTAATGTTTAAAAGAATATATTCCTGTATTTTATAATCTTTGTTTTTATTGCCATGTTGTACACAGTTTTCGTGTTATACTGATATGTACCTTAAGACTTTAATTTATGTTCGATTTCCTGAGGAAAAGAACTTTTGATAATATTAATCCATTCCCTGAAGTGAATGTGATAATTGTAATAAAGCTCGTAAGTATGAACACGCTCTTGATGTAATTTTGTTTTATGTCTGACATTATGAAAAAAAAGTTCGTTGCCCTTGAAATTTCGGGCAAGAACTATATGACATGGGTGTTGGATGCTGAAATCCATTTGGATGCAATGGGTCTTGGAGACGCCACTAAAGACAGAAATAATGCATCCACCCAAGACTATGCTAAGGCCTTGATTTTCTTGCGCCATCACCTTGATGAAGGTTTGAAACTGTGCTAAGGCCTTGATTTTCTTGCGCCATCACCTTGATGAAGGTTTGAAAATTGAATATATCACAGTCAAAGATCCACCTATCTTGTGGAATGGCTTAAAGGAGAGATATGACAACTTGAAGTTGGTCACTCTGCCACAAGCATGATATGATAAGAATCCAAAAGCAAATAGTTCAGAAACTATATGTTATCGTTGCGGTGGAAAAGGGCATTGGGCGAAAATTTGCCGTGTACCAAGATATTTGGTTGAGCTTTATCAAGCATCTCTAAAGAGTAAAGGCCCTGAAACAAATTTTGTCTCTGACGACAATTTTGACATCACCCACTTGGATGTGGCAGACTTCTTTAAGCACCCTAAGGGAAAAATAGACCACTTAATCGGTGATGGATCTGTGATGAAGGAAGATGGAAGTGTTTGATTTTATTTTACTTATTTGTATTAGTTAGTTTATGATATAATGTTAGTATTAGCTCTTTAGAATGTTTCAATATGCTTAAATGTCGAAGACATTTTTACTTCCCAGTAAAGTTAGTCGATTAACCAATAAGTTAGTCGACTATCTAATATTTCGTATTAAAAACTGGATTTTTCGCAAGCTAAGTTAGTCGACTAACCAGTTTAGTTATTCGAATAACCTGATGACTGTTTACTAAGTTAGTCGAATAACTAATTAGTTATTCGACTAACCAATATTTCGCATTAAAACTGAATTTTTCCGCAAGGCTAGTTAGTCGAATATCAGGTTTAGTTATTCGAATAACCTAATGACTGCTTCCCAAGATAGTCGACTATCAACTCAGTTATTCGACTAACCTCAGCAGATTTTGAAAATATTGTTTAATTATGAAGCAACGGATTAAATTTGTTTATTCTCATGTTTGTATATCTCCTTTTGATTAATTGATTCATGTACCACACATACGATATTCAAAGAGAAGAAATATTACTCTCATTTAAGTATGTGTAAGGCAGATGTTACTACAATTTCTGGTAGTAGTAAATTGATTAAAGGCTCCGGAAGAGCAACTATAACTCTGCCTAAAGGAACAACATTTTAGAGAATGCAATGTTCTCCTCCAAGTCTAAAAGGAACTTGTTGAGTTTTAAAGATATTATTCAAAATGGATATCAGATTGAGACAATACATGAGTATAATCTTGAATACCTCATTTACTCATGAAAACGAGGCGGCCCACTTCGGTTTGGGGTCACGCCATTTTGCATGCAGCAATGCTAGTTCGTCTCTGACTGACGAATTGTCACAAATATTCCCCGTTGCAATTAGTTTTGGGTCATGAACCTAATATATCCCACTTAAGAATTTTTGAATGTGCAGTATATGTGCCTGTAGCACCACCATATTGCACCAAAATGGGTCTGCAAAGAAGGTTAGGAATATATGTTGAGTTTGAATCGCCCTCCATTATTCGCTACCTCGAAACACTGACAGGGGATTTATTCACTGCACGATTTGCAGACTGTCAATTCGATGAGACACTTTTCCCAAAAAAGTAGGGGGAGAAGTTGGTGAAACCAAACGGAAAATTTTGTGGAAAAATGCATCATTATCTCATCTTGATCCACATACCTCTATTTGTGAAAAAGAGGTGCAAAATATTATCCATTTGCAAAGAATGGCAAATCGAATGCCAGGCGCATTTACAGATTTGAAAAGGATAACAAAATCACATATCCCCGCAGTGAATGTGACAACATCTGATTCACGAAGAATATGAACATGAAATTGGTATTGAATATACCACACTCACCCCTAGAAGGAGGTTTGAGATGATATATGAAAATAATGTCATTATTATGGCATGAATGATCGTTGGTCACGTACCTATTGTACGCCAAAATATTTTGGAAATATGACTATTAAAGGACAACGATAATGCAAGAAACATATCTTGCATATAACTTTGACCATGACCATAATGGTATAACTTTCTCTTTAAAAGAGATATTCACCACATGGATGTTGATGAATCTGTGGTAGTACAAAATTAATTGAGAGCTCTAGAAGAGCCAATTATTACTATGTTGGAGAAACGCAATTGATTACCAATAAGGTATTGTGTGGTAGTAAGTCTCAAAGAAACTTATTCAGTTTCCAAAGTATATGCGAAAGCGATTGATTATATTGAGACTATAAATAAAGGAAAGATTTGATATCTTCTATTACTACAACTTGTAGCGGGATAATTTGTATATGAAAAGCTACCCGCTTTATTCTCCAGTTTGTACTACACAAACAAAAGAATGCCACAATAAAGTGGATATTTATTGGTATAAAAACCCATACCATAATAAACTTGAAGTTTATTGATAATTGCACATGTCGTGGTGTAAATTTGAAGTTTATCAATATTGATATTTATTCTGTTGGCATTCGGGTTAGCCATCTCATTTTAGTATGATGTGCAGTAATAGAGAATTCACATGGGTAAATATTAAAGAACTAGAAAGTTCTTTACGAATTCTCTTATATTACTTGTTCTCATTAATTGATTGACCAACTAAAGAGTTCGGGTTGAATCCCATAAATTCTGGAAATATCAAAGGTGAATATGGGCCCATTCACCTGCCATGTATACCACATAAGATGCATCTATGATATGGTTACATGCGCGATTGTTATTAACCCGCAGCCTGGCCGGTGCTTGCGAGGTAAATTGCTCAGTAATCTAACTTCGAGCATAATTTCCAGATTTTCTATTCAAGATAGTTCATCTTGATAGTTGGTTTATATCATAGTTGGTTTAGCAAGATAATTATTGAGTGCCTCCACTTAATAGCTGGACTGTTTCTTATGAGAACAAAGTTATACATATCAGTTTGATATACGAGAGTATATTATATTCTCCCCTTACAAGTGGTTCAGGGTCAGGAACCAAATAACTCCATCTTATTATTGATGTGCGGTGTATATTTTTATTAACACCATAATGCACAAAGATTGACTCTCAAAGTTGAGGAAACAAGTTAGCTTTTCTAACATGAGGGGGAGACATGATAAACACTTGAGAAAAGGTTACATGGGATGAATTATCATTTGTATATATAGATCCTCGAATATCATAATATGAACCTGAAGTTCATAAAAGGATAATTCAATTGCAACATATTGCAAAGCATGCTATACGCATTTGCTGACCCAAAGAATGTAACTATATTCTCACTGCAAATGCTCATATTAAGTCCCAAAAGGAAAAAGTCTTTGATACGCTTAAAGCGTATAGACAAATCGGTTTCAAAAGGAACTTCTTAATAAAGAAGATGAGCAAATGATCAAAGTGATCATAATGAGGAGGCAAGTGATCTAGAAGATCACATGACATAACACTTCATAAAATCTCATGAGAGATTCAGGTACCTGAATGTGTGAATGAAGAGATCTCCATGTTATGTCTTTATGAAAATTTATTGGAACCGATATAAAACGTTCGTCGACGTCATCTATGATAGCGCTAAATATCGATGAGGATCTTATGTTTGTCGAATACAAACAAAATATTGGCTAAATGGAAAAGATACAATTCAAGAAGAATTGATTCCATATGAAACACATGTAGTTTTGGACATGTAGTTCAAATACTTGAAAGTATAAAGTCAATGGTATGTGTAATAAGTTTTTGATACCTTATTTGTTTAGCATGACATGAAAACTTGATATGCATCTAAAGTCTATTATATGGCTTATATGACTTAACTTATATGTCAATCCATGAAAGATTGGAGTTGCTTGAAGCATATACAATTCTTGGTCCTGAAGTACCACATCCTAAGTGCAACTTGTGTACATATGTATCTTGCTATAATTATAAGCATGATGGCATCGAGAATACCTCTATGGAGATATTGAAGAGTCATTCCACGACATTATATGAAGATGTTCATATCTATCAAGAATGATAATTTCAAGGTGCGGAATATTTATTCAAATCAATATAGCTGATTTATTTATCAAATCTCTACAAAAGATCGTTTTTGAAGACGGTGCACAAGATTGGAATGCAAATACTCAAGGATGTGAATTGATGCTCTTTTCAGGGGGAGTTAATGCGCGTTGCACTCTTTTTCCCTTACAAGGTTTTGTCCCACTGGGTTTTCCTTGCAAGGTTTTTAACGAGGCAACGAATACGCGCATATTCAAACATGTGACTATTTTTCCTTTTCTATAATTTTTTTCCCATTGGGTTTTGTTTTAGTTAAGGTTTTAACGAGGCACATTATTGAATAGACACTCAAGGGGGAGTGTTATAAATAGAACTCTAATTAGAGTGAATGTCTATCTTATAGAAGAGTTTTACTTTGAGGCTAAGTCTTTTCTATGCCTATAAATAGAGGGGTCTTACCCCATTGTAAATCATCCCTAAGGATCAATAAAAATACTCCTCTCTCTACTTTTCTCTCTATTGTTCTTGTTCTTGTATTATTATTCTTGTTCTTATATTAATTCATAACAATCTTATTATTACTTTCTTATAATGAATTCCGCTAATTAATTGCACACGACAGGAGATAATCTCTTAACTTCGTGAACTGGAGGTAAAACTTAAATAAAATATGTGAGGTAGGTGGGCCGAAAGTTATTCTTTTATTAACCTTGCTAAATCGATTAACTTCAACATTGTAAAAAATTACCCTTACTTATATATTTATTTATTTTATTGCACAAAATAATATTTAATAGTATTTACGTAATCTTTTAAGCTATATATTTAATGGTATGGAATATACGTATAATAATTTATTACTTTATATATATATATATTTTTTATGAATTGACACGTGCAAATCAATTAGATATATAAGAAGGTTAATTAGATGATATATCAAAGCAAGCTTATAAGCTTATTAAATTCGCTTCTTCTAGACGTGAAGCGAAAAAGGTTTCGTAGTGTAAAGGAACTTTAGTGACATATCAGTCCATTGCTCTCGTCTAATAGCAATACATGATTATACAAAGAAATAAAATACTATTATATATGGTTGAATAAAATACTATTCTACTATTCTACTTTGACTACACGCATGCAATGGATTCCGATATTTTTTTATTATAAGCCAACTAAACCACAAAATTGAAAATTGCTTTTTGGGAAAAGAAGACAATTATGTATAGAGAAAAAGAAAGAGAAAAGATGAATCATTTCTAACTTTATAGCAAATCAATTACTTAAAAGCATGAAGAACATCGGCCCCCATCTTCCACTAATTAGTTTTATGTCTTATCTTTATCTCCAACTTTTTCCGTTTCATTTGGCATTTGCATCTCATACTCTATTGGGAAAAAATTAAATTAATATTAAAGATGATATTGCATGACATATGAACTGGTCAAATTGTCTAGACATGAAGATCGGTTAAGAGACATGAGTGACAACAGATACGGGGAGAATAAAGCTAAATAAGCACGAAAAGCAATTTAAATAATACTAGCTTCCTATCTATTTAAGTCATTTAAAGCCAAGAGATCAGAAGGCATTGAAGACATGGATCTTATGATAAAAAGGAGTCCAAATTCTGCGTTAAATACCTAATATGTTAGAGAATTGGTATTAAATATGAATGATTATGCAATGTTTCATAATATCTTTTATTGCTCATAATCACCTCATTAAGATTAAGGCATTACACCTTTTTCCTTAGAATCAATCAACTATAAAAGGAGATGGTCTCAGCACTTGCAAGGACACAGAATATCATCGATATTACACTGAAGTACAAACATATTTACTGCTTATTTGTTATTCTCAATAAGTCTACTATTCCTTTTTCGTCTCATGATTATCAGCAACCCGAATTTCTATTTATCTTTAGCTTTGACCTAAGAATCAAATTTTTGGTTAAACAAATTGGTTCCGTTACCGGAAATCTGATATTCTTTCTTTTATGCTACGTTCTATCCGTTGTTATCAAAATGTCAAATAATAACAACAACAACAATAGTGATAACACCTTGGAAAACCATGAAATCAAATCTAGCAAAATCAAGGAGATCTACCAAACATTGACGTGGTTCCCTCCCCTCCAAACTCACCATGTTAATCTCGTGAAGACACTCATGCTCCTGAATCTCGTGATGATCAACAAGAGCAATCTGAACATTTTGAAGGGGTTGCAAATGAAGCCTTACAAAAATTAATTGATGCACATGTCAGCAAAGCTATTCAGGCTCTAGTTAGTCGATTGCATGTTGCACCATCCACACCAACGCCTATAATAATACATTGGAGAATCCTCGTTCCGGTCTTGTTAATTCTGGAAATTGAGGAACCACCAGTGAACCATAGGAAGGGGAACCAGGTAATTCAAATAATTCCTATTTGCAAAATTTAGTACTACCCTTGCAGAAACAGATTAAGGAACAAAATGAACGTTTTGAGAAAATACCTGGAGTTCCGCTTATAATAAAAGGAGTAAACATGGACAAATACTAACAACAACATTGGAAGCCAAATTGCTGCTCCCCTTCCAATTCTAAAAAAGTTCAAAATGACTGAAATCCCAAAATACGATGGCACAACAGATCCGCATGACCACGTGACTGCATTTACAACAGGCGTGAAAGTCAACGACTTGACCAAACGAGAAATTGAATCAGTACTGGTAAAAATATTTGGAGAAATACTCACCAAGGGTGCATTAACCTGGTATTATCTTTTACCTAAAAATTCAATAAATTCTTTTGCTGAGCTTGCAGACTCTTTTATTAAAGCACACTCGGAAGCTCAAAAAGTTGAGAAAAGAATGGAAGATATTTTTAAAATCAAACAAGGAGATTCAGAATTGCTCAGAGATTTTGTTGATAGATTCCAGCGTGAAAGAATGACTTTGCCCCGTGTACCTGACAACTGTGCTGCAATAGCTGTTGTAAATGAGTTCTGAAGCCACGAGAAGACTCAAAGAAAGCCTTCGAGAATTCCATGCGACCACGTGAAATGATGTGTACAACAGGTACAGTACGAAGCTGCAAATTGAAGAAGATACCATACCTAAGTTTCATCATGAAGAAAAGAGCAGTTCCAGAAGTTCAGAAACCAAAAAAAAGATCAAGTAATAATAGGTACGATGATCCATATATGGGACCTGCAGGAAAAGACTCACGGTCAAAATAGGATAACCAATACTATGATCAAAAATCAGGGAACAGGGAATCTGGTTCTTCATCAAGGTTCAGAAATGATCGGAACAGACAAGAGTCACGAGATGGTAACAGAAGTTTAAAGGCAAGGTTCGGAGGATATAACTTCAATGCCACTACCATTGAGCTCGTGGCTGTTTTGAGGAGCATGGGAGATAAGTTACGATGGCCAAAAGAGATGTGGTCAAATCCAAATAGACGCAATCCTAACCATTAGTGCAAATTCCACAATGATCACGGGCACAAAACTTCAGAATGTAGATTCTTACAAAGTGAAGTAGATCATCTATTGAAGCAAGGGTACCTCACTGAGTTATTTAGTGAGAAAGGTAAACAAGCCTATATGAAAAATAGCAAGAGCCACCAAAGCCCCCTTTTCATAAGAGAACAGTGAATGTGATAAGTGGGGGGAGAAGATATTCACGGCATAACCTACACAACTTCCAATAAGGTTTCTAAAGTAATAGTTACACACAAGAAACAGGTATGACAGGTTTTAGAAAATGAAAGTATTTCATTTGATGATACAGATACAGAAGGAGTAATAACCCCACATAATGACGCACTGGTAATATATTTACATGTACATGATATTAATGTAAAATGAGTTTTGAATGATCTAGGATGTTCCATAAATATTATACTACTAAGGGTATTATGTAAAATGCAAGCCGAAGACAAAACGATACCCAATGTGCATACCTTGTCCGGGTTCGACAATTCAAGTGTGGTAACAAAAGGAGAGGTAATCCTAAAAACTTTTGCTGCAAGTGTTGTGAGAGAAACTAAATTTCAGGCAGTTGATATGGAAATGGCTTACAATATGATCACGGGGAAGCCTTGGATCCATGATATGGATGTTGTACCATCAACTCTGCATCAAGTTACTAAATTTCCATCACCATGGGGGATTTGTAAAATTCGAGGGTGTCAGCAAACAGACAGGAGTATCAACACTATAACAAACATGAGTAATGTAACTAAAGAAAAATAGAAATTATAGAAAACAGTTGAAGGTGTATGCAATAAAACCTCAACGGAGCGAGAGAAAAAAGATTTAGACTCGAGACCTGATACAATTCAAGAACCTGAAGAGAATGAAAATATCAAAATAACAATCGAAGAACTCAAGGCTGTGATACTATTTGAGCAGTGGTCTGAACGGAAAGTTTATGTTGGAGCAAATTTAAACTCAAACATGCGATGTATTTTAATTGAATTTCAAAAAACTAACATGGATTGTTTTGCTTGGTCCCATGACATGACAGGGATACCTCTGGATGTGATGACTCACAAATTAAATGAAGGCCCACCCTTTACACCAGTAAAGCAAAAGAAAAGAAAGCAAGGTTCTTTTAAAAACCTGGTGATTCAATTAGGTCCAAATGCTATTAAAAATTAGGTCAATCCGCGAGGTAAAGTACTCAATTGGTTAGCTAACACAGTTTTTGTACATAAGAAAAATGGTAAGTGGCGGGTTTGTGTAGATTATACAGGTCTTAATAAAGCTTTTCCAAAAGATTCTTTTCCTTTACCGCATATAGATCAATTAATTGATGCAACTGCATGACATGAACTTTTAAGTTTTATAGATGCATATTCAAGGTATAACCAAATTAAAACGGACCCTAATGATGAAAAAAAACTTCTTTCATCACATACAGAGGGACTTACTGTTCTAAAGTAATGCCTTTTGGTCTCAAAAAATGCTGGAGCAACCTATCAAATGTTGGTCACCAAAATGTTCCAAGAACATTTAGGAAAAATGATGGAGGTATATATAGACGATATGCTCGTTAAAACCCATCTTTCTCATGATCATATTTCTCATCTATCAGCTACATTTGAAATTTTATGTAAATTTAATATGAAACTCAATCCAAAAAATTGTGCATTTGGAGTAGCATCAGGTAGGTTTTTGGGTTTTCTCATTTCTAACCGTGGTATTGAGGTAAATCCTTCTCAGATCAAAGCAATAGAGGAAATCCCTGATATCCTTAAGAATAAAAAGGAAGTTCAAATATTACCGGGAAGAATTGCAGCCTTGGGAAGATTTATTTCCAAATCTTCAGAAAAATGTTTTAAATTTTTCTCCATGCTCAAAAAGCAAGATCATTTTGAATGGAATGAAGATTGTCAACAAGTCTTTAGAAACTTGTCAAACCCACCTAGCAAAACCAAAGGCATGAGAAAAGCTTCTCATCTATCTGGTTGTATCTGAAGTTGAGGTAAGTGTTGTTTTAGCCCATGAGGACCAAGGTAAATAATCTCTTATTTATTATATAAGCAAGTCTTTATTAGATGCTGAAACACGATACCCACAACTAGAAAAGTTAGCATTAGCTTTGATCATGACATCTAGAAAATTAAGACCTTATTTTCAATGTCATCCCATTGATGTAGTTACTGCTTTTTCACTTTGAAACATTCTGCATAAACATGAACTGTCAGGAATAAGCAAAATGGGCTATAGAACTAAGTGAATACGAAATCATTTATCAACACAGGACCGCTATAAAATCTCAAGTACTACCTGATTTCATAGCTGATTTTAGTCAAGGGAAAGACCTCTATTGGACTGGGAAGTAGCGCGGGAAAGTATGAAATGCTCATTTGCTAGTTAAGTAGATCCTTTGTAAAGTGTATTCCTTCCTTGGCAGTACGGAAAGTCTGTATCTATAAGGAAGTCATGGGGCTCCGATATGCAGCATCAATCAAGGTAAAAAGGTAGTCACGGCCTGTGCTATAATGCACAAAAGCCCTCCACCCCACCAAAAAGCAGAAAAAGAATTATAAGTTTTTAATGGTGGAAACCCGGGGTCTTGGATTTTATTCACCGATGGTTCATCTGATGTAAAAGGAGCGGGCCTGGGGATAGTTCTCATACCACCTATGGGTGAAACTATTAGACAAGCCATAAAATGTCATTACATAACTAACAATGAAGCAGAGTACGAGGCTGTAATTGCAGGTTTAGAATTGGCACGAGAACTTAGCATAACACAGATTATAATCAAGGGTGATTCTCAACTCGTGGTCAATCAAATGTCGGGGACTTATACAGTCAGGGAAACTCGAATGCAAGAATATCTTGAAAAGGTACGGAAACTAATAAAGCAATTCCAAACTTGGAAGGTAATGCAGATCCCAAGAGATGAGAATGTGGAGGCAGATGATTTATCTAATCTCGCATCTGCAGCTGACGTAGCAAACTACGCAAATGCTTCGGTCATACATTTATTTCATTCCGTTCTCAAACCTCATAAGAATGAGGTAAACTTTAATCATTTAACATGGGATTGGAGAAATAAAATTATTGATTTTTTACAGCACGGAACCGTGCCTAATGACAAAGAAAAGGCTCACGCACTTCGCAAAAAAGCTGCTCGATGTTATTTATATCAAGGAAATCTTTATCGAAAGATCTTTGGTGGAGCACTAGCAAGGTGTCTCGGACCTTATCATATTGAATATGTGATGAGGGAAGTACATGAAAGACATTGTGGAAATCACGCAGGGGGGAGGTCACTGGTAAGAATGTTGATCCGAGAAGGGTATTATTGGCCTAAGATGGAAGAGGAGTCAAACAGTTTCGTTTCCAAATGTGATAAATGTCAAAGCTACAACAATAATATGCATAGACCAGCTGAGATACTGCACCCTGTTATAGCCTCATGGCCCTTTAAGAAATGGGGAATGGATATAGTAGGTCCATTACCACAAGAAAAGGGTCAGGTAAAGTTTCTACTTGTACTCACAAATTATTTTACTAAATGGGTAGAAGCAGGAGCATTTAAACAGGTACGAGAGAAGGAAGTTAAAGACTTCATATGGAGAAATATAATATGCTTCTTTGGAGCACCAAAGGAAATCGTGTGTGATAATGGACCGCAATTCATAGGAGCTCAAATCACAGAATTTCTTCAAAGTTGGCAGATTAAAAGGATAACGTCTATGCCATACCATCGAGTGGGTAATGGACAAGAAAAATCCACAAACAAAGTCATTATCAATAACTTGAAGAAGAGGTTACATAATTCAAAAGGTAATTGGCTTGAGATATTACCTGGAGTATTATGGTCTAATCGTACAACGGCAAAATCAAGCACTGGAGAAACACCATTTTCAATGGCTTATGGTGCAGAAGCCTTAATTCCAATTGAAATAGGAGAACCAAGTACACGGTACGTTCAAGCAACGGAGGAATCTAATGATGAAGAGATGCGGGTCAACCTTGACTTGCTTGAAGAAAGAAGAGAAGTTGCATTAATAAGAATGGCAACATAAAATCAAGTAATTGAACGATATTACAATAGGAAAGCACGCCTCAGATTTTTCAAAATTGGGGACTTTGTGCTTAAAAAGGTGCTCCAATCTGCAAACGCTGCTAATTAAGGAAAGCTAAGTCCATCGTGGGAAGGACCATACAAAGTTCGTGATATTGCGGGAAAAGGAGCATACGAGTTGGAGACAATGGATGGCAAATTTTTACCCTCACATTGGAATGCCGTCCACTTAAAGAGATATTACTTCTGAGAAAGTACCCATGGTCAGGTATCGCCATGTTAAAATTTTTCTTTTGAATTATTAAAGTTTTAATAACGATATTAGATGCTAGGCAAAAACCCTAACTCGTGCCAAATAATGAGTCACGGCTGCACGGTAAAATGTAATATTCTAAAATTTCCAGCCCAGGGTTACAATTTATCTGATGGAAATACATACGAGTTAGACAATCTTCATCTATAATCGCACCACCGAGTCCCGTATATTTTTCTGTTTCAAGAAAAGGACCAAATTGAAAGAAACAAGCAAGTGGTTGAGGCTTTATACTTCACCGCTCAAACACTTGGGGGACTACATATTATACATAGATACGTGCAGAAAAATAGATACGAATATCGAACAAAGGTCGATCGAGTTTGAGCAAGATTTAAAAGAAAATCTAGCCAAAAAGAGGCAAGTGTTGAGAAAAAGTTACGAAGTCTTCAGCCTTCATCATCGTGTTCAACAAACTCAAGACATTCATCATAATATTTTTTCTATGATAGCTACAGAGTCATCTCTCAAACTCATAAACGAAGTCACCTCTTAAACCTTTCCTAATATATAAAGATAGGGTCGTAACTGTGTACTGAAACAGGTTATTAGGAAAAACCTTGTTTATTTTATAATATGTAAAATCTGTTACAAGAAAAAGCAGTTATGAGAAAGTTATAGATGTATTTTAATAGATGTAATATTCAAAAGCTTGTCCAAGTTCATGAATAAAAAACTTGTCAAAGTTGCTTCATATAAAACATGTGTATTCCTATTTCTTTCTTCGTATTATAACACCATTATGAAGTTGAGACGTCTTATTCATTAAGTGTGGATTTATATAAAAGGACCCCATTGTATAAACCTCATGTTAATAACTCATGAGAAGAATCATAAAGCATTGTCAAAGAATAAAAATGCTAAGCTATTTTACAAGTCCTAGATAAATAAATAGGCAAGAATAGAACATATAGAAGTACCAAGAAAACTTCTTAATATTAAAAAGACTAAGTAAAAACTTAGTCAGCAAAAATATCGTTTTACAAGTGCCCCATTATGATAACTTGGGACTTCACAAAAAAATCCCTTAAAATTGCTAAGGGATAAAACCACCAAACAATAAAAAAAACAAGAAGCAACAGTAAAGTTTGAAACAAATTCAACTGGTTAATGAAGGGGTTAGAACATCAGAAGTTGTAATCTCATTTTCACAGGCAGCCACAGATACGGCAGAAACTTCTGAAGAAGAAACAATGGGAGCAATTTCAGCTGCGATTGAAGTGTTAAGGTCATCAAGGGAAGCAAGATTCATGGGAGCATTAGCATCCATAGACTATGACATAGAAGTTTCACCCCCGGGAGCTGGAATTACAAAGTTTTCAACTTCAATTTCCAAAACACTGACTTCATCATTCAAAGGTTCTTCTGCCACAGGAGCTTCGAGTGCCGGAGAAGGAGAGTCAAGTGGTTGTTGGACTTCTTCAATCGTTTTCAAGACTTTGGGCAATTTTAATTATAAATCAAAGTTCTCTTGACCGGCCTCCATTAAAGCATCAAGAGTGAAATTTGGAAAAGCCCAACTCACTTCTATATTGAAATTCTCCTCAAGAAGGCCATACTCTCATTCCCACATAGCTAAATCATTCTTCAATATTTGGTGTTCAGGTAGATGAGAATCAAGGAAAGCTTCAAGGGAGGCATGATAACTCTCTAAAGCACGTATCTTGTCAGCAGAGATCCTTATGTCGGCTTGAGCCTGAGTCAAGCTTTGCACTACCTCCCCTGCATATTCTTCTTTTTTGCCCAAAAGTGCCTTAAGCTCTCTGATCTCCTCAATGGATTTTGATAATTGCTCAAAGAACGAGCACTCCAAAAGCTCCTTATCTTTTTCAAACTGGCTTGAAGAAGCCTTAGCCACTGCTAGCTCAGAAGTCAAACCACGTTTTTGCTACTCCAAGTGATTTCTACTTTCTTGTAATTCTTCTATGGTTCTTTGAGCATTCTCAAACTGCTCCTTCCAATTGGTTGCTTCTTACTGGGCTCCCTTAGCTATTTCCTCAGCCTCGTTGATAGCTTTATCAGACTCATCGGCTTTCTTTTCCAAAAGGGATATCCTTACCATCAACTCAGTTCTAATAAGATTAGCCTACAAGGAAAAGGCAGCAAATGTGAGAATTTATCAATATATAAAAAAACTTGTTAAATAAAGGAAAATTACCTTCAAAGTAGAATGAACTATGTCATTCATCAGAGTCAAACAGTCGTGGCTCTTTATCTTATTCTTCTCAATATCTCCAATCAGTGGCTCAAGCCACACATCTACTCCATCTGACTTCCTTAAGAGGATATGATTAGCAGGAACCTCAAGGGTAACGCTCCTCATAGTTAAACCTCTGCTACTGGAACCCTCCTCTGTGTATTTAACAGAGGAAAGGGGAGCAATAGAAGGAGGAATGATAGAAGTAGTGTAAACTAGAGCTAAAGGAGTCAAGGTAGAGAAAGAAGAAACAGAAAAGGGAATCAAAACAGGTAAGACGTAGGAGTAGATAAAACAGGCAAGGGAACACTCGTAACTGAAAGAGGAATAGAAGAAACGAGAATAGGATTAGAGATGGGGGTTTCATAAAGAATTGGCCCAAGCTCTCCACTCTCGAAACCACTAAAAAGAGATATCGAATAGATTCGTTAGAGTCCCTTGGAGTGGTGTCTTCATCAGAAGGAATCTGAACAGGCTCGAAGATAGAGGTTCGAGCAGGAGTATCTTCATCTTCATCTTCAGAGACGATACGTCTCCTAGCTCTTGGCCTAGCAATTAAAGAGGTATATTCTTCTTCTTCTTCATTCTCAGTTTCTTCTTCTATAACCTTCCTCTTTGACAGCATGAGTTTATTTTTCTCCAAAGAAAGTGAAGAGATAGAGGAAGCTCGAAGGGTAACGACTACCTCATCTATCATGCCCCTGATACCAAATCCTGATAAAAAGAGGGATAAAAGAATTAAAACAAGAAAGAATTTAATATATGGCAAAGCATAAGAAAATGCATACCGTGGGTCTTCACATTCCAACCATGTAAATGGGAAATTGATTTTGCAAGTTCTCGCCTCTATCGGAGCAGTTCTCAAAATCGAATCTACCCAACCACAGAAATTTGAAACAGGCTCCACATTTCCCATGGTTGCTATGGAAACCAAATAGAAATGAAATTAGAAAAGAAGTATTCTTAAAAATAGATACGGTAAGTAAAAGAAAACTTATGTGCAAAGTTCCACTTCTCAAGGAAGGAAATATTTGTTTCACCCAACAAATCCACCGTACGTACATCAATATAACAAGTATACCACCCTCGATCTTTGTCATCCTGGGGTTTACCAAAACCTTCGTGCTTCTTGTAGTCAGGGTAAAAACTCTATGGCAAAATAATTTGGGATGGTATAAGTGAATAAGACGGGGGGAAGGTAAAATTAACATTGGCTTTGGTAGACAAATACCTCAAGCAAGCGACAGCTCTCCAAATAAGAGGACCTACTTGTGCTAAGCAAATTTTGAAAAAACGACAAAATTCAAGTATGACTGGGTCAATAGCAGGTATAAATCCCAAAGTAAAGGGATAAGTATAAACGAAAGAGAATCCACTTCTAAAAGAAGAATTCTCAGGTTTGGGTTTGGAATCATCTTACGAAGATTTTCTCTCTAATTAAAATCTTTCCGAACAGTGGGAATCACAGGTTCAATTATTAGAGAAGGATAGGTGTCGTCTTTCTATAAGATTATAACATGTTCTTGGAGAGATCTTCTGTCTTTCCCAAAAGATAAATTATTGGGTACAATTTCTTCAACGAAAGATTCTCGGAGAGGTTCAGAAAGTTCTTTACCTTTAGAAGAAGAAGTTTTAGAGGTGGAACCTCTAATGCCAGAACCAGAAGGAGGAGTGGCAGAACTAGATGAACCACCACGAGTAGACCCGAGGCTACGAAGCCTACCTCATTTTCCTCTTCTATGTCGTACATGGGAGTTAGGGAAGTTGTCTAGAATTGGAACATTCCTAGGGTTAGGGTTTGAAAACAACATTGTTGAAGAAGGATGAACTAAAGGAAAAAGAGCAAAAGTGAGTAATAAATTATTTGTTGAAGATCTATGAAGAAGAAGACAAAAGAAAGAGGGTTAAGTATGCATATACCAACAACCGTAAAATAAAGAAGTGTAATGATGGAAAGCCTATAATAAAGGCAACTAGCACTTCGTGAATAAAGGGATGAAGAAACCATGAAAAAAGGCTGCAGAATTACCAAGCCAATCATAATGTGACACATGTGCAAAGCATTAAATAGAAGGTGACACGTATGCAGAGCATTAATTAGAAGTGACAATTGAAGCGTCAGTACTGTCATAGCATTAATTATGGTAAAAATTCTCTTTTTATGAAGATCCACTTCCCAAATATTTAATTGATAAATAAATGAAAAGTGGGGGGACTATCTGTATTGGAAAAATTGAATTTATATTGAAGATGATGTGGCAGGACACGTGGACTGGTCAAATGGTCCAAATATGATGATCAGTTAAGAGGCACGAGTGACAACAGATACGGGGAGAGTAAATCTAAATAAGCACGACAAGCAATTTAAATAATACAAGCTTCGTATCTTTTTAAGTCGTATAAAGCCAAAAGATCAGAAAACATTGAAGACATGGATCTGATGATGAAAAGGAGTCCAAATTCTGCATTAAATACCCAATACGTTAGAGAATTGGTACTAAATAGGAATGATTATGTAACGTTTCATTTAATGTCTTTTATTGCTCATAATTACCTCATTAAGATTGAGGCATTACACCTTTTCCTAGAATTAACTATAAAAGGAGAACTGCTCAGCACTTGCAAGGACACAGAATATCATCGATATTACACTGAAATACAAACTTATTTACTGCTTATTTGTTATTCTCAAAAATCTATTATTCCTTTTTCGTATCCTGATTATCAGTAACCTGAATTTCTATTTATCTTTAGCTTTGACCAAAGAATCATATTTTTGGTTAAACACATACTTATTGAAAATATAACTAAATAATCGAAAAAAGGAAAAAAATAAAATAAAATCCGTGCCCTGTTCTCCTCTGCTAAATGGTTGATTGCAACTTGCAAGTTCATATTCAATAGAATCTCAAAAAATTTATAGATTTATAGAATATTCATAAAGATATCAAAATATTTAACATTATCTTTCTTAATGCCAAAGTAATTAATAAACGTTCTTCCTCAAGATCAACTCAAAATATGACAAGACACTTCTTGACAAATACTTCAAGAAAATTCGTCACACCCTTTGCTCGAGAGATAAGCCACTTTGGCTTTCGATTGAAGAAACAAGAAGGAGCACTGAAGAGAAGTTATGCATCGGGATCAATTTGAAGTAGTACTCGACTTTCTTGGTGATCAAATATATATTGAAGGAAGTCTGTATCTAGAGAAAAAAATCAAAGGACAAATGAAATTGTACTTACAAATATTTATTACTAAAATCTCTTCTTCGTTATATTAAAGAAGTTCATAGGTAGGACGCCCCCACTCTCCTCTGTAATTCACATGCCATATGTAGTGCGATGTGATATAACACAACATGCATTATCATAATTTAAAGTAGTTTAAATTTTTTTGTTAAATCTTTTTTAATTTGACTTGATGATCACATTCTTGTCATGTTTAAAATCATTACTCGGTAAGAACTTTAGTTTACTATACGAAAGGCTTCTACATTTCTGTGAAATGATAACATGATGCTTATTGCTTGATCCTCGACCTTCATGTTTTTGGAACACATCTAATTGAATCTTACCTTAGGCTCATTTTCTCCAAAAATACCGAAACTTATATGGTGGATATATTGTTAGGATTATGATTCCTACTAAAGACAATAACCTTCATATTGAACAATTCGGAATTAAACTACATGAGCGGAAGCTAACCTGAATCCATGTGTGGAAATTGTTGAACCTCCTTTGATGATTGTCCTTGAGTCCTTATGAAGAATGCTTCTTTAATCCTTCTTCAAGAATGTTCTTGATAGTATATGTATTCACAAGATTCTTCACAAGACTTAAACAATATGTGGTTTCACAACAATAATAATGTTATGACAATAATCAAAATAGGTATATGATTTTCCACAATTATTTGCAAGACAATAATGGTGTTTTTGGCTCTTGATTCAATGGGAGGAAGAAGAGTCTTGTCTTGCACTAATGTGGGAACCATAACCCCCACTTAATAACAAATGAGTTACATAACCCAAGAGTCACAAGAGTTACATAACTCAAGAGTCACAAGCATGTAACCATGGTTACATATATGTAACCTTAGTTAGCCCATCATCAACTAAGGTTACCCTTTTGGGTATCTACACATTAGTCCTACACTTTATATGACAATATATTGGCCCCCTTAACCTTATGTCCATAAGACCACTTATTTAGGCCAAACCAAAAGATAGCACATAACATATAATTTATCCATATATTGTTCATATGTGTGTAGATATAAGTCCATATATCTAGATATAAATCCATATATCTTACAATCTCCCACTTGGACGAGATACACATACATATGTACAAACCTTAGCATTATATGTTACAAAATAACCTTAGGAGCTCAAAATTGCTATCACAATAAAATTGTCATGAACAATCCGGTCCATCAATCATACCAACATAGGAACTAAGTGCTCTTCGTTACTCATTCGTAACTAGAACCGGCATAGATCACGTATATCAATATAACCAACGACATGGATCAAGTGTAGGTATGTAGCATGGAAATAACATAAAGTGTGGTCAATATAATTTCTATTTCCAACTGGTTCTCTTTATTGAGATCAATCATAAACTGTAAGAGTACAAAAACTTTAAAACTGAATATCTGCGAAGATATAACTGAATTACTGAATTTCTGAATATAATGAACAATACATAAATGTGCAATACAAACTCCCACTAAAATACATAATCCTTATCTGATTTGACACCCATACAAGCAATATGCTCATGAAATACTTTTGGTGTCAATCCCTTAGTGAGCGTATCCGCAAGCATGGAGTTTGTACTTATGTACTCAATGCACAATTGTCCATTTTGTACTCTTTCTTTAACAACCCGAAATTTGACGTCCTTATGTTTTGCTTTCGTCAAATTACTGTTGTTGTTATTAGACAAAGTGGCAAAACCGGAGTCGGTATACTCGATGATCTCAAGCTGGTCCGAACTCCGATATGTAAGCATGTTATCCTTTGTTCTCTGTAAATACCTTATGACCCTTTTGGCTGCCAACCAATGGTCCATTTCCGGATTGCTTAGATATCTGCCTAACATCCCAACAATGTATGCTATATCAGGTCGTGTACATACCTGAGCATACATCAGACTACCTACAGCCGAAGCATAAGGCGTCTTCTGCATTTCTGAAATTTCATAATTATTATTTGGGCACTGTTTGAGACTAAATTTGTCTCCCTTAGCAACAGGGGTGTTACCTGGTTTACAATCATGCATGCCAAATCTTTTCAAAACCTTATCGATATAGCCCTTTTGTGACAGACCGAGAACATCTTTGGAGCGATCTCGTTGTATCTGAATTCCTAATACAAAAGAAGCTTCACCAAGATCTTTCATTTCAAATTTCTTTGATAGAAATTTCTTAGTTTCATGCAATAATGCTATATCATTACAGGCAAGCAGTATGTCATCGACATATAAAACCAGAAAAATATACTTACTCCCACTGAACTTATGGTATATACAGTCATCAGCAATATTGGTTCAAAACCAAAAGATGCAATGACTGCATGAAACTTATAACACCATTGACGAGAAGCTTGCTTGAGCCCATAGATGGATTTCTTTAATTTGCAAACCTTTTTCTCTGATTCATCCGAAACAAAGTTTTCAAGTTGCACCATATAAATTTTTTCCTCAATGTCACCATTGAGAAATGCTGTCTTAACATCCATTTGATGAAGCTCAAGATCAAAAAGTGCTACTAATGCCATTATAGTCCTGAAAGAGTCTTTCGATGAAACTGGAGAGAAAGTCTCTTTATAATCAATGCCTTCCTTCTGAGTGTAGCCTTTGGCGACAAGACGAGCTTTGTACTTAATAACATTGCCCCCTGAATCCCTTTTGGTTTTAAAAATCCATTTACAACCAATAGGTTTAATACCTTCGGGCAATGTAACAAGCTCCCAAACGTCATTATCGCTCATAGACTTCATCTCATCATTCATGGCATCAATCCACTTTTGAGAGTTAGAACACTTAATGACTTGACGGAAGTTGATTGGATCATATTCCTCAAGTCCAATATCACTTTCTTGTTCTTGGAGAAATACTACATAATCATCCGAAATTGCATTTCTCCTCTCTCTAGTGGATCTCCTTAATGGCATTTCAGTTTCTTGAGGTTGTTGAGTTTGATTTTCATTATTAATTTCAGGATCCTGATTGGGGAGATTTTCGAGATTGTCTTGAACCGAAGTTGTGTGATCCGTGTCAGGAAGACCAAGATCAACAACTTGAGGGAAAGACACATGTTCTTCCTCAAAGACAAAATCTCTAACAACTTTATCTCCCCACCCCCCAAACTCAATATCCTCAAAGAACCTAGCATTACCCGTCTCAAAAATAGTTCTAGAAGTGGGATCATAAAACTTAAAGCCCCTGGATTTTTCAGAGTATCCAACAAAATAGCTACTAACCGTCTTAGCATCCAGTTTCTTTTCATTCGGCCTATAAGGCCTTGCCTCAGCTGGACAACCCCAAATGTGTAAATGCCGAATACTGGGTTTATGCCCAGTCCAAAGTTCATATGGGGTGTTGATTGTAGCTTTAGTTGGAACTCTATTAAGAATATAAGCTGCGGTTTTTAATGCTTCACCCCAGAGTGAGTCTGGCAAAGTAGTACGAGAAATCATACTTCTTACCATATCCTTAAGGGTCCGATTTCGCCTCTCAGCTACACCATTCATCGTAGGACTTCCTAGTATAGTATACTGAGGGACGATCCCACACTCATCTAGGAATTTAGCAAAAGGCCCTGGACGTTGTTCACCTGAACCATCATATCGACCATAGTATTCACCACCACGGTCAGATCTAACGGATTTAATTCTTTTGCTTAGTTGATTTTCAACTTCAGCCTTAAATGATTTGAACACGTCTATGGATTGGGACTTTTCATGAATTAGATATAGGTACCCATAACGAGAGTAATCATCTATGAATGTGATAAAGTATTGTTGACCATTCTTACATGGAGTAGGAAATGGCCCACAAATATCCGTATGTATCAATTCTAAGACGTCCGAAGCTCTCTTAGCACCTAATCTAGTCTTGTTTGTTTGTTTTCCCTTGATACACTCAATACAAATTTCCGAATTTGAGGAATCAAGCGAATCAAGAATTCCATCTGACACGAGTTTCTGAATTCTTTGAATGGATATGTGACCCAAACGTTTATGCCAGAGTGATATAGAATTCTCATTAGTTAATTTTCTTTTGGTACCACTTAAACTTGTATGCAAAGTTTCTTTATTTGAAGTTATTGTATCAACCAAATATAAGCTATCAAATGTTGATAATACACCAGTACCAATAAGATTTGAATTCTGAAAGAGACTAACTTTATTGTCCCCAAATGTACATTTATAACCGGATATGTCCAATTGGGAAACAGAAATTAAATTCCGTCTAAAAGACGGTATAACAAAAGTCTCATCCAAATCTAAATGAAAACCGGTTTTAAACAACAGCCTAAATTTGCCAATAGCCTCAACTGGCACCTTCTTGCCGTCACCCACATAGATGTATCTTTCACCATCATTTGGTTTTCGGCAGTTCAGGCAACCCTGCATTGATATACTTATGTAAGTAGTAGCAGCAGAATCTACCCACCAAGTATCCTTAGGTACCGAAATTAAATTAACTTCCGAACAAACAAGAGAAAGAAATGTACCCTTTTTCGCACGCCAGGCATGGTACTTGGTACAATCTTTCTTCACATGATCAGTCCCCTTACAGAGAAAGCAACCTAATTCAGTGATTTCAACCTTAGGTTCCTTATGTTGCTTAATCTTGGGCCTTGCAACCGCAACTTCCTTACCTTTCCTCTTCTTATTTTCCATAGAAGAGGATGCCAAATTAGCTCTTTCAGTCTTATCTAACTTTATCCTTTCCTCTTCTTGCACACAGTGTGAAATGAGCTCATTAAGAGTCCATTTCTCCTTCAGGCAGTTGTAACTGACCTTAAACTGATTAAAGTGTGCAGGAAGAGATATCAAAACAAAGTACACAAGCAGTTCCTCAGGTAAATCCAGCTTGAGTGACTTTAGTTTCGAAGCAAGATGAGACATTTCCATAATGTACTCCCTAATGTTTCCCTTGCCCTTATACCTCATGGAAACAAGTTTACTCAATAGTGTACTTGTTTCCGCCTTTTCGTTTTGCATAAAACGCTTTTCAAGGTTTTCAAGGAAAACTTTGGCATTAGCTTCATCATTCATAGTGCCCCTGAATGATTCTGGAATTGCACGTTTCATAATCATTAGACTCATGCGATTCGAGCGTTCCCACTTCTCCATCACCCTCCTTTCATCAGGAGAGGATGTATCCTCAAGAGGAGTAGGTTGCTCGGTCTGAAGTGCAAGGTCAAGATCCATGCAACCGAGAACGATCATGACGTTCTCTTTCCATTCCTTAAAGTTAGTGCCGTTAAGCACAGGGATGCTATTGATGTTGGCAGATATCGTAGAAGCAGAAGAATTAACTGAAAATAGAACAAAAGGATTACTGAATACATGCTTACAATTACTTGAACTTTAACTATACTTTATAGATTCAAAATAGGCATTTCCCATTATAAGATACCTAGCACAACATTGATTTTAGTCTTTGGACAGAAAAACAACTTGTAAGTGGTACTCTTGGTGTAGTGATCAAACATAGACAATAAACTCCTGTCAAATATTAAACCTTCCTTTGGGCCGATTTAATATTCACATGGAAAACCAAATAATTGTCTCATATTTATCACCACAAGCATGTTCGAATTCCTGCCAAATAACAACCTTCCTTTGGGCCGGTGTTAAACGCATGGAAGACTAACATCCACAGTCATCTTATATTTTAAGATTAATCAATCTACACAATAGAGGTTACTTTGGCAACATAATGCTTCAATTGACTAATTAAAATATTAGATGCTATAAACTTTAGTTCCTTAAGTCATATCATGAATCTTTAACTTAATAAGTTACATGTTTTGACATGCAACTTTTGAATAATAATTCTTGCATACTTGAGAGGACAATTCCAAAAATAATGAGAATTGATGGACTTTAAAACAATTAATATTCAAAACTCAAATATTTTAATGAATACATTAAAAAAAACTTTATATTAATTGATATGTCAATTAAAAACTGAAACTTAAAAATTTGAAACGTTTTTAACCTTACTGGACAGAGATAATCGATTATCTAAAACAGATAATCGATTATTTTGGCATAAAAAAATTTTAAGACTTACTGGACCAGGTTAGTCGACTAACTTTAAGTTAGTCGATTAACCTGGAAAACGTTTCAATATTCACTGGACCAGGTTAGTCGACTAACTTTAAGTTAGTCGACTAACCAGGTTTGCGAAAATTCCAGAAAAATTAAGTTAGTCGGCTATCTGAAAAGTTATTCGACTAACTTTTAAAACTGTTTTGGACAGAATTTACAGAATTAAAACATGATTTTCAACAAGCATCTTAAACAAGAAAACATGTTGTTTACCAACTAAAATCATACTTAATACAATGTTTTAGTACATGTAAAAATAACATGGTATTAAAACATCAAATTCCAACAAAACATAACATTCATAACATCATGCTATTTCATGGTACTAGAATTTCATAAATAAAATTCTAACATAACTTGAACATGAATCCTAACATAACATGAATATTATGAACATCCAAATTATCCAAAAATGAAGGTGGCTCTGATACCAATTGTTAGGATTATGATTCCTACTAAAGACAATAACCTTCATATTAAACAATTCGGAATTAAACTACATGAGCGGAAGCTAACCTGAATCCATGTGTGGAAATTGTTGAACCTCCTTTGATGATTGTCCTTGAGTCCTTATGAAGAATGCTCCTTTAATCCTTCTTCAAGAATGTTCTTGATAGTATATGTATTCACAAGATTCTTCACAAGACTTAAACAATATGTGTGGTTTCACAACAATAATAATGTTATGACAATAATCAAAATAGGTATATGGTTTTCCACAATTATTTGCAAGACAACAATGGAGTTTTTGGCTCTTGATTAAATGGGAGGAATAAGAGTCTTGTCTTGCACTAATGTGGGAACCATAACCCCCACTTAATAACAAATGAGTTACATAACCCAAGAGTCACAAGAGTTACATAACTCAAGAGTCACAAGCATGTAACCATGGTTACATATATGTAACCTTAGTTAGCCCATCATCAACTAAGGTTACCCTTTTGGGTATCTACACATTAGTCCTACACTTTATATGACAATATATTGGCCCCCTTAACCTTATGTCCATACGACCACTTATTTAGGCCAAATCAAAAGATAGCACATAACATATAATTTATCCATATATTGTTCATATGTGTGTAGATATAAGTCCATATATCTAGATATAAATCCATATATATATATATATATATATTGTTATGAAATAATATAAAAGACAAGAACAATAACTCAAGAACAAGAGCAAATAGAGAGAAGAGTAGAGAGAGTTCTTCTTATTGATACTTAGAGAATGTTAGAAGTGATTTACAATGGTAGAAGACCCCTTTATTTATAGGGAGTGGGATGATTTATCTACCAAGAATAGAACTCTAGAATCTCTCTAATTATAGACATTCACCTTAAATAGGAGATTTCATAACACTCCCCCTTGAATGTCTATTCAACAATTTGCCTCGTTAAAACCTTAAAACCAAAACCCAATGGGAAAAATTAAAGAAAGGAAAAAGAGTACACATGTTTGAATATGCGCCTATTGGTTGCCTCGTTAAAAGCCTTGCAAGGAAAGTGGGACAAAACCTTGTAAGGGAAAAAGAGTGCAACGCGCATTAACTCCCCCTAATGAGTACATCAATTTATATCCTTGAGCATTTGCATTCCAATCTTGTGCATCATCTTCAAAACGATCTTTGGTAGACGTTTGACAAATCAACCATATTGACTTGAATAAATATTCCGTACCTTGAAATCATCATTCTTGATAGATATGAACATCTTCATATAATGTCGTGGAATAACTCTTCAATATCTCCATAGATGCATTCTTAATGCCATCATGCTTATAGTTATAGCAAGATTCATATGTACACAAATTGTACTTGGGATGTGGTACTTCAAGACCAAGAATTGCATATGCTTCAAGCAACTTAAATCTTTCAAATTAAGTCATATAAGCCATATAATCGACTTTAGATGCATATCAAGTTTTCCATGTCATGCTAGACAAATAAGATATCGAAAACTGACTATACATACCTTTGACTTTATACTTTCAAGCATTTGAACTATAGGTTCAAAACTACATGTCTTTCATATGGAATCAATTCTTCTTGAATTGAATCTCTTCCATTTAGTTACTTTCTTTGGGTCAGCAAATGCGTATAGCATGCTTTGCAATATGTTGCAATTGAATTATCCCTTTTATGAACTTCATGTTCATATCATGATATTCGGGGATATACATATACAAATGATAATTCATCCCATGTAACCTTTTCTCAAGTGTTTATCATGTCTCCCCCTCATGTTAGTAAAGCTAACTTGTTTCCTCAACTTTGGGAAATGATCTTTGTGCATTATCATGTCAATATCACGGCACATTAATAATAAGATGAAATTATTTGGTTCCTGACCCTGAACCACTTGTGAGGGGAGAATATATTCTCGTATACAACGTATATCAAACTGATATATATATCTTTGTTCTCATAAGAAACAGTTTAGCTATTAAGTGGAAGCACTCAATAATTATCTTGCTAAACCAACTTTGATATAAACCAACTTATCAAGATGAACTATCTTGAGTAGAAAATCTGGAAATTATGCTCGAAGTTAGATTACTGAGCAATTTACCTCGCAAGCACCGGCCAGGCTGCGGGTTAATAACAATTGCGCATGTAACCATATCATAGATGCATCATATGTGGTATACATGGCAGGTGAATGGGCCCATATTCACCTTTGATATTTCCAGAATTTATGGGCTTCAACCCGAACTCTTTAGTTGGTCAGTTCATTAATGAGAACAAGTGATACAAGAGAATTCGTAAAGAACTTCCTAGTTCTTTGATATTCACCTATGTGAATTTGCACATTATACTTAAAATGAGATGGCTAACACGAATGCCAACTGAATAAATTATCAATATTGGTAAACTTCAAATTTACACCATGACATGTGCACTTATCAATAAACTTCAGGTTTATTATGACATGGGTTTTTATACCAACAGATATCCACTTTATTGTGGCATTCTTTCATTTGTGTAGTACAAACTGGAGAACAAAGCGAGTAGCTTTTCATATACAAATTACCCCGCTACAAGTTGTAGTAATAGGAGATATCAAAGCCCTCCTTTATTTATAGTCTCAATATAATCAATCGCTTTCGCGTGTACTTTGGAAACTGAATAAGTTTCTTTGAGACTTACTACAGCACAATACTCAATTGTGTTTCTCCAACATAGTAATAATTGGCTCTTCTAGAGCTCTCAATTAATTTTGTACTACCACAGATTCATCAACATCCATGTGGTGAATATCTTTCTTAAAGAGAAAGTTATACCATTATGGTCATGTCAAACTTATATGCAAGATATGTTTCTTGCATTATCGTTGTCCTTTAATAGTCATATTTCCAAAATACTTTGGCGTACAATAGGTACGTGACCAACGATCATTCATGCCATATATCATCTCAAACCTTCTTCTAGGGGTGAGTGTGGTATCATCTCAAACCTCCTTCTAGGGGTGAGTGTGGTATATTTAATACCAATTTCATGTTCATATTCTTCCAATAATGAATATGTATTCGTGAATCAAATGTTGTCACATTCACTTCGAGGATATGTGATTTTGTTATCCTTTTCAAATCTATAAATGCGTCAGGCATTTGATTTGCTATTCTTTGCAAATGGATAATCTTTTGTGCCTCTTTCTCACAAATAGAGGTATGTGGATCAAGATGAGATAATGATGCATTTTTCCACAAAATTTCCCGTTTGGTTTCACCAACTTCTCCCCCTAATTTTGGGAAAAGTGTCTCATCAAATTGACAATCTGCAAATCGTGCAGTGAACAAATCTCCTGTCAATGTTTCGAGGTAGCGAATAATGGAGGGCGATTCAACCTCAACATATATTCCTAACCTTCTTTGCGGAGCGGGATGGCGGTGCAATAGGCACATATACAGCGCATCCAAAAATCCTTAAATGGGATATATTGGGTCCATGACCCAAAACCAATTGCAACGGGGAATATTTGTGTCAATTCGTCAGTCAGAGACGAACTAGCATTGCTGTATGCAAAATGGCGTGACCCCAAACCGAAGTGGGCAGCCGACAAACTAAAATGCTGCATGCAAAATGGCATGAACCCAAACTAAAGTGGGCAGCCGACGAACTAGCATTGCTGCATGCAAAATGGCGTGAACCCAAACCAAAGTGGGCAGCCGACGAACTAGCATTGCTGCATGCAAAATGGCGTGAACCCAAACCGAAATGGGCAGCCTCGTTTTCATGAAGAATTCAAGATTATTCTCATCTATTGTCTCAATATGATATCCATTTTGAATGATATCTTTAAAACTCAACAAGTTCTTCTTAGACTTGGAGGAGAATATTGCATTCTCTAAGATAAACGTCATGCCTTTGGGCAGAGTTACAGTTGCTCTTCCGGAGCCTTCAATCAATTTACTTCCCATGGTTTGACATATAAAAGAAAATATACGAACATGAGAATAAACAACTTCAATTCGTTTGTGTCACATAATATTTTCAAAATCTGCTGCTAACAGTTGACTAACAAAATCAGATATGTTATCCATAATTGATTACTTTGCAGTTTGAAAATTTCAGTTTAAGCATTTTCATAAGACAATCGATTGTTAAACACACACAATCGATTGTTGAACATTGACAATCGATTGTTGAACACACACAATCGATTATTTGCTATTTTTGAAAAACTTCAGATCACTGTCTTAAGACAATCGATTGTTAAACATAGACAATCGATTGTTGACAATTTTTTATAAATTCCAGATCACTGTTTTAAGACAATCGATTGTTAAACATCGACAATCGATTGTTGACTATTTTTGAAAAATTCCAGATCACACTGCCTAACGACAATCGATTGTTCGACATAGACAATCGATTGTGGATGATTTTTGAAAAATTCCAGATTACTGTTTTAAAGACAATCGATTGTTGATCATTGACAATCGATTGTTTTGCAGTTTTTATGCGAAATATGAGATAACCGACTAGTTTTTCAGGTTAGTCGATTACCTCTACTGGAAAGTAAAAATATTATTGATATTTGAGCATATTGATACATTCTAAAGAACTAATACTAACATTATATCATGAACTAACTAATACGAGCTAATACTAATGGCTATTAGTTTATTCATTCACTAATACAAACAAGTAAAATAAAATCAAATAGCTCCATCTTCTTTCATCACGGATCCATCACCGATTAGGTGGTCTATCTTCCCCTCGGGTTGCTCAAAGAAGTCTGCCACATCCAAGTGGGTGATGTCAAAGTTGTCGTCAGAGACAAAATTCGTTTCAGGGCGTTTTACTCTTTCGAGATGCTTGATAAAGGTCAACCAAAAGTCATGGTATACGGCAAGCCTTTGACTAGTGCCCGTTTTCACCGCAACGATAATATATAGTTTATAAACTATTTGCTTTTGGGTTCTTATCGTATCGTGCTTGTGGCAGAGTGACCAACTTCAAGTTGTCATCTCTTCTTTAAGCCATTCCACAAGATAGGTGGATCCTTGACGGTGAGATATTCAATCTTCAAACCTTCATCAAGGTGATGGCGCAAGAAAATCAAGGCCTTAGCATAGTTTTGGGTGGATGCATTATTTCTGTCTTTAATGGCGTCTCCAAGACCCATAGCATCCAAAATGGATTTAAGTATCCAACACCCATATCATATAGTTCTTGCCCGAAATTTCAAGGGCAGCGAACTTTCTTTTCATAATGTCAGACATAAACCAAAATTACATCAAGAGCGTGTTCATACTTACGGGCTCTATTACAATTATCACATTCACTTCAGGGAATGGATCAAAATCATGTGCTTTACACAATCTCATGTCAAATATTACTTTCATAAAGTGAAAGATTAGTTTGAGAATCCTTATTGTTCTCATTACCACAATAATGACGACTATAACTTCGTCTATTGCCATGTCCACATCCATTGATACCTTTACGGTAATTAGTCTTCTTTCAGACTTATCACATACTGCTACCACATTCTCTAAAGGGAATGGAGCAAATTAAATTGGACGGAATTCTTTGCCACGTCCACATTCATTGATACCTTCATGGTAATATTTTAGTCTTCTTTCAGACTTATCATATACTGCTTCCACATTCTCTAAAGGGAATGGAGCAAATTCAATGGGACGGATTTTCAATTATTTGCCCACAATCATACATAAATTTAATCATGGCAGGACATAGAGATTTTACCACTTCATGTGGTTATAATTTCTTACAAACTCCATTAGAGTTATAATCAAACTTTGTTTGTATATTAAATCAAATCGTAGAATTTGAAAGGGAAAAGTAAATTACTTACCTTTAAGGTATACCAATTATATTTTCAATGTTTTCTTCCTTTTCTCCACTGATGCAGACGACGGCGGCTCCGATGCGGAGAAATTGACGGCGTTTAATCTTCTTAAAGAGCTTCTTGAGACGGTAGAGTCTCGTGCTGATAACGTGTTATGAAATAATATAAAAGACAAGAACAATAACTCAAGAACAAGAGCAAATAGAGAGAAGAGTAGAGAGAGTTCTTCTTATTGATACTTAGAGAATGTTAGGAGTGATTTACAATGGTAGAAGACCCCTTTATTTATAGGGAGTGGGATGATTTATCTACCAAGAATAGAACTCTAGAATCTCTCTAATTATAGACATTCACCTTAAATAGGAGATTTCATAACATATATATATATATATATAAAGGTAAGATAATCTCATTCTCGTTGAGATCGTGAGAATTCATATAAACTAATGAATTGGGTGGTTCCCAATTGAACTCAGTTTATAGGACAGATACACAAATAAGGCTTGCCTAGTTGGTAAACTGTTTAGTGCTAAAATAACGTGAAGGGCAACATATGAGTGTGTATCAAAAAGGGAACAATTGTGATGCCTAAAAGTACAGGGACCATCCCCCCTACATTCACACTCATAGGAAGTTTCAAAATAATTGCATTTAACAGGACAATGATTCAATTGACGTGTATTTTTATTTGTTACGATGACGAAAAATATTAAATCTACTAATTACTGTGAATCAATAATTAACATGTTAACATATAGTTGTCGCCTATTAGGATTTGTCAGTTGAATCATATCGTAGGGTGTCCCTATCACAACCCAAAAATCCCTCTGAAAAGGTCGTAATGGCACATAGTCTCTAAACTAGGTAAGCCTAACATAAACTAAAATAACATTGATTCTTTCTAACTTTAAATTAACAAACTCTGAATAATTAAAAATTTCCAAAAACCGGTAGTAACGGGTCACAAGGCCATCTAAGAGTAATTATACGAAATAATACATCTCTGCCCCATAACAAAAGGGCAAATGGAAATAATTACAAATAAAAGTGACTACGAGACTTGCGAACGAAACAACAGATTATCGTGAGTCTCCATGGTCAACCCACATAGCTACTATCGATCAATACCTGAATCTGTACACAAAAAATATATAGAAGTATAGTATAAGCACACCACGATCATGCCCAGTAAGTATCAAGACTAACCTTTGTGCCGAGTAAGTTTATATAAAATGATAACATGATGCTTATCCTCGTTATGTTTGGCGCACATCTAATTGGATCTTACCATGGCTCAAAGGTACTAACGATAATGTAAATTGGATCTTTGACTCATATTCTCCAAAAATACCGAAACTTATATCTTATCTTGGTATATATATATATATATATATATATATATATATATATATATATATATATATATATATATGATGATCAATCATATTTTGCCAATTACAGGATTAAAGGTAAGATAATTTCATTCTCGTTGAGATCGTGAGAATTGATAAAGTCAATTAAAATAATGAATTGGGTCGTTCCTGGTTGAACTTTACGGGACGGTTAAAAAATAATTCTTTAAAAAAATACTTTATGGGACGGTTAAAAATAAATCTTTTTGAAAAAAGAAAACTTTATGGGATGGTTCCATTTTAGTGCAAAAATAACATGGAGGGCCACATATGAGTGTATGTCAAAAAAAGAGCAATTGTGATATGCTGAAAAGTACAGAGACCATCCCACTTGCATTTAACAGGACAATGATTCAATTGGCATGTATTTTTATTTGTTTCGATGATGAAAAAATTTAAATCTACTAATTACTGTGAATCAATACTCAATAGTTAACTAACTATTGACATAAGATCAACTAATTATTGTGAATCAATGGTTATAAAACGATCTAGAAAGCAATTGAAACCAACATTAATCTTAGTGCAATAAAATTTATTTGCTCTATTTTAAATTAGATGGCGTATTTCGCTATCGAGAGTTTGTGTATAAAGTTAGACCAAAATTTTAAAACATATTTTTTTAATTATATTAATATGAGAAAACTAAAGTTATTTTTAATAATTGAGTTGAGCTAAAGCAATTTTAGATTAAAAATTTAGTTAAATTAATTGTTGATAAGCTAAATATAACATATAAATCGAAACAGAGAGCATTTATTTTGGAGAAAGTATACGTCAAATTTCTATGTCATATAGCATTGACTAAGTCAATTATAGTTCATAGTATGTCATTCAGTTATGTCATAAACATTTTCTTTCATCATTTTTTCTCTTGTTTACCCAATTTTGCATCATTGTACTGTTTCCAGAGAATATATTAGTACTCCTTAGTGCAAGAAAACAAAGGGACAGGTTTTGTAGTACAATGATCAAAACATTTATATTCATTTTTATGAGTTAGAAAATTAAGTCACTGACCTTTATCGAGCTAAAATTTCCGAGCTAAGATACTCCAAAAGTTCTAAAAAACATACAAGTTAAAATACTTAGATGTTTTAAAAAGAAATCCTGATCAATAGAGAAACTACATTACAGTAATATTATCAGATAAATTAAGCCAAATGAATTATATAATACAATTTTTTTATCAATCCAAAAAGTAGGAAAATGTTAACAAACTAAACAAGTCCTAACATTATTGTTATACTCTTTTTAAGCTTAAATTTGTATAGCAACCATCAAAGGTTGTGGTAAGGTGATAAATATTTTTGCATCCTTAATAAGATATTTTAAATTTGAATATTGAGATTAAAACCGCATTAATAGAGGGCGTCTATCCTCTTAAGTAAAATGCAAACCTGAATCAAAACAGTTACTTGTTTGACTCAAAAGATATTGGAACCTTTTTGAATAAATTAATTAAAAAAAATGAAGGGGTAAATCTTAGCTAAGTATAACAATCTCTGAAAACAGAAGGTATACAAGGTATACATGGTGGGTAATATTTCTTGATCTTGTGAAGATGAATGATCGAACATTAAAGACATCAATCATTTATGTGGGCAAGTATTACAGTTAGTGTTCTTAACTTGAAAATCTGAAAAGGAAGAGCCCTTTACAAGGTTGTTTTTCCGCTATATATAAGGGACAAACCCCTTCTAAGCCCTAAAAGATAAATCAGAAGGAATATTCAAAAGAATATTCCGAATGCCCCCTATTGGACCTATGCTACTGTAAAAGTCGTGCAGTCTTTGTTCGCTTGTCTGTCATCCTCCACAGGACGTTGAGCTACGAGGATCTTGTCGTTTGTTGTATTTATCAATAGTCGTGGTCATCAAAATTTGGACCCATACAGTTAGTCCCTCTGTTTGTCGAGGTTGCAACTTGGTGTGTCCTTGATAAGCGGATATCACTCGCCCTTGTGGAGAAATTTGGCCTTACGAAACATTACGGCTTGGCCAATAATGGGAGATCGGTGTGCTCAACAAGACACCGGATAGTGTATCTTATCGGGAAATGACATCATCTCCACGTGCGTCATCATTACGCGTGTTTACGAGACACGGGCTGAGGGCTTGTTGCTTTGATTTCGGTGCCACTCTACAGCCATCCGCTTCGATTCTAACGCCACCCAATTCTATAAATAGGTTGAGGGTTTGTTTTATCAAAAACTCTTGGCCATTTAATTTTTGGTTATCCTTTTGTAACGATCCGACCGGTAGTTTTGAGATTTTGGACTTTGATCGCCAGTTCTCGGGCATGACTTGCCTCGTGTTATGCATAATGACTAATGTGGATCGTTTGTTTTGGTTTCACGAAAAGTCGAAATGAATTTGAAATAATGGTGTCAGCTGAAACTTTTAATTTTATGTGTTGACCAAGAGTTGACTTGTGTGTATACGAGCTCGGATTGGAGTTTTTATGATTTGGTTAGCATTGCCGAGTGATTTATGACTTAGGAGCGCGATCGAAAGTTATTTTGGAGGTCCGGTGTAGAAATATGATTGCATTGGCGAAGTTAGTATTTTGGCGGTTTCCGGTTGATAGGTGAGATTCTGATCCGAGGGTCCGAATGGAATTCCGAGGGTCATAGGTTCGGCTCTCTGATATTTGGAGGAGTTTCACAGATGCAGATTAATTCCGCAGATATGATGTCCTCATAAGCGGTACAGAGCAGTGTTGAAGAATCCATAGAAGCAGAGGAAATTTCGCATCACTGGTAACCGCAAATGCGGTATCTGAGTCGCAGAAGCGGAAATAGTCCTGGGCAGAAGGGTTTTAAAATAACATTTCATCCGCAAGCTAAGGGTATTTTCCACCATTTTTGAGCAACCTTAAGAGCTTTTGGACGGGAACTGAAGGTGATTTCGACTAGGTGTGGTTGGAGATGAGTTCATTGACCTTAATACATGATTTAATGGTAGAATTGACATAGAAATTTGTGGAAATTCATCAAGAGAGGGTAAAGCTAGGGCTTGGAAATTTGGTATTTCAAAGTGGGATTTGAAGGGACATTTGGGCCTCAATTTGGGAGTTTTTGGTATGAACAGACTCGTGGCGAGATAAGAAATCCGATGATGTTAAATTTTCTGATTTTTGAGAAGTGGGCCCGGGGATTGGATTTTGCAAATTTCGTGAATTTCGATATTTTTCGAGTCTTTTTGATTGGGTTATGTTTCCTTAGCCTATTGTAACATATTCGTTGTGGTTTTAGCCAGATTCGACGTGCGAGGAGGTCAATTCGTGAGGCAAGGGCATAACAAGCTAGACTTTTGGCCTGCTAGAGGTGAGTAATGATTGTAAATGATATCCTGAGGGTTTGAAACCCCGGATTGCACATCGTAGTGCTATATTGAGGTAAGACACACACTTAATGATGAGTGCGGGGTCATTTACTATTGGGTATTGTGATTGAGACTTGTTTGTTATCATCTTGATTTGGACTTATTGCCATATTTTGGCTTCTTGCCAATTATTTGAACCCTTCAGGGGATTGTTATCACTATTTCTTCACTGTTTTGACTTGTATTTGAACTCACTCCTGTTGATAACTGTTGTTTTACAAACTCAGCCACTTTACTCAGATTTGAAACGTAAATGATATTTCTAAATAATATTTTTGGGCTGAGAAGTACTGTTTTACTATGCCCGAGGGGCTTGTGATGATTTCTGGACTCAATGAGGTCGAGGGCCATATGTGAGGATATGTTGAGTGATGTGAGGATGCTTTCACGATTTAGGAGTGATGTAAGGAGGCTTCACGGCCTCAGGAGTGATGCGATCATATACCACGAGGTGGCCTGATGTTGAGGTGAGGCCGAGAGCCTAGACTTGATTCCACGAGATCGCTTGATATTGCGTTTGGACCATAAGGGGCCCCTCCCGGAGTCTACACTCCCCAGGGAGTGCAAGTACCCACCTAAAGCGGATAAATTTTAGACAATGGTAATAATGGCACTGTATGATGCGTTTTGGTCAGGTAACAATGACTGATCGGGAATAACACCATGCAGTCAGGTAACAATGATTGACCGGGAATAACACCGTGCAGTCAGGTAACAGATCGTGCCCGAGGGGCTGGTACTATTCTGTGTGATTGCTAGAGGTGCAGATTTCTACTTGTTATTTACTGCCAAATTACCCATTTTACTTATTGAAAGAGATTTCATTTGATACTTCATGGATTTACTGATTTTAAGTGATTCCACTACTTAACTACTTTTCTCAAAGAGTTTTACACTGCTTCTATACAACAAGATGGTTTGTTATACGTGATTTCTACTGCTCAGTTGTTATTTACCTTTATTACTCACTGAGTAGGGGGTATTCACTTTACTCTCTATACTTCGTGTGCAGATGCAGGTATTTATTCACCCGATAGCGGGTGTTAAGTTAATTGGAGATTTTGCTATCGTAGCTGAGCAAGGTGACCCGCAGCGTTCGCGGCACCAGATTTCTTCCTTTTGATTCTAAATTATATTCTGTATATTACTAACCTTTTAGTTGTACTTAGACTCTTCTAGATGCTCGTGTCTTGTGGCACTCCGATTTGGACTGTGCTTTCCTTTGGTGACGGCCTTAGCCTTTGGGATGCTACCTTCGAGCCAATATCGAGGTAATATCCCATCATAGTTTGAGTGAAGTCGAACTTATATCTTTGTCGATGGCCTTGGCCATTGGGATGTTACTTTTGTGCTGGTATCGAAGTAGTATCCCGTCGTAGTTGTAATGAAGTCAAACTCATATGTTTATCGATTTCCTTGGCCATTAGGATGCTACCTTCGAGCTGGCATTGAAGTAGTATCACCTCGTAGTTCAAATGAAGTCGAATTTATATTTTTGTCGATGGCCTTGGCAATTGGGATCGTACTTTCGAGTTGGTGTCGAAGTAGTATCCCGTTGTAGTTCAAATGATGTCGAACTTATATTTTTGTCAATGGCCTTGGAAATTAGTATGTTACCTTGAAGCTGGCATCGAAGTAGTATCCCGTCATAGTTCGAATGAAGGCGAACTTATATTTTTTTCGATGGCCTTGGCCATTGGGATGTTACCTTTGAGTTGACGTCGAAGTAGCATCCCGTCATAGTTCAAATGAAGTCGAACTTATATTACTGTCGATGGCCTTGGCCATTGGGATGTTACTTTTGAGCTGACGTCGAAGTAGTATCTCATCGTAGTTCGAATGAAGTCAAACTTATATTTTTTTGATGTCCTTGGCCATTGGGATGTTACATTCAAACTGGCATTGAAGTAGTATCCCGTCGTACTTTGAATGAAGTCGAACTTATATTTTTGTCGATGGACATGTCCATTGGGATGTCACCTTCGAGCTGGCGTCAAAGTAGTATCCCGTCATAGTTCGAATGAAGCCGAACTTATATTTTTGTTTATGACCTTGGCCATTGGAATGTTACTTTCGAGCTGGCGTCGAACTAGTATCCCTTCGTACTTCAAATGAAGTCGAACTTATATTTTTGTCGATGGCCTTGGCCATTGGGATTTTCATTCATACTTTTGAGATCTGATTATATTCCTTTAGGAAATACATGTTGACTTTGTACATACAATGGAGATTTGGCTATCTATACCTAGTCCCTTCAATACTCGGCTTGGAGATCACGTCGACGGGCAGAGTGATGAACAATGCTTCAGACCTCAAGACGTACCCCTTGCCGCATTATTAAAAGTCTTACCAAGAAAATCCAATTGGGACGAAACCCGGATGAGGGAAAAAGAGTACAATTTAGGCGTCGCCTTTTTCAAGAAGTGGAAGTATTTGAGATGGGCGACATTCCAATTGTTTTTGAGTAGTTTTCCTTCCATTGTCTCTAAATATAATGCTCCTTTGTTTGTTGCAGCCGAGATTTTGTTATGGCCCATCCCAGTTTGTTCCCAATTTTCCCTTATTAGGGTCCTCACTGCTTGTGTCTTAGCTTTTAGGACGTAGTATCTGGCCTTGACCGTTCGTACTTTGGCCTTCTTGTTATAGTACCTTTCTGCTTGTTACTTTTGGGCTACCATTCTTAGGTGGGCCATATCTCTTTGTTCTTCGACTTCATCCAGATCTTGTAGCCTACTTTCATCGTTGCTTGGTCCGCTTTCGTTGGAGTATCTTAAGCTAGGTTCTCCGGCTTCCACGGTATTACCGCGTCAGTACCGTAGACAAGTGAATATGGCGTCTCGTCTGTTCTAGTTTTTGGCGTAGTGTGGTATGCCCATAGTACTTCTGGCAGCAGTTAGGCCATAGCCCCTTGGCGCCCTCGAGCTTCTTTTTCAATATATTCGGTATCATTTTATTGGATGATTCGGCTTGGCCGTTGCCGAGGGGATGGTATAGTATGGAGAGTATTCACTTGACTTGCCATTTTTCAAGAAACTCGGTCATGTTCTTTCCTACGAACTAAGATCCGTTGTCACAACTGATTTCTTTGGGGATTCCAAAGTGGCATACTATATTTTTTCATATGAACACGATAACTTCTATCTCACGTATTTGAGTATATACACCTGCTTCCACCCATTTAGAAAAATAGCCAGTTAAAATCAAAAGGAAGCGCACCTTACCTCGCCCTGCTGGGAGGGGTTCAACAATATCCATCCCCCACTTTATGAATAGCCATGGCGAAGTGATGGAATTCAAGAGTTCTCCCGCTTGGTGTATCATAGGGGAGTATTTTTGACATTGTTTTATACTTCCTGACGTAATCTGTGGATTCTTTTTTCATGGAAGGCCAATAGTGTCTGACACGGATGAGGTATCTGATGAGGGTGCGGTTTCCCGTATGGGCACCGCAGTGCCTCTCCTGTACTTATTCTAGTACTAGACTTGTTTGATTTGTCCCAAGACACTTGGCCAGAGGGTCGCTGATTGTTCTTTTGTTAAGATTATAGTTTACGAGATTGTATCTGGCTACTTGTTTTCGAAGCTTTTTGGCTTCTTTCTTATCTTGTGGGAGCATTCCATCCTGCAAATATGTTACATACGGTTGTGCTAGTCCCAAGTTAGGCTTATAGAATGCACCTCAACCTGGTCTTTTGAGGAATGGAGAAGAGTGACCACATTTTCCTTGTTGATATTTCTAGTGGCTACTGCTAGCTTGGCGAGACCGTCCACTTTGATATTCTGCGCCCTCGGTATCTGGTCGAGGTGGCATTCGTCAAATTCTAGCAGCAATTTGTGAATTTCTGGCTGGTACTTTTTTAGTCTCTGTTCTTGATTTGGAAAGTCCCATTTACTTGGTTCACCACGAGTTGAGAGTCACAACGGAGGACGAGTCGTTGAGCACCATATTTGAGGGCTAATTTCAATCCTGCAATTACAGCTTCATACTCGGCCTTTTGTTAGTCGTCTCGGGACATCGTATGGCTGAAAAATTACTTCGAATGTAGGAACCTTGATGATGTGTCCCAGTCTCCATCCCGATACATTAGATGCGTTGTCGGTGTAGAGGACCCAGAGGTCGGAATATATGGAAGTGGGAAACGCCTCCTCCTTTACTTCAGGCAATACTTTGGCATTGAAATCGGAAATGAAATCGGCGAGCACCCACGACTTTATAGCAGTTTGCGATTGGTATGTTATATCATGCTCGCTTAATTCTATGACATTTTTCCAACCTACCCGATAGTTTGGATTTGTGTAGGATCCCCTTGAGGGGGAAGGTTGTCACCACCTTTATGGGGTGACATTGCAAATATGGCCTGAACTTTTGTGAAGCTACGACTAATGCCAGAGCTAGTTTCTCAAGGTGGGGGTAACTTGTTTCAGCATCAATTAAGGTTTTGCTGCTACAAAAAATTGGAGATTGTGTACCTTTATTTTCACAGACCAAAACTGCACTTACCGCGACTTTGGAGACTACTAGGTACACCAGGAGGCATTCGTTCGGGTCTGCCTTGACGAGAAGTGGCGATGAGGACAGATACGCTTTTAGTTTTCTCAAGGCGTCGACACATTCTGAATTCCACTGTAGCTCGTGGTCCTTCCTTGGTACATTGAAAAATATATGGCATCTGTCTGATGATTGTGAGATGAACCTCGACAAGGAGGTTATACGTCCTGTTAACTTCTATACATGCTTCTTGCCGGTTAATGTCTCCGATATTCCTTCGATGGCCCTTATCTGATCTGGGTTAACCTAGATACCCCTTTGTGACACAAAAAATCCAAGGAACTTTTCTGTGGCTACGCCAAAGGCACATTTTTTAGGATTCAGTTTCATTCTGTATCGCCTCAATACTTCGAAGAATTCCTTCAGATGACCAATGTGATCCTCCTTCCTTTTCGACTTTACTAGAATGTCGTCGATGTAGACCTCCATGGTCGTTCCGAGTAGTTCTTTGAACATCTTGATGACTAACATTTGATACGTCGCCCCTGCTTCAGTTCGAACGATATGACTCTGTAGTAGTACGTTCCTTGGTAAGTGATAAAACCAGTCTTTTCTTGGTCTTCCTCTGCCATTCAAATTTGGTTGTACCAGAATAAGCGTCTAAGAAGATTAATAGTTCGTGTCCCACTATTTCATCGATGAGCTGGTCGATATGTGGTAGCAGAAACGAATCATTTGGGCATGCTTTATTCAGGTCGGTGAAGTCGACGCACATCCGCCACTTCCCGTTCTTTTTTTACCATGACCACATTGGCGACCCACTGAGCATACTTTGATTCTCGTATGGAACCATTAGTAAGAAACTTATGAACTTCTTCGTTGATTGCCTTGTTGATTGCGGCATTGAATTTTCTCCTCATTTTTCGTACTGGCGGGTGAAGAGGGTCGACATTCGGCCTGTGTGTGGCAATGTCCCTTGGGAATCCCAGCAAATCTGAATGGAAAAAAGGCAAACAAATCAGCATTGTTAGTTAATAACTCCTGGAACATACATGGTTCTAAGAGATTGTGTCCGATATAGGATTTTTTTCACGCTGTTGGTGTTGTCCAATTGAACGGGGTCAAGGTCTTCCACAGTTACCCTGCAGGCTTCTACGACATTTGGGTCTTTGATGGCCTCTATTTGTATGTCGGGTTTGGTTCCAAATATGGCCAATTGATATGCTTCCACACTTGCCCCTTTAGTTGTTGAGTATGTGTGCAATTGTCACGACCCCGATTTGCCCTCCGTGAACTATCGTGATGGCACCTAGTCCTTACGACTAGGTAATCCTGACAATGCGGAATATAAACAATAATTGCGGAAAAAATATTTAAGAACCGAATTAGTAATATGAAACGGTGTTTAGGGTGGCGCTCATCACATACAATAACAACTATCGAAGCTAATAACAATTCCCAAAACCCGGAATCTCATGAATCACAAGCTAAGCGATACATTAAAAGCTCTAACTCTAGAAATGTTTAAGCAAAGAAAAGTTATTGAAGGGCTATACTTATTACAGAAAGATAAAAAGGGACTCACCGGTCTGTGCACGTGGCAGATATACCACAAAGTCTCTACATAAGTGCCTCTCCATAAGGATTATAAGACTGAGTGGAAGTACCTGGATCTGCATAACAAAAATGCGCAGAAGAGTAGCATGAGCACACCACAGCGCTGCCCAGTAAGTATCAAGACTAACCTCGGTAGAGTAGTGACGAGGAACAGTCAACACACCAACTGGTCCAATAAAACTGTACAAATATAGGAACAATAGGACGTGAAGCATATATAAAAACTACACGAAACGGATAACAATACTACAATTACAATAAGGGAAGGAAATAGCAAGTGACAACGAAAATACTAAGAATAATGACATAGAGGAGCGAGCAAAAACACAAACCCAAATCCTAAAGTCACAGTATAACAAAGGCAAGCAATAACTCGGATCCTACGATAATGTTCACATCAGGTCTTATCCAACAATTTCAACGAAGTACCAAATCTCTGACAAATTACAACTCACGAGTCCCCAGTACCTGAAATCTAACACTTGGCATCCTTTGCCCCATCAACCTCACGGTCATGCTGACAACTCACTTCCTAACTAGGGCCACTCTCATATATACAACAAGTAAACGAGGGTGTACATCTATACTCAGCAAAATCGGGAGGACTTCACATCCAATAAGAGTGTTCAACTAAGTGTATGCTTGTGCAAGTGCTTTAACATGATTCCTACCAGCTAATAAGCGTAAGGAGAAGAACGGACAACATGTACGATGTTTCCTCATAGCATTCATGCGATAACGATCATACAGGTAAGCGTACCATAATCAAAATATTAAACAACAAGAATGCCCCAGGCCATCACAAATCATCACAATCAATCCCTAACATAGCCCACCTTATCTCGCCACATGTGCAAATAATAACATAGTAAGTGCCCGTCTTGTTTCGCCACACATACATCATAATGTTCCCACCTTGTTTCGCCACGTGCGCAACCCACATATAAGCATATATACATACCCCCCTTTGTCATGCCGCATGTGCAATATATCAATAATAGCAATAGCATGACAGAAACCTCGTGCAACCCTATAACAACAACCACACGGCAAAAATCTCATGCATCACAATATCAACAACCGTATGGCAGAAACCTCGTGCACCACCACAACAAGTACAATAGAAAAAATGATAATATATACAAGAACACAAAAAGTAAATCAATTCAAGAACTTTCAATCGCAAGAAGACGGTAAAACTAGCTCACAAGGAATAACCACAATAGCGAATACTAAGCGTAATAAGAACAGCTCAACAAGGGAGAAAATAAAGTGAAGCAATGATCCCAAAATATGTAATTCAACAACAAGGAAGCTAACACGAATGAAATAATTCAAAATAAGTAAATAGCATAGGATATCTAAACTTCTTTTAAGGTTGAAAAATTTACGAAGAATATACAACAATTTCAATTAAGGATGAGCAGTGGGAAGATAATCGTAACCTCAATTAAGACTAAATAATTACAGGGGAGATAATAATGATTTTCAATAAGGACGAGCACTTATGAAGGATAGAATGAATATAGAAGACGTAACAATCTTGAGTTAAGCAAAAAATAAGAGTCAAATAGGATATAAGAATTAATTATAAACAATTAATTCCAATTAGAGCATGTATAGGTGAAACTAACAAATGGAAAACTCAAGCATATAAAGTGCACATTCATAAACAGTGAATATAAAGACCTAAGAATCCTAAAAGGAAAAAATTTTCGCAAATAATTCCGAGCACGCACTCGTGCCTCACACAAAGTTAGGCAAGATACTTTTATCAAAGACGACAAACTGATACTCTAAAATGCACTTTTCAAGTGAAAAGACCTCTGGACGGCTCAAATCTAACCAAATTAACTTCAAAGCACAAATAACACACATAAGAAACTATTCCGGATCATAAAGTCTCAATATTTACTAAAATTCAAAAATTGGTCCAAAAGTCGATCCCCCGGGCCCGCACCTCGAAAACGGACAAATTTTACAAAAATTCAATACCCGTTTGATACCATTTGGTCCCTCAAATCATGATTTTTTATTTTAGGAATTTTCTTCAAAAACCAACATTCTTCCCAACCCAAAATGCAAATTAAATGATGAAAATGAAGATAAAATCATGGAATATATTAGATTCTAGATGAAGAACACTTTTCCGGTCGAATTGTGTGAAAACCCCTCAAAGAATCTCCCAAAACCAAGCTCCGCAATTCAATATAAATAAAATGGTCCAACCCTCGATTTGGGAATATATTTTGCCTGCCTAGGGGTTGTTCTTCGTGTTCGCGATGAGTAAATTCCTCGTTAGCGATTTCCAAACTCATTCTAGACAGACATTAGCATAATGGGAATGACGTTTTATACACAACTCCAAATGACAAATGGTTTGTTGTTCTGAAAACTAGACAGCAAGGGCTATCATTTCATAGGCTTCTCATTTCCCCAGTCATTATATTTTGTGAGATATAAGCTTCCAAAGTCAACTATGTGCAGCAGAGATTTTCGAACTCTCCCTGGACAGCATGTAGTGTAACTATCAAAAATTTTCCTACACAAATCTAAATTCCAATTAATTTACGTTTTTGAAAACTGAACACAAAGTCTACAACTTTCATTTTTGGATCATCTCCAAATTCCTGATGCATTGTGAGATATGAGCCTCTGAAGTCAGACCTATGCAACCAAGATTTTCTTATTCGCGAACGTGAAGAACAAACTTCCAGAAGCCAAATTCTTCTTCATAAATGCGAGAGGTTCCTCGCGAATGCGAAGAAAAATACCAGATATCATATAATCAGCATCCAAAGTAGCCAAAATAATCTGAAATGGATCTGAAACACACCCGAGTCCCCCGGGACCCGATCTAAACACAAAAACAAGTCATATATGTACTGGGAAAAAACTAAATTTAAATTAAAGATGACGTGGCATGACACGTGGACATGTCAAATAGTCAGTGAGTAACAATTGAGTAAAAGATACGGGAGATGATAGATACGAGAAGAGAAATTTAAACAGGCACGAGAAGGAATTTAGACACGAGTATCATTTCAATTCAAGTCATTTAATGCCAACGGATCAAAAGGCATTAAAGATAAGGATCTGAGGATAGAAAAGAGCCCAAATTCAGCATTAAATACCTGATACGTTAGAGAATCGTATTTAATAGGAATGATTGTGTAGCAGCTTATTTAATGTCATTTACTGCTCATAATTGTAGCATTCAAACTAAGATATCATTACTTTACCTAGGATCAACTATCAAAGGAAGAAGTCTCATCATATGTAGGGACATACGAATATCATCAACAACATACTGAAATAAAAATTTCTTTATTGCTTTATTCCTATTGTCTGAAAGCCTTATTCTTTCTTTGTCTCTTGATTATCAGTAACCGGATTTTCTTATCTTAAATTCTAGCTTTGACCAAAATATTATTTTTGGTTAAACAAATCTGTTACCAGAAATCTGATAATCCATTCTTTCTAAAGTTACACTCTACCCACTGTTAACATCATGTCAAACAGCAACGACAACAACAATCAGGAAAATCAGATCCATCAAGTAGAGGGGGATGAACTCAATAATGCTATGCCTCAAGCTTCTCCACGTGGATCTCGAGAAGGAACTCCTAATGATATGTATGAACATGTTGATGGAGTTGAAATAAGAGATGAACTTCTAAAAAAATAATTGATGCACGAATTGATAAAGCTTTTGAAGCTTTAGTTAGTCGATTGCCTATTGCACTAGCAACGCCTAATAATAACACGTTAGAAAACCCCCCCTCTGGTTTAGTTAATTCTGGTAACGGAGAAACAGCCCAAGGAGCAAAATGAGCGCATCAAACAAATCCCTGGAGTTCCGCCTGTAATAGAAGGAGTAGACATGGATAAATACTCACAACAACCTTGGAAGCCAAGTGTTGCTCCCCTACCTATTTCGAAAAAATTCAAAATGCCTGACGTCCCAAAATATGATGGTACAATAGACCCACATGACCATGTAACTGCATTTACAACAGGAGTGAAAGGCAACGATTTGACCAAACAAGAAATTGAGTCAGTGTTAGTAAAAACATTTGAGGAGACGCTCACCAATGGTGCTTCAACCTGGTATTCAATTTTACCTGAAAATTCTATAAATTATTTTGCTGAGCTTGCATATTATTTTATTAAAGCACCCTCGGGAGCTCAAAAAGTCGATAAAAGGATGGAGGATATCTTCAAAATCAAGCTAGGTAACTCTGAGTTGCTCAGAGATTTTGTTGATAGACTCCAACGTGAAAGAATGACTCTACTCTGTGTACCAGATAACTGGGCAACGATAGCTTTTGCAAGTAATTTGAACGACAATAGTTCAGAAGCCACGAAAAGGCTTAAAGAAAGCCTTCGTGAGTTTCCCGCAACCACTTGGAACGATGTTTATAACAGATACAATACAAAGCTTAGAAGTGAAGAGGATACCGTATCTCAACATCATCGTGAAGAAAGGAGCGGATCCAGGAGATCAGAAGCTGAAAAAAGATTAGGTAAGAACAGGTACGATCCATATATGGGACCTGCAGGAAAGGATTTATGATCTAGACAGAATAACCAATGCTATGATCAAAGGTCAAGAGACAGAGAAACAGGTTCTTCATCCAGGTTCAGAGGCGATCGAAGCAACCAAGATCCAGGAGATGACGATAGGAATTTAATGGCACGATTTGTTGGTCACAGTTTCAATGTAACTACTGCTTAGCTCATAGCTGTTCTAAGGGGAATAGGAGATAAGGTACGGTGGCCAAAAGAGATGCGGTCAAATCCAAACAGACGTAACCCAGACCATTGGTGCGAGTTCCACAATGACCACGGACATAAAACATCAGAATGCAGATTCCTACAAAGTGAAGTAGACAATATACTAAAGCAAGGGTATCTCATAGAATTGTTTAGTGAGAAGGGAAAACAAGATTACATGAAAAATAGGCAGGAGCCACCAAAACCACCATCACCTAAGAGAACAGTGAATGCCATCAATGGAGGGGAAGATATTTACAGAGTAACATACACATATTCAAATAATATTTCCAAAATGATGATCACACACAGGAAGCGAGTACGAAAAACCTTAGAACACGAAAGCATAATCTTTGATGGTGCAGATACAGAAGGAGTGATTACTCCTCACAATGATGTACTCGTAATATCCTTACTTATACATGACATGATGTAAAACGAGTTTTGATTGATCTAGAAAGTTCTGCAAACATCATTCTACTAAGGGTATTGCGAGAAATGCAAGTTGAAGATAAAATGATACCCAAGGCGCATACTTTGTCAGGCTTTGACAATTCAAGCGTGGTAAAAAAAAGGTGAGGTAATTCAAACAACTTTTGTTGCCGGTGTTATTAAAAAAACTAAATTTCAGGTAGTTGATATGGATATGGCCTACAACATAATCATGGGGAGACCATGGATCCATGATATGGATGTTGTTCCATCAACTTTGCATCAAGTTATTAAGTTTCCATCACCCTGGGGAATACGTCAAATTCGAGGGGATCAACAAACATCGAGGAGTATCAATGTCGTAACAGATGAGCATCGTGAGTAAAGAGAAATAGCAATTACAGGAAACAGTTGGAGGTGTCAACAATCAAACTTCAACTGAACGAGAAAAAACTAATTTAGACTCAAGATTGGATGTAATTCAAGAACCTGAAGAAAATGAGAACATTAAAACAACAATAGAGGAGCTCGAAGCTGTGGTGCTTTTTGAGAAATGGCCTTAAAGAAAAGTTTACGTAGGAGCCAATCCAAATCCCGATATGAGAGGTATGTTGATTGAGTTTTTAAAAGATAACGTGGACTGTTTTGCTTGGTCCCACGCTGATATGACAGGAATACCACCTGATGTGATGACCAACAAACTCAACAAGGACCCATCTTTCACATCTATAAAGCAAAAGAAAAGAAAGCAAGGTGTATTCAAGAATCAGGTAATTCAAGATGAAGTCCAAAAATTATTAAAGATCGGTTCAATCCGCGAGGTAAAGTATCCTAATTGGTTAGCTAATACGGTGGTTGTGCCTCAAAAGAATGGTAAGTGGCGTGTTTGTGTGGATTATACTGATCTAAATAAAGCTTTCCCCAAAAGACTCTTTCCCTTTACCACATATAGATCAGCTAATTGATGCAACCTCAAGTCATGAACTTCTAAGCTTTTTAGATGCATATTTAGGATATAATCAAATTAAAATGGATCCAGGTGATGAGGAAAAAACTTCTTTCATCACAGACAGGGGGACTTACTTTTATAAAGTAATGCCCTTTGGTCTCAAAAATGCTGGAGCAACCTATCAAAGTTTGGTCACCAAAATGTTTCAAGAACACTTAGGAAAAACAATGAAGGTATATATTGACAATATGCTCGTCAAAACCCAGCATTATCATGATCATATTACTCACTTATATGTTACATTTGAAATTTACATAACTCAACCCAGAAAAGTGTGCATTTGGAGTTGCTTCAGGTAAATTCTTGGGTTTTCTCGTTTCTAACCATGGCATTGAGGTAAATACTTCTCAAATTAAAGCAATAGAAGAAATAGCTGATATCCTCACCAATAAGAAGGAGGTTCAAAGGTTAACAGGATGGATTGCTGCCTTGGGAAGATTTATTTCTAAATCTTCAGAAAATGTTTTAAGTTCTTTTCTGCTGTCAAAAAGCAAGACCATTTTGAGTTGAATGAATATTGTCAACATGACCTTAGGAGCTTGAAAGCTTACTTAGCAGATCCTCCACTATTAGCAAAACCAAAGGAAGCTGAAACATTGTTCATCTATTTAGCAGTATCGGAAGTCGCGATAAGTGCTATTTTGGTGCGAGAAGACCAAGGTAAGCAATCCCCTATTTATTATGTAAGCAAATCTTTATTAGATGCTGAGACACGATATCCAAAACGAGAAAAGTTAGCATTATCTTTGATCATGGTATCTAGGAAATTAAGACCTTATTTTCAATGTCATCCAATTGTCGTAGTTACTTCTTTTCCACTACGAAACATTTTGCATATACATGAACTATCAGGAAGATTAGCAAAATGGGCTATAGAATTAAGCAAGTATGAAATCATTTATCAACCTAGGACTGCTATAAAATCCCAAGTTCCCACTGATTTCGTAGCAGATTTTTGTCAAGGGATGCATTTAGAAGCGGAAATGGAATTACAAGTTTTTAACAGAATGAACCCAGGAACTTGGATTTCTTTTATAGATAGTTCATCTAATGTAAAGGGAGAATGCTTAGGAATTGTTCTTAAACATGGGTGAATCCATTAGACAGGCTATGAAATGTCACCCTGTAACTAACAACGAAGCAGAGTATGAAGCTGTGATTGCAGGTTTAGAGTTGGCATTGGAAGTTGGTATCATACAAATCATAATAAAAAGTGATTCACAACGCGTAGTAAATCAAATGCTGGGGACTTATGTAGCCAGGGAAACACAAATGCAAGAGTATCTCGAAAAGGTACGAGAACTGATAAGATAGTTCCAAACTTGGATGGTAATGCAAATCCCAAGAGAGGAAAACGCATAGGCAGATGCTTTAGCTAATCTTGCATCTGCAGCAGGCATAGAAAATGATGCAAATGCTTCAATCATACATTTATTTCATTCTGTTCTTGAACCTGACAAAAATGAGGTAAATTTTAATCACTTAACTTGGGATTGGAGAAACGAAATAGTAGCTTTTTTGCAGGCATGGAACTGTTCCTAAAGATAAAATAAAGGCTCATGCACTTCGAAAGAAAGTTGCTCATTATTGCCTGTATCAAGGAAACCTTTACCAAAAAATGTTTGGTGGACCATTAGCAAGGTGTCTCGAACCTTCTTAAATGGAGTATATGATGAGGGAAATACATGAGGGATATTGGAAATCATTCAGGAGACAGATCACTTGTAAAGACATTGATTAGAGCAAGGTGCTATTGGCCTAGGATGGAAGAAACTAATGATTTCGTGTCTAAATGTGACAAATGTCAAAGAGATAGTAACAATATGCATAGACCAGCCGAATTTTTACACCATGTTGTATCTCTGTGGGCCTTTATGAAATGGGGGATGAAAATCGTAGGTCCATTACAACAATCAAAAGGTCAGGTAATGTTTCTACTCGTACTTACTGATTATTTCACTAAATGGATAGAAGCAGGGGCATTCAAACATGTACAGGAGAAAGAGGTTAAATATTTTATTTGGAGAAATATTATATGCCGCTTTGGAGTACCAAAGGAAATCGTATGTGATAATGGTCCACAATTCATAGGAGAACAAATCACAGAATTCTTCCAAAGTTGGCAAATTAAAAGGATAACTTCAACACCATACCATCATGTAGGCAACGGACAAGCGGAATCCACAAACAAAGTCATAATCAATAATTTAAAGAAAATATTGCAAGATTCAAAAGGTAATTAGCCTGAAGTGTTACCTGTGATATTATGGGCATATCGAACAACAGAAAAACAAGCACGGGAGAAATGCCATTTTCAATGGTTTATGGAGAAAATGCCTTATTTCCAGTGGAGATAGGGGAACCAAACACAAGGTACATTTAAACAACGGAAGACTCAAATAATGAAGAGTTACGAGTGAATCTTGATTTGCTCAAAGGAAGAAGAGAAGTAGCATTAATAAGGATGGCAGCTCAAAAACAAGTAATTGAACGATACTTTAACAGGAAAGCACGTCTCAGGTTTTTCAAAATTGGGGACTTTGTACTCAAAAAGGTGTTCCAATCTACGAAAGCTGCTAACTCTGGAAAGCTAAGTCCAACATAGGAAGGTCCCTATCAAATCTGTGACATTGCAGGGAAAGGAGCATACGAGTTGGAGACAATGGATGGCAAGATCCTACCTTCACATTGGAATGTTGTTCATCTAAAGAAATATTACTTCTAAGAGAATGGTCGAAGTCAGGTATCCCCATGTTAGATTTTTCCATTGAATTGTTAAAATTTTACTAACAATTTTAGATGCTAGGAAAAAACCCTAACTCGTGCCAAATGATGAGTCATGACCTGCATGGGACAATGGAATACTCTTAAATTCCAAACCTAGGGTTACATTAATCTGATGGAAATACACACGGGTTAGGTAGTCTTCCTCTATAATCACACCTCCGAGTCTAGTACATTTTCCTGTTTCAGGAAAAGAACCAAACTGAGAGAAAAATACAAGAGCTCGAGGCTTTATTCTTCACCGCTCAAATACTTGGGGGACTAACTATTATACACAGATGCGTGTAGAAAAACAGATGCAAGTATCACGAGATACGAATATCAATCAAAAGTTGGTCAAAATTTTGGAGGCAAGTGTTGAGAGGAAATTACGAAGTCATCAGCACTCAGCATAGAACATTCATTATAATGTTACGAACGAAGTCACTTCTTAAACCCTTCCTAAATATGTAAGGATAGGGTTTTTACTATGTATTGAAACGGATTACGAAGAAAAACCTTGTCTATATCATGTAAAAATCTGTTACAAGAAAAACAGTTACGAGAAGTCATAGATGTATTTTAACACATGTAATATTCATAAAAACTTGTCAAAAGTTCATGAATGAAAACTTATCAAAGTTGTTTCATACAAAACATGTGTATTCCTATTTCTTTCACCGTATTATAACACCGAAATAAAGTTGAGACGTCTTCTTCATTAAGTTTCTATAAAATAAAAAGGGCAGTCTTTTATAAATCTCATGTTGATATTGCATGGGAAGAATCATAAAGCATTTTCAAAGGATAAAATTGCTAAACTATTCTATAAGTCTTAAGTAAGTAAATGGACAAGGATAAGAATATAAAGAAGTACTCATAAACCTTCTTAACATAAAAGACTAAGAAAAAACTTAGACATCAAAAGTATTTGTTTACAAATGCCCCATTATAGTAACTGGGGACTTCGTCAAAAGATACCTTAATAGATTTTCAAGGGATAACATCAACATTACAAAAAAAAAGGGCAAAAACTTAATTGTTCGCTGAAGGAGTTGGAGCTTCAGAAGTTGTAACCTCACTTTCAGAGGCAAGAATATGCATGGTAACAACTTCTGAAGAAGCAGCAATAGGTATGGTTTCAGCTAAGCTTGAAGTTTCAACAAGGGAAGCAGTAGTCACGGGAACCTCAATACCCACAGATTGTGTCATAGAAGCTCCACCTTCAGAAACCGGAATCACAGCTTCAGCCACCTCAGTAATTGCTTCAGAATTTAATAACACATCCGTTCCAGGAGCTTCGAGAGCTGGAAAAGGGGTACCGATTCTTCCAAGGGCAGGAGAAGGAGTATCAACAAGTTGTTGGATTTTCTCGATAGTATCCATGACTTTAGCCAATTCATATTGCAGGTCAAAATTTTCTTGTGTAGCCTCCATCAAGACATCACGGCTAGAATTTAGAAAAGCACAACTCACTTTTATGTCTAAAGGGGCATTGGAAAATTTGTCTAAAATTGGAACGCTTTTGGGGTTAGGGTTTGGAGATGCCATTGTTGAAAAAACTTGGATCGAATGAGAGCAAAAGTAAGAAAGATAGTATTTGCTAAAGATTTGTGAAGAAGAAGACAAAGGAAGAAAAAGGTTAAGTATGTATACGATGACAACCGTCAAACTTAGAAGTATAATTATGGAAAGCCTATAATAAAGGTAATTATCACTTTGTGAATAGTGGAGTGAAGAAGCCTTGAAAAAGGGTGTAAAATGCCAGAGTCAATCAAAAAGTGACACATGGACAGAACATTAAATAGAAAAGACAACCGAGACGTCAATACTGTCATATGCATTAATTATGGCAAAAATTCTCTTTTTTATGAAGATCCACTTCCCAATTAATTAATTGATAAATAAATGGAAAGTTAGGGGACTATCTGTATTAAAAAAATTGAATTTAAATTAAAGATGACATGGCATGACACATGGACTGGTCAAATAGTCAAAGCGTAACAATTGAGTAAAACGCACGAGAGATGACAAATACAGGAAGAGAAATTTAAACAGGCACGAGAAATAATTTAGACACGAGTCTCGTATCAACATGTTATTTAATGTCAATGGATTAAAAGGCATTGAAGATAAGGATCTGAGGATAGAAAGGAGTCCAAATTTAGTGTTAAATACCTGATGCGTTAGAGAATTGGTATTTAATAGCAGTGATTGTGTAACGGCTTATTTAATATCATTTATTACTCATTTGTATCATTAAAGCTGAGGCTTCATTGCTTTACCTAGGATCAACTATAAAAGGAAGAAGTAACATCATTTGTAGGGACACACGAAATATCATCAACAACATACTGAAATAAAATTTGTTTATTGCTTTATTCCTATTTTCTGGAAGCCTATTATTCTTTCTTGGTCTCTTGATTATTAGTAACCCGATTTTCTTATCTTAAATTCTAGCTTTGACCAAAAAATTATTTTTTGGTTAAACCACATAACCTATCAGAAACTCGCTCGAGGTCTCAAATCATATCAAACAAAGCCGAAACAGTGAATTACACCATGAATCGAATTATGAACTTCCAAATCTTCCAATTTCGGAAACTTGTGCTGAAACCTATCAAATCAACCCCGAATGATGCCAAATTTTGTAGACAGGTCCAAAATAATTTAATGGAGCTTTTTCATCTCTCAGAATCACATTCCGACCCCGATATCCCAAAAGTCAATTGTGGGTCAAATTTCTCCATTTTCCAAACTTCAACTTTTCCAACATCCACCTAAATGCCTCAATTTACCCTACGGACCTCCAAATATGAATCCAGATGCATGCCTAAGTCCAAAATCACCATATGAAGCTGTTGGAATCATCAAAAATTTATTTCGAGACTGTTTACTCAAAAAGTCCAATTTCGGTCCAATTCTCACCGTTCAAACTTCCAAAACTAGATTCCTTCTTCCAATTTGACTCTGAATCCAACCATGTTCAAGATCGTGCGCCGCCCAACGGAGCTGAAATTCTCAAATGACCGACCAAGTCGTTACATCAATCTTGGGTGATTCGGTAGCACTGTTGGGCGATGCGTTGCTCGTCTCAGATGCTCAATATTCCCCATGGGGTAGGAAATTTGATTACTTGATAGAAACTTTATGGGACAGCTCGCATGACGTGTATCCATAGATTCCATATACTAGCGTTGTAGATTGCTTCCTTGTTCATGACATGAAACATCGTTTCTAGAATGACTCCCTCTGCCAGAACATGTAACACTATCTCCAGAGGTTCATTTTATGCCTTATTAAAATTCGTTAGTGTTATCAAGCGTGGTACTATCTTATCATCGAGCCTCATCTGTATGAAGACTTGTAGATGAATAATACATCCACTGCTTCTGTCATCTACCATTATTCTTTTAACATCGGGATCTGCGATATGTAAAGTTATGACCGGAGCATCATAGTGAGGGAAAGACAAACCATTGGTATCTGACTTATCGAAGATGATACTATCTTTAAGCTCTCTGTACCGTTCGTAAGCGGATGTCCGCTTGAGTTTGTGTGTGGTGGTGAACTTCACATGGTTGATTATCATGACATCATTTCCGCCAATGATCATTTGTATGGTACAATCTGGTAAAGGTGGTTTTGGGGGTACTTGAGGTTGATCGCGTCTACGAGCGAAGTTAACCCGTCTTCGATTGCTCAGCAGTTCTTTCAGGTATCCCTAATTTAGCATTCTTACCACTTCCTATCGAAGACCTATACACTCTTTGGTCGTATGTCCTCTTTCCTGGTGGAATTCACACAGAACACTCGATCTCAGGGTACTCGGATCTAATTTCATCTTTTGCAGCCACTGCATCTTTATGCCAAGCTTTTCTAGTGCATACAATATTTCTAAAGGAGAAATAAAAAAGTTATGAGCAGATAATAGTGGAGGCATAACTCTTCCATTTCTGTGTGGTACGGTGTGTCGAGCCGTGGCGTCTCCATATCGTGAAGGAGGAGGGATGGATGTCAGATGTAGAGATGATGCCTTTCTCGATTGAAATTGGAAAGTTGGCCCCTTCGACCATGTTGCGACGATCTCTCCTTGTTTCGGTTTGACCGATGTTAGCCGTTAGATCGGACCATTCAGGTCATCCTTTTCTGCTCGGCACAATAGGCATTATGGATTTCTTCTCACATGGTGGGAGGGTACTTCATGAGTCTACTTAGAAGTTTCTTGGTTGCTTTTGACCCGTTTCTATTAGGCCCATTTTAGAAGGTTGCTACCGCAATCCCTTCTGATATGTTTGGTAGACTCATTCTTACCCTATTGAATTGGCCTAGGAAATTCTAAAGTCCTTCGCCAGTCGTCTGCCTGACGGCAAATATATCATTTACCCTAGCCTCTAGTTTTTCCGCTCCCGCGTGAGCGGTGATGAAATTATCTGACATATCTTCAAACGTAGATATTGATCATGCTGGTAGTTGGGAATGCCATGTCAACACTCCCATGTTAGAGTTTCGCCGAAATTTGTCAGCAGTACTGATGGCACCTGTTCTTTTGACAAATCGTTACCTTTTAATGTAGTAACGTAGTGGATTATGTGATCTTCGGGGTCCGTGGTGCCATCATATATATTTTCAAGTATGGCGACATTTTTAAGGTTTTCGAAAAAGAGCGGGGAGCCGCCCCCTTCACTGAATGGATATTCGATGAATCATCTACGTCACATTTTGGTAGCAACTTCGGAGTGCCCGGTATTTTATCGACCATTTCATATTGCTCCTTCATCTGATCGTGGAGCGTTTTGTTCTCATTTTTCATCTCTTTCATTTTCTTTAAGATGGTCGCAAGTGCATCGTTACCTGCATCAATGACAGTATGAGTGTTACCCGTGCGTTGAGTTTTTGGCTTATCGGCGACAATTGTGGTTTCTGTGTGTATTGTGCCTCTGATATCCCATTCAATGGGTTTGTCGAGTATGTTGCTCAAGGTGTTTGTCAACCACTCTTCTAGCCTTTTCATAGCCGGTGGTATTTCTTCTGCTGCGGATATTGAGGTTTCCCTATCGCACGAGACAGTCACACTTTCGAAGGGGGGAGGGGGGAGGAGAGGAGTGAAGGAGAGGGGTTGAGGCATCTCCCTCAGGTGTAACTCTTGGCTTTATGTTTTCATTGTCTTCCATGCTGGCTTCGTTGATGGAATCCAGAAGGTTGTTCGTGACACCTATTATTGCCTTTAATCTTGCTTCCCCCTTTCCTGCCATTGTTGGTCTTTTCGAGGCTAAGAAGAGGTGATTATCCCTTTCAAAGATTTAGACGAAACTAAAATCTCAGCTATAGAAATCTCCACAGACGGCGCCAAATTTTTTGACTCAAAAGATATTGGAACCTTTTTGAATAAATCAGTTAAAGAAAATGAAGAGGTAAATCTTAGCGAAGTATAATAATCTCTAGAACAAAAGGTATACAAGGTAAACATGGTGGGTAATATTTCTTGATCTTGTGAAGATGAATGATCGAACATTAAAGACATCAATCGTTTATGTGGGCAAGTATTACAGTTAGTGTTCTTAGCTTGAAAAGCAAAAAAGGAAGTGCCCTTTACAAGGTTGTTTTTTCGCTATATATAAGGGACAAACCCCTTTTAAGCCCTAAAAGACAAATCAGAGGAAATATTCGAAAGAATATTACGAATGCCCCCTATTGGACCTATACTACTGTAAAAGTCGTGCAATCTTTGTTCGCTTATATGTTGTCCTCCACAGGACGTCGAGCTACGAGAAACTCGTCGTTTGTCGTATTCATCAATAAGCGTGGTCGTTCAAATTTGAATCATACCGTTATGCCCTAGATGAGGAAACAAACAATTGTATAATTAAAAATATATACTACTATAATCAATCTAATGATGTTGTGTTTACACCATAAATATTTACCATTGGATTCTCTTTTAGCCAAAGGGTTAAACACAACATCACCGTAATTTTCTTTTGGCAGAATCATGGTGATTCGTGTAGGGCAGGCAATTGACTAGGTATTATTCTCACTGAGCTCAGCCTTTACCTGACGGACGTTACACGTGTAAGACCCTAAGAAAGGACGACCAATACAATGCAGGTTTAACGACGTTAGTAATGAAAAGTAACGTCAACGATCATTACCTCTGACACAGTGCTTTCTAAAGTGAATATAGTTACTGTCATCACGGAAAATAGTTACTGTTATGAAATTATCAATTAACCCTTAATAAAGTAGAGTCGGAGTAACACATGTTTTTATTTCCTCATGATTATCCGTATGTGAATTATTTTTTCAATTAATGCAAAAGATTTATGGAAGGAGCTTACAGATCAGATTATTCATATAATATATACTATACTTCAATTAAAGATCTAATTAAAAGACAGTAAAAATTGATTGATGATGATGTTACTTCTTATCAACATACCTCGTATGCTCAAAGTATATGCAAATAATAAAAATTACGTCTTAATTTCAAATAAAGTTTGATCGGCAATATGAATTCTTACTTATTTCTTCAACCTCAACTCATATCATTAGCATATAATAACAGCTTCTCATAATTCATGCAAAGTCGTGTTAATAATGACAATTACGAAGAAAAACATATATCAGGTTTGATGTCGTATAAGTGATCACTCCTACAAACGAAAACTTGGGGTTCGGAATAAACGGAAGTTTGAAGTATTAGATAGTAAATACATAGTTAACCCATCAAGTAAAATTTTTGTTACACGCCTCACTTTCACATGAAACCTTTTACACGCTGATAATAGACTATATAGTTGCTATTTACATCATAATTGCACATGCTTTGTTGTTATTTTATAATGTAAGTTGCCAATAAAATGCTTTAATTGATGCTATTTGGTTTCGCAGGGAATATAAGATGTGAGGAAGCAACATGAACTGTTTAGAGGCAATAATGTGAAGAAAACACCGATTCAAGAAGTACCCGAACACAAAAGAGAAAAAAGGAGAATGAACGTGGAGACAAAAGTCCAGCAGTGCTCCCCGCGGATGCCACCGCGATCCACGCCACGGTTGGAGCCGCGGTCAGCACCGCGGTCGACGCCGCGGCCGCGGCGAGTGTGTACAGTCCAGAAATTTGAGGGGTTAAAGTTTCAATTGGGGAAGCTTTTTGTAAAACCCTTATAAGATGTAGAAACTCGCTCAAGATAGATCAGGCTTATTTTTTAGATTACTTTTGCAAGGAAGAACAATTGTGAGAAGATCAACCCAACATTAGAGTTTTTCTATCTCTACTATTTTCTTGCATTTACCCATTATGAATAATTTAGTAGATTATTATCATTTTGTCATGAGTAGCTAAATCCCTTGTCTAGGGTTTTGATGGAACCTATTGAAGGATGAACTTCTTTATTATGTTAATATAGTTTGCCCGTTTAATCTCTATTTGTTCAACTACGTATTTGTTGTAGTTAATTGATAGGATCCTCAATTAGTTGTGCGTATTTAGTGTGCATAACTCAGGATAGAATACATATTTAGGTAATTGTTTAATAACACCACTCCCAAAGTATAAGAGGGATCTATTACTCCTGGTTTAAAGGCGGGATTAGGGATAACGAAGCTTTTGGTGCAATCTAAAGTGAGCTGTAATAAACAAAGTCAGCTAGCGTATTTCGGGAGAGTGTGTCTAGTAAATTATTGTGATTACTCGGGAGAGATTTACGGTAAAAAAGAGTGCTCATGATTGATAGAGATGTTTTGGTGAATCTATATGAAACATAACCGGAAGAAATTTCATCAATAGAGGAAATCACTACCTTAGAACTTTCTTATTATTGTTTACAACTCAAGCATATTTAGTTTACAGTTTTTATTTACTTTTAGTATTAGTTATTAGAAATACCATAAAATGTTGTTTATAACGTTTGGGAAAGTTGATTCCAAAGAATTTAGTAAGTCCAACAAAAGTAACTGATATGTTAATTCTCTGTGGATTCGACTCTGCATATAAATACTCAATTTATATTTGCAACGTCTGGGTGTCCTTTTATAAGGCATTATTGGGCGTGATCAAATTTTGGTGTCATTGCCGGGGAATTAACAGTGTTACCAATTACAATTGAAAGAAGTACACAAATTCTTATTGTAGTCAATTTTCTCTATACCAAATTTTTACATTGAAATTTTAACGGTTGGTGACTTGATTGCACAGGTGCATGCCTAGAAACTCATCGAGATCTGCTGAAGTATTTGAAGCATTATCAGATCCCGAAAAGTTTCAAGGATTTGAATCGGGCCAACCGCATAAACAAACAACAACCAACAACTCTACAATTCGAAACAATCATGGGAGATCACGAGGAAAGCCCAGAAGTACCAATAGTACCAGAGGCTGCTCTCTACGACTAGGTACATCCCACAGCTGAGAATCTATCCACAGCGATAGTAGTCCCGCAGATACAGGCTGTCATTCCAAATCACAAATAACATGTTGCACTTGTTGCAAAATAAGGGACTATTTTCGGGGTCACAAGTTGAAGATCCTCAGCAGCACTTGAAGAATTTCTTGTCTATCTGCAAAATCTAAAGGCAACCAGATGTAACTACGGAAGCAATAAAGTTGTTATTGTTTCCATTCTCAGTGACAGGAGCTGCCCATACTTAGTTAAATTCACTCTTCATAAATTCTATTGCAACGTAGGACGAACTAGTCAAGCAATTCCACAACAAATTCCACCCACCTAACAAGACTGCTCAACAAATTGATGAGATTTTGAGCTTTAAACATAGACCGATGGAAACACTACATGAAATATGGGAGCGTTTTAAAGGGATGCTGGTCATATGTCCACACCATGGTATTCCAGATCTAATGTTGGGACATCGCTTTTACATGGGATTGTCAGATAGCGTAAAGAACATTGTTGATGCTTCAGCTGGTGGGGCATTCTTGAGCTAAACATGGAGATATGGCCAGAGTCTGCTTGATAAGATGGCACAGAATTCGGGATGGATAACCAAAAATGCACCTATCACTCTAATGGTGCACTAATTGCCTTTAGATCTATCCAGTTCTATGGCTGAAAATATGACCACCTTATTGATACAGATGAGCATTCTCACCAAAAAGGTGGAAGAGTCAGGGCATAAACAGCAGGTACATATTGTTGATACTACTAACGGGGGTTTGTGCACATCTTGCATTAGTCAGCCAGCTATTAACCAATGGAATGCAGAACACGATCATCATCACTACCCTGAAAATATGAATTATGTGTCTAATTATGCGGGCCACAGACAGGGTGGTCAGAATTGGGGTCAACAGAATCAGTAGTACATACCAGCACAGCCACAGTTCAACATCGGAAACATGGGAGGTATGAGACCTCCCAACAGTATGGCCCCTTACCCAAGACCATAGGGATACAATAATTAGAATCAGCAGTAGGGGTATCACCCGCCTCAACAGCAGCATGGTGGAAGGCAGGAAGACGAATTTTCTAGACTTGAAGCAATAATGCAACGAGTTATTGGGTCTAATGCAAAAATTAATGAGAGAGTAGATGCACATGATGCAACAATCAAAAATATTGAGGTGCAGGTGGGACAAATTTCGATGTCTCTGAATAGTTGTCCTCATGGGCACTACCTGCAGACACCCAGATAAATCTAAAAGATCAGGGACCGAAGCAGCTGATGGCGGTGAGTCTACGAAATGGCAGAGATATGGATGTAGAGCACGAAAGGGCTCGAGAAGCTAGATAGGCTGAGACACTCATACCAGTGCCCATTGAGATGGATAAATCAATGAAAATGATAGAGGTGACAGTCCAGCGTGCTCAAAAAGAAAATAGCATTCAGAATGAGACCGAGAAAGAAGCCGAAAAATTCCAGGAGCCAGTACTTGATGTAGCAGCTGATAAAGATCAGTCCCAATTGATTGGGAATAAGATACCTCCTACACCCTTCCCTCAAAGGCTGGATTAGTACAAAAAGAAGGAGCAATACAAGAAGTTTTTTGAAATGCTAAAGCAAATCCTGGTAAATATACCATTGATTGAAGCTTTGAAAGAGATGCATGGGTATGCAAAAATGATGTGAAGGACTTGATGTCCCGAAAGTTTGATTTCCAAAACTTAGCCACAGTTACTCTTACTCAGACTTGTAGTGCAGTGGTGACTAGACCAATTGCGGAAAAGTTGTCTGACCCAGGGAGCTATACAATTCCATGAACTATTGGTTATGTTGCTTTCACTAAGGCACTGAGTGATCTACGATCTGGCATAAATCTTATGCCCCTGGCAATTTATTTGAGGTTGGGCATTGAAAGAGCTAGACCCACATCTATGTTATTGCAATTAGCTGGCAGGACTATGAAATGAACTTCTGGTATCCTGGACGATGTGCTGATTCAGGTAGGGAAATTTGTATTCCCTGCAGATTTAGTGATCCCAGACTACAAGGTGGATGAAGAGATTCCCATAACTTTGGAAAGACCGTTCTTGGCCACGAGGAGAGATCTAATTTATTGTGAGACTGGGGGAACTTAAGATGAGACTGAACGATGAAGAAATAAAACATTCAATGTGTAGAAATCTATGAGGTGACCAAGTGAATTCGCCAATTGCTATCTTATTGATGCCGTGGATGTAATTGTAGAGACTGATGATGAAAGGCTTACTATTGAGGATCCCTTTGCTGCATGTTTAATGAATTTGGACGAGGTAAATGGAGAAGATCTGGCAGAATGGGTGTTGGCACTAGAAGGCAGAGGGTTCTGGGATAGAACTCTAGAATTTGAGCCCTTGCACTTGGAAAATCGAGAAACTCCTCCAGCCAAGCCATCAATCAAAGAACCACAAAAGCTGGAGTTAAAGTCATTGCCCTCCCATCTCAGGCATGAAATTCCTGGACCTAACTCCACATTACCTGTTATTATATCATCTAGTTTGGTAGATGTGCAGGCTCAACAACTATTTCTGATACGTAAGGAGTGCAAGACTGCTATTGGGTGGACCATGGCAGACATAAAGTGGATCAGCCTCGCCTACTATATGCATAAAATTCTACTGGAAGAGGGACACAAACCTTCCAGGGAACACCAAAGAAGGCTGAACCCCAATATGAAGGAAGTGGTGAATAAAGAAGTAATCAAGTGGTTAGATGCGGAAATCATTTTCCCAGTCTCTGACACCAGCTGGTTAGCCTAGTTCAATATGTTCCTAAAAAGGGTGGCATGACAGTAGTTAAGAACAATAACAATGAATTGATCTCTACAAGAACTGTCATGGGCTGGAGAATTTGTAAGGACTATCGAAAGTTAAATCTAGCCACCCGGAAACACCAATTCCTACATCCCTTCATTGATCAGATGTTAGACAGATTGGCAGGGAGGTCACATTTCTGTTTTCTGGATGGGTACTCAGGGTACAATCACGTCTCCATTGCATTGGAGGACAGAGAGAAGACTTTTTTCACTTACCCATATGGCATTTATGCCTTTCGGAGGATACTCTTTTGCCTATGCAACGCACCTGCCACATTCCAACGGTGCATGATGGCCATATTCTCTAACATGGTAGAGGATATAATGGAAGTGTTCATAGATGACTTCTCAGTGGTGGGGAACTCATTTGATGAGAGCCTGATAAATCAGACTCGTGTGCCGAAATGGTGTATCGAGACTAACCAGGTTCTGAATTAGGAGAAGTGCCACTTTATGGTACATGAGGGCATAGTCTTGGGACACCGGGTGTCATGCAAAGGAAATGAGGCGGATCGTGCTAAAGTAGATGTGATATCAAATCTACCCCCTCCAACTTCAGTCAAAGCGATCAGAAGCTTCCTCGGGCATGCCGGTTTTTATCAGAGATTCATAAAAGACTTCTCAAAAATTGCCAACCCTCTCTATAAGTTGTTAGAAAAAGATCACCCTTTCTTGTTTTCTGATGATTGCAGGGTAGCATTCGAGGAGCTAAAAAAGCGGTTGGTCACAACACCTATCATAGTTGCCCTCAACTGGGAGCAACCATTCGAACTCATATGTGACGCTAGTAACTACGCAATGGGGCAGTACTGGGACAGCAGAAAGACAAGCTGATGCATCTAATATACTGTGCTAGTAAAACACTGAGTGGAGCCCAGCTGAACTAGACTGTGACTGAGAAGAAGGTATTGGCTGTGATGTTTTCTTTTGGCAAGTTTAGATCATATCTGATTGGTTCTAAGATAATTGTACATACTAACCATGTAGCTCTCATCTACTTGATTGAGAAGAAGGAGTCTAAGCCATGCTTGATTCGTGGGTGTTGCAACTGCAAGAATTTTGACCTTGAAATTCGTGATCGTAAGGGCACAGAGAATCAAGTCACTGATCATCTATCTTGACTTGAGGGAGCTAAAAATGCGGTTGAGGTTCAGGATATTTTGGAAAAGTTTCTACACAAGCAGTTGCTTGCTACTAGCCTTGAGGAAGCGCCATGGTATGCATACTTTTCTAATTACCTGGCCAGTGGTATAGTTCCTTATGACCTCTCATCTGTCTAATGAAAAGAATTTATCGTGATAGACAAATGTATTATTAGGATGAGCCTTATCTATTTAGAATATGTGTTGCAAATATGATCCAGAGTTGTGTCCCCGAGATAGAGCAATCTTCTCTTTTGCAGGTTTGTCAGGCATCGGCATATAGAGGACATTTTGGAGAGGTCAGGACAACTGCGAAAGTGCTTGAGACCGGTTTTTTTTGACCAACAGTGTTTAAAGATGCGCACCTATGGGTGAAGGGCTGCAATGAATGTCAGTGGACTGGGAATATTTCTCTTCGCCACAAGATGCCCATGAACCCGATTCAAGAGGTGGAAGTGTTTGATGTCTGGAGGATTGACTTCATGGGTCCCTTCGTCAGCTCCTTTGTCAATAAATACATACTTGTTGCTATGGATTACGTGTCCAAGTGGATAGAAGCTATCGCATTGCCCACTAATGATGTAAGAGTGGTGGTGGAATTTTTGAAAAAGAATATATTCACCAGATCTGGGACATCAAGAGCGATTATCAGTGACGGGGGAACTCACTTCTGTAATAAGGCCTTCGAGAAGTTACTTTCAAAGTATGATGTACGCCACAAGGTGGCTACCCCTTATCACCCGCAAACTAGTGGGCAGGTTGAAGTGCCCAACGGAGAGATAAAGAGTGTGTTAACAAAGACTGTGAATGACACAAGAACTGATTGGGCGAGAAAGCTAGATGATGCACTCTGCGCCTACAGAACTTCTTTTAAAACACCAATTGGTATGTCACCATATAAGTTAGTATTTGGAAAGGCATGTCACCTGTCAGTGGAACTTGAACATAAAGCGTGGTGGGCATTGAAGTAGCTGAACTTAGATATTGAGGCTTCAGGCACAATTAGAATCACTGAGTTGCATGAGCTTGACGAGTTCATACATCTTGATTTTGAGAGCACAATATTGTACAAGGAAAGAGTAAAGAAGTTACACGACCACAACATTGTTGAGCGACATTTCAAACCCAAGGACATGGTATTTCTCTATAACTCTAGATTACAGTTGTTCCCTAGTAAGCTTAAGTCAAGATGGTTTAGACCGTTTTGAGTGATTGAAGTATTCCCTTAAGGTGCTGTAGAGATTGCCGCAGAGAAAGACTCTCGTACATTTAGAGTCAATGGGAAGAGATTGAAACTATAGTAAGCATGAATGAACCAAAGAAAGGGTCTGAGAACCACCTTACTGAACCTTTGAGGTCGAGCGAGCCTTAAATACGCATACTTGCATCATGCCGCGACGTTAAATTAGGCGTTGTGTGGGAGGCAACCCAAGAATGTACTGTAAGTGCAGTATGTAACTTCATGTTTTTTCTTTTACAAAAAAGCATGCTCTGCGATTGCGGCATCAACCACGGAAATCACTGAAGGTCTAACATTTCACCGCAGCGTCGACTGCGAGACACTCAACCGCGGACGCGACCGTGGTTGGTTACTAGGTCTGAATTTTTTTATATTTTTTTGTTTTCTTTATTTTTCTTCTATCTTCTTTTAATTTTAAAACAAAACCAACCCCCTTGTCACGATCCCAAACCCGATCGTGATGGCGCCCAGCACATTGCTAGGCAAGCCCGACCAATCACACTCGCGTTCTAAGCTACAAGCTCAGATCCTGAATTAAAAAATCATTAATAACGAAGAGAAAATATGAAGTTTTAGCAATTATATATAGAAAAACGTTCCAACAACCAATACATAACAAACTCCCACAGATCTGGGGGTCATGAGTTAAGAGCCTCTACTAGAATAGCATAATAATACAAAAACTTCTCATAATATGAGTACGCGGAAATAAAAACAAATATAGAAATAATGGAGGAGTCGGGTCCTGCGGACGCCAGGCAGCTACCTCAACAAGCTCTGAAAAATAGTCCGAAGAACAGCTGAAAGATCAACTCTGCCCTTAGGTACCTGGATCTGCACACAGGGTGCATGGAGTAAAGTGAGTACTTCCAACTCAGTGGTAATAGACATCTATAATGATATTGAAGGCAAGAAATCCCAATATACTACACAGTAAAGATACAACAGTGTTCATATTCTTTTTAACAGTGTAAATCTCAACAAGCAATAACAGGTGAAGCAGATAAATGTAAAGGCATGAATGCAATGGAAAATGCACATGAACGCTATGGCGCTTAGCCTGATCCATTTGGGTACCCGCGCTGACTGTGGGGGTTCACACACCAGAGGGGGTCCTACAGTCCAAGCGTAATATCATAGTAACATACGTTGCAGCGCGCAGCCTGATCCACTATCAGTCCAGCTACATGCATGCAAGCCTCACAGGCATAAATAAATTACCGTTTTGAGTTCTGTTTATCAGTAATTAAAGAATTAGGTGTTCAAAACCTCAGAATTTACCCATCATATTTAAACAGTGTTCTAGCTCGGGACTAATATCATGAAAACATGCTATAAATCATAGAAACAGTGATAACGATCCTCACGGGATCCAAATAACCGGCACGCAACCCAATTATATCAATAACCATCCAAGTAGGAGGTTTACCGGCTCACTTATAGCCAACAACAAAGTACAATGCCAATCGATCAAACTAAGCCATAGTCCCCAGTCACAATCGACCCCGCACTCACCATAGAGTATGTATCTCGCCTCAATATTGCGTCACAGTGTGATATGCCGGGGTTTCAAACCCGTCAAGTCATCATCCACATCTATTACTCACCTCGAACCGGCTCCGAGACTAGTGTGCTATTCCTTTCCCTCTAGAATCCACCTCAGCGGGTGCCAAATCTGATCAAAACCAACAGGAATACATCAAAATAGGCTAATGGAACATAACCCAATTGAAATAACTCAAAATACACCCAAAAATACGAAGTTGGCTAAACCCAAGCCCTGGGCCCACTTCTAAAAAATCAAGAAATTCACATTTTGGAATCGTCGTCTCGCCACGAGTCCATACATTTGAAGTTTATCAAAATCGGAGTCCAATAGCCCCTTCAAATTCCCAATTTTAATACCAAAAACCAAGCCCTGAATTCTCCAATTTCCACCCAATGTTTCAGAGATTTGGATGATGATTCTTCAATAAAATCACGTAATTAGCTCATAAAACTTACCTCAAGTTGAAACCTAGGTGAAATCCTCTTACTCCATCGTCCAATAGCTCCAAAATGCGCCCAACAATGGTGGAAAATGATATTTGATCGCGGATGAAAAGTGATAATTTAACCCTTCTGCCCAACTTGATTTCCGCTTCAGCGGTCCTTCCTCCGCTTATGCAACTGCCGCTTATGCGGCCCCTTGACCGGTTTTGCGGTCCAACTAATTCCTCCTAGGACTGCTTTTGCGGTCCTTCTATCGCTTACGCGATTAATGCATGCGGTCTTTAATCCGCTTCCGCAATTCAGCCATCCCTTCATTTTCCGCTTTTGCGGCTCACCAACCGCTTCTGCGGTTGCGCTTTAATGGCTTCCCTTCCGCATAAGAGGAAATACCAGAAGCTACTTCTTGCTTTTATGCAACAAACTCCAAAACCTCTTATCAACCATCCGGAAATACCTCGAGGCCCCCGGGACCTCAACCAAAACCACCAACCTATTCCAATACATCATACGAACATATTCAAATAATAAAAACACGACCTTTAACACAAAAATCATCAAATCAAGACGAATTCAAGCCTAAGTTTCAACTATAACTTCCGAAACTAACATTCGATAAAAAACCCGACCAAACGACGTCCGATTGACCTGAAAATTTGAACACATATCCAAAATCACCTAACGAAGGTACAACAACTCTCGAAATTCCATTCCGACCGCTGGATAAAAATCTCACCTATCAACCGGCATTCGCCAATTCAAATTTAGCCAATTCAAGCCTAATTCTATACCGAACCTCCAAATTTAGCTCTGTTTTCACTCCCAAGTCATAAATCACTACCCAAAACTAGCTGAATCGTTGAAAATCCATTCTGATCCCTATAACCCATAAGTCAACATCAGGTTGACTTTTCCAAACCAACCTTCTCTTAAGGAGACTAATTGTCTAAATATCAACCAAACTCTGCCCGAATCACTTCAAACTCTACAAAAACATATAATGAAATATATAAAAGCATAAAACGGAGAAAACGGGGTGGTAACTCACGTGATGAAGGGCTGGGTCGTCACATCCTCCACAACTAAAACAAACGCTCGTCCTCGAGCGGGTCAAGAAACATACCTGGAGCCTCAAACAAACGAGGATATCTGCTGTGCATCTCCAGCTCGGTCTCCCAAGTGGCCTCCTCCACGGGCCGACCTCTCCACTGCGCCATCACCGAAGCTATGTCCTTTGATCTCAACTTTCGAACCTGACGACCCAAAATAGCCACTGGCTCCACATCATAGGTCAAGTCCTCATCCAACTTTATCACGCTGAAGTCTACTACATGAGACGGGTCCCCAACATACTTTCTGAGCATAGAACATGGAACAGTGGGTGAACCCTTGACAAGCTGGGTGGCAAAGCAAGCATATAGGCCACCTCCCCAATCCTCCTGAGTATCTCAAAAGGTCTAATGAACAGCGGACTCAGCTTCCCTTTCTTTCCAAACCTCATCACGCCTTTCATAGCAGAAAGCTTCAACATATAAGATACATCCCGAACCTTCCGGTCCGCATGACTCTTCTGACGCGACTGAGCCGTACGAAGTCTCTCCTGAGTAACTTTCACTTTCTCTAAGGAATCCTGGACTAACTCTGTCCCCAAGAGTCTAGCCTCGTCGGGCTCAAACCATCCAACTGGAGATATACACCGTCTCCCATATAAAGCCTCATACGGTGCCATCTGAATGCTGGACTGATAACTATTCTATAAGCAAACTCCACAAGCGGAAACAACTCAGCCCAAGAACCTCCAAAATTAATAACACAAGCGTGCAACATGTCCTCCGATATCTGAATAGTGCACTCAGGCTGTCTGTTCGTCCGAGGATGAAAAGTTGTGCTCATCTGAATCTGAGTGCCCAACTCCCGATGAAAGTTCCTCCAGAATTGGGAAGAAAACTGAGTACCCCTGTCTGAGACAACAGAAACTGGAACCCCATGCAACCGCACAATCTCACGGATGGAAATCTCTACCAGCTACTCCGAAGAATAGGTGGTACACACCGAAATGAAATGTGCAGACTTGGTCGTCCATTCCACAACCACCCAAATAGAATCACAGTTCCTCGAGGAACGAGGAAGACCACTCACAAAGTCCATAGTAATCATCTCCCATTTCCTTTCGGGAATATCCATCTGCTGAAGTACACCACCGGGTCTCTGAGGTTTATATTTGACCTGGTGACAATTGAGACACCTAGCCACATAACTCAGAATGTCCTTTTTCATTCTCCTCCACCAGTAATGCTGCCCAAGTTCTTGTACATCTTCGCGGCACCCGGATGAATAAAATACCCCGAGCTGTGGGCCTCCTCAAATATCAAATCTCGGAGCCTATCCACATAGGTCATGCAAATCCGGCCCTACATCCGCAACACACCATCACTACCAATAGTCACATCTATGGCATCATCATGCTGGATCCTGTCCTTCAGGAAAAGCAAATGCGGGTCATCATATTGGCGCTTCCTAATGCGATCGTACAAAGAAAAACGGGAAACCACACAAGCCAACAACCGACTAGGCTCAGAAATCTCCAACCTCACCATCCGATTAGCCAAAGCCTTAACATCAATTGCAAGGTGCCTCTCCCCAACAGGAATGTACGCCGAGCTACCCATACTCACCGCCTTCCGGCTCAAAGCATCGGCTACTACATCGGCTCAGAAATATCCAACCTCACCATCCGATTAGCCAAAGCCTGAACATCAACTGCAAGGTGCCTCTCCCCAAGAGGAATGTACGCCGAGCTACCCATACTCACCGCCTTCCGGCTCAAAGCATCGGCCACTACATTGGCCTTCCCCGGATGATACAATATGGTAATATCATAATCCTTGAGTAACTCAAGCCACCTCTGTTGTCCCAAATTGAGGTCATTTTGCTTAAACAAATGCTGAAGACTGCGATGGTCCATGAACACCTCACAGGACATGCCATATAGATAGTGCCTCCAAATCTTCAAAGCATGAACTATAGCAGCCAACTCCAAGTCATAAACATGGTCGTTCTTCTCATGAGGCCTTAGCTAACGCGACGCATACGCAATAACTCTACCATTCTGCATCAATACACATCTGATCCGAACTCTCGAAGCATTACAATATACCGAATAAGAGACTGAAGCTGATGGCAATACTAGCACCGGGGATCTAGTCAACACTGACTGAGCTTTTGGAAGCTCTCCTCGCACTCATCTGACCACACGAATGGTGCATTCTTCTGCGACAACTTCGTCAAAGGCGAAACAATAGATGAAAAACCCTCAACAAACCTGCAGTAATAACACGCCAAACAGAGGAAACTCCGAATCTCAGTAGCTGAGGACGGTCTGGGCCAACTCTACACCGCCTCGATCTTCTTTGGGTCAACTTCAATACCATCACTGCACACCACATGTCCCATAAAAGCCACGGAACTGAGCCAGAACTCACACTTGGAGAACTTTGCATACAGCTTCTCCTCTCTTAACCTCTGCAATACCACCCTCAAGTGCTGCATGTGCTCCTCCTGGCTACGCGAGTACACAGAAAATCATCAATAAACACGATCTCAAAAGAATCCAGATATGGCCAAAATACACTGTTCATCAAGTGCATGAAAGCGGATGGGGCATTAGTCAGCCCAAATAACATAACCAAAAACTCATAATGCCCATATCTCGTCCTGAATGTTGTCTTCATGATATCAGAATCTCTAATCTTCAGCTGGTGATAGCCTGAAAGGAGATCAATCCTAGAGAATACATTTTCCCCCTGAAGCTGGTCAAACAAATCCTCAATACGGGGTAGTGGATACTTATTTTTTACTGTCACTTTGTTCAATTGTATGTAATCAATGCACATTCTCATTGTTCCATCTTTCTTCATTTAAATAACACCGTTGCGCCCCACGGCAACACGCTCGGGCGAATGAACCCCATATCTAGGAGTTCCTGCAGCTGCTCCTTCAACTTCTTTAACTCTGTTGGTGCCATACGATAGGGAGGAATAGAGATGGGCTGAGTGCCCGGCACCAAATCAATACCGAAGTCAATATCCCTATCCGGCGGAATGCCTGGCAGGTCTACTGGGAATTCCCTCACCACGGAAACCAAATCAAGACTAGGAGCCTCAGCCCCAACATCCCTCACAAATGCTAGATAATATAAACATCCCTTCCCAACCATTCGCTGGGCCTTTAAGAAAGAGATTACCTTATTGGGTACATAATCCGTCGTACCACGCCACATGAACCTCGAGATACCCAGCATAGCCAATGTTACTGTCTTGGCATGATAGTCCAGAATAGCATGGCACGTTGATAGCCAATCCATGCCCAGAATAACATCAAATCCACCATGCTCAATAGCAACAAGTCAGCTTGGGTCTCCAGACGCCGAATAGTAACAAGACAACACTAATACACGTGGTCCCCAATAATAGTACCACCCACCGGGGTGGATACATGCACATGTAATTCTAGACATCCTTGGGTAGTCCCCAAATGATGAGCAAAGTAAGAAGATACATAAGAATATGTGGATCCGGATTCGAATAAAACTGAGGCATCCCTGTGGCAAACTAAGATAATACATGTGATCACTGTGTCTGAAGCAACAATATCTCTAATATCTGGAAGTGCATAGAAACGAGCCTGACCACCGCTCGACCGCTCAGCACTCCTGGGGCGACCTCTAGATGACTGACCTCTACCCCTACTAGACTGGGATGGTGCTGAAGTAGATGGAGTAGAAGAGGATGGCTGATCCCTCTACTGAGACCTACCATAACAACTACACGGGGCTGGAGAAGAGGACTGAAGGGAACCCCTAGCCGCAGATGAACCCTGGGCTGATGAAGCAGGTGCAGAACCCTGAGATGGGAGGGCATTAAGTGAAGACTGGCCATGCTGATAACCCTGACGGCCACGGCCGAAAGAAGATCCGCTGTGCTCTGGGCGGCCTGACTGAGGAGGCCTAAAAGAACGACCTCTGCCCTGATGAAACTGGACCCTAGATGGAGCACTACTATAGCTTCCCGAACCTCGAGGCCTCTTGGCCTCCCTCTCCTCTCGCTCTCGGTGATGATCTGCCTCAATCTGGCGAGCCTGGTCCACTAACTACTCGAAGGTCGCTGCTACCACTCTCTCCCTGGTCATCAAGATACGAATAGAATAGTTGAGGGTATCTATGAACCTCCTGATCCTCTCCCGCTCTGTTGGGATCATCCATGTAGCATGTCTGGCCAACTGAGTATACCTCAACTCGTACTGAGTCACTATCATATCCCCCTCAACTAGCCACTCAAACTGGCGGCACAGCTCCTCTCTGTAGGACTGGGCATATACTTCTCTAAAAAGAGAGTGGAAAACTGTTACCAGGTAAGGGGTGCTGCTCTTGCGGGCCTACGTCTCTCAAATTCCTCCCACTATGTGAATGCTGGCCCCGAGAACTGGAAGGTAGTAAAGCTAATCCTTGCCGTATGAAGCATCCTCTAACACTTATCCAGAAATCCTTAGGCATCCTCGCCCTCAGTACCACTGAATGTAGGAGGCTGAAGTCTACCAAACCTCTCTAACCGACGCTGCTCGTCGTCAGGCATCACGGGAACAACATGCCCTGGGGTTGGCGCAACTAGAACAGCCGGTGCAACTACCTGAGCTGGGGCTGCCTCTGGCGTCTGAAGTCCCTGTCCAACCTGCTCTGGTGTGCGAGCTGCAGGAGTCCGATGACCACCTCTGATCTGGGATGTCGCGCAGCAGCGGTAGCTGAAACTGCCTAAGCCAAACCAGTACAGACAGATAAGATCTAGGCTAATGCCTCCTAAAGGCCAAGAATAACAGTAGGCACTGCCAATGCCTGAGCGGGTGCTGGTGGAGCATCAACAACTGGGGGCTGATCCTGAATAGGAGCGACAGGTGGTTCAACTAGTACTGCCCCTGCTGCTCTTCCACGGCCATAGCCTCTAGCTAGTGGCAATGGTGGTCGTCTACCTCGTCCGGTGGTACGAGTTCGCGCCATCTACGAGAGAATGGAATATAGAAGTTTAGTTCTTGGAAGAACAAAACCGCACGACAAGAGTTCAAGAATATGACTTGTTTCCTAAAGGTTATGCAGCCTCTCGAGGATAAATACAGATGTCTCCGTACCGATCCGCGAGACTCTACTAATCGGCTAAAGACTCATGAGGCCTAGTAACCTAGGCTCTGATACCAACTTGTCACGACCCCAAACCTGATCGTGATGGCGCCCAGCACATTGCTCGGCAAGCCTGACCAATCACGCTCGCGTTCTGAGCTACAAGCTCAGCTCCTTAATTAACAAATCATTAATAACAAAGAGAAAATTCGAAGTTTTAGCAGTTATATATAGAAAAACGTTCCAACAACCAGTACATAACAACCTCCTACAGATTTGGGGGTCATGAGTCAAGAGCCTCTACCAGAATAGCATAATAATACTAAAATTTCTCATAATCTGAGTACGCGGAAATATAAAAAAAATATAGAAATAATGGAGGAGTCGAGTCCTGCAGACCCCAGGCAGCTACCTTGACAAGCTCCGAAAAATACTCTGAAGAACAGCTGAAAGATCAACTGTGCCCTGAGGTACATGAATCTGCACACAGGGTACAAGGAGTAAAGTAAGTACTTCTAACTTAGTGGTAATAGACATGTATAATGATATTGAAGCCAAGAAATCCCAATATACTACTCAGTAAAGCTGCAACAATGTTCATATTCTTTTTAACAGTGTAAATCTCAACAAATTGTAACAGGTAAAGCAGATAAATGTAAATTCATGAATGCAATGCAAAATGCACATGAACGCTACGGTGCGTAGCCCGATCCATTTGGGTACCCGCTCACTGAGGGGGTTCAGACTCCGGAGGGGCTCCTACAGCCCAAGTTCAATATCATAGTAACATATGCTGCGACGCGCAGCCAGATCCACTATCTGTCTAGCTACATGCATGCAAGCCTCACAGGCATAAATAAATTACCGTTTTTAGTTTTGTTTACTAGTAATTATAGAATTAGGTGTTCAAAACCTCAGAATTTACCAATCATATTTAAACAGTGTTCTAGCTCGGGATTAATATCATGAAATCATGCAATAAATCATAGAAACAGTGATAACGATCCTCACGGGATCCAAATAACCAGCACGCAGCCCAAATATATCCATAACCATCCAAGTAGGAGGTTTACCAGCTCATTTATAGCTAACAACACAGTACAATGCCAATCGGTCGGACTAAGTCATAGTCCGTAGTCACAATCGACCCCGCACTCACCGTAGAGTACGTGTCTCACCTTAATATAGCATCACAATATGATATACCGGGGTTTCAAACCCTCATGTCATCATCCACATCTATTACTCACCTCGAACCGGCTCCGAGACTAGTCCGCTATGCCTTCCCCTCTAGAATCAACCTCCGCGGGTGTCAAATCTGATCAAAACCAATAGGAATACATCAAAATAGGCTACTGGAACATAACCCAATCGAAATACACTACTATAAATAAGACCTTTAACGGTGATTATTTAGCGGCAATACGGCAATTGTTGCTAATAAATTCTTTAAGCTGAAAAATTAGTGGCACATGAGCATTAGCCAGTAAAAGATATCTTTTTACCGGTAATGAAAATATAATTGCCACTAAAAATTACTAATTTAATTTAATTTTCATTATTTTAACGTTTCTATCCCCCACAAAAACAAAAACATCATTCCCTCCAAATTTTTTGGACGAAAATTATGGTTCCTTCCTCGTATTAGAAACTTGTAGGAACTAGGAAACATATTTTCCCTTTATTAGAAACTGATACTGTCAATAGAATCAGAAAACCTAAATTGCTGCTATGTCAATTCTAGTACCTCATCGTGATTTTTTTCCAGGTAAGTTCTCTTCTTCCCCTGTTAAATTGGTTGCTTGCAATCCTAATGAAACAATCGAGTAATCAAAATATCAAAATTTTAATTATCATACATAATTTGAATCTCGGTTAGTCAATGCTCCCAATTTGAATCTCAGTTAGTCAATGCTCACAATTTTAATTGCAGTACACTATTTGAATCTTAGTGGTTCTCTCATCTCATGGTCGCTACTACACTTGGATCTTCTTTACTAGCAATAAGTTTTGCACAAGAAAGACTATGTCATTTTAGACGATATTACTGTTCTTGAATTTGCAATGTGCTTTTGCATAATGATATCTGAATTACTGGATGAGGGAACCAGCTGCTTGATGAAATGCCTGAGAGAAACATAGCTTCATTTATTTCTTTACTTTTAGTTCGGGGTCATTTTATAGCAGTACATTGAGGCTGTTGAGTGGTTTGTTTGATTGCCTGGACAAAGTCATGAGATTGCCATTCGTGTTCACTACAATCTTATGTCTTGAATGGCATTGTTGACAAGGACATGGTTTGCTGAAGATGTCGATAATGTTGTGATTCATTGAAATTTTAATGTTATCTTCGCATTTGCAGAGTAACCTTTATGAGAGGCGTTGGTGTTGTCTCGGAAAGCATTAATAATCCCAGACTAGTTTAACTTTTCTAGTGTGCTCAGGTATGTGAATCATTTGAAACTTTGGACCTTGGAAGGAAAATACATTGATACATCATGAAGGTTGATCTTAATTAAGACGTGTTTGTTTAGACTGCCTCCATGAGGAGCAATGTTTTTGGAGTGAGAAGACAAGATAATGTATCATGGATGACTTTTATTGTTGGCCATGTGCAATATTTTGGGGGTGGGGGTGGGACAGGGGACAGAATCTCTTGATAAAGAATCCGGTGCTGGTGAAGACAGATTAAAAGAAAAGGGTGGGAGTACTTGTGAAAGTGAAGAAAAAATTGTAAATATTGTTCAGAGTAATGGGATCTCTACCACACATATGAAGAAGAATACATTTCTTGTCAAAGAAGAAATAGGTGATGGCGTGCGAAGACAAGGCCGGAGTGGAAGAGGCTCGGCATTTTCTAGGAGCAGAATTTCTCCTAAAAGGGAGAAGTTTGAAAATCAAGTCACAGCGAAGCCACTTCGTAACTCAAGGCCAGCTTCAGTAAAGCACGGAAGGTGCTCGTCTTTTAGTGAAGAATTTTGATGTATGAGTTTGGGCTTTTACTGCTTCTCTTTCTGCATCAACTTATATACTTATTTGATTGTGGCAGTAAGTCAGGCCGTCCTTTGAAAACGCACTTGGAACGCAAAGAGTTCTCTCGTCGTAGGGTATGTTTCTTAAATTCTTAGGGAGCTCGGTTGCCCTTCTCCGGGATTTTACTTTTCAGTTTCAAGTAGTCACTATTTGCCTTTTAATGAACTCTGTCTTTATCATGATTTGGCCTTTTAGTTTCTAGCACTCTCTGTGTCCACCTTCTGACAGGGGTAAAGTAGGTGGAGAAGTAGCTGATTCATTTTTGTATTTCCTTCTGTTCTCATAAATATAAAGTCAATTTTCAGTACATTATCATGGGAATCGCACGATGACCGCGAGGAGCTTCTAGTTGCTGCAAAATTGGCATATAATGCTAGTTGTATGTGTCTGACATAAAAGTTTTTCCCTCTCTCTCTCTGTTGTATCCTTCTTTTCTGTTGGAAAAAAATAAATATACTGGGGCACTTAATTTATTTTGGTTGCTGTTTTAGTTCATGCTTGTTCAAGTGCATTCTGGAAGAAAGTGGATAGACTTTTTGCTTCTGTCAGTTCCAAGGAGAAATTCTACCTTCTAGAACAGCTAGCAGCTAATGATGATTTTCATTGTACTCATAACTATCGTCTTTGTCTGATATTAGATGGTCTTACTAAGTCTTTCATTGATGTTTTATCAGCTGAAATCAGTGGAATCTCATACCAATCTCTATCAAACAATAAACCATACCAATGGTGTTCTGGTACTTACTGATCCATAATTATCTTTTTCTTGCGCCATAACTTTATTTTAGCAGTAATTTGGTTGGTGGATAGTTTATGCCATAACCGGAATAAGAATTACTCCCTCTATTTCAATTTAAATCACAATACTTTTCTTATAAATCCATCCCGAAAAGAATAACATATTTCTATATATGGAAACAATTTAGTTTTAAATATTTTATTTTACCCACTTTATCTTAATGAGAAATTTTTATAGCGACAAAAATGTGATGTTCCTACAAAGTTTTTGGCCCTTTAAACTTTTAGGACCACATATTTCAAAAGTTTCGATTTTTCTTGAGTTTTGTGTCAAGTCTAATTACATGTAAATTGAAACGGAGGAAGCATCTGTGTTTAATTTCTTTTGGGGGATTGGAATTGGATTGTGGTGGGCCAGCTAGGGCTTTGGGGTGCCTATATCCCTTTACTAAACTCTTTCTCTTCAGCTTCCTCAGATTTTCCTCATTCGGGCTTCAATTTCATTAATATGTTAGCATTAGTCCCTATGCCACCACCTGAAATTCTTTTCAAGGTTGGTTATCTTTTATTTTTGTTTTTATTAGGGTTTCTTCGAGATGTTTCATTTGTTGCTTGAAGCACACTGTTGTATCAAAGTTTCGTAATGTATTTAAGAGTATTATCAGTAAGTCCTGGTGATTGTCACTTGATTCAAATCCAATTTCTTATCTTTCCTTTAAACCCATGCACAGACATAAAGTTTATCCCCCTCTTAGTCCTCCACAATTTACGTGTTTTTAAATCTCTCCTAGTGTATTATACACTTCTTATTCATCCCTTCAAACAATTAAGTGAGTGAGATGCAGTTTTGTGGAATGCTATGGCTTTGGCATATTACATGTTAGTCTTGGTAATGAATTCTTTAAATGTCTGAGAGAATGTACAAGATAGATGTCAAGCCTAATCGGTTATAATTAGTTTGTGTTCTTGTAGTGTGGTGCAATTAAGAATATCTGAATCGAGGATATGTATACCGAAGAACCTCGATTGGTGTAATGTTCTTGTACCAAATCAAAAGGTCTAGTACAAATTCTTCGAAAACATCCATTTTGTGCTCATGAAGGCTCGGCAATAGTAGCTCGGAAAATAGTAAGTTGTTGAATTTGGCATATTTCTTGTCTTCCTGTCGCAACTATTATCAAGTCAGCTGCATTTTAGCTACTACTTTTTTATTGGTAATGGCATCAAATAGATTAATAGTGAGCTTGATAAACTACGCGACCATGTAGCATAGACTGGGAAAAGTATTGCTTCAATACTGAATATCGGCATAACATTTAAAGTTTTCATATTGAATTCTTATAATTCTTTGAAATTCAATTTTGGCCTTACCTAATGTTGTGCTACAATATTTTCCCGGACATGCATCTGGTGATCAATATAAAGTTATCAGATCCCATTGATATTTAGTGGTGTAAGCCATCTCTTGAGAGTTCTAACCTCAATCAGATATCACTGCTTTCCTATTTGTAGATCATTGTTTCCAGTTCTGACATTGAGAAAAGTAGCGAAGATGATATTAGTAACATTATGAGTATCCCTCATGGAAAAATTGCTAAGGTGTCAACCACAGGTACAATTTTGCAACCTTTCTGATGTGCATAACTGTTTGGCTTTATAAAATGACATCTGTTGTTATTTGCATCTATGTTACAAGTAGTCGTACACTTGTTCATGACTCTCTATTGAGCTTTGAAATATTCTATTGGTATATGGAAGTAAGTGCCCCAATATTCTTCCCTCCGGTCACTTCTGTAAAAAATTGCAAATTTTGTTTGTATGACTCATGAAATAATTAACTCGTATTGGCGCTCATAAGTATCTATCCTTCCATGTACACAGTGACTTGTTTGTTATACTCACGTATAAGATTTTCTAGTGTAAATTGCTAAAGCTAGTGCATAGTCACGACCGAGCTTGGTAGTTTATGTTGTTTTTCTAAGTTGACAGACCATTGACGCTATCCGTACTCTAGCTTACCTTACAAGCCAATCCAAATACCGAGTTGGATCATTTTCTGAAATTTAAACTAGTTCACATTGATTACTAAGTAATACATACACATTAGTACATACCCCATGGTAGATTCCTTTAAGGAAGGCTAAAGCAGGTTTACTTCTGGCCAAAGCTGAAGTCTCAAATATCATATACGTCGTGTCTTTTTACATAGGCAAACTTACTAGTGCAAGAAAATGCACACAATCTTCAATTCTTATTCAAGGATCTCTCATTCACTTCAAGTTCTATGCCAAAGTAGTTTAGAAATGCAGGATAATCTATGAGGTATAAGGATGTCCAGCTTTCAGGTAATTAGTTCTGTGACTCCAATATTAGGTTCTATGGTAAACGTAATTTGCATGCGATGCCCAATATTGCTGAAAATGCTCAACCTTCTCATGGTACTACTCATCTTTGTCCTTCGTCGCTACTGTTTGAGTTTTCCTCCTTCGATTTTTATTAATTTGTTGTTGTATTTGGGCTTGTAATTCATGTCACATGCATTTTGTACAAAGAACAGTGGAGGAGTTAATTCCCTAACTAATAAAATTTGAAGAACCTTGAAACATTTCTCTATGTAGTGTAGATGTTTCAATACTAGTGAGGTCAACCAGAGGCCACTCGGTTTTCTGGGGAATTTCATATCTTAACTGTGACATAAAAGACTGCGATTCTGATGCTTGCAAGTGTAAATAATCCTCCATCAGATTTCTCCTTCTAGTGTAAATGAACAACAAGTTTTGGAGTCTTCTAATCAGATTTTTAGTTTGGACAAGAGAGTTGTATGCTTAATCCAACGACTCATTTTTCCAATACATGATGTATATATGCTAATAGAAGGATTACCATTAAAGGAACTGGGAAAGAAAAATGTATTATCATTAACTTATCACTTCTGTTTCATTTTTTATCATAGTGTGATAGTATTTCAGGCCTTTAACACAATTATTTTATAATTTCAGGTCATACAATCTAATGTTCGATAATTTAGCGGCGGAAAGATTTCAAATGATGAAAAATTGTGAAAATCATTTGAAGACCATCATTCTGGATTATTATTATTATGACATTAGCTATTTAGTCCAATCAATATATTTTTATTTTTTTAAGTTACTGTGATATTAATATATTTGGTTAGTACTTCCTTTTGATTTTTAAGATTTAATGAGATATCTTATATTTTTTTGAATTAATATTAATATATTTTATTATTTGGGTCATATTTTATACAAATGTAGTAACTATTATTAATTGTTGCCAATTTATTGATATTATCGCTAGTGACTTTTAAAGATATTGATTTTTAGCGCAATTTAGTTAAATATACTAGCTATTAAAATGGACGCTAAAAGGGCAAACTAATTGTCGTTAAAGATGCGGACTTTTTAGCGATAATATTTTTGAATTTAGTGGCTATAAAAATAGATGGTAAATAAGTATAATTAGCCGTTTGGATTGGATTTAGTAGCCATTATAATTGCCATAAATAATTGTCGTTAGAGATGCGAACTTTTAGCGACAAATAATTTGAATTTAACGGCTATAAAAATGGATGATAAAAAGTATAATTAGCCATTTGGTTTGAATTTAATAGCCATTATAATTGCCATAAACAATTGCCGTTAGAGATACGAACATTTAACGGCAATTAGTTTGAATATAGCAGCAATAAAACAGCTACTAAAGAAGTGTAGTTGGCCGTTTTGGATTGAATTTAGTAGCCATTATAATTGCCGCAAACAATTGCCACTAAAAATAATAATTTTTAGCGGCAACAAACCATAAATTTTACCAGCTTTTGCGACAAATGCCACTAAAGCCTTTGCCTACCCCAGCATCAGCGGCAAAAGACTAATGGCTGGTAAAATATACAGCGGCTATAGTTATTGCCGCTAAAGTTGTTTTGTATTGTTGCTAAAGATCTTTTTTGTAGTAGTGATAATTTGAAATACACCTAAAAATACGAAGTTGGCAAAACACGAGTCCCGGGCCCACTTCTCGAAAAATTACGAAATTCACATTTTCGGAATACTCGTCTTGCCATGAGTCTATACATATGAAATTTATCAAAATCGGAATCCAATAGCCCCTTCAAATTTCAAATTTTCAATACCAAAAACCAAGCCCTAAATTCTCCAATTTCCACCTAATTTTTTAGAGATTTAGATGATGATTATTCAATAAAATCACGTAATTAACTCATAAAACTTACCTCGAAACCTAGGTGAAATCCTCTTACTCCCTCGTCTAATAGCTCCAAAATACGCCCAACAATGGAGGAAAATGATATTTACTCGCGGATGAAAAGAGATCTGCCCAGCTCGATTTTCGCTTCAGCGGTCCTTCCTCCGCTTACGCGACTGTCGGTTCTGCGTCCCCTTGACCGCTTTTGCGGTCCAACTAAATCCTCCTAGGACCGCTTTTTCGGTCTTTCTACCGCTTACGCGGTCAACGCCTACACAGTCTTCAATCCTCTTCCGTGATCCAGCCATCCCTTCATTTTTCGCTTTTGCGGCTCACCGACTACTTCTGCGATCTCCGCTTTAGCGATTTCCCTTCCGCAAAAGCGGAAATACTAGAAGCTGTTGAAACACGTTCTCAAGTCGCTAAATTAAACGTGTGTTCATATTTGTAAGTTTTGATGAATGAAAAACCGACGTGAACGGAACATTGACATATGCCGAAGTCCAAGCACAAGAGAAACTAAGATCAAGATTTAGTAAAGCAACAAAGTTATACATGAGTCGTTCTATAATTGTGATCTTGATCCGACAATTGATTCAAGACTTGGCTTCTCTCATAAAATTACTTTTATCGAACCATGCATCTTTAATTTAAAGAAAAATAATTTTCAAACATTTCTTTTTAACCAAAATGAATTTTAAACATGTCTTTCAAATCTGGACAAAGATAATCGATTATGTACTTTATGATAATCGATTATGTTAAAGCAGTGTACACTAGATTTTACAAAGCTGTAAGATAATCGATTATGTACTTTATGATAATCGATTATGTTAAAGCAGTGTACACCAGATTTTACAAAGCTGTAAGATAATCGATTATGTACCTTATGATAATCGATTATGCTAAGGCAGTGTACACCAGATTTTACAAAGCTGAAAGATAATCGATTATGTACCTTATGATAATCGATTATGTTAAGGCAGTGAGCATCAGATTTTTCAAAGTAGCAAAATAATCGATTATGTGCCTTAGACTAATCGATTATGTTGAGACAGTAAGCATCAGATTTTTCAAAGTAGCAAAATAATCGATTATGGCCTTTTCTGGTAATCGATTATATTAAAGACCGTTGCCAAAATATTTTCAAACACTGGAAAATAATCGATTATGTATAATCAGACAATCGATTATGTTAAGCATAAAATCGGGAATTGATTTTTGAACGTTGTCAGGTAATCGATTATACGATTTGGATAATCGATTATTCTGCTTAAAATCTGGGATTGATTTTTGAACGTTGGCAGATAATCGATTATGCAGAATCAGATAATCGTTTATCCTAGCACAAAATCAGCAATTTGTGATTGGCAATTAAGCAACGGTCTTGGGTGTTTTGAGCACTATAAATACAACTCAAAATCACTCTTCTAAGCACAACAACTGATTACATTCTTGCTAAAGCTTACATACTCTCTTTGCAATCATTTTATATTCATTTCATAAGTTTTTGAGAGCCAAACTCTTGACTAAGTTGTTGTGTTCTTGAGCGTATTTATTTACTCATATCTACTCTTCAAGAGAGTTCTGTTTAAGTGAGTGCTAAGTGTTTGTACACACTTGAAGGGATAGTCTAATCCCTTGTTGTAAGAAGGAAAAGTAGTTCCTTGGTTTGAAGTCTTGAGGTGCGGTATCCTCGAGCAGGTTGAAGTCTTGTAGAGTGTATATCTACGAGCAAGTGTAATGGTTTGTTAAGCACCCGTAAGCTTAACGAAGTTAGTGTAAAACTCGAGAGAGTCTCTCGGGGACTGGACTAACCACGTGTTATGGTGAACCAGGATAAAATCCAGTGTGTTCTCTCCTTATCATTTTAATTACTGCACTTACGTTATTCCTGCAATTTTAATTCCGCAAGTTTACATTGTTTTTTATTATAACGCTATTCACCCCTCCCCCTCTAGCGTTAAGCGTATATTCTAACAATTGGTATCAGAGCCTAACTCTCTGAAAGACTTAACAGTTTGAGAGAAACTTTCCATGGCTTCTACTAGTAGTGTTTATGCAGGACTAGGTGAAGGACAATGCTTCACAAGGCCACCACTTTTCGATGGCACCAACTACACATACTGGAAGGAGAGAATGAGGATTTTATACAATCAAACAACTTCCAACTGTGGAAAATCATCAAAAATGGAGAATTACAACCTACCAAAAAGGTTGGAGAAGAACTCGTTCCAAAAACGGAAGATGAATACGACGCCGATGATATCAGAAAAATAGAGAACAACGCAAAGGCAATCAACATGATGTATTGTGCAGTGAACCCCGATGACAATCGAAAAATATCATGTTGCACCACTGCCAAGCAAATGTGGGACAAATTAGAAATCACCTACGAAGGTACGGACCAGGTAAGGGAAGCTAAAATTGATTTTCTAACCCACGAATATGAACTGTTTCGCATGAAGGAGAACGAGAAGATAGATGACATGTTTGAACGATTTTCAAAAATCGTCAATGACCTACACGCTCTCAAAAAGTCATTCACGGATAAGGAGCTTGTCCGAAAAATTCTACGAAGCCTCACTGCGGAATGGCGTTCCAAAGCCGATGCTATCCAATAATTAATCGGCATCACAAACTTCACCATCGACGGACTACGAGGTAATCTTAAAACTTATGAATCAACTATTCTTAACTCTCCTTTGGATGATCAAAGGAAAAGAAAGATTGCGCTCAAAGCATCAACTACTCAACCTCAAAACGATGAGGAGTCAAGTGATGAAGATGTCGAGCTTGGACTCGTTATTAAGAAATTTCACAAGTTCATGCAAAAGAAGTATGAACGAAAAGGTAAGCAACAAGGCGACCAATTGAAGTGCTATGGATGCGGAGAAATCGGGCATATCAAATCAAATTGTCCAAACATCAAAAAGGAGAAGAAACCATTCAAGAAACAAAGAGCATACATCTCTTGGGGAGGCGACTCCGGAGACGAATCAAGTGATGGAGAAGAAAACGAGACCGCAAACTTGTGTCTTATGGCACACGAAAAAAATCAAAATGAGGTATGTACTTCTTCTAAGAACTATTTCACTTTAGAAGAAATGCAAGATGCATTTGATGAGTTGTATAAAGAGTTTATTAGCGCTTCTAAATCTATAAAAGATTTAAGAAAACAATTTTCTTCAAAAGAAAAGGATTTTGAAAAACTTACTCTTGAAAATGAGAAATTAAAAGAGGAAAACAAGTTTTATGCAAAAGAAGCGCCGATAAACCCGAAAGCTCAAATAAGGATTGTACTTCTTGCAAATCTCTAAAGGAAGAAGTAGAAAGTCTTAGAAGCACTTTGCACAAATTCAATTCTTCACACAAAAATCTCAATGAAGTGCTTGTAAATTTGAAATCCACTAAGCACGGTATAGGCTTCAAACACGAGCCAAAGGAAAAAGTTGAGTCCATTCCTAAACCACCTAAGACTCAACTTAGGCCAAACAAAATAAATGTCATCACTCAACCTAGAAATTTTAATCCTAAAATTGCATCTCATTCTAGAACACATGCTAGGAGAAATATTGGAATGTATAGATCACCTAGACAAGATTTTCGAAAACCACATCAAAACTATATTTCTAAAAATGTAGTGAACACTAGAACAAACGTTGGCATGTATAGACCACCTAGACAAGGTTTTCGAAACCTACATCAAAACTATGTTCCTAAAAATAGAGTGAATAATTTTAGACCCCCAAATTACTATCATCCTAGAAGAATGCACAATCCGAATGTCATTTGTCATTATTGCAATAAAATTAGACATATTGCTCCCGCATGCTTCACTAGACATAGACATTTCACTGCAGGGCAATCACAACAATATGTTGCTCCTAACGCACAAGGACCCGAAATGGCTTGGGTACCAAAAGTTCATTAATTTGTTTTGTAGGTGTGTTTGAAGGGATCAAGTGTACTTTGGTACCTTGATAGTGGATGCTCCAAACATATGACCGGGGATGCATCAAAATTCCTTCCACTAAAACCCAAGGAAGGAGGAAATATCACTTTTGGAGACAATAACAAAGGAAAGATTATCGGCATTGGATCGGTCGGTAAGGACGAATCCTCCTCCATTAAGCATATTTTGCTTGTTAAAGGTCTTAAACATAATCTCTTGAGCATAAGTCAATTATGTGACAAGGGAAATCTTGTATTGTTTGACTCCGAAGAATGCTTAGTTATCCGTCGTAGTGATTTTAAAATTATTCTTCGTGGTTTTAGAATGGACAATATCTATATGGTTGATCTTGAAAACTCTTCATCAAGTTATGTGAATTGTCTTTTGAGTAAAGAAGATGACATGTGGTTATGGCATCGTAGAGTAGCTCATGTAAACATGAATCTTTTAAACAAACTAGTTTCACAAGATTTAGTACTTGGTCTTCCAAACATGAAATTTGAAAAAGACTCTATTTGTGATTCATGTCAAAAAGGGAAACAAACAAAGGCTTCTTTTAAATCCAAAAATATTGTTTCAACCACTAGACCTTTACAACTTCTACACATGGACCTTTTCGGACCTTCTAGAATTAAAAGTCTTGGTGGAAATCTTTATGCTTTTGTAATTGTTGATGACTATTCTAGATTTACATGGACGTTATTTCTTGCTCATAAAAGTAATGCCTTTCAAGCTTTTAAAAGTTTTCTTAAACGTGTTCAAAATAAAAAGGACACAACCGTCACTTCCATAAGAAGTGATCATGGAGGAGAGTTCGATCACAATCTCTTCGCGGACTTTTGTGACGAACTCGGTATTGAACATACCTTTTCGGCTCCACGTACACCACCAAAAAATGGAGTGGTAGAACGTAAAAATCGATGTCTCGAAGAGATGGCTAGAACCATGCTCGAAGAGGCCGATATTCCCAAATATTTTTGGGCGGATGCCGTGAGTACCGCAATCTATGTTTTATACAGAGCTATCATTAGACCGATACTCATAAAAACTCCCTATGAACTCTATAAGGGAAGGAAACCAAATCTTTCCCATCTTAGAGTCTTCGGTTGTAAATGTTTTATTCACAACAACGGAAAAGATAACTTGGGAAAATTTGATGCGAAATCTGATGAAGGAATTTTTCTTGGTTACTCATCACGTAGCAAAGCATATAGAGTGTTTAATAATCGAACCAAAACTGTTGAGGAGTCTCTTCATGTAGTATTTTGTGAAAATGATGCTCGCTTGGCGAGAAAGGATTCTTGTGTTGATCTTGCAGATGCTTTAAAGAAAATCAATCTTCAAGACGAGGTACAAAAGGAGGATCCAAAGGAAGTTCAAGATGAAGTCATGGAACAACCTTCGGAAGAAGTACCACCACAAGAAGAAGAATCGATGATGCCTAAGGCTTGGAGGACGTCTAAAGACCATCCTCTTGACAAGGTAATTGGCAACATCAAGAAAGGGGTAAGTACACGAAACCTTCTTAAAGATACTGTAGGACATATGGCTTTTGTTTCACAAATAGAACCTAAAACCATTTCTGAAGCAATTGGGGATGAGCATTGGACCTTGGCAATGCAAGAGGAGCTTAACCAATTCAAACGTAATGATGTTCGGGAATTGGTGCCAAGACCCGATAATCACACCATAATTGGCACGAAATGGGGTTTTCGGAATAAATTAGATGAAAATGGTATAATCACTAGAAACAAAGCTAGGCTAGTTGCTAAGGGATATAATCAAGAAGAAGGCATTGACTATGAAGAAACCTATGCACCCGTTGCACGCCTAGAAGCCATTCATTTATTACTTGCTTTTTCATCATCTATGAATTTCAAATTATTTCAAATGGATGTCAAGTGCCTTCCTCAATGGGTTTATTCAAGAGGAAGTGTATGTTGAACAACCCCCGGGTTTTGAAGATTTTACATCTCCCGACCATGTCTTCAAGCTTAAGAAAGCTTTATATGGTCTTAAACAAGCTCCTAGAGCTTGGTATGAACGTCTAAGTAAATTTCTCTTAGACAATGAGTTTGAAAGGGGGAAAGTTGACACCACACTTTTTATCAAAAATAAAAACAATGACATTCTATTAGTTCAAATTTATGTGGATGATATTATTTTTGGTGCTACTAATGATTCTCTATGCGAGGAATTCTCTAAGTTAATGACTAGCGAATTTGAAATGTCAATGATGGGTGAGCTAAACTTCTTCTTGGGGCTACAAGTGAAACAAATGAAAGAGCAACGCCAAAGCAATGGCCACCCCAATGAGTACATCCGACCATCTTGACAAAGATGAGAAAGGTAAAGAAGTAGACATCAAAAAGTATTGAGGTATGATCGGATCTCTTCTCTATCTTACTGCTAGTAGACCGGACATCATGTTTAGCGTGTGTTTATGCGCTCGATATCAATCATGTCCGAAGGAGTCACACTTAACTGCGGTAAAACAGATTATGAGGTATCTTGTTGGAACAATAAATGTGGGACTATGGTATCCCAAAGATTCTTCATGCCAACTTGTTGGCTATTCCGATTCCGATTTTGCAGGTTGCAAATTGGTCCGCAAGAGCACTAGTGGCACTTGCCATTTTCTCGGTAGCTCCTTAGTTTCTTGGTTTAGCAAGAAGCAAGTTAGTGTTGCGTTGTCCACAACCGAGGCTGAATATGTAGCCGCGGGGAGTTGTTGCGCTCAAATCCTTTGGATGAAACAACAACTCTCGGACTATGGCCTTAGTATCGATCATGTCCCTCTTCGATGTGACAATACTAGCGCCATAAGCTTGACGAAGAATCCTATTCTTCACTCAAGAACGAAACACATAGAAATTAGACATCACTTTATAAGAGATCACATTCTCAAGGGCGATGTCGAAATTGAATTTGTTGAAACCAAAAATCAATTGGCCGACATCTTTACAAAGTCTTTAGAGAAAGAGTCCTTCTTCCGAATTCGTAGTGAACTCGGGATTCTTGACTCCACATTGATCTAATTCATGCATTGCATTTTTATGTTTTAACGATTACTAACTTAAGCGTCGGAGGCGCCTAATTCTTTTTTGCAGGTATCGCCCCAAAGACAGGGGAAATTATCAGACACTGGTACAGAATAATCGATTTCTCTAAAGTCAATAATCGATTATTCCCCATTTACGTTTTATGTTTATTATGCTTGAAAATTGACATAATCGATTATACAACACAATAATCGATTATCTAACAGTTTTGGCTTTGCAGGATTTTAGCTGTTGAATATAAAAATCGATTATCACATATCTCTAATCGATTATGTTGACATTTATGTTCAGGTGTTAAGTCACTGTGTGAAAATAATCGATTATTTAAAACAGTGTAATTGATTTTTCTATTACCGTCTCGGATGTCCGTTACTACATTTCCTAAAATAATCGATTATCTCAAAAGCATAATCGGTTATTCCCCGAGTCAGAAAATCACTGGGCACACTGTGTCAGAATAATCGATTACCATAATTCCATAATCGATTATCCTCAGTCAGTATTTCAAAATAGTTACCGTTTCTGACTGTTTGCCTCTTAAATTTTTGCAGATTTTTTAACTTTAATGCTATCCCATTCTTCACATTATAAATAGGTGCATTACATCTTCAATGTCTTCACTCAAACATCAATATTAGCTCCCAAATTCTCAAAAATCTCTCCAAACTCTTCAAAGGCTATTACTATTTATTCAAAATGACGGGCAAAACATCCAAACGATCTCGTTCCGGCAACAATGTTGCCTCCTCTTCCGTCACTCGTCCACTAGTTCATTATTATAAAGATGGTTCTTATTTACGATTCAATAGTGAAGCCGAACTTATGCGCTTCATGGAAAAGTTTGAAAATCGAGAAATCCTTCCTCCTCGATTTTCCACGGATCGTTTCCTTAATCAAAGCGCCCCTCCATCCACAGCAAATATGCTTATACAAAGCCAACTCCTTGAATTCCTATATCTTCACACTCCTTACATTCACCCTCCTCTAATTCGGGCCTTCTATTCAAATCTCAAGAAGGACGAAGATGGTGAAATTGTCTCGAACGTCAATGGAACTTCAATTCTTCTATCTGAGGCAAATATTCAAGCCCTCACTAAACTCCCGCGCAATGGGGAAGAAATTTCTCACTATTACTAGGGAAGAAGGCGCGTTATTTGATGAACAACTTCTCTTCACCCAAATTGGCATCGGCGAATTTATTGCAACTCCGGACCATCGTCGTCCAACCATTACAAACATGCTCCCGGAATATCGCCTAATTTTTTACTTCATCACTCGCGTTCTAAAACCGCGAAAATTCAATCACACAACTATCTCTCATGAGGATTCAAAACTCATGCATGCCATCATCACCGGAGCTCGCATCAATTGGTGCAAGTTCGTCATGACTCACTTATATGATGCAACTGGGGAAGATAAGCCACTCCCCTATGCTTTTGTCGTTATGACCATTCTTGTTGCTTCCGGTATAGACACCTCCGTCGGCCCTATCAAAAAGGCGACAAAACATTGGGAAATTCAAGAATCTTCATTTCCCAATATCGGTGAGCATCCTCCTCCTCCACCTCAAAGACGTCGTCATCCGGCCCTGTCCGATGCATCCCTCCAATCTATTTCCGAGCAAATTGCCGCCATGTCCACTTCCCTAAATCGTATTGATATGAATGTCCATCGATTGACTCACGACCTCCATGGATATTTTGATCACGTCAAATATCCGTATGCCCAAATTGTCCTTCGGGAAGATGTACCGGATGTCGAGACGGAAGTCAATGATGATAATGAATAATGTCTTGCCTCTTTGTTTTTCTAGTTTGCATAATATTCTGTTTTTTTTATTTTCATGTATTTGCAATATTGTTCAATCAATAAAGAGTTAGTTATTTTTTTTTTTGCTAATGTCAAAAGGGGGAAGATATGGGCTATGCACATTGGCATAAATTGAGGGGGAATTCATAACTTGAGGGGGAATTCGTTGCATATCTATATACTTGTCTTGGATCGTCATTATGAATTAATTAATATGCATATCCCGATATTGGTTTGCCATTATCAAAAAGGGGGAAATTGTTGAAACACGTTCTCAAGTCGCTAAACTAAACGTGTGTTCATATTTGTAGGTTTTGATGAATGACAAACCGACGTGAACGGAACATTGACATATGCCGAAGTCCAAGCACAAGAGAAACTAAGATCAAGATTTACAAAAGCAACAAAGTTATACATGAGTCGTTCTATAATTGTGATCTTGATCCGACAATTGATTCAAGACTTGGCTTCTCTCATAAAATTACTTTTATCGAACCATGCATCTTTAATTTAAAGCAAAATAATTTTCAAACATTTCTTTTTAACCAAAATGAATTTTAAACATGTCTTTCAAATCTGGACAAAGATAATCGATTATGTACTTTATGATAATCGATTATGTTAAAGCAGTGTACACCAGATTTTACAAAGCTGTAAGATAATCGATTATGTACTTTATGATAATCGATTATGTTAAAGCAGTGTACACCAGATTTTACAAAGCTGTAAGATAATCGATTATGTACCTTATGATAATCGATTATGCTAAGGCAGTGTACACCAGATTTTACAAAGCTGAAAGATAATCGATTATGTATCTTATGATAATCGATTATGTTAAGGCAGTGAGCATCAGATTTTTCAAAGTAGCAAAATAATCGATTATGTGCCTTAGACTAATCGATTATGTTGAGACAGTAAGCATCAGATTTTTCAAAGTAGCAAAATAATCGATTATGGCCTTTTCTGGTAATCGATTATAATAAAAACCGTTGCCAAAATATTTTCAAACACTGAAAAATAATTGATTATGTATAATCAGACAATCGATTATGTTAAGCATAAAATCGGTAATTGATTTTTGAACGTTGTCAGGTAATCGATTATACGATTTGGATAATCGATTATTCTGCTTAAAATCTCGGATTGATTTTTGAACGTTGGCAGATAATCGATTATGCAGAATCAGATAATAGACTATCCTAGCACAAAAATCAGCAATTTGTGATTGGCAATTAAGCAACGGTCTTGGGTGTTTTGAGCACTATAAATACAACTCAAAATCATTCTTCTAAGCACAACAACTGATTACATTCTTGCTAAAGCTTTTATACTCTCTTTGCAATCATTTTATATTCATTTCATAAGTTTTTGAGAGCCAAACTCTTGACTAAGTTGTTGTGTTCTTGAGCGTATTTATTTACTCATATCTACTCTTCAAGAGAGTTCTGTTTAAGTGAGTGCTAAGTGTTTGTACACACTTGAAGGGATAGTCTAATCCCTTGTTGTAATAAGGAAAAGTAGTTCCTTGGTTTGAAGTCTTGAGGTGCGGTATCCTCCAGCAGGTTGAAGTCTTGTAGAGTGTATATCTACGAGCAAGTGTAATGGTTTGTTAAGCACCCGTAAGATTAACGAAGTTAGTGTAAAACTCGAGAGAGTCTCTCGGGGACTGGACTAAACACGTGTTGTGGCGAACCAGGATAAAATCCGGTGTGTTCTGTCCTTATCATTTTAATTACTGCACTTACGTTATTCCTGCAATTTTAATTCTGCAAGTTTACATTATTTTTTATTATAACGCTATTCATGCCCCCCCCTCTAGCGTTAAGCGTATATTCTAACAGAAGCCACTTTTTGCTTTTATGCAACAAACTCCAAAACCTTCTATCAACCATCCGGAAATACCCCGAGGCCCCCGGGACCCCAACCAAAACCACCAACCTATTCCAAAACATCATAAAAACATGTTCCAATCATAAAAAACATGACCTTTAACACAAAATCATCAAATTAAGATGGGTTCAAGCCTAAGTTTCAACTATAAATTTTGAAACTAAATTCGATCAAAAACCCGACCAAACGACGTCCGCTTGGCCTGAAAGTTTGCAGACATATCCAAAATCACCTGACGAAGCTACAATAACTATTGGAATTTCATTCTGACCCCGGATCAAAATCTCACCTATCAACCGGAATTCGCCAAAATCCATACTTAGCCAATACAAGCTTAATTCTGGACCTGACCTCCAAATTCAGTTCCGCTTTCACTCCCAAGTCATAAATCACCACCCGAAACTAGCCAAATTATCGGAAATCCATTCCGAGCCATATAACCCATAAGTCAATATCCGGTTGACTTTTCCAAACCAACATTCTCTTAAAGAGACTAATTGTCTCAATATCAACCAGACTCTGCCCGAATGACTTCAAACTCTACAAACACGTATAATGCAATATATAGAAGCGTAAAATGGAGAAAAAAAGGCGGTAACTCACGTTACGACAGGCCAGGTCGTCACACCCCCAATCAAAACAACGTTTTTCCCCCCCTAAAATCCCTAAATCTCTCTCTCTCTCTCTCTCTAAACCCTAACCCTTTCCTCCATACTCTCTCTCCACTTCTTCCTCCTTCATAATCACTCCCATCTTCTTCCCCCTAAGGTATGATTCCGACCACATTCTCTCTTCTTTCTATTTTTTGTTGTTTTATTATGCTAGTAATGTTGCTCTAATATAGTGTTAGCGATAGGATTTTGTTTTGATTACTTTTTCATCTTATTTTAGTGTAATTTCGTTTTTAGCATATGTTTGATGAAGGGGATGTGTTTTGTTCGTTTGGAATGGTGTTGTTGGTGGGTAATTGTTTGTAGAAAGTGTGGAGTGTCTTGGTGTAGTGAATTATTGAAGTCTGTGATCATGTAGATAATTGCCATGCCCATATTGTGTTTGAGAAATTGCCTCAATTGAGATATAAGGAGATGTTGTGACATGGTTATCATGAAGTGTGAGTAACCACCCGTAGTCACACATTTTAGGCTCATACTAATACGTATTTCTCTATTTTGACAGGTGCTATGAGTTCTTCACGTAAGAGACGGAACACCTGGTCCTCAGCTAGTGGCCCAGGAAGCTCCTCACGAGCTAGGGGCCAAACCAGTGCACCACAGTTTGATAGCACTCAACTTGTCTCTAAAAAAGCTGAGACAAGGTACAATCAAAAACTTGCCAAGAAGTTACTCCCTAAGGTCCATATCGATCGGAAGGCTTTGGTAAAGGACTGCCCAATATGTTTGATGAGCTTCGGAGGTGTCAGCTGGATATCTTCATTGAGGCTCCCAAAGAAGCCAATATTCAGCTAGTGCGGGAGTTCTATGCCAACATACCAAAACACAAGGGCAGGGTGGTGACTATGCACAACACCCGGGTCAATGCTTCTACAGAGGTCATTCGTAGAGTGTATCACCTCCCCACATTTACAGGTGACGCTCACTACGTCATGGCTAGTAGCCCGACGGTTGATTGGGACAGACTTCTAAAGGTCATCGGTATACCTGGCAAACAACCCAAATGGGTAGCACAATCGACTACTCTACACTCTAAGCCTCTTACTTGGGAGGCCAAATGTTGGCTCACTGTCATCAACACTAGGTTGCTCCCATCCATAAATACCACCGATGTAAATGGTCTATGGGCCACTATGATCTACTGCTTCATGATTCACCAAGGGTTTGATGTCGTCCGAGTCCTCTCCGAAGAAATGTTCATCCGATCGCCCGAACTAATGAAAGGCCACTACTTCCCTTCGCTTGTCACCCGTCTCTGCCACCTTGATTATGTTCCTAAAAACTCTCGAGTTGATGGAAATTACCTATAAAAACTCCTTTCCGGGCGAGAAAAATTGGGCAAGGGGGAGAGAGCCGGTATAACACAATGATGACTCGTCTGATGAGTCTGGGTCTGAGGATGATGTTGATACTGCGGAAGATACTGAGATCACCGCCCCTCTTAGAGGGGACAATCAGGATCATCACAGCCACGTCGAAGTACTCGCCTGGCTGCTTTGGAGCAGCAGATGACTGGACTGCAGACCTCTATCGCTGACTTGGGTACCCGCATTGCTTTTGTGGCTGACTAACAGGTGAAGTCGGAAAAGAAGTTCATGGACCGGTTGAGAGCTCTAGTTCGCGCCTGCAGCGTGAACCCACACACAGTTTTGGATCAAGAGTGACCCTTCAGGGAAGTTCCTTTACCTCACTATTTTTATATTGTTAGCCATGGGGACAAGTCTTCTTTTTAAGTGTGGGGTGGGGAAACTTCATTGTATGTTGTACTTGTGAATATTATTTGTTTCTTGTTCTTGATTTTATTTTGTGATAGTTGCTTTAGGAATCTAGTAGCAGTTGTATTGTTATAGGAAGCTAAAATAGAAAAGACTTGTCCCGATGATGGATCTCTTTCCGCGGGGTTCTTGAGGGAGTAAGTCGAGAGAAAAAAAATTGGAAATATAAAAACTCTACCTAATGACATATGCTTTAGACAATTTCCTTGAGGGAAGCTAATCTACAGAAAATACTAAAAGGATTTTTTATTTCTTAGATAGTGTAGTAACTCTCCCTTGGTTTTTCATTGGGTCATGGTTCTTTTTCAAGGGTTTAGCTTGAAATGGGTATAGGTAGATTTTTTTAGGTTAGGATTAATGGGCGATGAGCTTAAATTTGAAGAAGAAAAATCCTTAGCGTTCTTACACCTGAACACGATAGACGCTAGAGTGTAGCACTTAGCTTCAAGGTTTGAATCTTGTTTGAGTGCTATACAAAATTGTATGTTAGTACCTAATTTAAACACTCAAAGAAGAATGTCTTGATAAACTAATTCGGAGTGAGTCATGTGCCATGTGGGTGTGGGTATTATTGTATTCCATGTTGTACATTTGATGCCTAAAACTTTCCCTGTGTGTTTGCAAAGCAAAATACTAGCTTCATTCAGGTTTAAAAGTGATATAGGCATTTCTTTGTTAAGCCAGACATTAAAGTGAACCCACCTGAATGCATTACATCTTAGTTAACCCCGTTGAGCCTATAAGCCTATTTCTTTGGCAACCACAATGTGAACCTTACCCAATTATTTGAATAGCTTGCTGTTTGAACCAATTTCCTCCATCTCACTAAGCACTATAATGGTATTGTGATTATGCAAAAAAACAAAAGTGTAGGGAAGTGGTTTGGTTTTTGAAATGGAATCATGGAAATAGAGAAAAGGTGTAGAATGTGAAGTTTAAAAAGAGAAGCACCACGAAAAAAAAGTTATATATTTTGTAATGATTAATAAGTGGTAGCTTGTTTAAATTGTACCTAATGTATGGGGATGTTTAAATAAATGTGGTGGAGTGTTGGCTTACAAAATGATGATCTTGAAGTTCAATATAATTGTATTAAAAGTGCATAGGGAGGTTAGTCACTATATCCAAATGTGTCCTAGTCGTCCATTAGCCTATATTACAACCAAATAAAGTCTTATTGTTCTTAGACTGAGTGGGGCTCGATTAGTCGAGTACTACACTAGGGGCAAGCCTATGGTGCATCTTTGTGGCATGTGAATCTTCTTTTTGAAGAGTGAGCGAATTTTGTCTATTTGAGTTCTTAATTGTTATCACTATCATTATATATATATGGAATTACTCTCTTGTATGATGTGAGGGCATGTGATTCACAAAGGAAAGGTATATCTTGACTATTGTGTAGAGTGGTTTGAGTAAGTACAAATATTGCAGGGTATGTAAAACTTGGTTCTTCAGGTAAAAGCTGCTCACTACTAAATATAACTCTTGTAAAATGTTCATGGTGTGAGTCGTTGAGGGAAAGCATGGGGAATGAATTTTTATGAAGTGTGGTGAATTGCTCGAGGACTAGCAATAATTAAGGTGTGGGATGTTGATAATAGGCTATAAATTTGTTATTTACAACATAATTGTCCATGCTTTATTGTTGTTTTATAATGTAAGTTGACAATAAAATGCTTTAATTGATGCTATTTGGTTTGCAGTGAATGTAAGACGTGAGAAAGCAACATGAAATGTTTAGAGGCAATAATGTGAAGAAAATACCCACTCAAGAAGTACCCGAACACAAAATAGAAAAAAAAAGAAGAAACGCGGAGACAAAAGGCCCAGCAGTGCTCCCCGCAGTTGCCACCGCGGTCCGTACCGTGGTTGGAGCCAATGTGTCCCGCGGTCGGCACCGCGGACGTGGCGAGTGTGTACAGTCTAGAAATTTGAGGGGTCAAAATGTCAATTCATTAAATATTATATATAACCCTTATAAGTTGTAGAAACTCGCCCAAGATAGGTTAGGCTTATTTTTTAGATTACTTTTGCAAGGAAGAACAATTGTGAGAAGATCAACCCAACATTAGAGTTTTCTATCTCTACTATTTTCTTTCATTTACCCATTATGAATAATTTAATAGATTATTATCGTTTTGTCATGAGTAGCTAAATCCCTTGTCTGGGGTTTTGATGGAACCTATTGAAGGATAAACTTCTTGATTATGTTAATATAGTTTTCCAGTTTAATCTCTATTTATTCAACTACTTATTTGTTGTAGTTAATTGATAGGAACCTTAATTAGTTGTGCCTATATAGTGTGCATTACTCGGGAGAGAGTGCATATTTAGGTAATTGTTGAATAACACCACTCCTAAAGTATAAGAGAGATCTATAACTATAGGTTTAAAGGCGGGATTAGGGATAACGAAGCATTGAGTGCAATCTAAAGTGAGCTTTAATAAACAAAGTCAGCTAACATATTTCGGAAGAGTGTGTCTAGTAAATTATTGTGATTACTCGGGAGAGAGTTACGGTAAAAAGAGTGCTCATGATTGATAGAGATGTTTTGGTGAATCTATATGAAATATAACCGGAAGGGATTCCATCAATAGGGGAAATCACTACCTTAGAACAATCTCATTATTGTTTACAACTCAAGCATATTTAGTTTACAACTGTTTATTTACTTTCAGTATTAGTTATTAGAAATATCATCAACTGTTGTTTACAACATTTGGGGAAGTTGATTCTAAAGAATTTAATAAGTCCAACAAAAGTAATTGATAGGTTAATTCTCTGTGGATTCGATTCTAGGGATGAATACTCAGGTTATGTTTGCAACTTACGCGTGTCCTTTTATAAGGCATAGTTGGGTGTGATCACACGCTCAACCTTTTAAAAGTGTGTCTTAGGCACACTACTTTTGTATTTGACCAATTTTTCAGATGACGTAAAAGTCACACCCTAATAGGGTCATAACACGTGTCATTGACTTTAAAAAGGAAAAAAAACATTAGAAATTAAATTTAAAGCCCATCTTCTTCACCTTTTCATTTTCTATCTTAAACATCATTTGTTGCTACCACCATGGTTGTTTGTGAAAAAGCCTCCAACAACACCAAAATTCAACCACACTATCCAAATAACTAGCTGAAAATAATCGAGCAATAAATTGGTTTCAATAATCCAATAAACAACAAGAACCAATCGAATTTTTAAGCTTTTTCGATACCCCAACAATGGTGGATTCTAAATTTTTTTGCCAAACCTTCAATACTAATGTTAAAGCTTTTAAATCTATTACAAATAAATAGTTTTCACAATATTTGAATAATAAATCAATAAAATTCGCTCAATTTTAGACTTAAAATTAATATATTCTTTCAAAAAATTTATTTGGGAAACAAAATGATGGGGAGGGTGGTGCGAAAGAACACCAGAGGGAGGGGGGGGAGATAAAAAATGAAAGTTTTTACGGGTTTCATGCGTTTTTTGTGTGTAAACACGCAAATATTATTTGGTCATAAGTAGTGTGGTTTGAACACACTTTTGAAAGATTGAGTGTGTAAAAAATTTTCCGTGAAAGATTGATGTGTAACAAAGATTTCGCTACAAGGTTGATGGATAGACTGTATTTTGCCTTAAATATAATACAAGGATTGAATCAAATGAATTTTTGATTGTCTATTTTTTCCCGTATAGAATTAAAATGCTGATTACGCAAAGACTTCCTTCCTTAAAACATATGAGGAAGTAAAAAAAGTCGAAAAAAACTAGAGATTTTCAAATGCAATTTGAATGTGTTTTCCAAAGTTGTGACTACATACCCGAATTATCAACAACCTGTCTCTGCATGAATGAATGTGAATACATACCATATATTGAAATAGTGAAAACACATAGTAACAAGAAATGCAGCTTCAAATGCATTAATTATTGAATATTATGTACTGAAGTGATTGTGTCAAATATATATATATATATATATATATATATATATATATATATATATATATATATATATATATATATATATATATATATATATATATATATATATAGTTTTCATCCTCCCCTAACTTTTTCTAACTTCTTCTAAGTTCTAATCCTGTTTATTTGTCAAATACTTGGGCAAAATCTTTGTCTTCTTCTACAATAGCTATATATGAATATAAATACAAGACTGCGAAAATCAAATGTTTAATCCTTGGAAATAGTGCTCCCATCCAATATTGACTAACCATTGTTACACCATTTGACCACTGTCAGGTCAGGAGTATATTCGTTTTGTTAATTACTTTACTAATTATTTAAGTTGGGTGGGGTAGAAAGAAACAGAAAAAAGATGATTAATTTAAGTTTATGGAAATAATTTTATAGTTTTACTAGTACTACAATATCAAAAGCGTAGAATCTTTGTCCAGTTGAAGAACAAAGAAACATTATCGTGGATGAGACTCCAAGTTGGCAGTGGATTCTCTGACTAAAAATAAATAATTAATTATTTAATTGATGATACATTTTTCAATGGATTCCACTAATCTATTTTTCTTTTTCTTTTTGGTTGTGAATTATGTTAAGAAAAAAATGCAAGCATTTTTAAATACAAATAAAGAGCCCCCGCTTTCTGAATAAATTGAAGCAATTGATGAAGTATTCACATGGAGATGAGTCAGACTTCCTCCGTAGTTCAAATTAAAGAAGAACAGCTGATATACGTACATTGTTCTTCTAATAATTATTTTACTGCCAATAAATTAAAGTATCAAGTAAAATTTCTGAAAAAGAAGGAACTTTTAAGGAATAAGTGCCCATTAATTAGGGTGAACGTGGAATAAAGTATGCTCTAAAAAACTACTATCTACACTTGGCTTTAATCATCTTTTTTGTTCAAGAAAGAAGAAAGGGAAAAAGAAGCAAAAAGTAGAACTTTTATGGACCTAATTGACTTATAAATTATACAAATTCATCTTTATTCTCACGGCTCAACGGCTAAAGATACCATGCGCAATGCATAAGAATATAGTATTATAAATGTAATTGACGAATAATCTATACATTTGAGGGACTTTGAATATTAAACGATTAATACTATAATAAAATACTTTTAAATAAAACTACCAATATTTTAGGAGATTCCATGTCTACAGATAAAAATGTCTTCAGTGGTTTAATTTGAAAATTTTGAATTCAACTTTGAATAATGGTATTTCACCATAGTTATTGTAGACATTAAAATTTTATCGGATCAAATCCATATGAAATTTGGGTTTGACCCTAAATTCAAGATATTACAAGACTCTTGAAATCATATAAGTCTATTAGGATTGCTTGGAGGCTGCTCTACTTAAACCCTAACCCACGCCTATATAAAGGGATACATATTTCCTTGAAGAGGTATCTCGAAATTCCAGAAAAATTAAATTCATGGAATATTCATAAAGAGATTAAAAACATTAAATATTGTCTTTCTCAAAGCCACCGAAGTGATCAACGAATATTCTTCCTTTTCCTGGAGATCAAATATATCCTAAAGAAGTTCGCATCATCCTACATTCAAGAAATACGCTGGTTAAGCCCTCGAACCACGGAGAAAGATCCAGAGAGAAAAATCAAGGGAACAAACATAATTGTACCTGCATCATTTTATCAATAAAATTATGTTTCTTCATATTTATAATATGATTGCAATTTATTTTTGTATCACAAATAAATTAGTTGCAAATAAATTAGCACGCCCAGTGGGACCAGTCCTACCCTTCATCTCTTCCTCCTGTAAATCGAAAGCTCCAAGTTTCAAAAGTAGCGATTTTATGGTCGAGTACTTCAAGGCTTGTCTTCAAATTTCGCAAGCCTACACTCCGATAAACCTTGAAGTAGTGGCATTTGTAGACATCAAAATTTTAATGGATCGAGCTAAATCCTAACAGGTACTACAAGACCCCTTCAAATTCTAGGATTCTGTCAGTGTTGCTTGGAGGCTACTCTACCACAACCCTAGGTCACTCCTATAAAAGGGGTTACATAGTCCTAAAAACTATCTCAAAAAAATGGAGATCATCTCGAAAATCCCATAAACTCACAGAATATTCACAAAGAGATCAAGAAGTGGCCGCATAATTCTTGATGATCATATACTTCAAGAAGATTCACAACATGCTTCATGTATATCAAATAAATTCATGAAAGCCAGCAATATCCTACATCGAGAAACACGATGTTCTAGCCCTCTAATCAATGTGATAATCAGGAAAATATAATCAAGGGAAGAAATAGAATTGTACCCGCATAATTTTATCAATAAAACTATGTTTTTTTCATATTTATATTGTGGTTGCAATTTTTTTTTGTATTCACAAATAATTTGTTGCAAACAAATTGGCACGCCCGGTGGGACCAAATCTTCCCTTCATCTCTTCTCTCACGGTGAAAAGAATGTCGTATCTTCTTTATTGGTACTTCAAGCCTCGTCTAAGACGATCTTGTAAATCTACTCGCCGACAAGCCTTGAAGTAGGGGGCATTTGTGGACATCAAATTTTATCGGATCAAATCCATATGAAATTTGGGTTTGGTCCAAAATTAAAGATATTACAAGACTCTTGAAATCGTAGGAGTCTATTAGGGTTGCTTGGACACTGTTCTACCAAAACCCTAACTCACGCCTATATAAAGGAATACATATTTCTTTGAAGAGGCATCTCAAAATTCCAAAAAAAAAAATTCATGGAATATTCATAAAGAGATTAAAGTCATCAAATATTGTCTTTCTCAAAGCCACCGAAGTGATCAACGGATATCCTTCCTTTTCCTGGAGATCAAATATATCCTAAAGAAGTTCGCATCATCCTACGTTCAAGAAATACGCTGGTTAAGCCCTCGAACCACGGAGAAAGATCCAGAGAGAAAAAAATTAAAGGAACAAACATAATTGTACCTGCATCATTTTATCAATAAAATTATGTTTCTTCATTCTATAATATGGTTGCAATTTATTTTTGTATCACAAATAAATTAGTTGCAAATAAATTAGCAGGCCCAGTTGGACCAGTCATGCCCTTCATCTCTTCCTCCTGTAAATCGAAAACTCCAAGTTTCAAAAGTAGCGATTTTATGGTCGAGTACTTCAAGTCTTGTCTTTAAATTTCGCAAGCCTACACCCCGATAAACCTTGAAGTAGTGGCATTTGTAGACATAAAAATTTTAATGGATCGAGCTAAATCATAACAGGTACTACAAGAACCCTTTAAATTCTAGGATTCTGTCAGTGTTGCTTGGAGGCTATTCTACCAAAACCCTAAGTCACTCCTATAAAAAAGGTTACATAATCCTAAAAAATATCTCAAAAAAATAAAGATCATCTCGAAAATCCCATAAACTCACGGAATATTCACAAAGAGATCAAGAAGTGGCCGGATAATTCTTGATGATCAGATACTTCAAGAAGATTCACAACATACTTCATGTGTATCAAATAAATTCATGAAAGCCAGCAATATTGTACATCGAGAAACACGCTGTTCGAGCCCTCTAATTACGGTGATAATCAGGAAAAATTTATCAAGGGAACAAACAGAAACCCGCATAATTTTATCAATAAAACTATATTTTTTCATATTTATATTGTGGTTGCAATTTATCTTTGTATTCACAAATAATTTGTTGCAAACAAATTGACACGCCCGGTGGGACCAAATCTTCCCTTCATTTCTCCTCTCACGGTGAAAAGAATGTGGTATCTTCTTTATTGGTACTTCAAGCCTCGTCTACGACGATTTTGTAAATCTACTCGCCCGACAAGCCTTGAAGTAAGGGGCATTTGTGGACATCAAAATTTTATCGGATCAAATCCATATGAAATTTAGGTTTGGTCCAAAATTCAAGATATTACAAGAATCTTTAAATCGTAGGAGTCTATTAGGGTTGCTTGGAGACTGCTCTACCGAAACCCTAACTCACGCCTATATAGGGATACATATATTTTTGAAGAGGCATCTCAAAATTCCAAAAAAAAATTCATGGAATATTCATAAAGAGATTAAAGACATCAAATATTGTCTTTTTCAAAGCCACCGAAGTGATCAATGGATGTTCTTCCTTTTTCTATTGATTAAATATATCCTAAGGAAGTTTGTATCATCCTACGTTCAAGAAATACGTTGGTTAAGCCCTCAAACACAAAAAAAGATCCAGAGCAAAGAATTAAGGGATCAATCAAAATTGTACCCGTATCATTTTATTAATAAAATTATATTATTAATATTTATACTGTAATTATAATTTATTTTTGTATCACAGATAAAGTAGTTGCAAACAGTTATAAATACGAGTTAGTTTTTCCTTTATGGAATTTTGTTCAAATATAGCTAAATTAAAAGAGCACTGATGTTGCTTTATCAAAATTTTAGATGCTTTTGCATTTAATTGCAGAGATTCCTTTACTCCATAAGTCTGAGGCTCGCAAAGTTATCCTTAATTAGATTAAAAAAAGAAATACAAGCTCATATTGTTGCCATGCTCTCTTCATCAATTTTCTCAGTCCATATGAGAAGGGGTAACTTTGTTACATATTGTTCCATAATATATCGTATTGTATTATATTGTATTGTATTATTTGATAAATATAATATTTAAATTGATTGTATTATTTGTTACATGATATCACACACCATTAATATGAAGGAACACTATTAGAAATTCGGGAAAAAGCGACTCAAAAAAGCGACCAAAGTTGGTCATTAACTGGCCAAAAAGCAACCAAACAGGCCTGGTAACTTTATTGATGGTTCCTTTTATTTAGGGAACCAAAGTTGGTTGCCAATTAGCGATCAACTTTGGTCTCTAAGGTAAATGGACCAAATATTTCGGATTTTGACTATAGAGACCAACTTTGGTCATTTTATTAATTTAATAATATAAATTTGACGATCAAAGTTGGTCTCCATATTTAAATTAAGTTATTTATTTATTTATTATTAATCATAAAAAAGTGACCAACTTTGTCTCTAAAGGAAATATTACTTATTTAAATCTGAAAATTGAAGACCAATGTTGGTCGCTTTATTATTTTTTTAATATGTATTTAAATTAAGCGACCAAAGTTGGTCGCTAACTACAAGAATTAAATTATTTTTTTTAACCTTAAGCGGCCGACTTTGGTCGCTATATCTCCAGAAATTGTTATTTTTTAATTATTTGGCGACCAAAGGTGGTCACTTCTTTGAAATTCGGGTTGAATGGCGACCAACGTTGGTCGCTATTGCCTTGAAATTTGTTTTTTCCTAGGGATAAGCGACCAACGTTGGTCGCTTTTGTTGGTATTTCGTTTTGGCAGAAAATGGTTGTTTTGGCAGCTACACCACCTGCCAGCTTACCAATTTCCTAAATTGGTATTTTATGCCAACAAGACAAGAGGGGTTGCTCTGATGGTAAGCAACCCCCACTTCCAACCGAGAGGTTGTGAGTTCAAGTCTCCCCAAGAGCAAGGTGCGAAGTTCTTGGAGGGAAGGATATGGAGGGTCTATTTGGAAACAGCCTCTCTACCCAAGGGTAGGGGTAAGGTCTACGTACATACTACCCTCCCCAGACCCCACTAAGTGGGATTATACTGGGTTGTTGTTGTTGTTGTTGTATTTTGTGCGAACAACAACAATAATAAAAAGTAATTAAAAGAAATAAAGTATAAAGTTCAATAGAACTAACACATTAAGATAACAAAACTAAGTTAACGCTTATTACAAGCCCATTCGAACTAAAGAGAACTAACACAATAGAACTATGTTTTTCTGTCTAGTTCAAAGTATATAAAGTACTGAAGGAGTGTTCTTTCAGCATCCCCATCTGAAATTTGGGTTGTCTCGCTCGGTTCATTAGGTGGTTGACTGCGTATGAATTCCTCCACGTCAGGTGTGAAGCGAATTGAACCTATATGAAAATTTATATTGAATTAGTATTTCAAAATTTGCATAAAAGTAAATCTAAATACTTAATAAAATGTGACTATCCGGCCCGTCGTCTCATGTAATACAACTCTGTTTTTCCCATTTATTGCTTCTTCATGTTTCATAATCGACATTGGTGGTGTTATGGTTGAATTGGGTTGGTTTTGGTAGGCAACGGGACATTTAGTCTCTTTAAGGAAGGCTTATATTGGAAAAGTCAATCGGATGTTGACTATTCAGTTAGAGGGCTTGGATGTGAATTTCGATGTTTCGGTTAGCTTTGGGGGATGATTTATGGCTTAGGAGTGCGATCGAAATTGATTTTGGAGGTCCGGTATAGAATTAGGCTTGAATTGGCGAAGTTGGTATTTTGGCGAAATCCATTGATTAGGTGAGATATTGATCCGGGGGTCAGAATGGAATTCTGAGAGTCGCAATAGCTCCATTAGGTGATTTTTTATATGGGTGCAAGGTTTCAGGTCATTCGGAGGTGTTTAGGTTGGGTTTTTTATCGAATGCAGTTCGGAAGTTATTAGGAAACTTACACTTTGATTTGATGATATTTGAGGACTTTAATGTTAATGATAGTGTTTTGAAGGTTTGAGAAAGTTTGAATAAGGAAATAGAATATGTCAGTGCTTTTGGTAGAGGTCCGGGGGGCCTCGAGGTAAGATCGGGTGTTAAAACGAGAGTTTGGAGTGTTGTTGCAGGTTCATGGTTGCTGTTATCTGGTATTTCCGCTTCTGCGGAAATGTTCCGCAGAAGCAAAGGCTAAGTCGTAGAAGCGAAAGGTGAGGCCTAGGGCTTTCCGCAGAAGCGTACATATTAATCGCAAAAGCGGTATCGCGTATGCGGGTGGAGGACCACATAAGCGGTCCTGGGCTAGAAGTTAGAAACCGCAGAATTGGAAGGTAAACCACAAAAGCGGTGTTGTAGAAGCAACTATTCTATCGCGGAAGCGGAAAATGCTGTTCAAAGGTATTAAAATTTAACTTCGCAAATTTTTGAAAACAACTCAATATTTCTACTTCGAATATGGATATTTTGGTACGATTTTAGAGAGGGAGTCAAGGTACTTTATTGGGGTAAGAAATTCTGAGCCGAAAACATAAATCTAATGTGTTATTACATGAATTAAGGGTGAAATATCAAGGAATTTGGGATCAAAAATGGAGGTTAGGGCTTGAAACTTAAGAGAGCTTAAACTAGTGATTTGAGGGGTCAAATGGACTCTGACTCTGGTGAATTTGATATGTATAGACTCGTAGCGGGATAAGGATCGTTTTGACGTAAAATTTTCTGAATTTCGAAAAGTGGTCCAAGAGCTCGGATTTTGCCAACTTCGTTATTTTCTATAATTTTCGAGTATTTTCGATTGGGTTGTATTCCCTTAGCTTATTCTAACGTATTCCTTGTGGTTTTGACGAGATTCGCCGCTCGAGGAGGTTGATTTGCATGGTAAGGGAGTAGTGAGCTAGGATTTTGGCCTGCTTGAAGTGAGTAATGGTTATAAATGATGTCCTGAGGGTTTGAAAACCCGAATTTGCACTACGTAGTGCTATGTTGGGATGAGACACACATGGCATCATGAGCATGGGTCTGATATTGTTGGGGATTCGGACTTGGTCCATCCCGAGTGATGAATCAACCGTATTTTGACTCAGACTTACTTAGTATCAATGCATGCTAGGCTAGATACTGTGTTTGGGGCCTTGTGCCAATCTGTAGAACCCTTAGGGGGTAATTGAACTAGTTGATAATACTTTACTTATTGAAATCTTACCCTCAATCACATTCTTAACTGATAAACATGAAATTGATCTGGATATATAAATTGGTAAATCCTAATGTGAATAACATGTGGGTTGGAAACCCCGTATTATCTTTGCTGCCCGTGAGGCCAACCTATATTGACTGAGAGGGGTCGAGAACGCCATTTGTGAGGGTATATATATGTTATGGATCGGGCTACATGTCGCAGCAGTATATATATATATATATATATATATATATATATATATATATATATATATATATATATATATATATATATATATATATATATATATATATATAATGGATCGGACTGCACGCTGTAGTAGCATAGCACTTGGGCTGAAGGATCCCCTCCGGAGTCTGCACATATACCCAGTGAGCGTAGTCGACTACTACTATTGGATCGGGCTGCACATCGCAACAGAAATATATATACATATACATATACATATATACATATACATATACATATACATATATATGTATATGTATATATATATATATATATATATATATGTATATATATATATATATATATATATGTATATATATGGATCGGGGTACACGACGCAGCAGTGTAGTTATGAATTTGGTTATCGTAAGAGGTTAAGGAGATGAATGCTGGCTTAAAAAGGGGTTTTAACTGTTTTTCATCATTAAGATGTTATTGAAAGTGCTTTTACTACTAACTATTGAACTGCGTAGTGTTTTTACGAGTTTTCTTTCCTTCAACCATTATTTATTACTATTACTTACTGAGTCAGAGTGCTCACTTTACTCGCTCCACCATGTGTGCAGATACATGTATTTCGGAGGCGTCGTTGAGTCTCTGCTGCTATCCAGATTATCAGGAGTTATCGAGGTAGCTGCATGGCATCCGCAGGATCCGATTTCTCCCCTTATCCTCTTTACTTTTCCGCATTCTAGACAGACTCCATGTATAGGTTGCTTCTCAGACTTGTATTAGAGGCTCGTGACTCGTGACACCAGATCGGTGGGATTTGTATTGCTGTTGTATGATTTTACGCGCTGTTTCAAATACAATTTCAGGATTTTAATCGTATTAATTTGGATTTAATTCTTGTAAATTTGAAATGATTTCTATAAAAGGGATTGAAAGTGATGAATTGGTCGGGCTTGCCTAGCACTGTGTTGAGCACATCACCACCGGGGATTTGGGGTAGTGACAAGGTGGTATCAGATCCTAGGTTACTAGGTCTCGCGAGTCTTGGGCTAATTTAGTAGAGTCTCGCTGATCGGTACAGAGATGTTGGTATTTATCCTCAAGAGGCTGCAGAACCTTTAGAAAAACCTCATATTCTTGAAAATTCTTGTAGTGCCACTTTGTTGACCCACAAACTAAACTTCTGTATTCTATTCTCTCGTAGATGGCAAGAACCTGCGCTACCGGACGTGACAAATGACCACCTGTACCACCTACTGAGGCCACCAAGGGCTGTGGACGAGGTCGTGGTCGAGGTAGAGCCGCGGGGTAGCATCTGTTGACCCACCAGTTGCCCCGACTCTGGTTTAGGCTCCGGCTGTAGAGACTCCAACAGCACCTGTTCAGGCCCCCGCTGTGCCTATTGTGATTCCGGGTCTTCAGGAGGCCCTAACTCAGTTTGTATCAATTTGCACTGGCCTGGCTCAATCAATCTTAGCCACTACTGCAGCAGCTACTTTGCAGGCCGGGGGAGGCAATCAAACCCCAGCCGCTCGCACACCAGAGCAGGTAGTGTAGGGTTTGCAGACACCAGAGGCACCTATAGCTCAGCAGGTTGCACCAATTCAGCCGGTTGCACCGATTTAGGATTTTGTGGTTCTCGTTATGAAAGAAAAATGAGCAACGTCGTCTTGAGAGGTTCAATAGGCTTCATCCTCCTTCTTCCAGTGGTGCATAGGGCGAGGATACCCAGGGTTTTCTTAACAAGTGTCAATGTATGCTTCGGACAGTGGGGTTTCTCGAGTCCAGCGGTGTGTCTTTTACTACATTTTAGTTTTCGGGAGCGACCTTCGCTTGGTGGGATGCGTATGAGCGGCGTAGGCCGGCAGGTGCAGAATCTTTGTCTTGACGGGAGTTCTCCACTCTCTTCTTGGAGAAGTGGATACCGCAGTCTTAGAGTGAGGAACTGCGTAGATAGTTTGAGTGGCTTCGTCATGGAGATATGACGGTGTCTCAGTATGAGGAGAGATTTTTAGAGTTGGCTCGCTATGCTCCATGGATGGTCCCGACTGATCGGGAGAGGATTAAGAGGTTTGTGGAAAGACTTGTTTATCCCATCCCTATTCTGATGACACGAGAGAGGACTTTGAGTCATACTTTCAAGGATGCAGTTGATATTACTCGTGATATTGAGATGGCTTGCCGTCAGGAGAGAGAGGAGAGGGAGGCCAAGAGGCCTCGAGGCTTGGGTAGTTTCAGTGGTGCTCTGTCTAGGGGCCAGTCTCAACATAGCAAGGTTCGTTCTTTCAGGCCCGCTCATTCAGCTCGACCGGAGCACAGAGGTAGATCTTTTTGTCGGGGTTATCAGGGTTCCCAGCAGAGTCATCCATCTCTTAGTGCTCTTCCAGCAAAGAGCTTGTCCCATACTCCATCTGTTCAGGGTTCTTCCAGGCTGAGTGCATCAGCCAGTCACTCTGGTGTGAGCAGCACCCGGGAGTTGCTATGAGTGTGGAGAGTTCAGACATATGCGGAGGGAGTGTCCACGCCGTTCTGTACTCATCTCAGCAGAGGGGTCAGTCATCATCTTCTGCCCCAGTTTATTCAGCACCTACCCCACTAGCTCGGGGTGAGGGACAGGCAATTAGGGGCCGCCACAGAGGGGAAGAACGATCGGGCGAAGGTCAGGCTCAGTTTTATGCTCTTTAGGGCATGACAGATGCTATTGCCTCAAATATTGTTATCACATGTATTATTTCAGTCTTCCACGGGGATGCTTCTGTCTTATTTGATTTCGGATCTACATATTCTTATGTGTCTTCATATTTCGCCTATCATCTGGGTACGACCAGGGGTTGTCTTGCCTTGCATGTGCACGTATCCACCCCTGTGGGTGACACTATTATTGTGGATCGTATATATCGATCGTGTCTGGTGACTATTTGGGGTCTGGAGACCCAAGTTGACTTGTTATTGTTGGCCGTGGTAGATTTTGATGTGATTCTTGGTATGGATTGGCTATCCCCGTACCATGCTGTCATGCCAAGATAGTTACATAGGCTATTCCGGGTGTTTCGAGGATCGAGTGGCGAGGTGTGACTGATTATGCACCTAGTAGGGTGATTTCTTTCCTAAAGGCCCAGGGATGGTTAGGAAAGGTTGCTTATCGTACTTGGCTTTTTGTTAGAGATATTGGAGCCGAGACTCCTAGTCTTTCTTTGGTTCCCGTTGTGAGATATTTCCCTGATGTGTTTCCAGCTGACCTGCCGGGCATGCCTCCGGACAGGGACATTGACTTTGGTATTGATCTGGTGCCGGGCACTCAGCCCATTTCCATTACGATGTATCATATGGAACCAGCGAAGCTGAAAGAATTGAAGGAGCAGCTTCAGAAACTCCTAGATAAGGGGTTCATTCGGCCTAGTATGTCACCGTGGGGGTGCACCTGTCCTATTTGTGAAGAAGAAAGATGGCACAATGAGAATGTGCATTGACTATTGACAACTGAACAAGGTGATAGTGAAGGACAAGTATCTACTACCCCGTATTGAGGATTTGTTTACCAGCTTTAGGGGGCAAAGGTATTCTCAAAGATTGATCTCCGTTCAGGCTATGACCAGCTGAAGATTTGTGATTCAAACATTATGAAGACGTCAATTAGGATGAGATATGGGCACTATGAGTTTCTGGTTATGTCATGCGGGCTGGCTAATGCCCTAGTCGCGTTCATGCACTTGATGAACAGTGTATTTCAACCGCATCTGGATTCATTTGTGATTGTTTTATTGATTACATCTTGGTGTACTCGCGTAGCTAGGAGGAGCACGCACAACATTTGAGCGTGGTATAATAAAGACTGATAGAGGAGAAGCTCTATGAAAAGTTCTCCAAATGTGAGTTCTGGCTTGGTTCTGTGGCTTTTCTGGGACACGTGGTGTCCAGTAATGGTATTCAGGTTGATCCAAAGAAGATAGAGGTGGTGTAGAGTTGGCCTAGACCGTCCTCAGCCACAAAGATTCATAGTTTCCTCGGTTTGGCGAGTTATCATCACCGGTTAGTTCAAGGTTTCTCATTTATCGTCTCGTCCTTGACCAAGTTGACATAGAAGGGTGCTCCGTTTGTATGGTCGGATGAGTGCGAGGAGAGCTTTCAGAAGCTCAAGACAGCTTTGACCACAGCTCCAGTACTAGTCTTGCCATCAGCTTCAGGTTCTTACACGGTGTATTGTGATGGTTCAAGAGTTGGGATCAGTTGAAGCCTCATGAGAAGAACTACCATGTTCATGACTTAGAGTTGGCTGCTATAGTTCATGCCTTGAAGATTTGGAGGCACTATTTATATGGCGTGTCTTGTAAGGCGTTCACAGATGATCGCAGTCTTCAGCATCTGTTCTAGCAGAAAGATCTTAATTTGAGGCAGCGGAGGTGGCTTGAGTTACTCAAGGACTATGATATTACCATTTTGTATCACCTGGGGAAGGCCAATGTAGTGGCTGATGCTTTGAGCCGGAAGGCGGTTAGTATGGGTAGTTTGGCGTACATTCCAGTTGGAGAGAGCCCCTTTGCAGTTGATGTCCAGGCCTTGGCCAATCGGATGGTGAAACTAGATATTTCAGAGCCTAGTCGGGTGTTGGCTGCTGTGGTTTCTCGATCTTCCTTGTATGATTGCATTAGAGAGCGCCAGTATGATGACTCGCATTTCCTTGTCCTGAAGGACAAGGTCCAGCATGACGATGCCAGAGATATAACTATTGATGACGATGGTGTGTTGAGTGCCTAATATGGATGGGCTTCGGGAGTTGAATTAGAGGAAGCCCACAGCTCGCGGTATTCCATTTATCCGGGTGCCGCGAAGATGTATCAGGATTTGAGACAGTATTACTGGTGGAGAAGCATGAAAAAGGATATTGTGAGTTATGTAGCTCGGTGTCTCAAGTGTCAGCAGGTCAAATATGAGCATCAGAGGCCCGGCGGTGTACTTTAACGGATGGATATTCCAGAGTAGAAGTCGGAGAGGATTACTATGGATTTCGTGAGTGGTCTCCCTCGTACCCCGAGGAAGTTTGATTCAATTTAGGTGATTGTGGATAGGCTGACCAAGTCCGCGCACTTCATTCCGGTGTGTACTACCTATTCTTCGGAGCGGTTAGCAGAGATTTTCATCCGGGAGATCATACGGTTGCATGGGGTCCCAGTTTCCATTGTCGCAGATAGGGGTACTCAATTTACTTCCCAATTCTGGAGGAACTTTCATCGAGATTTCGGTACACAGGCAGAGATGAGCATAGCTTTTCATCCTCAGACGGACGGGCAGCCCGAGCGTACTATTCAGATATTGGAGGACATGTTGCGTGCCTGTGTTATTGATTTTGGATGATCTTGGGCTGAGTTCTTACCACTTGATTATGAGGATTTTGATATTAACGATAATGTTTTGAAGGTTTGAACAAGTTTGAATAAGGTGATAGAACAAGTCGGTGCTTTTTGTTGAGGTCCCGGGGGCCTCAGGGTAAGATCTGTTGTTAAAACGAGAGTTTTGAGTTTTGTTGCAAGTTCATGGTTGCTGTCATCTGGTATTTCCGCTTCTGCGGAAATGGAGCTAAGTCGGAGAAGCGAAGGGTGAGGCCTGGAGCTTTCCGCAGAAGCGGATATATTAAATGTAATAGCGGTATCGCGTATGCGGGTTGGAGGACCGCAGAAGCAGTCCTGGGCAAGAAGTTAGAAACCTCGGAAGCGGAAGGTAAACCGCAAAAGCGGTGTCGCAGAAGCGATTATTCTATCGCGGAAGCAGAAAGGGCTGTTCAGAGGTATTTAATTTTAACTTCGCGAATTATTGAAAAGAACTCAATATTTCCACTTCACACTTGGATACTTTGGTGCGATTTTGGAGAGGAAATCAAGGTACTTCATTGGGGGTAAGAACTTCTGAGCCTAAACCATAAATCTAATGTGTTATTACATGAATTAAGGGTGAAATATCAAGGAATTTGGGATCAAAAATGGAGGTTAGGGCTTAAAACCTAAGAGAGCTTAAACTAGTGATTTGAGGGGTCAAATGGACTCTGATTCTGGTGAATCTGATTTGTATAGATTCGTGGCGGGATAAGGATCATTTTGATGTAAAAAAATTTGGATTTCGAGAAGTGGGCCCGGGGCTTAAGTTTTTCCAACTTCGTGATTTTCGATAATTTTCGAGTCTTTTTGATTGTGTTGTATTCCATTAGCTTATTATAACATATTCCTTGTGGTTTTGACCAGATTCGACGCTCGAGGAGGTTTATCTGCGAGGCAAGGGATTAGCGAGCTAGGATTTTGACCTTCTTGAGGTGAGTAATGGTTATAAATGATGTCCTGAGGGTTTGAAACCCTTAATTTGCACAACGTAGTGCTATGTTGGGATGAGACACATATGGCATCATGAGCGTGGGGTCTGATATTGTTGGGGATTCGGATTTGGTCCATCCCGAGTGATGAATCTACCATATTTTGATTAAGGCATACTTAGTGTCATTGCATTCTGGGCTAGATGCTATGTTTGGGGACTTGCGTCGATCTGTAGAACCCTTAGGGGGTAATTGAACTAGTTGATAATACTTAACTTATTGAAGTACCATCAGTCACGTTCTTAACTGATAAACATGAAAATTGATCCGGCATTAGAAATTGGTAAATCCTAATGTGAATAACAGGTGGGTTGGGAACCCCGTATTATCTTGGCGGCCCGTGAGGCCAATCTATATTGACTGAGAGGGGTCAAGAACCCCATTTGTGAGGGTATTGATATGTTATGGATCGGGCTACATGTGGAACCGTAGTAGTATAGCCTTGGGCTGAAGGAGCCCCTCCAAAGTCTGCACACACCCAGTGAGCGCAGTCAACTATTATTATTGGATCTGTTGCACGCCGCAGCAGTATATATATATATATATATATATATATATATATATATATATATATATATATGGATCAGGCTGCATGCCGCAATAATGTAGTTATGAATTTTGTTATCGTAAGAGGTTAAGGAGATGAATACTGGCTTAAAAAGGGTTTTAACTGTTTTTCCTCATTAAGATGTTACTGAAAGTGCTTTTACTGCTTACTCTAGAACTGCGTAGTGTTTTTACGAGTTTTCTTTCCTTCGGCCATTAATTATTGCTATTACTCACTTAGTCGGATTACTCACTTTAGTCCTTGCAGTATGTGTGCAGATATAGGTATTCCGAAGGCGTGGTTGAGTCGCTGCTGCTATGCAGATTATCAAGAGTGATCGAGGTAGCTGCATGGCATCCACAGGACCCGATTTCTCCCCTTATCCTCTTTACTTTTCTGCATTCTAGACAGACTCCATGTATAGGTTACTTTTCAGACTTGTATTAGAGGCTCGTGACTCGTGACACCCGATCGGTGGGATTTGTATTGCTATTATATAGTTTTCCGCACTATTTCAGGATTTTAATCGTGTTAATTTTGATCTAATTCCTATAAATTTGAAATGATTTCTATATAAGGGACAAAGTGATGAATTGGTTGGGCCTACCTAGCATTGTGTTGGGCGCCATCACGACCGGGGAATTGGGGTCATGACTTGAAAAGTAAAAAACTTACATGTATGTAGTCGAGGCTCGACCCTCCTTTCGGAATCAATCTCTTTCTTCTTCTTTGCAATACGAGTTTCATTGAATAACTCATCTTGCTTCGTTGACATCATAAAGTTGTCTAGTGGCTTTGGTGATTATCCTCGTGGTACTATTACTCGCGATGAACTTTGATACAGATAATAACTTAGATACGGTACTTGACGGAGTGTGTCTTTGATAAATTGTTGATCTCATTTGCTACAATGATAATGAGAAGGCAACGACATGTGTTTCAAAAAAGTGATGGTGTAAGTAGGATTTAACATTTCCTAAGCAGATAAAAGAGGTTATAGAGAAATTCTCTACTTCACTTTCCAAGAGGAAAATAAGTTTGATTGATAGTGACATGGTTGATGAAGGCGGAAGGTTTTCCGTTGGTTGTCGCAGTTCCCATAAAACGTGGATCATAAGACTCTATGACGACAAAGATTATAGGAAGTTTTGTGCTCAACTTTCTTCCAAGTCTGATCCTACAAACTTAATATGGTATTGGATGATATTTCTTCGGATTCAGATAATAATTAGACCGACAATAGTATGGAAATGCTCTTAAAAAGTATTAAAGGTAAAATATTTTTCTTGGTAGAGAGCCAAGAAAAACATTTTATCTTTTATTCTTTTTATCAAAATTTCCATACTTTTGTCGGTCAAAATATTGTCTGAATCTGATGAAATATCACTAATATCATATTAAGCTTGTACGATCAGACTCGAAAGAAATTTGAGTACAAAACTTCCTATAATCTCTGTCATCGTAGAGTCTTATGATCCTCATTTTGATGGGAACCGCGGCGACTAACGGAACACCACTTGTCTTCATCAATCTTGTCACTCTCAATAAAACTTCTTTTTGCTCATGGAAAATGAAGTAAATAATTTCTCTATAATCTCTTCTTTTATCTACTTAGGAAATATAAAATTCCTACCTACACCATCACTATTTGAAACACATGACATTGCCTTATCATCATCATTGTCGCTATAATGAGAAGAACAATTAAAGGCACATTCCACCTGATACTGTGTCTTAGTTATTCTTGGTGGAAGTTCCATTGCATGTCTAATAATGTCATCAACCTCTTCGTGGTACTATTACTCGGGATGAACTTGGATACAAAGAATAACTTGGATATAGTACCTGACTGAGTGTGTCTTTGATCAATTGTTGATCTCTATAGCTACAATGATAATTAGAAGGCAACGACAAGTGTTTCAAAATAGTGATGGTGTAGTTAGGATTTAACATTTTCTAAGTAGATAAAAGAGGTTATAGAGGAATTCTCTTCTTCAGTTTCCAAGAGGAAAAGAAGTTTGATTGATAGTGACAATGTTGATTAAGACGGAATGTTTTCCATTGGCCATGTCAGTTCCTATAAAGCGGGGATCATAAGATTCTATGATGACAAAGATTATGGGAAGTTTTGTTCTAAACTTTCTTCCAAGTCTGATCCGTACAAGCTTAATGTGATATTGGTGATATTTCTTCGGATTCAGCCAATGATTTGATGGACAAAAGTATGGAAATTCTCTTATAAAGAATTAAAGGTAAAACGTTTTTCTTGGTAAAGAAGGATGCTAAAAAACATTTTACCTTTAATTCTTTTTAAGAGCATTTCTATACTTTTTTCGGTCAAATCATTGTTTAAATCCGAAGAAATATCACCAATATAACATTAAACTAGTACGGATCAGACTTAAAATAAAATTTAGAACAAAACTTCTTATAATCTCTGTCATCATAGAGTCTTATGATCTCCATTTTATGGGAACTACCATGACCAACAGAACGCATTTCGTCTTCATCAGCCTTGTCACTCTCAATTAAACTTCTTTTCCTTGTGGAAAATGAAGTACAGAATTACTCTATAAGCTCTTATTTTATCTAATTAGCAAATACTAAATTCCTACCTACACCATCACTATTTGAAACACATGTCATTGCCTTCTCATCATCATTGTCGCTAATGAGAATAACAATTAAAGGCACATTCTGCTAGGTATTGTGTCTTAGTTATCTTGGTGAAAGTTCCATTGCATATTTAATAATGTATTCAACCTCTTCGTGATACTATTACTCAAGATGAACTTGGATACAGAGAATAACTTGGATACAGTACCTAACAGAGTATGTCTTTGATCAATTGTTGATCTCATTAGCTACAATGACAATGAGAAGGCAACGACATGTGTTTCAAAATAATGATGGTGTTGTAGGATTTTACATTTTCTAAGTAGATAAAAGAGGTAATAGAGAAATTCTCTACTTTACTTTCCAAGAGGAAAAATGTTTGATTGGTAGCGACAAGGTTGATGAGATGGAATGTTTTCCGTCGGTCGTGGCAGTTCCCACAAAATGGCAAAAAATGAAGTGGAAGATGTGGAGCAGGAGAATATCAAATGGAAAAATGCTTTGGTCATATATGTTATAGGTGAATCACCATCGATCGGAGCTATGGACATATTTGTGCATTTTTTGGGTAAGTATTCAACAAAACCCCAGATCTACTATCATAATGAAGACTATTCATTACAAGATTTAGTAGTATTGAGGAAAGGGATCAAGTATTATTATCAGGACCACATGCGATAAATAGTCGACCAACGGTTATGAAGGCTTGGTCGGAGGAGTTTAATTTGCATGATAAAAGTCTAAAAACTATCCCTCTAGGGGTTAAGCTGCCTAATCTACCTGTGAATTGGTGGAGTATGACTGCGTTAAGAAAATAGGAAGCACCTTGGGAAATCATATTTTTGCTGATGAATGTACGATAGGAGCAGTAAGGATCTCATATGCAAGGTTACTTATGGAAATGGATATTACTAAACCTCTGCCTAAGCAAGTGAAAATTCAAGATCCAAAAGGAAAGAAAATGATGCAGGAGGTGGAGTATGATTGGGAGCCTAAATATTGCAGTAAATGATTGAAAATAGGTCATGAATGTACTGAGAGTAAGAATCCAATGCAGCAACAAAGGAATTCCCAGCAGAAGAAGACAACAAAAGGAAGGATGGTATGGGTTAGAGGAGAGAAAAAAGAAAGAACTGAGGTGAAGGAACAAGATTAGAAAAAAGTAAGCTCAGTACAACAAAAGGTTGAGCCACAATAAAGGAGAGAAGGAACACAAAGTATAGAAGAAGGATGAGTCACAGTAGCAGGGAATTTAGCTGCAAGACCAAGCACAACAAAGCAACAGGCAGTCCAAAGCATAGATGAAAACAATACTTTTCAGAGCTTGATGTATGAGCAAAAAAGTGATGTTGCAAGGCCTAAAAAGTAGCCAATGAGATCAGGGGTACTCTCACTATCCTTATTTATTCCAATATGAGTGTTGTCACTTGGAATGTAAGAGGGATAAATAAAACGTATAAGCAGAAAGACATAAAGGAATTTGTTAGAATAAATAATAAGGCTGTAATAGCTATAGTAGAGCATAGAGTAAGATATAAAAGCAGATGCCATTATTAGGAAAATTACTCCAGTATGGGAGTCAGTTGCTAATGCTAGAACTGGAAAAAACGGAAGGATTTGGGTAATGTGGGATCCAAGAATTTACATCTTTGATCATGAGGTAATTGAAGAACAACTTATTCTGGGCAAATTAGTATGAAGTCTAAGCCAGTGAAATTCGGCTTCACAATTGTTTATGGACTGCATACTATTAAAGATAGGGAGCCTCTATGGGAGAAACTAAGGCAGATCAATAGCACGCAACAAGGACCCTGGCTGGCAATGGGTGATTTCAATGCAATACTCCATGTAAACAATAGGCAGTATGGAACTGAAGTACAAGACATGGAAGTGAAAGATTGTTGGATACTGGGACGAGTGAACTGCAATATGTAGGAAGGGACTACACATGGACAAATAACCATGTATATAGCAGGCAGGATTGATAGGGGACTGGTGAACATAGATTGGATGATGAATATGCCTACTTTGAAGGTTCAGGTTCTCGAGCCTTTTATATCTGATCACTCTCCTCTTAAACTTATGGTTGCACAGGTGAACAGGAAGAAAAGTAGTTCATTCAAATTTTTTAAATGTATAGCTGATTATCCACAATTTATGGAACAAGTGGATAAATCTTGGAAAGAGGGAAGTGGTACTGGTAAAATGCATCAAGTATGGAAAAAGTTAAAGAAAACCAAAGAGCTTGTTAAAGAGCTAAATACACAACACTACAAAGGATTTGAGGGGAAGATCAAAGAAGCTAGGAATTCACTGCATGCTGTGCAGGAAGATATGAGTAGCAGAAAGCAAGACAATAATCTAATTGACAAGAAAAAGCAACTGAAGCAGGAGCTGGAAAATGGGTGAAAATTGAGGAAAGTGTATACAAACAGAAATCAAGGGTGCAATGACTTGAATTGGGAGACTCTAATTCAAGATACTTCTTTGCACAAATAAAGCAAAGGAATAGTACAAATGGAATACAAATGCTAGTTGATGACACAAGGAGGTAGTTGGTGCTTGATGATGAAATAGAGGCAGAGATCCTTGGGTACAATAAGACACTTCTGGGATCAAAAGATGAAGCCATTACTGATACTGATCCTAATGTCATTAAAATGGGGTACACCCTGAGTTGAGAGCAACAACTGCAATTGATAAACAAAGTTACTAAGGAAGAAATTGGAGAGGCACTGAAGGAGATCAATGACTTGAAGGCCCCAAGGTACAATGGTTTTAATGCAGTCTTTTTCAGAAAAGCATGGGGGGTATAGGTGGTGAAGTGATAAAGGCATTGGAGGAATTCTTTGAAACGGAACAGTTGTATAAGCCAGTGAACTGCACGGCCATATATCTGATCCCTAAAGTCAAAAATCCTACAAGCATAAAAGAGTTTAGACCTATATCATGTTGTACTATGATACACAAAGTGATTTCCAAAGTCCTAACTAGAAGGCTTCAATATGTGATGGATAACTTGGTTGATAAATCACAAGCAGCCTTTGTTCCAGGAAGAGCTATAACTGATAACATCATATTGAAGCCATGAGTTGGTCAAAGGGTATGGGAGTAAAGGAGTATCACCAAGATGTATGATGAAGCTTGACATGCAGAAAGCATATGATTCAATAGAATGGGATTTTATGGAGCAAATGCTACATGTTTTAGCATTCCCTGCTCAGTTTGTTAGGTGGATATGAGGTGTATTGGGACAGTTATTTACACTATCCTGATCAATGGAGCTCAAACTAAGCCTTTTGAAGAACAAAGAGGCCTAAGGTAAGGGGACCCCTTATCCCCCTACTTATTTGTGCTTGCAATGGAGTATTTAACAAGAAGATTGAAAATGCTCAACAAATACCCAAACTTCAACTTCCGCCCCAAGTGTGCAAAGATGCAAATCTTGTAACTTGGGTTTGCTGATGAATTGTTACTGTTTTGCAAGGGAGATGTGATGTCAATTCAACTATATTCAGTGGTTTCCAAGAATTTTCAAAAGCTTCAGGATTGAAGATCAACAAGAACGAAAGCTCTTCGTTCTGTGGAGGCATTACACAAGAGGTCAAAGATGAGACTCTTAACTACTTGGGAATACAGAAAGGGGATCTACCAGTGAGATATCTTGGAGTGACTTTAAGCACAAAAAGAATATCCATTGCACAATACCAACCACTGATAGAGAAGATTGCAGGAAAAAATAGCAACATGGACAACTAGATTTCTATCTTATGCTGGCAGAGTACAGCTCATAAAAAGTGTACTGTTTGTTGTTCAGACATACTGGGCACTGATATTTGTGATGCCCAAAAGGATTACAAAGCTCATTGAATCTATCCGCAGAAGCTTTCTTTGGACAGGAGACAACAATTTGTCAAAAAAAACCCGGCTAGCATGGGAAAAAATTTGCATGCCTAAGACTGCTGGTGGCTTCAACATTATGCAGATTACTGTATGGAACAAGGCAGCAGTGTGTTAACATTACTGGGATTTATGTAGGGAGAAAAATAAACTATGGATCCAATAGATACATAGCTACTACATCAAGGGCAAAGAAATATGGGGAATACAAGTAAAACAGGCATCATGGTTTGTAGAGAAGATTTTGAAGGCTAAGGAGACACTAGAAGAAGCTGGATTTCAGCTATAATGAACTGATGAGAATGAAGAATTGCAGCATAAAATGATTTACGATAGGCTGCGGGGGAACTTTGAAAAAGCAAGCTGGAGGAAAGTAGTATGCCAAAATGCAGGCTGTCCTAGATGGTATTTTATGCTAACTCTGACGACCCATGGCAAATTGTACATGAATGATAGACTGAAGAAATGGGGAATGCAAGTGGAGAAAAAATGTGTGTTATGCAATGCAGGAAGGGAGAGTATCTGGCACTTGTTTTTTGAATGTGGCTACTCAAGTGAGTTATAGAGCAGATTGTTAAACCGGCAAGGATTAAACAGGAGTTCACAGGGCTTGGAACAAGAATTACAATGGGCAATTCAGTTTACGAAAAGAAGGAATGGATAAACAGTGGTGTTTAAGATGATTCTAGCAACAACTGTCTATTACATATGACAAGAAAGAAATACAAGAATATTCCAAGAAATAGAAAGAAGATGGGAGATACTATGTAAGCAGATTGTACGGGAAGCACACTGTAGAGCAACAAAAAAGTAGAAAAATGTTTGAACAGTTTAAATTGGTACCCTTTGTAGGGGATATCAGAAATATAGAGGGGGGAGGGGATTCGAGTAGAGTAGAATGAATTGTATGAGGTTTTTTGAATTATATGTAAATATTTTTCCTGGTAAATAAAACTTTAATTACCAAAAAAAAATAACGAAGGTTGAGATGAGAGAAAAAGATAAGATAATGACGCAACCATATTAAATCGACTATTATATAAAGTGATACATTTCGCCGTTATGTAACGACAGAATTAATAATACGATACAATAAAATTTAAGTAATAACTAAAATAACGATCGAATTTAAAGTGACAATTCTGTACAAAATAATATGTAACAACCATTCAAACAAGCTGATATGCAAATGAAAATTAATGGATGGTATTTGGATGCACGTGGAGAATAAGTTCTACTTTGCATTTCAGTAAAGCATCACTAAAGAAACACTTTGTGGTTACTAAAGGCAAACAAATCTAATAATAAGGAAAATGCATTTGATCGGTTTTATGATCTTTTATAAATATTCGTCTGGTCATATGATTCTTTTCTTACAACATCAATAAAATATATGAAAAATAAGTTAAACACATGAAATTTTACAAGTGTACCGTAGGAGCTCATTTTAATAACAGTTACATTCATGCAAACACAAAACGAGATTAATTTCTTCCCAAGTATTGAGGACGAATTATCATATCTTAGTTTTACTAAAGACGCTACCACAAAAATAACAAGAGATTTGACGTTATAATCTATAAGTAATAAATATTATTTCATATACGACCATAGACGTTGCTCCGCTTCTTATAAAATTGTTTTATAACGATACGATTACGATGCTTGTTCCCGAATGGAAGAGAAACGGATTTTCTTTCGAGAATTGCAAATGCACAAATAAAACACCTTAAAAGAAGTGACTCTCAATTCTTTTCACAAAAATCACTAAATGTGTGAGATCACTAAATATGTGAGATCACTAAATATCCGTTTTATAGAGAAACAGATTTGCCCAATAGATTTAGAGGGTGGTTATCCATAACCCAGGATCGAATCCCCACAAATGTCTTTTGGGATTGAGCCTGTTGCACAGACTTGCCTAATGCGATTTATATTTTTTTTGTGATTTGCACGCTATTATACGATATTTATCCAGTGCGCACAAAATGCTCACCCGAAGAGTAGAGGCTGTAGCATAGCGGCTGTGAGTTTCCCCTCTTACAAAAAAAGTAAAATAAATTTAAGCTTATACACTACATGTAAACAAATACTTATAGGAGTACTTGAAAAAATATTTGCATACTGTGTTATTTTTCCAAAACAATAACGATTTTTTTTTTTTTTTACTTAATAGGAGTACTTGAAAGTTGATACTGGGTCTCGAAATGGTAAATGGAGGGGCAAATTCGAAATGGTAACGGTTAAAAACTTTGAACACAAGGGCAAAATTAATAAAATCACAGTTTTCCTTTATGGACCCTACATAGATAGAAAAGGACGGTATGGTGCATTTTCTCCGACCTCACTCTTTTCTACCGTCCTTTTTTTACCCCTCGTGTTCACCAAACCAAAAAAAAAAAAAAAAAAAGAAGAAGAGAAATATAAAAAAGAAATAGTACTATTGAATAAATGGGTTTGAATATGGAAATGGAAAACGACAGACTCAACTCTGCATTTTTATTGGATTTTTGGGTGAAGCAGAAAGGAGAGAGAAACAATCAAAGTAAAAGCTTTTAGCCTCTCACTGTCCTCAACACTTGGGTTTTGTGTTTTCTTTAAGGAGAAAAAAGTAGAAGAGGGGTGCGTAGGATAAGCAGTGTATGGACTCTGCTGCGGGTACTGTAGTCTAAGAGCCTTTCTTGCTGCTGCTTTCTGGCTATGGTAGAGTTAATTTGAGCTTAAAGAACACACTGGAAGTGTAGTGTGTGTAGCCAATTTAGCTGATTTCTTGACTTGGGTCGTGCTTCTTTTCTTGATTGGAGGTGAAATAGCTTACCTTCGTACAATGGCAGCTGCTCTGCAGTTTAGTAGCTCATGCGGTCAGAGGAGGAGAGGAGGTTTTATTGTAATTTTGATGTTGGTTTACTTGTGGGGTTCTCTGATCTCGTTATCTTGTGCTGCTAGGCTCTCTTCTGTCTCAAGGCAGAAGCTTCAGGTTGAGAGACACTTGAAAAGGCTCAATAAACCTGCCATTAAAAGCATTGAGGTATCTACTTCACTTCTCTCCCTTTGGTTTAAGCTTAAACCATCTCCTTGTGACAACAATACTCCCAAAAAAAATCAAACTTTATTGAGTTTTCAACTTTTTTGCTGGAGAAATTGGTCATTAGTGGTCTGAAAATAGTGGTATTGTGAGTGTCATTGTATCCCCAGCTTGTGCACTTATCATTAGCTGCTCTGTTGTTCTGTCCTCCTTCCCATTTTTTAGTGATTTTCTCAGCTAATAATTTTTTACTTGAATAGCTATTGCAGTGTTTGGTTTATATTGGTTGCTCCCCATTTTTTTTTGTTTTTATTGGGGGGTTGGGGTGGGGAGTGGGGTTTTTGAGAGAAGGAAAGAGGAGCAAGGCTTTCTCTTGTTTTTGGCTCCATTTTGTGCGTCTCCTTCCTTATTCTTGGAAGTCATTCTACTTAGTTATTACCATATCTGAAGTAGAACAATTTCCTTTTGTTAAATGTAAGATATTTGGTTGAGCATGAAAGAAAGTGAGTAAGATTGGATTTTAATGTTGCGACTGTAATGATTATACAGAGTGGAGATGGGGATATTATTGACTGTGTACACATCTCTCAGCAACCAGCTTTTGACCACCCATTCCTCAAAGATCACAAAATCCAGGTCCATATTTCTTTTTTCCATTACTTTCAATAAAAACATTTTTCAGTACTTTCTTCTCACATTCCTTAATTTTCTCCTTGAAAAATCTTAGTAATATTCTAATTGGTGTTTTACAAATATTCAGATGCGGCCTAGCTATCATCCAGAAGGGCTTTTTGATGAGGACAAGGTGGCCACGAGGCCTAAAGAAAGAACAAATTCCATCACTCAACTGTGGCATATGAGTGGAAGTTGCCCTGAGGACACTATTCCTGTAAGGAGAACAAAGAAAGATGATGTTTTGAGGGCAAGTTCTGTCAAAAGGTATGGCAAGAAGAAGCACAGAGCTTTCCCTAAGCCCAGGTCTACAGATCCTGACCTTATCAATGAAAGTGGCCATCAGGTGCCTAACATTTCTACCATCAATTTTATCACTTCCAAGTTATGTTGCTCGGATTCTCCGAAAATGTCGCCAGGTGCGCGTCGTATCCTCCAAAAATAGTGTATTTTTGGAGGATCCGACATGGGTGCGGTAGCATTTTGGAGAGTCCGCAACATAAACTTCCAGAACCATATCTTGATTTTCTTATCTGACTGTTTTTGTGTGTATTGGCAGCATGCAATAGCTTATGTTGAAGGAGACAAGTATTATGGAGCAAAGGCAACTATTAATGTGTGGGAACCTAAGGTACAACAGCCAAATGAGTTCAGCTTGTCTCAGCTTTGGATTCTTGGTGGTTCTTTTGGTGAAGATCTAAACAGCATTGAAGCTGGTTGGCAGGTATTAATTAGCTATCTGCTATACTTGGAACTATTTTTTTGAGTTGAATAAAGTTGTGAGGGACAATGACATCCGACGGTTCACCTTCACATGTCAAAAGTATTGTGTGTTATTATTGAGTCTAACAAGTAAGCATGCACGTGAATGTCAGGTTAGCCCAGACCTCTATGGTGACAATAACACAAGACTGTTCACTTACTGGACTGTAAGTTTCTTGATTTCTCATTTTTATTTGAACTATATGATCTTTTCCTAATGTTTGGTTGCAATTATTTGCAGAGTGATGCATATCAAGCAACAGGATGCTACAACCTTCTCTGCTCAGGTTTCATTCAAGTCAGCAGTGCAATAGCTATGGGAGCAAGCATCTCCCCTGTTTCAGCCTATAGAAACTCCCAATACGATATCAGTATTCTAATCTGGAAGGTAAAATTCCACTTTCAAAGTTTCAGACCATTCTGCCTTTATGTCAAATTGTGGGTCTCCATCCAATCGACCCTCGGCTCATTAGCTACACAACATCAACTCAGTAAAATCCCATAAGTGGGATCTTTCATAGGGTGGTATATACGCAGACCTTATCCCTACCCGATGGATAAAGAGGTTGTTTCCTAAAGGCCCTGGGCTCAAGAAAAATATATATAATCTAATATAATTAAATTTAACTGTTCTGGAAACAAGAAATCTTTATTATTCCCTTTCAAACAAATCAAATCTTTATTATCAACAAACATACAACTCCCAAACACACAAAAAAAAAAAACTTCTGTTTCTAATTGCTCATATTTGTTCTTGTTGGTGTAATCCTTTTACATTGGATATTAATTGTAGGATCCAAAAGAAGGACATTGGTGGATGCAATTTGGAAATGACTATGTGTTGGGGTATTGGCCATCATTTTTGTTCTCCTATTTAGGAGAGAGTGCATCAATGGTAGAGTGGGGTGGGGAGGTGGTCAATTCACAACCAGATAGTAAACATACAGCTACACAAATGGGGAGTGGTCGGTTTCCAGAAGAAGGTTTTGGCAAGTCAAGTTATTTCAGGAACATTCAAGTTGTTGACAGCTCCAATAATCTTAAATCTCCTAAAGATCTTGGCACTTTCACTGAGCAATCCAACTGCTATGATGTCCAAACAGGAAGTAATGAAGATTGGGGCCATCACTTTTACTTTGGAGGCCCTGGTAGAAACCCTAATTGCCAATGAACCTAAAAAAGAAAAAAAAATCAAGATGCCATTACTGATAATAGCCCCCCACCCACCCCTGTAAAATTTAAGTTAGTCTAATGCTATCTCTCTCTCTTGTATACCCTTTTGGTTTTTGATTTTTTAGGTTTGTGTCAGCAGTAAATGTGAACTTTTTCAGCAGTGGGGGAAGTTTTGACCCTTTTGCTTTTTACACCTTGAAAGGTTCTCCCATGCAAATGAATGGGGAAGTGTGGCCTAGTTTCTCAAAAAGCTAAGAAAGAAACAAAAGGCCTTTTGTCATCTTCTTTGTATTTTATATGCTCCACTCTTAGGAGTACTTTCACTCGTGGATCCTTCTGGTTTGAGGTGTGATTTGTTCAAAGGAAATTAAGAATGTGATATTCTAAATTACATTTTTTATTGGTAAAACTAAAATCAAGGGTATGAATGAATGGACAGAAGAAAGGCATATTGGATGGGTTGTTAGTGGAAGACATTTATTTTTTATCATCTTTGGGTGGTCCATTAACATTTGTAAAGAGCCCCCCACTAACCCCCTCACCCCCAACCATTGCCACTCCCCACTAATCACAGTATGTCCACAATGTTTAGCTGTCCTTTAACTTTTATTGATCCTTGCTATATTCTTCATTTCTTTTAAGCTGCTGGGTTGCCTATGCATAAAAAGTGACAATAAAGTTGCTTCCATTTTGGAAAATGCTTTCTTTTTATTAGAAATTTGTTATAAGTGGGGCTGTGAATTTAAGGGTGGGTCGGACCGGGTTGGTTGGGATTTTTTGTACTAGTATGGGTTATGGTTCGGACTGATTTACGTTGGGGCTTATCAGGTTTAACGGGTTCGGGTTTGGGTTTATCTGGGTAAAAATTGAATCGTAAAAGAGTTACATGTTGAGGGGGTCGGGCCGGATTTAGTGTATTTCTTAATTTTTTTTTGTATTTTGTATAACTATTGTAAGTTATATTAATACAAAAATAAAGAATACAATGATGATGAGAAAAAATTGCACCTATAAATTGCGAGTGCTACTTTTATTTTAAAATTACAAAATTAAAGTGTGCATTTAAAAAGTAAATTAACAAAAAAATTAGTAAAAGTAAATTTTCATGCATAATAAATTAATTATACTTCAAATTAATCAAAATAAATAAAACATTATGCATAAATACGCCTAATAATTTTAAAATGACACAAATTGTCTTAAAATCTTAAATACGAATTTCTGGTGGACGCTCAAGACAATATTTTATATGCCTCTATAAATTGCATGTGCCTGACCTTGAACGAAGATTTAAGACTTGATCACAGTTCTTGCACTTTACTTTCTGACCTTCTTCATTTTTTTTCTACCACTTCAAAGTGTGTTGCCAAACATATGAGCGCACTCTAGAAGTACGAGACATGATTTAACTTGAATCGAGATTGAGAAATGAGAATTGAGAGATGAGTAAAGAAATGAGAATTGAGAGATGAGTAAAGAAATGAGAAGGGAGGGGGAAGGGGGGGGGGGGAGATATTTATAGTTTTAGAGAAGGTTAATTTTATAAATTGAAAAAAGGTTAAATTTTAAAGAAAAAAATAGGCTATTAATGCAATTAACCCATTGGGCAACAGATCCCTGCCAGGGGTGACCGCTACCAACGGCCAGTGGGCACCACTGCTTTCAAAAAAAAAATTTAAAAAAGAAAAAGAATTTGCCGTTGTACTGGTCCGGACCGGTACACGACACTGTTCACGTGGACCGAATTTGATCGGTCCGGTAAATCGTTAAAAAAAATAAACGAAGGAAATTTGACCTACCTATACCATATATGAAACCTTATTACCCTCAATGTTTAAGGTTTCAGTTTATTAAATTTAAGCATACTAAATTACCATTTATATACCATAATTCAATTATGGGTATAACTAATGCTTCATTTATATTAGGGATTAATTTAGGAGCCTATATTCTCCAATTTTCGTTTATGCGCATCTTTCTCCTCTCACCCCCCACACCTCTCACGTTTCTCTCTCCCTTGGACTCGACGACCTCAAATGAAATTTAACGGAATTCAAATCTGACTGAAACGCCTATGTTTTTCGAAGAAAGGGTTCGTTTGATTTTTGTTTTCAGGTGGGAAAGACTGTTGTCTTGGGAGCTAGGGTGGTTTTTGATTTTTCTCCTTCTGGTTTTCACTTTGAGTTCATTCATAGAGAGAGATCGGAAGATTTCCAACTTTTCCTACTGATTTTGTTCGTTCATATAATATATCCATAGAGAAAGATCTGAAGATTACCAATTTGGTACATATACAACTCTGAAGATTTTGTAGATTAGGAGAAAATTTTGTATAGTATTATTGATAAAACTGTTGTAAGTTGAACGGGCAATCTAATCAAGATGTTAAATTATGTAGTTACTTAATGAGATCATTTAGTATTAAAAGAATTGAGATATACGGAAGACAATAAAGTTGATAGTGTAGGTGCAATTGTAGTTTATTTATAGTTTTTTTGTAGAAATTTTGTAGATGAAGAGCAAATTTTGTTGTCAACATTTTTTTGACGTAAGATTGTAGTTTAATTTTAGTATAAATGTAGTAATTTTGTAGATACTCTTAAAAACAATACAACTTTATACAATATTTAAACTGATTTGTAGTTTATTTGTAGAAATTTTATCTACAAGATATCTACAAACTGAATACATTGAATTTCAATATCCCAATTCTCATTTTAATTGTAGCATAATTGGCATTTTCGACATAATTGTAGAAAACTTGTAGAAGTTTTAGTATTCCCAACATACAATTTATCTACAAATTATCTACAATTTATCTGCAATTCTACAATTTAACTATAATTTATCTACAATTTTGGAAATATGTCTTCTTCTTCTTCTTCTTCTTCGACGAGTTTCAATCTGAAATTCAGTCAAAACCAAGTCTAATCTTCACCAAAACCCCTCAAAATTGAGATATAAACTCCTAAACATATTCCGAATTATTTACAACAACACCCAATCCAAACAAATAATGATTTTTGAAAACTCAAATTTGAATTCAAAGCTTTCAAGCTTTTTAATGGCTATCAATGGTGGAAAATATATGGAGAAGGAGAGAATTACGCAGCAATGAGATTTCCTTCCGTTTCAAATTTTGAATTTAATGGTGATAGGATTACATGCAGATCTTATGCCTACAATTTCGCGCGTTTTTAGGGGAGAATCTACCTATTTTTGGTTTGGTATATATTTTGTAGTGAAACTGTGGACTAGGCGGGTAAATACCAAATTATGAACATTTTAGGTAATAAGGTTCTGTATATGGTATAGATAGGAAAAAAATTCCATAAACGGACCAACCCCCTCTTTCCCATCTATCCAGCCCATCCGACCCCTTATGTATCGGGCCGGTTCGGTTACAGGTCAATCCGGCCCGTTAGATACCTCTAGTTGTAATACATGTTTTGACTTGTGAGTATAAAAGTATTATTTACTTTTCAAGAATGTTTCACAAGCCATTGGTATTTGGTAGAGAATATTGTCTTGTACTAATAACCAAAACTTAAACTTTCTTCCTACTCGCTCTTACATTAATATCGACCAAAAATTTAAAATTAAATCCAGAGGTTTAAGTCAATGGATGTGAAATGCCAATGTGATTATTACTCTTTGTAAATACTGGTGTGTTGAAAACAACATCTGGCAATGGAAAAAGACATGAAGTAATTAAGTCAAATTGCATTCTAGATTAAGAAAAGATTTTCGTGTGTGTGTGTGGGGGGGGGGGGGAGGGGGGGGCATATTAATCAAATCATAACTAATAGTCCATGCCCCAAGCCTATTTATTTCATTGTTAATTTGCCAAAAACTTTAAAAGGTGACCATATAAAAACATGTTCTTAGACCTCAAACATGTACATTAAATTATTAGTTAAAAAAGGCAGCTCGGTAGATAAAGTATTCCTTGTTCATACAAAGTTTCAATATTTCACGATTCGAATTCGTAACCTATAGGTCACACGAGACAACATTACTGTTGCTCCACTACCCTTCTCCATTAACTTATTAGTTAATCAATGAAATTGCTAATACACGATTCACATGAACTATGTTTGTCCCACAAAAATCAAAGTTCGTGAATGCGTCTTATTTCAGTTCTCAAGATCAGGTGGTTTACCGCCAAAATACATAGGTAAAATATGGCTGATGGAAGTCGTGGAACACAAAGTTTATAGTTTCCTGATTATCCCAACATCATTGAAAAAGGCAACAAAGGGTTGATGCATTAATAGATAAAGGAAAATCGAGGAAAGTAAACTATTAGTGCTCAAAACAGAAATTCATACCAAAGGGTTGTTGCTAAAATTTGGTGCCTCTTAGACATTGTAGTTAGTCACTTAAGAACTGAAGTTGTTGATAACATTAGCATTCTATTGGTCATTATGATTTTCATGATTTAATAGACATAATTAGCTTTCTTAAATCTATTTGTAATTGGATGTAAATGGTGGTTATCATGGGAAAAAATTGGCACTGAATTGCTTCAAGAAGTGGTTTCTTTTAATGATTTAGTACTAATACTAATAATAATTAGTACTTATAATCAAAATTAGACAGGCCCAGCATAATATGAGGTTATCATTATCATACAGAAAACTACAATGGCCACGGTTCAAATTTTATCCCCGGTTGAAAAAGATCTTGGGAAACCAGCCTCCGGCTCTTGGCGAAAAATTCTGGTAATTGCCTTATTTTGTGGCAAATCCTAGTGATGACCATATGAAAATATCTGGCGATTATCATGAGCGCTTCTTAAAATTCTAGCCGAAGGCTATTTTCCAACACTTCTTTTAACCGGGATTAAAATTAAAACGTCAATGATTCTATTTGTGCGAATCACCCAAAATAGAAGGAAAGCACAATGAAAATAGGCCACTCCATGGGCTTAGGCCTCCGAACCTATTTAATAAAATATAGAAATATAATATTAAATAGTCGCTCTCAAGTATATATATATATCAACTATTATCTTGAGAGCGACTATTTCATATTATTTTTTCTATATTTTATTAAATAGGTTCGGAGGCCTAAGTTTATAATATGAAAATAGGCTACTCCATGGGATTAGGCCTCCGAACCTATTTAATAAAATATAGAAAAAATAATATTGAATAGTCGCTCTCAAAATAATAATTGAAATATATATATACATATATATATATATATATATATATATATATATATATATATATATATATATATATATATATATTATTAAAAAAATTATACAAATTTTTAATTACTAAATATAAATAATTTCTGACACGGGCTAAATGTGAAAAAAGAAAACCCCTTTTAGTACACCCAACCTCATGAAAAAAGGGGTTGGTGTCGAGCTAAGAAGTGGAATTGCATTAACAAGAAAGCCCAATAAAAAGGATAAATTGGTCTTGTGCAAAATCTCGGGCTTGCACGCTGGGCCATGGAGGCCCATAATCTAGCTTCATTTTTCATTTACCTCATATTCTAATTTAAAATTTTCAAGAGTAGTTTCTAATTGGTATTCGTCGTTCTAAATTGGAATTTTTACACCCTACAGAAAATCTTAGTACCATATTTATTTTAAATAAATACCACTTTAAAATATTACATACTATAAATATCTTTTATCTTTTATAGCAAAAACTCTAAATATAGTTACATCCTACAATTAAGGCACTTGAATCTGGAGGTTTGGAGACAAACTCTTGAATCTAAGAGTTTCAAGCTTAGCTGGACAAAGACGAAATACCTAGAATGTAAGTACAGCACTGAGCACAGTGAAGTGTGCGTGGATATGAGGCTTGAATCACATGTCATCTCGAGTAGAGATAGCTTCAAGTACCTTGGGTCGGTTATCCAGGGGGGAGGGGAGATCGATGATGATGTTACACACCGTATCGGGGTAGGATGGATGAAGTGGAGGTTAGCATCCGGAGTATTGTGTGACAGAAGAGTGCCACTAATTCTCAAAGGTAAGTTCTATAAAGCGGTGGCTAGGCCGCCCATGATGTATGGGGCTGAGTGTTGCCCGGTTAAGAAATCACATACCCAGAAGATGCAGGTAGCAGAAACGAGAATGTTGAGGTGGATGTGCGGGCATAGTAGGATGGATAAGATCAGGAATGATGCTATTAGGGAGAAGGTGACGTGGCTTCTATTGATAACAAGATGCATGAAGCAAGGCTCAGGTGGTTTGGGCACGTGCAGAGAAGAAGCCTAGATGCTCTGGTAAGAAGGTGCGAACGACTGGTTGTGGAGGGCTCGAGAAGAGGTAGAGGGCGGCACAAGAAGTATTCGGGAGAGGTGATTAGGCAGGATATGGCAATGCTTCAGATTTCTGGGAACATGGCACTTGATAGGAACACGTGGAGGTCGAATATTAAGGTTATATGATAGGAGATAGTTGAGTTTTGCCTTACGCCATAACTTTGGGAGACTAGTTTGGCAGGGATACTATTCTGCATTTGCTTTATATCATCCTTTTAATTTCATGTTGTTTCTATATATATATATATATATATATATATATATATATATATATATATATATATATATATATATATATATATATATGTGTGTGTGTGTGTGTGTGTGTGTGTGTGTGTGTGTGTGTGTGCGCGCGCGTGTGTATATATATATTGTTTCTGTGGTATTACTAATATTATCTTCCTTTGTCTTTCTGTCTTCTTGAGCTGAGGGTCTTTCGGAAACAATCTCTCTACTCCTTCGGGGTAGAGGTAAGGTCTGCGTACACACTATCCTCCCTAGACCCCACTAGGGGATTTCATTGGGTTGTTGTTGTTATATATGCTAAATATTATTTTCTCTCTCTTTTTTGTATTTTCTCACACATAATTACCGGGAATCTGAAAACCCCAATGCAATCTCTCTCTGTTTGCATACAACTAGACTCTCTTCTCCCACAAACCCTAGTTTCTTAACTCCTCTCCCACCCAAATTCTCAATTTTCAATCCTTAAACTATCAGAATCATCAATTACATATGTGTGGAAGAGTCCAATATAGTGAGTGTGACATTTCTCTTTGCATCTGTTATCAAAGAAAAAAAGAAGAAGGAGAGAGATTGAGCACGGGGATGTATCAAAGAAATTGACTCCGAGGCGAAAGCTTCACGGGCGGCGGCAAAGGCGCCTTGTTCAGAGACATCCCCGAAGACTTTGCCAAGAGGATAACATGGAAAGATTCCTTTTCATGTACCTTTTCAGTTTTTGTAAATGTGTTAGGGGGCTGACCAGCCGGAATTAATGGCTGGCCGCCGGCCAGCGAAACCATAGAGCTATTTCTCTCTCTAGATCACCTTAATCACCTATTTGTATTCAGTTGTATTCGAATGTATTCTTCAGTTGTATTCACTTGTATTAAGGTTTAATCAATTGTATTTAACTATTTTATTTAGCAATAGTTAGTTGTATTCAAGTGTTTTATACAACTGTATTGAGTTGTAGTTAGTCATATTGAACTATTTTGTTCAGCATGAGTTAGTTGTATTTTGTTGCATTCAAGAGTTTATTCAGTTGTATTTTTGTTGTATTCAAGTGTTTTATTCAGATGAATTAAGGTGTATTTTGTTGTATTCAACTGTATTATTCATATGCGTTTCTCTTTATTCAGCTATAATCTTATTATGTATCTTTCAAATACAGATTAATGAGGGATTGTTTTAGTTCGTTGAGTTAAATTAGGAGAATATCATGTGATTTTATTTTCTTCTATTTTTAGCGCAGATACATTAATGTCGCTTGAATACAGCTAAATACATGTCAAACTTAGCTGGAATTCCAAATTTTATGCCTATAATTTTTATTTTATTAACGAATACAACAGCTTAAATCATGAAATACATTGTATAAAAATATAAAAAATATCTGTAACACATAATATAGCAAAGAGTATCTATGGATGACTAATTAGAAAAAAAAATGATGCTTTATGAAAAATTCCCTTCTAAATTTCAAGTATAAGTTCTTATGGTGAAACAAAAAAGAAGAAGGATTCTAGTTTGTTAATAAATATTGGAACACAATCATAAGTTTTTAAAATTGTGGACTTGTGGTGAACCTACCGTGACTAGACTTGGAGTTAAAATAAATAAAGGCCCAATTTTTTTTGGGCAATGATTATATTGGCTTAAGCACCTTTTACTTCAATTAATTAGGAGATACTGAAACTAGAGTTAAAAAATTTAGCTCATAAATTGAAATGCAAAGGACTATAAATGGACAAGGAAAATTGGCTTTGCAAAATATTTTACCAGCACGAATGTTGTCCATTGCGGTTAGAAATTAGTAAGTAGCCACTTTTTAGGTCGGGTATTAAAGTTCAGATATATTTTAAATTGTCATAGTAAAGTAGTCACTCATTAATGGGAGAATATATATTTGGACAAAAATATAATATAGAACAACTCCAAGAACGACTACTGGACTTTGAATATGTATAAGTTTAAAGTCCAGTAATTGTTCTTGAACTTTGAATGACCAGAAGCAGCAGCACTCAATTGTTGAAGTATAATGTAAATTCAAAATTTATAAATTATTCTAGAATTTTTTAGGATTTTGCACTAGTGAAGGTTTAAAAAATCATCAATTTTTCCTGAACTTTATATTTAAAGGTTAAAAATTATTAAAGTATAATGTGAATTCAAAACGGCAAAGGGCCAAATATATTCCTTTACTATGAAAAAATATTTAAGTATACGATTCGTTAAATTTTGGGTCCAAATATATCCCCACTGTAATATTTTTGGTTCAAATATACCCCTCTTCTGATAAGTTTGTCCAAGGTGAACATCCAATTACGTGACACTGATATTTGCACTAGTGAAGGTTCAAAAATCAAGTGAATTTCTTGAATTTTGTATTTTTAGGTTAAACATTGCTCAAGTATAATGTGAATTCCAAAACCATGAGTCATTCCTGAATTTTCCTAGATTATGCACTAGTATGCACAAGTTCAAAATGTGACGACTCAAAGGGTCATCACCGTAATTCTCTCTTTTCCTACGCTTCTGAGGCCTTAAAAACCTCTTAATTGGTTGCCTTGATTTGCGTGCGCAGTCCGGGAGTGAAGCCGGAAAAATATTTATGTGAAAGTATTTTAATTATGTATTAAAAACTATGAATTTTGATAATAATATTGCTATAATTGAATTTGGTCAATGTTTAGGGTAAACAGACCCAGACCCGTGATGTGACGGTCCCGAAGGGTCCGTAAGAAAATTTGGGACTGGAGCATATTCCCGGAATCGAAATCCGAGGTCCCAAGCTCGAGTACAGAGCTTTTTTATGAAATTATTTTCTGAAAATGCTTAAGGAAAAATGAAAATGAAAATTGATCAAAAGTAATGGTATCATGCTCGTATTTTGGTTCTGACGCCCGGTACAAGTCTTAAATGACCGTTAAGTTCTATCTGTAAAGTTTGGTTGAAAACGGACGTCGTTTGACGTGCTTCGGACAAAAAGTGGAAAATTTTAAAAGTTTTGAACTTTGAAATGAAATTCATGAGTTTTGGAGGTTGATTCTTTGATTTTGATGTTATGGCAATTTATCGCTCGAGCAAGTCCGTAGGATGATATTGAGTTAGTGTATGTGGTTGGTTGGGAGCCCTGAGGGCTGGGAATATTTTCGGGGGTGGTTCGGGGTGTTTTTGGTTCTTAGATTTAGCAGTTTTTGCACAGATATTTTCTTCTATGCGATCGCATAGAGTCCCTTGCCAACCCTCTAATTTTCTTCTATGCGATCGCATAGTTTGACCTGCGATCGCATAGTTTGGCCAGTTACTTCAGTGCGATCGCATACCCTCCATCGCGATCACATAACGTATAGACCCCACCCAGGCCAGACCCGTCTTTCTTCTATGCGAATGCATCCGCCCCCCCCCCCCCCCCCCCCCCCCCCCGCGATTGCATTGACCAGCCTTCCCTATCTCTATGCGATCCCAGCCATGTTCATGCGATCGCATAGGCCAAATTTCTTTGGCGATTTAAGTAGGTCCAGAACAGTGTTTTCTCTGTTTTTCTTCAAAAATTCCCACACGAGCTCTCCTCCTACACTCTCCATTCACGAACTCCAAGCCCCAACTTCACCATAACTCTTTGGGTAGGTGATTCTAACTTCATTCTTCCATTATTTCTTCATCTAATCATAAATTTTCTAGCCCTAAATCATAGAATCATGGTAGAAATTAGGGCTTTTGGGGTAGAGTTAGGTTTTGAGAATTTTGAGCGATTCAACCTCAATTTGAGGTCTAATCTTAAAACAAATCATATATTTGGACTCCTGGGGTTATGGGCAATTGAAATTTGGTCCGAGCCTCGAGTTTGGACCATGTGGGCCCGATGTCGGATTTTGGTATTTTTGGAAGAAAAACTAGAAATGAATTTCTAAGCTAGGAAATTGTGTCCTTATGCTATTATTGATAATATTGAATCGATTTATCTTAGATATCGTTGGTTCGGGATCGAATTCTAAAGGAAAGGCGATTGTTGAGCTTTGAGTTGCTATTTTCGGATTCGAGGTAAGTGTTTGATCTAACTTTGGCATGAAGGAATATGATTAGGTTGATATTTGCTATGTTCTATGTGGAGTCGGTGTATAGGTATGGTGACAATTACCTATGCGTCTGAGTCTAGCATGATTGTGAGTCATATTTGCTATTAAAATTGCGAAAGAAGCGAACAATTGTGCTAATTACTTGTTAAATGAACTATGAAGTGATAGTTGAGAAGTAAATGAACTAAAAAGAAAATTTTGGTACTTTTACCTTGCCCGGACTTATTGTTAAGCTGTATTCCCTTGCCGAGATTTATTGTTGAGTTATTCTCCCTTGTCGGGATTTATGGTTGAGTTATTCTCCCTTGCCGGGATATTTTATCTTGTTATATATTCCTTTCCCGTTTGGTTGTGACCATTGATTGGGTGAGGAATAGAGAGAGAGAGAGAGAGAGTAAAAGCACGAATGGTGATACCGTGCACTATGTATTTGAGAGTAAAAGCACGAAGGGTGATGCCGTGCATTATATTAGATTTTCTTGGTGAGAAATGAGAGTAAAAGCACGAAGGGTGATGCCATGCATTATATTTGACAGTTATGGTGAGGAATGAGAGTAAAAGCACGAATGGTGATGCCGTGCAGTGGTTGATTCCCTGGTTTTCTTTATTTAATTATTATATATTCAGTCTCATTTCTAGTTTGTTGAAGTTATAATTGAACTGTTATTCCCCCAGCATACCCCCCATATCTATTTAAATTTTTGTCCTCTTTCTATTGTTGCACATATAACTGTACAGGTTGATTGTGGTAGGTCCGGTTTAGCTCGTCAATACCTCGCCGAGGTTAGGCTGGTCACTTACCAGCACATAGGGTCGGTTGTGCTCATACTACACTTCTGTGCCTTTTTGTGCACAGGTCAGGACACAAATTACGGAATGCAGCAGTAGTTAGGGGGTGATCCTTCAGTCCAGAGACACTGAGGTAGTTCGCTGGCATTCGAGGGCCCTGAATCTCATCTATCTTTTCCAGTTTGTTTAATTGTATCAAACAGACATGTTATGTATTTCTTTCAGACTGTTGTTTTATTACTCTTTTAGTCGTCCGTGAGTAGTGACACCAGATACTGGGTAGAGGCATGTTGTTAATTTTTGCATTTTGTCATTGCTATTATTGCTAAAAATCTTCCGCGTGTTTTAATTTATTATTTCAGTATTTAATTTGCTTTAGATTATGGTTATTATGAAAATGATTAACAAGGGGTTGGCTTGCCTAGGTTCGACAGTAAGCACCATCACGACCCCGATGGGGGGGGGGGTAAATCCGGGTCGTGACAAGTTGGTATCACAACACTAGGTTACTTGGGTCTCACAAAGCGAACAAGCTCGGTAGAGTCTGAGGGATCGGTACGGAGACGTCTGTATTTATCCCCTAGAGGCTACAGAGTTAGGAAAAAAATTTCACTTTGCTCATCTTGTCGTGCGATTCTGTTTCTCAAATATTGATTTTCGTTCTACTCTGTTCTTTCAGAGATGGCGAGAACACGTGCGTCTTCTTCTTCTGTGCAGCAGCCCAAGCCCCCAGCAGCAGCTCCCGCGAGGGATAGGGGCCGAGGCCGTGGCAGGGGCAGAGCTCAGCCCCGGGCAGCAGTTCCAGAGGTGGAGCCTCATATTGACTTTGACGAGGAGGTTCCAGCTTCATCAGCTCCAGTGGGCCCACCTCAGGTCCCAGGAGGAGTGATGTTTTCTTCGGATCTTCAGGATGCTCTTGTCCGCATAGTAGGCGTTATGGACAGTATCGCTAGAGCGGGGTTGCTGCCAGTAGCACCAGCCACTTCTCAGGCTGGAGGAGGGGTTCAGACTCCTTCTACACGTACTCCGGAGCAGGTAGCTCCCCAGACTCAGGTTGTGTTGGTTTAGCCCGCAGTGCAGCTCAGACAGGCATTACAGCTCAGGCCGGAGATGGGACAACCATGTCTTCGGATGCTTTATGGATACTTGATCGGTTCTCCAAGATTTTCACCATCACTTTTAGCGGTGCTTCATCGGAGGATCCCCATGATTTTCTATACAGTTGTCACGAGATCCTCAGGACTATAGGGATAGTAGAGACCAAATGGGGTCGATTTTTGCACTTTTAGACTTGTAGGATCCGCCAAGACATGGTGGAGGGATTATTGCCTATCTAGACCAGCAGGGTCACCAGCTTTGATATGGGATTAGTTCGCAGAATTATTTTTGGAGAAGTTTCTCCCAGTCACTCAGCGGGAGGCAATTCGCAGACAGTTTGAGTGCCTTCAGCAGGGCTCAATGATAGTTATGCAGTATGAGACCAGATTTGTTGACTTAGCACGCCATGCAGTAGTGATACTCCCTACAGATCGAGAGAGGGTCCATAGGTTCATTTATGGATTGATTCAGCCGATTCGCCTTCAGATGGCTGTGGGAGTTGGCAGTGATATTACTTTTCAGGAGGCGGCCAACGCGGCCCACCGGGTAGAGATGGCACGTGGTCGAGGAGGTAGTCAGGGTTCAGACAAGAGGTCATGACATTCCGGCAGATTTAGTGGTACCTCATCTGGAGGTAGGGATTTCTATGACAGAGGCCATCCCCCGAGACCTTTCCAGTCGGCACTTCAGGTTTCTCATGGTTCCCCAGGCGATGGTGGTCATCAGCAGTATTATTCGGATCAACAACCCTTCAGCGCCACCACCAGCCTCCATCAGTGCACCGCTACTTCGGAGCTTTGGGGGAGGACATACCGGTCGACAGGGCCAGAAGTCTCAGCCGACGAGGGCATGTTATGGTTGTGGTGACATAGGTCATGTTTTTAGGTTTTGCCCTCGAGCCTCGAGTAGTTCTCAGTAGCAGGGTCCTCACCCTACGATCCAGGCAGCAGGTGATCCAAAGGCCGCCCAGCCAGCTACAAGCGGGGTAGGGATCATAGAGGTGGAGGGAGAGACCGTAGAGGTGGAGCCTGAACAACAAGAGGTAGGGGTCAGCCCGCAGCAGATCGTCCCAGAGATACAGTTCAAGGAGGTGGGGGCCAGCCCTGTTGTTATGCATTGCCCGCCAGACCAGAGGCCGAGTCATCTGATGCTGTAATTGTAGGTACTATTCTGGTCTGTGATAGGGGTGCTTCAGTATTATTTGATCAGGGATCTACTTATTCTTAGGTGTCATCCTATTTTGCACCCTTTCTGATCATGCCTAGCGAGGATTTGGGTATTCCTATATATGTGTCCACCCCGGTTGGTGATTCTATAGTGGTTGACCGAGTGCATCGTTCCTGTGTAGTGGTGTTTGAGGGTCTTGAGATCCGTGTCGACTTATTTCTTCTAGACATGGTGGACTTTGATGATATATTGGGGATGGGCTGGTTGTCCCCGTATCATACTATCTTGGATTGTCACGCCAAGACCGTGACTTTGTCCTTGCCAGATTTGCCCCTACTTGAGTGGAGAGGGACCCCAGGTCATGCCACCCATAGTGTTATTTCGTGTGTCAAGGCTCGACGTATGGTTGAGAAGGGGTGTTTAGCATATTTGGCATATGTTCGCGACTCCAGCGTAGAGGTTCCATCTATCGACTCTGTTCATATTGTTCGGGAGCTTCCCGAGGTTTTCCCTTCAGACCTACCGGGTATGCTGCCTGACATGGATATTGATTTCTATATTGATCTGGCTCCTGGTACTCAGCCTATTTCTATTCCACAGTATCCCATGGCCCCGCTAGAGTTGAAAGAATTAAAGGAGCAGCTTCAGGACTCTCTTGATAAGGGTTTCATTAGGCCCAGTGTATCACCTTGGGGTGCCCCGGTGTTGTTTGTGAAGAAAAAGGACGGGTCGATGAGGATGTGCATTGACTACCGCCAGTTTAACAAGGTGACAATAAAGAACAAGTATCCACTGCTGAGGATTGGCGATTTGTTTGACCAGCTCCAAGGTGCCATGGTGTTCTTTAAGATAGATTTGAGGTCTGGTTATCATCACCTGAGGATTAGGGCGTCTGATGTCCCTAAGACAGCGTTTCGTACTCGGTATGGGCATTATGAGTTTTTGGTCATGTCGTTTGGGTTGACCAATGGCCCGGCAGCATTCATAAAGTTGATGCACCGAGTGTTTAGGCCTTATTTGCATTTATTTTTTACTGTATTCATTGATGATATCTTTGTATACTCTCACAGCCAGAAGAAGCATGAGCAGCACCTCATAGTGGTTCTTCAGAATTTGAAGGATAGCCAATTGTATGCCAAGTTCTTAAAGTGCGAATTTTGGTTAAGTTCAGTCGCATTCTTGAGTCATGTCGTATCAGCAGAGGGTATTCAGGTGGACCGGAAGAAGATAGAGGCAGTCAAGAACTGGCCTCGACCAGCTTCAGCTAAAGAGATTTGGAGCTTCTTGGGTTAGCTAGTTACTATAGACGTTTCGTGGAGGGGTTTTCATCCATCGCAGCCCCGATGACTAGATTGAATCAGAAGGGTGCCCAGTTCAGGTGGTCAGATTAGTGGGAGACGAGCTTCCAGAAGCTCAAGACAACTCTGACTACGACACTGGTATTGGTTTTGCCCACGGGATCTGGGCCTTATACTGTGTATTGTGATGCTTCCCGTATCGGGCTTGGCACAGTGTTGATGCAGAACGGTAAGGTCATAGCATATGCTTCGAGGCAATTGAAGATCCATGAGAAGAATTATCCAGTTCAGGACCTAGAGTTGGCAGCCATTGTTCATGCCTTGAAGATTTGGAGGCATATTTGTATGGTATGACGTGTGAGGTGTACATGGATCACAAGAGACTTCAGTACTTGTTCAAGCAGAAGAAGTTGAATTTGAGACGGAGGTGGTTGGAGTTGTTAAAGGACTATGATGTTTCTATTTTATACCACCCGGGGAAGGCCAATGTGGTGGCAGATGCATTGAGTAGAAAGTCTGCTAGCATGGGTAGTCTTGCATATATTCCGGTCAGCCAGAGACCGCTTACCTTGGATGTTCAGGCCTTGGCCAATAGATTTGTGAGATTGGATATTTCTGAGCCCGGCGGGGTGTTAGCTTGAACGGTTGCTCGTTCGTCATTGATGGAGCATATCCGGGAGCGGCAATTTGATGATCCCCATTTGTGTGTCCTGAGAAACACGGTGCAGTGGGGAGGTTCCAGGGATATGACTAAGGGAGATGATGGCGTATTGAGGTTGCAGGGGCAAGTGTGTGTGCCCAATGTTGATGGTATTCGAGAGTCGATCTTAGCGGAGGCCCACAGTTCTCGGTATTCTATACACTCGGGAGCCGCGAAGATGTATCAAGATTTGAGACAACATTATTGGTGGCACAGAATGAAGAAAGACATTGTTGCATATAAGGCTCGTTGTCTGAATTGTCAGCAGGTTTAGTACGAGCATCAAAGGCATGGTGGGTTATTTCAGAGGATTGAGCTTCTCAAGTGGAAGTGGGAGAGAATCGCCATGGATTTTGTTACTAGTCTTCTGATGACTCTGAAGAAGTTTGATGCAATATGGTTTATTGTTGATAGGTTGAATAAGTCAGCGCATTTTATCCCAATTTCCACCACTTATTCATCCGAGAGGTATGATGAGATTTATATCAGGGAGATCTTTCTCCTTCATGGGGTGCCCATATCTATTATTTCAGAATAGGGTCCGGAGTTTACCTCGCATTTCTGGAGAGCACTGCAGCATGAGTTGGGCACCCAGGTCCAGTTGAGTACACCATTTCACCCCAGATGGACGGTCAGTCCGAGAGGACTATTTAGATTCTTGAGGATATGCTCCGAGCCTGCGTTATTAATTTTGGAGGTTCGTGGGACCGGTTTAGTAGAGTTTGGCTACAACAACAGCTACCATTCCAGTATTCAGATGGCTCCATATGGGGCATTGTATGGTATGCGGTGTCGATCCCCAGTCGGATGGTTTGAGCCGGGAGAGGCTCGGTTATTGGGTATAGAATTGGAAAGGAGGCCTTGGATAAGGTCAAGATCATTCAGGACAAACTTCGATTAGCTCAGTCTAGGCAGAAGAGTTTTGCATATCGTAAGGTCAAGGATGTTGCTTTCATGGTTGGTGAGCGGGTATTGCTCTTTGTATCGTCTATGAAGGGTGTGATGAGGTTCGGGAAGAAAGGCAAGCTTAGCCCTAGGTATATTGGCCCATTTAAGTTTCTGGACCGTGTGGGGAATGTGGCTTATTGACTTGCATTGCCGCCTAGCTTGCCAGCTGTGCATCCGGTTTTTCATGTATCCATGCTTCGGAAGTATCACGATGATCCCACCCATCTGTTACATTTCAGCATTGTCCAATTGGACAAGGATCTGTCATGTGAGGAGGAGCTGGTGGCTATATTAGACCGGAAGGTTCGGCAGTTGAGGTCGAGGAGTTTTCCTTCAGTACGTGTTCCGTGGAGAGGTTAGCTTCCTGTGTCATCGACCTGGGAGTCAGAGTCTGATATGCGGAGCCCTTATCCCTATCTATTCCCCGACTCAGGTACTCCTTTCTTTTGTTCGTTCGAGGATGAACGGTAATCTTAAAGGTGGAGGATGTGACGACCCAAAGGGTCATCACCGTAATTCTCCCTTTTCCTAAGCTTCTGAGGCCTTGAAAACCTCTTAATTGGTTGCCTCGATTTGCATGCACAGTCCGAGCACGTAGCGGGAAAAATATTTATGTGGAAATATTTGAATTCTGTGTTAAAAACTATGAATTTTGATAATAATATTGCTATAGTTGACTATGGTCAACGTTTTGGTAAACGGACCCGGACCCGGACCCGTGACGGTCCCGGAGGGTCCGTAAGGAAATTTGGGACCCTTGTGTATTCCTGGAATCAAAATCCGATGTCCCAGGCCCGAGTACGGAGCTTTTCAGTGAAATTATTTTGTGAAAATGCTTAGGAAAAATGACAACAAAAATTGATGAAAAGTAATGGTATCGGGCTCGTATTTTGGTTCCGATGCCCGGTACAAGTCTTAAATGGGCGTTGACATCTATCTGTAAAGTTTTGTTGAAAACGAACGTCGTTTGACGTGTTTCGGACTAAAAATGGAAAATTTTGAAAGTTTGAACTTTAAAATGAAAATCATGAGTTTTGGAAGTTGATTCTTTGATTTTGATGTTATTTTGGCGAGTTGATCGCTCGAGCAAGTTCGTAGGATAATATTGAGTTAGTGTGTGTGGTTGGTGTGGAGCCCCGAGGGCTCGGGAGTATTTTCGGGGGTCGTTTGGGTGTTTTTGGTTCTTAGACTTAGCAGTTTTTGCTGCAATTTTTGCACAGATATTTTCTTCTATGCGATCCATAGGATCCCCTGCGATCGCATAGAGTCCCTCGCCAGCCCTCTACTTTTCTTCTATGCGATCGCGTAGTTTGACCTGCGATCGCATAGTTTGGCCAGTTACTTCTGTGCGATCGCATACACTCCATCGCGATCGCATAGCGTATAGACCCCACCCACACCAGACCCGTCTTTCTGCTATGCGAACGCATCCCCCCTGCAATCGCATTGACTAGCCTTCCCTATCTCTATGCGATCGCAACCCAGTTCATGCGATTGCATAGGCCTATCACAACCCAAACCCGGTCGTTATGACAGCCAGCCCTAAAGCTAGATAAGCTGACCAAGCATCATTTTCAATTTAATACTAAATCTCAAAATTGGCATCTTTAAGAATAATAATCCAAGAATATTAATAAAGTAATATATAAGTGTGAAAAACCGAAACCACACCCATAAGATCTGGAGTCACGAGTTTAAAGCCTCTAAACAAAACTGAGTGATAATAATAGAATCTGAATACTAAAACCAAAATATCTGGGAAAGTATATAATAATAATCAAACGAAAAAAGTGAAGAGCAGCCAGGTCCTGCGAACGTCATGCCGCTACCTCAACGACTCTGAAATTATCTTTGGAGAATACGAGAATCAGCTAAGCCTCCCGTTTACCTGAATCTGCACATAAGGTGTAGGGAGTAGGGGTTAGTACTACCGACTCAGTGAATAATAAGTATTGAAAATGACTGAAAGTAAGAAATCCACAAAAGACCACAACGCAAAGCTACAACTAACATTCCTATAACTTATCTACAGGCTAACAGCATAACAGTATCACAACAACAACCAAATATCAGATAAAAATGCAATGCAATGCACATAAATTCGTTGCGGAATGTGCAGCCCGATCCATTTAACGTCGACGGTGCTCACTAGAGGTGTGTAAAGACTGAGGAGGGGCTCCTTCAGCCCAAGCGCAAGATCAATATAAATCCGATGCGGATCGTGCAGCCCGACCCATGCTCAGTCCACAATATGCATATAAGTCACATAAACAGATTCAATTTGATTCTTTTCCAGTTTCCAATTTATTAAGGTGAATACAGCTTAATTAGTCAATTTCAGAAATACGGTGACTTAGCATTTCATTTCGGTGATTAAACACAGGACTGAGATCAATGATTATGCAATCATATTATCACATAGATATTCACCCTAGACGGGTACTACAGATCGGCACAAGACCCCAAACATGGTATCAAGCCCAATTATCAACAACACAATGTGCGTATCAGACTCCAATAATTTGTTCAGCTCCCGGGACGGACCAAGTCGCAATCCCCAATCCTTTACAACCCCGCACCTGCCATGGGGTGCGAGTCACGCCCTAACATAGCGTCACGATGTGATAAGCCAGGGTTTCAACCACTCAAGCCATCATCTATACAAACTACTCACCTCTAACTGGTCGTAGCCTGGTCTGCAATGCCCTTTCCCTTCAAATCTTCTCCTACAAGCGTCAAATCTATTCAAAACCACAACGAATAGGTTATTATAGGCTAAATAAACATAACCCAATTGAAATTATTCGAAAAACGTTAAAAATCAAGAAGTTGGTTAACTAATCCTCGGGCCCACTGCTCGAAAAATTATGAAAATAACTTCTTTGGATTCCTCGTCTCACCGCGAGTCCGTACATATAAAGTTCACCCAAAACGGAGTCCGTTTGACCCTTCAAATCCCCAAAATTCGTTTCTAAAAACTAAGCCTAGTTCTTCACAATTTCTACACAATTTCATGGAATTTGAGGTTGATTCTTCCTAAAAATGATGTTTTTATGCCAAGAATTTTACCTTCAATTGATACCCGCTGAAAACCCACTTCAAATTGCTCAAAAAGCTCTCTTGGTTGCTTAACAATGGTGGAAAATATGTTTGGTTCGCGGATGAAATAACATTTAAGACCCTTCTCTCGCCCAGAAATTCCTTCATCGCGTTCGCGATCATACCCACGCGAACGCGATGCTTTACTTGATCTGGCTCCCAGGCCCTCAAACGCGAACGCGACAGCCACAACGTGAACGTGATGGCCCACCTCTCTGGCCTACGCGAACGCGTCACCACTTCACGTGAACGCGATCAACACGATTCTACAGCTACGCGATCGCGTGCATGATCTTCGCGAACCCGAAGGCAAAATCCCAGGCTCCCTCAAATTACTCTACGCGTTCACGTTACTCCTCACGTGAACGCGATGAGCAAAACCTGCAACACCCAACAGCAAAATCTGATATCTCCCAAGGCCAAAACTAGTCCATTTGAACACTCGAAATCACCCCGAGGCCCTCGGGGCCCCAACCAAATGCATAGATATAACCCATTACTTTTTTCAAACTTGTTTGTAGCATAAAAACGCTATCATAATCATAAAAATCATCCAATTTCCACGGATTCAAACCTAAGTATAACTAAAACTTCTAAAACTTGCATTTGCTCTAAAACCCGACCTAAACACCTCCGAATGATCTGAAAATTTTCACACATATCAAATATCACCTAACGAAGCTACTGCAACTGTCGTAATTTCATTCAGACTCCCGGATGAAAATCTCACCTATCAATCGGACTTCGCCAAATTTCTAACTTAGCCAATTCAAGCCTAATTCTACACCGGACCTCCAAATTCAGTTCTGATTTCTCTCCTAAGTCAAAAATAACCATCCAAAACAAGTCGAATCATCGAAAATCCATTCCGAGCCCTCTAACTCATAAGTCAATATTCAGTTGACTTTTCCAAACTAACTTTCTCTTAAAGAGACTAATTGTCTCATTTCTATCCAGACTCCATCCGAATTACTCCAAACGCTCCAAATACATATATTGAAATATATAACAGCATATAAAGGGAAAAATGGGGCAGAAATACACAGGACGACGGGTCAGGTCGTTACATCATCCCCAACTTAAACAAACGCTCGTCCTCGAGCGGGTCAAGAAACATACCTGGAGTGTCAAACAAGTGAGGATATCTGCCATCTCCTGCTCGATCTCCCAAGTGGCTTCCTCCACGGGCCGACTTCTCCGAAGCTATCTCCTTTGATCTCAATTTTCGAATCTGATGACCCAAAATAGCCACCGGCTCCACATCATAGGTCAGATCTTCATCTAACTGGATCGTGCTGAAGTCTAACACATGAGATGGGTCCCCAACATACTTCCGGAGCATAGAAACATGAAACACCGAGTGAAATCTCGATAAGCCAGGTGGCAAGGCAAGCATATAGGCCACCTCCCCGATTCTCCTAAGTATTTTGAAAGGCCCAATGAACCTTGGACTCAGCTTCCGTTTCTTTCCAAACCTCATAACGCCTTTCATAGGCAAAACCTTCAACAAGACCTTTTCGCCCATGGCATAAGATACATCTCAAACCTTCTAGTCCGCATAACTCTTCTGACGCGACTGAGCCATACAAAATCTCTCCTGGATTACTTTCACCTTCTCTATGGAATCCTGAACTAACTCTGTCCCCAATAATCTAGCCTCACCGGGCTCAAACCAACCAACCGGTGATCTACACCGTCTCCCATATAAGGCCTCATATGGCGCCATCTGAATGCTGGATTGATAGCATTTATTATACGCAAACTCCGCAAATGGCAAGAATTCAGCCCAAGAACCTCCAAAATTAATAGCACAGGCATGTAACATGTCCTCTAATATCTGAATCGTACGCTCGGACTGCCCGTCCGTTTGTGGGTGAAATGTTGTGCTCAACTGTACCTGTGTGCCCAACTCCCGATGAAAAGTACTCCAGAACTGGGAAGCAAACATGGTACCCCTATCTAATACAATGGAAACCGGGACCCCATGCAACCGTACAATCTACCGAATGAAAATCTCTGCTAACTTCTCCATTGAATAGGTAGTACATACTCAAATGAAGTGAGCGGACTTAGTCATCCTATCCACAATCACCCAAACAAAAACAAACTTCATCGAGGTACGAGGAAGACCACTCACAAAATCCATAGTAATGTTTTCCTATTTCCACTCCAGAATATCCATCCGCTGGAATACACCACTGGATCTCTGGTGCTCGTATTTGACTTGCTGACAGTTGAGACACCGAGCCACGTAATTCAAAATATCCTTTTTCATTCTCCTCCACCATTAATATTGTCTCAAATCCTGGTACATCTTTGCGGCACCCGGATGAATCGAATACCGCGAGCTATGAGCCTCCTCTAAAATCAACTCTCAGAGACCATCCACATTGGGCATGAAAATCCGGTCCTGCATCCACAATACCCCATCATCTCCAATGGTAACATCTCTGGAATCATCATGCTGGACCCTGTCCTTCAGGACAAGCAAAGGCAGGTCATCATACTTCCTCTCTCTGACGCGGTCATACAAAGAAGATCGGGAAATCACACTCACCAACACCCGACTGGGCTCGAAAATATCTAACCTCACCATCTGATTGGCCAAGGCCTGAACATATACCGCAAGGGGCCTCTCCCCAACTGGAATGTATGCTAGACTACCCATGTGATAGCCTTCCGGCTCAAAGTATCGGCTACCGCATTGGCCTTCCAGGGATGATACAAAATGGTGATATCATAGTGTTTGAGTAACTCCAGCCATCTCCACTGTCTCAAATTAAGATCTTTCTGTTTAAACAAATGTTGAAGACTGCGATGGTCCGTGTATACGTCACACGATACACCATAAAGATAATGCCTCCAAAGTTGTAAGGCATGCACAATTGCAGCTAACTCTAAGTCATGAACGAGATAGTTCTTCTCATGGGGATTTAGCTAACGAGAAGCATACGCAATAACTCTACCTTCCTGCATCAACACACAACCGATCCCAACTCTTGGAGCATCACAATACACCGTGTAAGAGCCTGAAGCTGATGGTAATATTAATACTGGAGATGTGGTCAAAGCCGACTTGAGCTTCTGGAAGCTCTCCTCGCATTCATCTGACCACATAAAAGGAGCATTCTTCTGAGTCAACTTCGTCAAAGGCGAAGCAATAGATGAGAAACCCTGAACAAATCTGCGATAATAACCCGCCAAACCAAGGAAACCCTGAATCTCCACAGCTGAGGACGGTCTTGGCCAACTCTGCACTGCCTCAATCTTCTTTGGGTCGACCTAAATACCATCACTGGACACCACGTGTCCAAGAAAATTCACAGTATTAAGCCAGAATTCACACTTAGAGAATTTTGCATAAAGCTTCTCCTCTCTCAATCTCTGCAAGACCACCCTCAGGTGTTGTGCGTGATCCTCCTGACTACGCGAATACACCAGATATCATCAATAAACACAATTACGAAAGAATCCAAATAAGGCCGAAATACATTGTTCATCAAGTGCATGAACGCGGCTGGGGCATTAGTCAGCCCGAAAGACATCACTAGAAACTCGTAGTGCCCATATCTAATCCTGAAAGTCGTCTTCATAATGTCTAACTCCCTAATCTTTAGCTGGTGATAGCCTGATCGAAGGTCAATCTTAGAGAATACCCTCGCTCCCTGGAGCTGATCAAATAAATCCTCAATACGGGGTAGTGGGTACTTGTTTTTCACTGTCACCTTATTCGGTTGCCTGTAGTCAATTCACATTCTCATCGTGCCATCTTTCTTCTTTACGAATTACACCGGCGCACCCCATGGTGACACACTCGTGCGAATGAACCCCTTGTCCAGGAGTTCCTGAAGATGTTCTTTCAACTCTTTTAACTCTGTTGGTTCCATACAATAGGGAGGAATAGATATGGGCTGAGTGCGCGGCACTAGATCTATACCGAAATCAATGTCCCTGTCTGGCGGCATGCCCGACAAGTCCGCTGGAAATACATCAGAGAAATCCCTAACAACGGGAACCGAATCAAGGCTAGGAGCCTCGGCTTCCACGTCTCTCACGAAATCCAAATATGATAAACACCCCTTGCCAACCATCCGTTGGGCTTTTAAGAAAGAAATCACCCTACTGGGTACATAGTAACTCACGCGTCGCCACTCGATCCTCGAAATACCCAGAATAGCTAGTGTAATTGTCTTAGCATGACAGTGCAAAATATCATGGTACGAAGATATCCAATCCATACCCAAAATTACATTGAAATCCACCATGCCCATTAGTAATAAATCAACTCGGGTCTCCAGACCCCCAACAGTTACCAAACAGGATCGATAGACATGATCCACAATAATAGTATCACCCACTATGGTAGATACATGCAGGGGCAAGGCAACGCAACCTGGGTCGTACCCAAATGATGAGCAAAATAAGAGGATACATATGAATAGGTAGATCCGGGATCAAATAAATCAGAAGCATTCCTGTAGCAGACTGAGATAATACATGTGATAACTGAATCCAAGGGAATATCGTCCCTCCAATCTGGAAGGGCATAGAAACGGGTCTGACCACCTCCAGTATGGTCCTCACCTCTAGGACGACCTCTGGCTGTCTGGCCTCTACCCCTGGCTGTCTGAGTGGAAGCTGAAGAAACCTGTGCAGAAGACGAGAGCTGATCCCTCTGGTGAGGCTGCCTACTGCGGGGTCGAGGACACTGCCTCCTTACGTGACCCAACTCACCACAATCATAGCAACGAACTGAAGTCAGAGAAGGGGACTGATGAGAACCCCTCGCTGCAGACGAACCCTGAGCTGAAGGAGCAGGAGCAGAGCTCTGAGCTGGAAGAGCACTCAATGCAGGCTGACTCTGCTGATGTCCCTGATGGCCCCGGCCTGAAGAGGCTCCACTGGACTCTGTGCGTCCGGACTGAGGAGGAATGAAGTAACGACCTCTACCCAACTGGAAATGGACCCTAGATGGAGCGCCACTGAAATTACCTGAACGCCTCTTAGCCTCTCTCTCCACACGCTCCTGGCAGTGATCTGTCTCAGTCAGACGAGCTGCATCAACAACCTCCTTAAAAGTAGCTGCTAAAGCCCTCTCTCTAGTCATCAGTATACGGATCGGATAGTTGAGGCCATCTATAAACCTCCTGATCCTCTCTCTATCTATCGGGATCATTCACATAGCGTGCCTAGCCAGCTGAGTAAATCGTAACTCATACTGAGTCACTGACATAACACCCTGAGTCAACCACTCGAACTGACGAAGGTCCTTCCTGTGAGACTGGGGCACAAACTTCACCAAAAATATCGTGGAGAACTGCTGCCAAGTAAGGGGCGCTGTCCCAATAGGCCTATGCCTCTCGAACTCTTCCCACCAAGTAAATGCAGCTCTTGTGAACTGAAAAGTGGTAAAAGCCACTCCATTAGACTCCAGAATACCCGTCATGCGAAGCATACACTTGCATTTATCTAGAAAACTCTGGGCATCCTCGCCCCCTCAACACCACTAAAAGTCAGAGGCTGGAGCCTAGCGAACCTCTCCAACTGCCGTTGCTTATCATCCGGCATAGCGGGGACGACATGAGCTAGGACTAGTGCAACCGGTGCAACTGGCTGAACTGGAGCAACTGGTTGAACTGGAGCAACTTGCTGAACGGGAGCTACCCCAGGTGTCTGCAAGCCCTGAACAACCTGCTCGGGAGTGCGAGCATCGGGGGTCTAATGACCACCCCCGGTCCGAGAAGTAGCCGCTGCTATAGTGGCTGAAACCGCCTGAGCCAGGCCAGTGCAGATGCACAAATCTGGGCCAAAGCCTCCTGGAGACTAAGAATCACAATGGGTACTGCCGGTGCCTAAATAGGTGCAGCTGGAGAATCAACAGCTTGAGACTGATCCTGGACCTGGGCAGCTGGTAGGTCTGCAAGTGCTGCCCCTGTTGGTCCGCGTCGCCCAGCACCACGACCGCGTCCACGGCCTCTGGGGGTAGTCCTCCACGTCCAATAGTGCGAGTTCTCGCCATCTGCGAAAGAATACAATACAAAATTTTTGTTTTTTTTCACGTTATCAAACCGCACGATATGAATTTCAGGAAAAGTGAGATGCTTCCTAAAAGTTTTGTAGCCTCCTGCTTATAAGTGTGGTGCATGGCACACCCATAAACAAGACTCTACTAAACCAGCTCATGACTCGTGAAGCCTAGTAACGTAGGCTCTGATACCAACTTGTCGTGACCGAAACCCGGTCGTGACGGAACCCAGCCCTAAAGCTAGGTAAGCCTGACCAACCACCATTTTCAATTTAATACTAAATCTAAAAATTGGAAACTTTAAGAATAATAATCCAAGAATATTAATAAAGTAATATATAAGTGCAAAAAATTGAAACCACACCCATAAGATCTGGGGTCACGAGTCTAAAGCCTCCAAGCAAAACTGAGTGATAATAATAGAATCTGAATACTAAAACCAAAATAGCTGGGAAAGTATATAATAATAATCAAACGGAAAAAAATGAAGAGCAGCCAGGTCCTGCGAACGTCATGCAGCTACCTCAACGACTTTGAAATTATCTCTGGAGAATACAAGAATCAGCTAAGCCTCCGGTGTACCTGAATCTGCACATAAGGTGCAGGGGGTATGGGTGAGTACTACCGACTCAGTGAATAATAAGTATAGGAAATGACTGAAAGTAAGAAATCCACAAAAGACCACAACGCAAAGCTACAACTAACAATCCTATAACATGGTTACAGGCTAACAGCATAACAGTATCACAACAACAACCAAATATCATATAAAAATACAATTCAATGCAATGCACATGAATTCGCTGCGGAACGTGAAACCCGATCCATTTAACGTCGATGGCGCTCACTGGGGTTGTGTACAGACTCCGGAGGGGCTCCTTCAGCCCAAGCGCAAGATCAATATATATCCGATGCGGATCGTGCAGCCCGACCCATGCTCAGTCCACAATATGCATATGAGTCACATAAATAGATTCAATCTGATTCTTTTCCAGTTTCCAATTTATTAAGGTGGATACAGTTTAATTAGTCAATTTCAAAAATACGGTGACTTAGAATTTCATTCAGTGATTAAACACAGGACTGAGATCAATGATTATGCAATCATTTTATTACACAGATATTCACCATAGATGGGAACTACATATCGACACAAGGCCCCAAACATGGCATTAAGCCCAATTATTGACTTCACAATGAGTGTATCAGACGCCAATAATTTGTTCAGCTCTCGGGATGGACCAAGTCACAAACCCCAATCATTTACAACCTCGCACCTAACATGGTGTGCGATTCACGCCCTAACATAGCGTCACGATGTGATAAGCCGGGGTTTCAAACCCTCAAGCCATCATCTATACAAACTACTCACCTCTAACTGGTGGTAGCCTGGTCTGCTATTCCCTTTCCCTTCAAATCTTCTCATACGAGCGTCAAATCTATTCAAAACCACAACGAATAGGTTATAATAGGTTAAATAAACACAACCCAATTGAAATTATTCGAAAAACGTTAAAATCACGAAGTTGGTAAAACCCCGAGCCACGGTCCCACTTCTCGAAATATTCTGACAAGTACATCTTTGGATTCCTCATCTCGCCACGAGTCCGTACATATAAAGTTTACCAAAATCGAAGTCCGTTTGATCCTTCAAATCCCCAAAATTCGTTTCTAAAAACTAAGCCCTAGTTCTTCATAATTTCTACACAATTTCATAGAATTTGAAGTTGATTCTTCCTAAAAATGATGTTTTTATGCCAAGAGACTTACCTCCAATCGATACTCGCTAAAAACCTACTTCAAATTGCTCAAAAAGCTCTCTTGGTTGCTTAACAATGGTGGAAAGTATGTTTGGTTCGCGGATGAAATAACATTTTAGACCCTTCTGTCGCCCAGAAATTCCTTCATCGCGTTCGCGACCTTACCCACGCGAACACGATGATTTACTTGATCTGGCTCCCAGACCCTCATACGCGAACACGACATCCACAACACGAACGCGATGGCCCACCTCCCTGGCCTACGCGAACGCGATCAACAAGGTCCCACAGCTACGCGATCGCGTGCATCACCTTCGTGAACGCGAAGGCAAAATCCCAGGCTCCCTCAAATTACTCTATGCATTTGTGTTACACCTCAAGCGAACGCGATGAACAAAAACCTGCAACACCCAACAACAAAATCTGCTATCTCCCAAGGCCAAAACTAGTCCGTTTGAACACTCGAAATCAGCCCGAGGTCCTCGGGACCCCAACCAAATGCACAAATATGACCCATTACTTTATTCAAACTTGCTCGTAACATAAAAACGCTATCATAAACATAAAAATCATCCAATTTCCACGGATTCAAGCCTAAGTTGAACTAAAACTTTCGAAACTTGCATTTTCTCCAAAACCCGACCTAAACACCTCCGAATGATCTGAAAATTTGCACACATATAAAAAATAGCCTAACAGAGCTACTGCAACTATCAAAATTTCATTCTAACTCCCGGATTAAAATCTCACCTAACAACCGGACTTCGCCGAATTTCTAACTTTGCCAATTCAAGCCTAATTCTACACTGGACCTCCAAATTCAGTTCTGATTTCGCTCCTAAGTCAAAAATCACCATCCGAAACTAGTAAAATTATCGGAAATCCATTCAGGGCCCTCTAACTCATAAGTCAACGTTCGTTTGACTTCCAAACTAACTTTCTCTTAAAGAGACTAATTGTTTCATTTCTATCCAGACTCCATCCGAATTACTCCAAACTATCCAAATACATATATTGAAACATATAAAATCATAAAAGGGAAAAAATGGGGCAGAAATACACAGGACGAAGGGTCAGCCATGTTCATGCGATCGCATAGGCCAAATTTCTTTAGCGATTTAAGTAGGTCCAGAACAGTGTTTTCTCCGTTTTTACTTCAAGAATTCCCACACGAGCTCTCCTCCTACACTCTCCATTGACGAATTCCAAGCCCCTCCTTCACCATAACTCTTTGGGTAAGTGATTCTAACTTCATTCTTCTGTTATTTCTTCATCTAATCATCAATTTTCTAGCCCTAAACCATAGAATCATGGTAGAAATTAGGGCTTTTTGGGTAGAGTTAGATTTTGAGAATTTTGGGCGATTCAACATCAATTTGAGGTCGAATCTTAAAATAAATCATATATTTGGACTCGTGAGGTTATGGGTAATTGGAATTTAGTCCGAGCCTCGAATTTGGACCATGTGGGCCCAGTGTCGGATTTTGGTATTTTTGGATGAAAAATTAGAAATGAATTTCTAAGCTAGGAAATTGTGTCCTTGTGCTATTATTGATAATATTGAATCAATTTATGTTAGATATCGGTTGTTCGGGGTCAAATTCTAGAGGAAAGGCGATTGTTGAGCTTTGAGTTGCAATTTTCGAATTCAAGGTAAAGTGTTTGATCTAACTTTGGATTGAGGGAATATGATTAGGTTGATATTTTCTATGTGCTATTTGGAGTCGGTGTATAGGTATGGTGACGGTTACCTATGTGCCAGAGTCTAGCATGACCGTGAGTCATATTTGCTGTTAAAATTGCGAAAGAAGTGAACAATTGTGCTAATTACTTGCTAAATGAACTATGAAGTGATAGTTGAGAAACAAATGAACTAAAAAGGAAATTTTGGTACGTTCCCTTGCTGGGACTTATTGTTTAGCTATATTCCCTTACCGAGATTTATTGTTGAGTTATTCTCCCTTGCCGGGATTTATCGTTGAGTTATTCTCCCTTGCCGGGATATTTTATCTTGTTATATATTCCCTTCATGCTTGGTTGTGACCATTGATTGGGTGAGGAAGATAGAGAGTAAAAGCACGAAGGGTGATGCCGTGCACTATGTATTTGAGAGTAAAAGCACGAATGGTGATGTCGTGCACTGTATATTGAGAGTAAAAGCATGAAGGGTGATGTCGTGCATTATATTTGATATTCTTGGTGAGAAATGAGAGTAAAAGCATGAATGGTGATGTCGTGCATTATATTTGACAGTTTTGGTGAGGAATGAGAGCAAAAGCACGAAGGGTGATGCTGTGTAGTTGTTGATTCCCTGTTTTATTTATTTAATTATTATATATTCAGTCCCATTTCTTGTTTGTTGAAGTTATAATTCAACGGTTACTCCCCCAGCATGTCCCATCCCCATATCTGTTTAAATTCTTGTCCTCTTTTTGTTGTTGCACATATAACTATACAGGTTGATTGTGGTAGGTCTGGTTTAGGCCAGGCACTTACCAGCACATGGGGTCGGTTGTGCTGATACTACACTTCTGTGCCTTTTGGTGCACAGGTCAGGACACAAACTGCGGACCGCAGCAGTAGTTAGGGGCGATCCTTCAGTCCAGAGACTCTGAGGTAGTTCGCTGGCGTTCGCGGGCCTTGAGTCTCCTCTATCTTTTCCAGTTTGTTTAATTGTATCAAACAGACATGTTATGTATTTCTTTCAGACTGTTGTTTTTAGTACTCTTTTAGTCGTCTGTGAGTAGTGACACCATATATTAGGTAGAGGCATGTCGTTAATTTCCGCATTTTGTCATTGCTATTATTGCTAAAAGCCTTCCGCGTGTTTTAATTAATTATTTTAGTATTTAATTAGCCTTAGATTAAGGTTATTGTGAAAATGATTAAAAAGGGGTTGGCTTGCCTAGCTTCGACAGTAGGCGCCATCACGACTTCTGATGGTAGGTAAATCCGGGTCATGACACAAAAACCAGTATTTTTTCTTGAATTTTCTATTTAAAGATTGAAAATTAACAAGCATAATGTGAATTAAAATTATGAATTATTGTTGAATTTTTTTTGAATTTTACATTTATAAAGGTTCAAATATTAGTAATCGTTTATGGAGTTTGGATTTTGTACTAGTGAAAGTAAAAATTGCTGCATTTTGAAAATAATAGCATAGTTTATTGAGGTTTTACTTGTCAAAGTTACCGATTACTGGAGTGTTGTTCCATATTTTAGTTGAGGACAAACACGTCAATTTAATCAGATCGGTGGCTACATTGCCATTACAATGTATGATGTGGCCAAGACTAACAGCAGGGCTATGCCAATTCAATGTTTTAAAAGGCGGGGGCGTGAGGCGAGGCGTTTTATCTCTAACAAGATAAGGCGTATGTCCAGAGACATGAGGCATAAGTCTCACGAATCTTTAATTTTAAGAATTTTTAGATAGTATAAAATAAAAAATAGTTCTAAAAATTACGTTAAAATCACAAAATTATAACAACTAATCTATTTGAAATGCTTATAAATTATAATTCGATTACGAATAATATGAAAAGTATGACATATTTCATAATATGCAAATAAGCTGCAACGTCGTTACAACTCAAACATCAAAAATAATGTATTTGATACTAAATCTTATATGTATCTCTAAATGAGTAATGAATCTTGAAAGAATTTCTATATTTATGTTTTAACAAGTTAATAAAGTGACACATAATTCACCATACCATGCCATGATAACTAATTATTAGTAAATAGTTGCGCTAGCTAATACTTAGCTATTAAATTAATAAGTATTGTATCTCGTAAATGTGAAAAAAATAATATTTAAAAAATAGTTATAAAAAATTAAGGACTATTGTATAATAAAGACATAACAAAGTTAATAAATAAATACTTTTTAAATGAAAGATTTATCAAAAAATATATTATTATAGCAGTCTTAGTGAATAACGTGCAATAATTTTTATGACATAAAATACTCTCAACTTAATAATTTATGATTAAGAAAAAAATTAATTTTGAAGAGTCAATAATTTATTAAAAAAATTGAGGATTTACGAGGTTAGTTACACACAATTGCATAAAGTTCTATGAGGCTATGACGACTCAAACCATCGTCTCATGTGTTGCCACTCTATTTTTTCCGTTTATTGCTTCTTCATGTTTCATTATTAGTGTTTGGTGCGTTCAAGTTGATTTGGAATGGTGTTGGTAGAAAATGAGACACTTAGTCTCTAAGGAAGGCTTAAGTTGAAAAAGTCAACCGAATATTGAATATTGAGTTAGAGGGCTCGGAATTGATTTGTGATGATTTGGTTAGCTTTGGGGGATAATTTATGAGTTAGAAGTGCGATCGGAATTAATTTTCGAGGTCCAGTGTAGAAGTAGCATATTTTGGCAAAGTTAATATTTTGGCGATTTTCGGTTGATAGATGAGATTTTGATCCGGGAGTCTGAATGGAATTTCGACAGTTCCAATAGCTTTGTTGGGTGATTTTGGACTTGTGTGCGAAATTTTAGTTGATTCGGAGGTGTTTAAGTCGGGTTTTTGATTGAATGAGAATTTTGAAAGTTTTAGTTTAACTTAAGCTTGGATTTGATGAAACTTGAGGATTCTGATGTTAATGATAGTGTTTTTATGACTCGAGCAAGTTTGAATGAGTTATTTGAACATATATGTGCTTTTGGTTGAGGTCCCGAGGGCCTCAGGGTGGTTTCGGATGGCTAACGGGAATTTTTGAGGTGGAAAATTGCAACAGAAATTGCAGACCAGATATGCTCTTCGCGATCACGAGCCTGTGGCTGCGATCGCATTGAAGGATATGAGAAGGGTGAAGATTTGCTCTATGAGATCGCGTAAAGAGGTCTGCGATCGCATAGGCTTGAAGAGTTGGGCAGTGCAGTTGCGTGGGCGATCCTGCGAACGCGTAGAAGGGAGAAGCAATGCTCTGCGATCGCAAGGGATCTCCTGCGATCGCGTAAGAGGAAAACTAAGGGGCTGGAATTTGTTCTCCGCGATCCCGTGACTGGGGACGCGATCGCATAGGGTTAAAAATATCTGGGCAGAATGGTTTTAAGGGTTGTTTCATCCGTGACCCATTGATATTTCCTCCATTTTTACACCACCTCAAGAGCGTTTTGGTAGAAATTGAAGAGAGTTTCAACGGTCATTGATTGGAGGTAAATATTATGGACTCAAAACATCTTTTTATTGAAGAATTAACCTGTAAATTCATGAAACTATAGTTAAAAGGGGGAAGAACTAGGGCTTGAATTTTTTATATTTCAAATTTGGATTTGATAGGTCATTTGAGCTCGGAATTAGGAGTTCTTGGTATGTATGGACTCGTGGCGAGATGAAAACTCCGGTAATGTGAGTTTTGTCATTTTTCGAGAAGCGGGCCCAGGGTTCGGGTTTTGCTAATTTCGAGATTTGTGCTATTTCTCGATTGCTTTCAATTAGGTATTGTTCCCTCAGCATATTGTGATGTATTTGCTCTGAATTTAGATAGATTCGACGCGCGTGGAGGCCAAGTGGAGGAGCGAAGGTATGGAGGGCTAGAAATTTCACCGGTTCCAGGTGGGTAATACTTGTAAATGATATCCTTAGGGTTTGAAACCCCAGATTTGCACAATATTGTACCGTATTGAGGTGTCTTGCATGTCGGATATGAGCATTGGGTATAGCATCGTTGGGGATCGTGACTTAGTTCATCCCGATTATTGATTTTACTGCGTATTTGATTGAAATTATTTGATAGCATCATTGTTTGGGCTGATTGCATGTTTGGGCTTCGTGCCAACTATATGAACTCTTCGTGCATTGATAACATTGTCTTTGCATTACTTGTATATTATTTGACCTCAATCCAAGGTTTTAATACTGTTTTGCAAACTCAGCCATTTTTTAACACTCGAAAACATAAACAATATTTCTATTGCCATTGTGAGCTGGGGATCTTTCATGCTAATATTTCCCAAGTGGCATATGTGTATTTCTGGACTAAGCATGGATCGGGTTGCGCACCGCATCAGTGTTATAGTGATATCTTAATATATGAGTGGCTCGGGCTGCACACCTCAACGTTGATACATATATTGATGTTGAGGCCGAGAGTCTGCTTTATGCCAATACTTGGCTGATATTGCGCTTGGGCTATTGGAGCCCCTTCGGAGTACACATCCCGGTGAGCGCCGTCGACATTAAATGGGTCAGGCTGCACGCCGCATCGGGTACTGGAGTGTAACGTCATATGCATTGGCTTGCATTCATACATTTGTGCACTATTTTTTGTTTGTGTTATTTCTTGAGATATTTATTTTTTGTTCTGATATTGTCTGATCACTTTCAGAGTGGATAAATTTGTGAAGTGGTAACAGTGACATTGTATGATGTAAATGGGTTAGTTAACAGTGGTTGACCAGAGATAAGAATATATCCTAAAGGGTGAGTTGTGAGCTCAATAATGCATACTTGCTTGTGCCGAGAGGATGACTTTTGTGCTGACTTGCACAGCTTGTCCTGCATTTACTTGCTTAACTGTTGGTAAAGGATATTTTTAAAAGTCATTTTAAACTGAGGCAGACATTTTCTAAAGGATTTTCCTGGACTTACTATTTTTTTTCAAATGGTTGTGTTGTCCCATATTGCATGGTGGAGTGCTCTTATGTGATTTCTTGCCTTCACTTATTATTTACTCTTATTGTCACACCTCCTTTTTCACTAAACCCACAAGGGCATGAAGGAGTTTTTCCAATTAAAGGACAATCGAAACTGGATTTATTATTAAGATTCAGAGTCGCCACTTGGGAGATTAATGGTATCCCAAGTCACCGGTTGAATCCCGAACCGAGGAAATTATGACTCTGTTAACAGTCCGAGAACCAGAAATCGGAGTAAGAAATTCTGTTAACTCGGGAGAAGGTGTTAGACATTTCCAGATTCCATGGTTCTAACATGGTCGCTCAACTGTTATATTCGGCTAATTATCTGATTATAAAACACTTAGAACCTATGTGCAAATTTTGACTTTTAACCGCCTTCATTCTTTTTCTTTTATTTTTTTAAAAAAAAAATTAAAGAAAAGAATTAAATAATAATTTACAACTTAGCTGATGAAAGAAAATTATTTTTAGTACTAATTTTAAAGATGATACTAATGAGAGAAAACTGCTAATTGATATTGCTTAAAACTAGTAAGACATGGGCTTGCCTTGACGTTGAATGGGGCAGCCCACTATTGGGTTGATGGAATCAAATGGGTTCACGTCCAAGATAAAATACAAAAGCCCACATGCTCTTGGACTTTAAATCTGCAGATGTGACCTTTTAAAGTCATGTTAGAGATTTAGCTCTATCTTGCTGTTTATAGTTTGTAGCCAACTATTTACTAAAAATAAGTTTACAAATTGTCTTTCTAATCTATAACTTAAATATATAAAAAAAAATCTATTGGGACTCTAAAATACAACAACAATAATAATAATAACAACAACAACAACAACAACAACAACAACAACAACAACAACAACAACAACTTGGCTTGGTGATAACAAAGGGACAAACACATCCACAAGGGTTCAATTTTTAATATATATGCGTCTTTTAGACAACCGAATCCACAGTAAAATTATATCTAATGCTTTACAAAAAATAAAAAATAAAAAATTAAAGATGCTTAACACAACTTAATTAACTAACATATTTTTATAATATTATCAAACATTCGAGAGCATATAAAAATGAATTACAATAAAGGATGAAGTTACTAATATTTCCCAGCATCATTATCTTTCATTCCAACTCAATTTTAAGAGTTTACATTGTTCGAAAAATACCTGGACAACAATAGAAGAACAAATACAGTAAAGTCAGCTCTTTTCAAAATCAACAGCAAAACAATTAAGTGGGCATTAACAACAGCAAAAGACAGCGATGACAGATTCAAATCCAGGAAAACAAACTAAGCTCACAATTTCAACTCCTAAGGGATATTATTGCTACTTTTATTTTATTTTTTTTGTCTGTCGAGATCCCCACTTTGGAAGTGTGTTCCTCCTTTTATTAAGTGTGATAGAATGCCCTTATATATCAAAACAAACATCTATTTCAAAAATTCAAAAGATAATTTTTTATCAGATTTTCTACAAAGTCTGCTCTTAAATTGAAAAAGCAAGACTTTCTCGACCAAATCTTGTCAAAAGAGAGAGTATTTCAAACAAAATCTGCATTTTGTTGTTCAAAGATAGAACTTTATTCAATAATTCCTTACCAAACAAATACTTTTGAGCTCTCAAAAAGTCTTAAGTAGTAAATAAACAAACAAACAAATACCATATACTCTTAAGTATTTTTCACCACTTCACTTCTATCAGTACAAAATTATTTTACTATTTCAACAAGTGAAAAAACAGAAAATTTAACATTTCAAACTTCAAATATTAACGCTATAATAAACAATAAAAATCTGAAAATTAAAAATTAAAAATTAAAATCAGCCATGAAAAATAATAGTATTTTACTATTTTACAATTCAAATGGCCGAAAAAATGGTGGTATGCAAGAAGGATGTTCGGGGAGGTCGCCGGATTTTTTGTCGGATTTTGGTCGCCGGATTTTTGAGGTAGAATTGACATCAATAGCTAGGTCTTGAGCAACTCTATCCGTTGATGTATGTATTGTAGGGTGGTAGCAGTCAGAACTTCAATAACTTGGGCGAAAAAGTGACGAAAAAGTTTCTTAGATCTAAGATCAAGGAGTTTGAGAGTTTTTTTGAATGATTTGGTTTGGAGATATGGAAAGAGGAGGTGGTGGAGATTACATGGTGAAATTTTGGGGTGGATTGAATGTTGGCCGCCGCCGGTGGATGATTTCCGACGGCGGAGATGGGGCGGCGCCGGCGGCTTGGGGTGAGAGAGAAGAGGGAGTGATGAAAGGGAAAGAAGAGAGAGGAAATAATGGGAAAATGGGGAAACTTTTTGGGAATTTTAGGCTTTAAATACCTAGGATGAAGATCAAACTAGAACCGTTGGATTAAATCAAGATGGGTGGATGAGATTGAATCTTGTCACTTATCCCAAAAATGACGTAGTTTCAAGATAAAACTACGTCGTTTTATGCTCTTTTTGGCAGCCTCTTTCGGACCGGATTTAGGCTCTTTGGGCTCCAATTTTGGGCCAATTTTGGTACAATTTTAATTAAGTTACACATTTGCCCAACTCCTACCCCATTTATCAAACCATTACTCAATTATTAAAACCTATACATATAAAAATAAGAACAAACAAACAAGCATGCGCACGCGTGTACACACACACACACACATATATATGTATATATATATATATATATATATATATATATATATATATATATATATATATATAAGAAAAAGATGGGGAAAAATTAGGAATTTACACTTATTACCGCTGAGTTGGAAGTACTCACTTTACTCTCTGCACCTCGCGTATAGTTGCTGGTATTGTTAGCCCGGTAGTGGGTTGTTAGCGAATTGAAGATCTGTTATCGTAGCTGAACTAGGTGACCGCTAGCGTCCGCGGCATCGGATTTTATCCCTTATTTTATGTTTTTTATGTTATTTTTAGACTTTGTTCCCATTTCCGGACTTGTAGTTCTTTAGTGAACTCTGTAGTAGCTCATGATTAGTGTCACCCCGATGTCGGACTATGACGGGATGGTTCCTGTCGTTAATGTTGTTTTCCGCACTTTTGTTTATGCTAATCATGTTTTAGCTTTATAAATGTTAAATAACTGTTAAAAAGGGAGTGTTTGTTTTGTTGGCTGGCCTCGTCTTCACGAGAGGCGCCATCACGACCGGGTTTGGGATTTAGGTCGTAACAAGTTGGTATTAGAGCCTAGGTTACTAGGTCTCACGAGTCATGAGCAGGTTAGTAGAGTCTCGCGAATCGGTACGGAGACGTCTTAATTTATCCTCAAGAGGCTGCAGAACCTTTAGGAAAACTTCACATTTTTTAACTCTTATCGTGCATCCTTGATTTAGCTTGAAAAGAAAACTCTAGAAATTCCTTCCACGCAATTGTATGCGCACGCGAGCGCTCAGTATCAGATGTCCCTTGACGGCTTGTGATTCCTTGATCGACGGGCAAGATGTGATTTCTATGATTTGAGGATGTTAGGCATGTCTCGAAGACTTGAGGCCGGATCCTAGCTTATGGCTTGAGCACCGAGGTGCTGATTTTGCGAGCTGGTGTAATGAACTTATATGTTCAGTATTGTACCTAATTGTGGGAATGGTGGTTGGATAGCTATGTAAAAAGTATGTTGGTATTGCGAGATGTTCCTATATGACTTGGAGGTGTCGAAGAAGGTCTGTTGGATGGTAGATGAACCATCAAGTGTTTGATTCCCATTGCGATTGGATGTGTTGTCCCGAGTTATGGGTGCATGAAGAATCTTTTCAAGTCTCCTAGTTGGGAGTGAGGTAAATAGCGTGTTGTGGTGTGAGTTAATACTCATAAAGACTAGTCCAAGGTGTAAGGTGTACGGCGGTGGAAGGTATATGGAAATGATATGTTGAGGCAAAGTAGGTGGGCTATCTCCTGCGTAGTGTTCTAGTGGGGTATGGTCCTTGTGTGCATGTTAGAAGATCTGTATTTCACACTTAAAAACGATTGGGGCGTATTCTCACTATGTTATTGTGGCATCACTTGAGTAAAACTGTTATGAGCTATTGAAATATTTTGGTCTATGATTTCGAGCCAAGTTGGGGAGGTTGCCGTTGCTTAGACTGTACGGTCATGTGCTATGTTGGTTCTGTTTTGAGATATCTGGCAGAGCAGTTCTGGTGACAGAAATCGAGCCGAGGATGGCACAAGTGAAGCAAAATTTTGACAAGAGTTATAGAGTACTTGGTAGATGTGTGGAAACAATAGGATACCTTGAGTTGTTGTTGATAAAGAATGTGTAGTGTAAGGAGGATGAAGCTATTGGTGGTATCAGAATGAGATCATGCCCAGCGGGGTCAGAGTGCTAATGAGGCACGGGTGGTTACGTCTGTTCGATCAGGTAAATTGCAACTGAATAAGAGTGAATGACTTACAAGAATGGTACTAATGGGTTCAAGAGTCTGTGTACATCAATTGAGAGTTCTAAAATTGCATATCGGGTTAGAGACCGAGTTTCATCGGAAAAGGTCAAGACTTGTGGTGTTTTTATGTCGATTTTGGGATCCTATGTATCGGTATCGAGAAAGCCATAGTAACAAATTTAGATTCACAGGAAGTTCTTCAAAGTAAAGTATTCTGGAATGTGATATTCTAGGAGCATTTGAGAGAGCATTCAGTGGCCTATGGGTCTTAGACAATGTGGTTTTATGTTCGGGTCTTGTGTGGTAAGTCTGGGTTGAGATATTATGGTGCTACAGCAAGAGGGAATATCGAGTTGATCATGAATAAGGAGGAAAAATTTAATAGATGGAATAGCTTAATTGTAGGCTGAGTCGGTCTGTTAAGGGCATGATTAATTAGTCGTATCTGTTTGAGGTAATGAGCCTTACAACATTTTGCAGCAAGCTCTTGAGTTTTTGCAGCTTGCTTAGCTTGATTTGGGTAGAAGGACTCAGTCCTGGCGGTTAACCTTTGTAAATGGAACTGAGAAAGAATTATTGTTGAGCCTTACCGTGGTTTGGAGGTGCATATATGTATTCTCCTGAGGCATGCGAAGCATGGAATATGTAATGATTCTTCTTCTGAATGGGATTTGACGAGAGTATATGTCTCGGTTGAGAAGGGTAATGTGATTAGACTAATGATACTTTGGTAGTATTGCGGCACTTTCTTGTTTGTTCGACTGGGTATATTTGGGTTGTTTGATGGCACAAGGAGATTTTGAGTACATGTCGTGGGATTATTGGATATTGAGTTGTGGCATGTGTTCGGACGACAAAATGTTTCTTTTTCAAGTATGATGACTCGTGTGCCATGTGGAATTGGAGGCGAAAGTCCTCATATTCGATCTATTTGTGATAGTGGATCGTGTGTATCGACACTGTTTGGCGACTATTGGGATTTGGAGGCTCGAGTGAATCTTTCGTTGCTGGTATGTTAGATTTTTGATGTGATGTTTAAGTTCACACTGGTTGGCTCAGTGTTAGATTAATTTTGGACTATTGCGTTATGGGCTATGCCGGAAACGCCACGGTTTGAGTGGCGAGGTGCATATGGTTATGTTCTTGTGGAGCGGTTTATCTTATAAAGACCCAACAGATAGTTGAGAAGGATTGTTTTTCCTAATTGATCCTTCGTGATGGATGTCAGCGAGATGGTTGCTATTATTGAGTAAGTTCCAGCGTTAAGGGACTTTTCGGATGCATGTTCCAGTTTGAGTGGAGTCGGTTGGCTCTGAATTGTATTGCTGAGGGATAGGCTGACTTGATCATTGTAGAGCTTATCAGTGATCTAGAGAGATCTAGGAGTTGTCTTTTGCGATGCGGGACATTATGATTTGCGGACTATGGGCACGTATGGTGCGGTGCTATCGGTATTCATAGTGGAAGTTGAGGTGGAAACCACAGTTGTGCTTGAGTTTTGTAGCTTATAATGCAATATGTAGATATTGTATGCACTCAGTATGCATACGACCGGTACTCGGTATTTTGGTATAATGAGAAAATTTGGCTCGATGTGCATCTCCTTGTGTGAGATATATATATGGATCGGGTGGCACACTGCCATGAGTATGTGTGGATCTTATGGCATCGCCATGAGTATGTGTGGACCGAGTGGTACGCCGCCATGGGTATGTTATCTGGATTGGGTTGCGCGCCGCAACAGTGTGATGTGGAGAATAGTTTTCCATATGTATTCGTATGCCTTGCTTCACCATGGGTATAATGATTTGCTTGGGTTCTAGACACTAATCGTGCGTGGTTGTCAATTTCGAGTATAGCGACTTGAGGTGCTTCAAGTGAAATAGTATTTGGATGAGATCGCGCATTATAGCGTGGCTACGTGGAGATTAGATCCTTCGGGGAAGATTCAGGTATTCTATTTCTATGATGTGGGACGGGCCCCGGTCTTGTGTTGTAATGGTATTGATGAGCTTAAGGTACAGCTCTTTCGTTTGAGTCATTTTCATGACTTGAGTATGTCCAGACCGTCTCTTATTGGTGCGTGTGTTATGTAAGTTGTGGCTTAGGCCATATTGATGTGTCATGTCATCAGGATGGTGTGTTTTGTCAGAAGAGATCTTTGGGGCTCATTAATGAATATGAACGGATTTGATTTCAGCTGGTTGGAAGGTTAAAATCGAGTTTTGGCTCGGAGATCTGTTGTGGCAGTAATAAAAAGGGAAGAAATGCCTTCGTGAATGGTTTATCTGAGAAATGGCTTTGGTCTACTGCCTGTTTCAGTATCTTTGGTAGATAATGAAAGTGTTGGAATAAGACTCCAGCTAATAAGAGGCTTCCACTGGTATATGGTTGTTGTGGGCAGTTGACGTGAATGGAAGTTATCGTTTATGGGTTAGATGGACGGTAAGATTTCAGCTTCGTCGTGTTGTCGGACCTATATGAGATAGATTGATGTGGGATCACCCCGGGTATATACTTGGTAGAGTCATTCAACCACTAGGTTGCTCCTAGTACAACTCTGGGTACGCTCGAGGACGAGCGTTTGTTTAAGTTAGGGAGGATGTGACGACCCGACCCGTCTTATCATGTGTTGCCGCTCCATTTTCCCCGTTTATTGCTACTTCATGTTTCATTATCAGTTTTTGGTGCATTAGAGTTGATTTGGATTGGTGTTGGAAGAAAATGAGACATTTAGTCTCTTTAAGGAAGGCTTAAGTTGGAAAAGTCAACTGAATGTTGACTATTGAGTTAAAAGGCTCAGAATTGATTTCAGGTGACTTGGTTAGCTTTGGGGGATGATTTATGACTTAGGAGTGCAATCGGAATTGATTTTGGAGGTCCGGTGTAGAAATATCCTATTTTGGAAAAGTTAGTATTTTGGAGATTTCCGGTTGATAGGTGAGATTTTAATCCGGGAGTCGCAATGGAATTTCGACAGTTCCAGTAGCTTCGTTGGGTGATTTTGGAACTGTGTGCGAAATTTCAATTGATTCGGAGGTGTTTAGGTCGGGTTTTTTATTAAATGAGAATTTTGAAAGTTTTAGTTTAACTTAAGCTTGGATTTGATGAAAATTGACGAATTTGATATTAACGATAGTGTTTTTATGACTCGAGCAAGTTTGAATGAGGTATTAGAACATAAATGTGCTTTTGATTGAGGTCCCGAGAGCCTCGGGGTGGTCTCGTATGGCTAAAGGGGATTTTTGTGTTGGAATATTGCAACAGAAATTGCAGAGCAGATTTGCTCTTCGCGATCGCGATCCTGTGGCTGCGATCGCATAGAAGGTTTTGACAAGGGTGAAGATTTTCTCTAGGCGATCGCGTAAAGAGGTCTGTGATCGCATAGGCTTGAGGAGTTGGGCAGTGCGGACACGTGGGTGGTTCACGCGATCGCGTAGAAGGGGGAAGCAGTGCTCTGCGATCGCAAGGGGTCTCCTGCGATCGCGTAAGAGGAAAAATAAGGGGCTGGAATTTGTTCTCCACGATGGCGTGACTTGAGACACGATCGCATAGGGTTAAAAATGCCTGGGCAGAATGGTTTTAAGGGTTATTTCATCTACGACCCATTTGATATTTTCTTCATTTTTACACCACCTCAAGAGCTTTTTGATAGAAATTGAATAGAGTTTCAACGAGAATTGATTGGAGGTAAGTTTTGTGGACTCAAAATATCTTTTTATTGAAGAATTAACATGCATGAAACTATATCTAAAAGGGGGAAGAACTAGGGCTTGAGTTATTCATATTTCAAATTGGGATTTGATAGGTCATTTGAGCTCGGAATTGGGAGTTCTTGGTATGTATGGACTCGTGACGAGACAAGAAATATGGTAATGTGAGTTTTGTAATTTTTCGAGAAGCGGGCGCGGGACTCGGGTTTTGCTAGTTTCGAGATTTGTGCTATTTCTCAATTGTTTTCGATTGGGTATTGTTCCCTTAGCATATTGCGATGTATTTGCTTTAAACTTGGATAGATTCGATGCGCGTGGAGGCCAAGCTAAGGAGCGGAGGCATCGCAAGCTAGACATTTTGCCGTTTCGAGGTGGTTAATACTTGTAAATGATATCCTAAGGGTTTGAAACTCCGAATTTGCACATCATGGTGCCGTATTGAGGTGACTTACACGCCGGATATGAGCGTGCGGTAGAGCACCGTTGGGATCGTGACTTAGTCTGTCCCGATTATTGATTTTACTGCGTATTTGACTGAAATTATTTGTTATCATAATTGTTTGGGTTGATTGCCATGTTTGGGCTTCGTGGAAACTATATGAACCCTTCGGGGATTGATAACAGTCTTTGCATTACTTGCGTATTATATGACATCGGTCCAAGGTTTTAATACTGTTTTGCAAACTCAGCCATTTTTCTAAGACTCGAAAACATAAACAATATTATTATTGACATTGTGAGCTGAGGATTTTCGTGCTAATATTGTCCATGTGGCATATGTGCATTTCTGGACTGAACATGGATCAGGCTGCGCACCGCAGCAGTGTTATGGTGATTTCAGAATATATGAGTGGCTTGGGCTGCATGCCGCAACGTTGACACATAATTGATGTTGAGGCTGAGAGCATGTTTTATGCCAATACCTGGCTGATATTGCGCTTGGGCTGTAGGAGCCCCTCCGGAGACTGTACACACCCCCAGTGAGTGCCGTCGATGTTAAATGGGCCGGGCTGCACACCGCAACGGATACCGGAGTGTACCGTCATATACATTGCATTGGATTCATACATTTGTGCACTATTTATTGTTTGTGTTATTTCTTGAGATATTTATTTGTTTTTCTGATATTATCGGGTCACTTTGAGAGTGGATAAATTTGAGAAAGTGGTAACACTGATAAATAGGTCAGGTAACTGTGGCTGACCAGAGATAAGAATATTGCCTAAAGGGCGAGTTGTGAGCTATATTATGCACACTTGCTTGTGCCCGAGAGGCTGACTTTAGTGCTGACTTGCATTGCTTGTCCTGCATTTACTTGCTTAACTATTGGTAAAAGATATTTTTTCAAATGGTTGTGTTGTCCCATATTGCATGGTGGAGTGCTCTTACGTGATTTCTTGCCTTCAGTTATTATTTACTCTTATTACCGCTGAGTTGGAAGTACTCACTTTGTTAGGATTTATGCCCGTCACTAGAGGGTGGGGTGAATAGTGCGGCACAAGAATATTGATAAATATTGCGGAATTAAAATTGCAGGAATAAAATAAATTCGGTAATTAATAAAGAACGCACCGAATTTATCCCGGTTCACCACAACTTGTGGCTAGTCCAGTCCCCGAGAGACTCTCTCGAGATTCCACTAACTTCGTTGAGCTTACGGGTGCTTAACAAACCGTTACACTTGCTCGTAGATGTACACTCTACAAGACTTCAACTTGCTCGAGGATACCGCACCTCATGACTTCACCTTGCTCGTGGATACCGCACCACAAGACTTCAACCACTAAGACTTAGGGTACTTAGCGAACCCGACAATCAATGAGAAGATATGTTCTTCTCAAACACCTTTCTCTTTTTACAATAAGAACTCTCTCAAAAGAGTAGATAAAGAGATACAAAATAAGCTCTATGAACAACACAAAGTTGTCTCTCAAATGGCTCAACAAAAGCTCTAAAATGATGCTCAAATAATGTCAATATGTATATCAATATTGGGAGGTGTTGTGTGTTTAAAATCAGCTCAAAAGACCTCTTTTTATAGGTGAAAAATGGTGTATGTCTGTTGCTTAATTGGCAATCAATTATGCTGATTTTGTGCCCAGATAATCGATTATTCTCCAACGTTCAGAAAATCAGAAGCTGATTTTCTGCTGAATAATCGATTATCTGATATTGCATAATCGATTATTCTGAGGCAGTGTTCAAACACTGGCAATGGTCTACAGCATAATCGATTATGCATATAATGATAATCGGTTATTCTGAGGCAGAATTGAAAACTTACTTCAAAAACCATTTTGGTTAAGATGAAACTTTAACATCATTTTGTTTGAAGTATTTGAAATATGTTTATGATAAATATGATTTAATAAAATATGTTTATGATAAATATGATTTCATAAAATGATTTTATGCATATTTATGATGACCTATGTTGAGCCAAAAGACGAGATAACTTAAGCGTTGCTCTTACATTTGTTCTACCTAACGACCTACACCTTGGGTTTTCGGTCTTGAATATTTGAGCTCGTCTTTGGCTTTTCCATTGCAATCCGTTCATCAATATGCTTCTCGGCATTCAAGCTTGATTGTTTGTCATATAATATCGTTGCTTGACACTTGACTTCATTGTTTGTCATTCATCAAAACCTATACCTGAAAATCATGCTCATACCAACAAAGCGCACATATCATAGATAGAGTGATTTTCTACAATTTCCCCCTTTTTGATAATGACAAACAACAGGAGATATGCATATCGAATTCCCCCTAAATTCATGTTGTATCTTAACGTACAATTCATGCAAACAATTCAATATAATTCCCCTTAATTGAATATTCTCCCTCAATTAAAGCATACTAGAATGTGAAGACATTTCCCCATATTCGATGCATATCGCCTAAATTCTTCCCCCTTTTGGCATTAGCAAAAAGAGTATACCAATTGTTATTGAAACTATTGACGATACCAATTGTTAAAAAAAATCATATCAATATCAAATAATACCAAATGTTAGTAAAAACATGCCAATCATAATGACAGTCATTTTTCGCAAATGTACCAACTTTTATTTAAACAAAAAATATTCATCAAAACCTGAATCAATCATTTAACATAAAAATAATTGACACCAATTTGTTATTCAAAATAACACTTATCCAACCATGAATCAATAATTAATATCAATTGTTAGTACATATCAACTATTATGTTTTTATCAAAAATACGATAACTAACCGACGTTCCCCCTCGATGCCTTAAGGTTTCGTGCTTGGTGCATCTACTACAATACTGTAGTTTTCAAGCACACCTGCAAAAGTACCTAAAAATAGGTTTTTGGTACCCAACTTCTTTTGGGTCCTTGAGGGTTATACAAATAATAATCATAACCAAAATATGGATCTCTATGTTTAGCAAAATATACGGGTGCAATGTGTCCTACCCGGTTACAATAATGACATATGACATTAGGATTGTGCATATGTCTAGGTTGAGCCAAATGCGTTCTAGGTGATCTAAAGTTGTTATTCCTAGAAGCGTTGAAATTCCTAGAGTCATTTCTAGGTGGTCTTAAATTAGTCATCCTAGACTCATTAATAAAATTCCTAGAATTGTGTCTAGGTGGTCTAAAATGATTAGTTTTAGACTTATTAACAAAAATTCTAGAATCATTTCTAGGTGGCCTAAAATGATTATTTCTAGACTCGTTTACAAAAATCCTAGAATTATTTCTAGGTGGTGTAACCTCATTTTTACCACCCTTTTTAATTACTTCACTTCACTTGTTTTAGAATCATTTACACTACATTTTTTCAGTGTATTTCTAAGTTCTATGTTCTCTATTTTCAAAGAACTACAAGAAGAACAATTTGAACCTTGAACAATTAAAGAGGCTTCATTCATCTCCTTGATTTTATTTTTGAAATCAACAATGTCATTTTCCAAAAATTTATTTTCTTCTTTTAGCTTTTCATTTTCACAAGTCAATTTTTCAAAATCTTTTTCTTTTAAAGAAGGTGTTTTGTCAAAATCTTCTTGCAAAGAAAGTGTTTTCTTCAAATCATTTATGGTTTTTGAAGCTTTAACAAATTCACTATATAATTCATCATAAGCATTTTGCAATTCTTCTACGAGTAAGAGTTAGAAATATTTACCTCTTCTTCTTCGTTGGCCATGAGGCATAATGCGGCAGTTTCATCGCCCGAGCTGTCCGAATCCCATGTTACGCGCCTATGGTGTTTCTTCTTTTTCTTGTCCTTTGATTTTGGACAATGTGATTTGGTGTGGCCAATTTTTCCACAATTTTGACATGAAGGACTTGGTTCTTCCTTCTTTATTTCCTTCTTCATAAACTTATAAAACTTTTCAATTATATCATTGGAAATAATATCATCATCACTTTCTGAATCACTTACCTCTACTCTTTTAGAAGATGATACTTTGAAAGCAACATTCGAATTACTTCTAAGATACGGATTGAGAGTTGTGCTTTGATAAGCTTTAAGATTACCTCGTAGTCCATCAATTGTGACGTCCGTGATTCCTATCGACTCTTGGATAGCATTTGCTCTGGAGCGCCATTTGGGAGTGAGACTACGTAGGATTTTTCGAACTAGATCTTTGTTCGAGTATATTTTTCCGAGAGCATGAAGATCGTTGACGATTATTGAGAATCGTTCGAACATATTATCGATGTTTTCATCTTCCCTCATTCTAAAAAGTTCATATTCATGTGTTAGAAAATCAATTTTAGATTCTCGGACTTGAGACGTACCTTCATAAGTTATCTCGAGTTTATCCCACATTTCCTTTGCAGTTGTGCAACAAGAGATTTTCCGATAGTCGTCCGGATTCACCGCACAAAATAGTAAGTTGACGGCCGTTGCGTTTCTTTCAATTTTCTTGATGTCCTCGGCATCATATTCATTTTCCTCCTTTGGAACCATGATTTCCCCAACTTTCTTTGTTGGCATTTGTTCATCTTTCTTGATGATTTTCCATAGTCAAAAGTTGTGTGATTGGATGTATATTCTCATCCGCTCTTTCCAATATGTATAATTTCTTCCATCAAAAAATGGAGGCCTCTCGGTGGAGTGTCCTTCGCTCATTATTCCTGCGTTCAATATTCTCAACAAAAAAATATATATCGCTCTCAACCGGTTAAGGCTTTCAGAGAGTTAGGCTCTGATACCAATTGTTAGGATTTATGCCCGTCACTAGAGGGGGGTGAATAGTGCGGCACAAGAATATTGATAAATATTGCGGAATTAAAATTGCAGGAATAAAATAAATTCGGTAATTAAAATAACAAGGAAATAACGCACCGAATTTATCCTGGTTCACCACAACTTGTGGTTAGTCCAGTCCCCGAGAGACTCTCTCGAGATTCCACTAACTTTGTTAAGCTTACGGGTGCGTAACAAACCGTTACACTTGCTCGTAGATGTACACTCTACAAGACTTCAACTTGCTCGAGGATACCGCACCTCAAGACTTCACCTTGCTCGTGGATACCGCACCACAAGACTTCAACCACTAAGACTTAGGGTACTTAGCGAACCCGATAATCAATGAGAAGATATGTTCTTCTCAAACACCTTTCTCTTTTTACAATAAGAACTCTCTCAAAAGAGTAGATAAAGAGATACAAAATAAGCTCTATGAACAACACAAAGTTGTCTCTCAAATGGCTCAACAAAAGCTCTAAAATGATGCTCAAATAATGTCAATATGTATATCAATATTGGGAGGTGTTGTGTGTTTAAAATCAGCTCAAAAGACCTCTTTTTATAGGTGAAAAATGGTGTATGTCCGTTGCTTAATTGGCAATCAATTATGCTGATTTTGTGCCCAGATAATCGATTATTCAGTATCTAATAATCGATTATTCTCCAACGTTCAGAAAATCAGAAGCTGATTTTCTGCTGAATAATCGATTATCTGATACTGCATAATCGATTATGCTGAGACAGTGTTCAAACACTGGCAACGGTCTACAGCATAATCGATTATGCATATAATGATAATCGATTATTCTGAGGCAGAATTGAAAACTTACTTCAAAAACCATTTTGGTTAAGATGAAAACTTTAACATCATTTTGTTTGAAGTATTTGAAATATGTTTATGATAAATATGATTTAATAAAATATGTTTATGATAAATATGATTTAACAAAATGATTTTATGCATATTTATGATGACCTATGTTGAGCCAAAAGACGAGATAACTTAAGCGTTGCTCTTACATTTGTTCTACCTAACGACCTACGCCTTGGGTTTTCGGTCTTGAACATTTGAGCTCGTCTTTGGCTTTTCCATTGCAATCCATTCATCAATATGCTTCTCGGCATTCAAGCTTGATTGTTTGTCATATAATATCGTTGCTTGACACTTGACTTCATTGTTTGTCATTCATCAAAACCTATACCTGAAAATCATGCTCATACCAACAAAGCGCACATATCATAGATAGAGTGATTTTCTACACACTTTACTCCCTGCACCTCGTATACAGTTGCATGTATTATTAGCCGGGTAGTGGGTTGTTAGCGGATTGAAGATCTGCTATCTTAGCTGAGCCATGTGACCGCTAGCGTCCGCGGCACTGGATTTTCTCCCTTATTTTATGTTATTCATGTTATTTTCAGACTTTGTTCCCATTTCCGGACTTGTAACTCTTTAGTGAGTTCTGTAGTAGCTCATGACTAGTGACATCCCGATATCGGGATGTGACGGGATAGTTCCCTATCGTTATCGTTGTTTTCCGCACTTATTTTTATGCTAATCATGTTTTAGCTTTATAAATATTAAATAACTGTTAAAAAGGAAACGTTTGTCTTGTTGGCTGGCCTCGTCTTCACGAGAGACGCCATCACGACCTGGTTTAGGATTTGGGTCGTAACAGAGGCGAGCCTAGTACGCGGGGCGTTGGGCGTGTCCAGGGCATAAACCCTGACGGTCAAGGCATAAATCTCACGGAACTAAACACCACACATAAGCCCAAGGACATTTTACGTGTGCTCCGCCCTGGGACGAGCCCCGAACGAGTCCATTTATACCTTTTAAAATAAAGTGCCGATTAATTAAGTTTCCATTGTGTGCTATTGGGATAAGCACCATCTTTAGATGTAGGTTAATTAGCATTGATGGTTTATGGAGGGCTTAGGTTATTTGGTAAACGAATTGCATAAATTGTTAATTAAGATGTCAGCTCTGATGGTATAGATGTACCATTTGGTTCGGTAACACAATTTATATCATATGCAGTCAGGGGCATACCCCACGTGGAGTTAAGTGGATTTATATGAATCTGCTTTATCAAAAAATAACACGATATATATAGATATATTTTTGCTATTTTCAAATAAGTAAAGGCATAAAAATAATTTTGAACTCATTTCAAACAAATAAAATGCCTAACTTGTTGGTAAAAAGAATTTAAATTTTCTACATGATCTTGAGTTCGAAACTTGCAATTAACATATGATATTTAATTTTTTATTTTTGAACTCGATAAAATTTGTGGGTCCGCCACTGTATGCAGCATATGGTACGCACACTTATAAGAGTTAGGTAAGAACAACGACATCTATAATATGCATTTAATAAAATATTAGTATACAAGTTTGCAGTCTTAAAATATTATACACCGCTAATTTGAATAGACGTTTTGTGACATTATTAGTAAGACTTTTGCCTATTAGTTAAATAATGCATAATTTTTTTTTCCACTTCCTATTTCGTTTTCAGGTTTTAAAATGAAAAACTGGTGATATGGCCAACCTTTTATTACTGTTATTTTGTCTCTGTAGTGCTATGGAAATGCGATATGTTCGCTGGCAAAAGTGGTCTAAAATATTTGATGATGGATCTTCGCACATGGGATTGAAACGTTTATATCTAGTTGGTGTAGCTCAATCCATTACTACTATATTCCTCAAACAAAAAATTGAAACTTTGAATTAAAATTTATAATACTTACTACATATTAACAATGTTTAGCTAAAAAGTTGTTGATATGCTTTGTAAGTTTTAGAAAGCAATCAAAAGATAAATACAGGTAACAATAACAACAACAACAACTACCCAGTATAGTCCCATAAAGTGGGGTCTGGAGAGGGTAATATGTAGACGAGCCTTACCCCTTCCCGAAAGGTCAGAGAGGCTGTTTCCAATCGACCCACGGCTCCGTGAAGGAAAGGAAACACAAAAACAAAAACAAAAACAAAAGAGCATTAGTAAGTCCAGCAGAAATAGCATAAATAATTATCTAAACATAAGAACCATAAATAAAATAGCATGCAATAATATCATACAATAACTACCATAAATAACTACCATAAGGGAGACACAGTCCAAAACACAAATCATCTACGGATAGCCCCACCGAGCCTCACCCAACCCCCGGTGAGTAGTACGAAAACTCTAGGGGCCCCTATCCTACAACCCTGATACTAGACCTTCAGAATTTCCTATCAAGGGTCATGTCCTCGGAAACCCGCATTCTAGCAATGTCATGCCTAATCACCTCTCCCCAATACTTCTTAGGCCTCCCTCTGCCTCGCCATACGCCGACCATCGCCAGTCGTTCACAACTCCTCACCGGGGCATTAGGACTTCTCCTCCGCACATGCCCGAACCACCTCAGCCTCGCTTCTCGCATCTTCTCATCCACCGGGGCTACCCCCACATTCTCTCGAATAACTTCATTCTTAATCTTATCTAACCTGGTGAGCCCGCACATCCACCTGAGCATCCTCATCTCCGCAACCTTCATTCTCTGAACATAAAAGTTCTTCACTGGCCAGCACTCCGCCCCATACAACATTGCAGGTCTAACCACAGCTCTATAAAATTTCCCCTTGAGCTTCTGTGGAGCTTTCTTGTCACACAGGACTCCTGATGCAAGCCTCCACTTTGACCACCCCGCTCCTATACGATGAGTGACGTCCCTATCAATCTCTCCGTCCCCCTGAATCACCGACCCAAGATATCTGACAATGTCCCTCTTGGCGATGACCTGAGATCCAATCATCACGTCCCTGCCTACTTCGCTCGGCTCGGCGCTAAACTTGCACTCCAGGTATTCTGTCTTAGATCTGCTTATTTTGAAACCCTTAGACTCGAGAGTCTGTCTCCATACCTCTAATATCTTAATAACACCGACCTGCGTCTCGTCAATCAAGTCTATATCATCAGCAAATAGCATACACCAAGGCACATTCCCTTGAATATGTCGGGTTAGAGCATCCATCACGAAGGCAAACAAGAGAGGGCTAAGCGCCGATCCTTGATGGAGCCCCATAACCACTGGAAAATGGTCTAAGTCGCCACCCACCGTCCTAATCCTAGTCTTAGATCCATCGTACATGTCCTTAATTACTCTGATGTACGCTTCCGGCACGCTCTTCGCCTCCAAGCACCTCCATAGTACCTCCCTTGGGATCTTGTCATACGCCTTCTCCAAGTCGATAAGCACCATGTGCATGTCCTTCTTCTTATCCCTGAAAGGCTCCACCAGCCTCCTGACAAGGTGGATAGCTTCTGTAGTGGAGCGACCCGGCATGAAACCGAACTGGTTCACAGATATAGATGTCATCTCCCTCACCCTCGCCTCGATCACCCGCTCCCAGACCTTCATGATGTGACTTATTAATTTAATACCCCTATAGTTGTTGCAGCACTGGATGTCCCCTTTGTTCTTGTACAAGGGCACCACTGTACTCCACCTCTACTCATCCGGCATCCTTTTGGTCCTGAAGATTGCATTGAACAACCTGGAGAGCCACTCCACTCCTGACCTACCCATGCACTTCCATAACTCCACCGGGATCTTGTCAGGCCCGGTCGCTCGACCCCTACTCATCTTACGCAAAGCCCTCAAGACCTACTCCGCTCTAATGCGCCTGCAGTACCCAAGGTCTCTATGTTGCTCTGAACGCTCCAACTCTCCTAGCTCTATGTTACGATCCCCCTCCTCATTAAGTAAGTCTCGAAAGTACGCCTGCCACCTCTGCTTGACTTGGGACTCCCCCATCAGAACTCTACCATCCTCGCCCTTGATGCACCTAACCTGGTCAAGATCACGCGCCTTCCTTTCCCTTGCTTTAGCTAACCGAAATAACTTCCTGTCCCCGCCTCTCTCCCCTAGTTCCTCGTACATGCGACCAAACACCGCGTTTTTAGCTTCCGTAACCGCCAGCTTTGCTTCTTTCCTCCCACCTTGTAGATCTCCCTATTCGCTCTGCGTTCTTCCTCGCTTGTGCTCCCTGCCAACATAGCAAACGCCGCCTTCTTCACCTCCACTTTTCCTTCGACTATATCCTTCCACCACCAGTCACCCTGATGTCTGCCTGAATAGCCCTTAGCCACCCCGAGCACGTCCCATGCTACCTCCCTAACCAAGTTCGACGTCTCTGACCACATAGTGTCCGCTTCCCCAGAACTTCTCCAAGCTCCGCCCTCAGCTAACCTCCTCTCCAACTCCTGTGCTTTCTCCTTAGTCAAGATACCCCATCTAATCCGTGGTTGTCCCCGAGCACCCCTCCCCTTGTTCTTCACCTAGAGACCGACATCCATCACTAGGAGTCTATGAAGAGTGGAAAGGGACTCTCCCGGAATAACCTTGCAGTCCTTGCACATACCCCTATCGCTCCTTCTGAGGAGGAGGTAATCAATCTGAGTCCTCGCCGCCGAACTCTTGAAGGTGACCAAATGCTCCTCCCTCTTCTGAAATTTCGAGTTCGCAATCAGAAGCTCGGAAGCCCTGGCGAAATCAAGCAGAGACGTGCCTCCTCCGTTTCTAACCCAAAAGCCAAAGCCACCGTGCACCTCACCATAACCACCAATATCAGCCCCAATATGACCATTGAAGTCCCCTCCAATAACTTACTTCTCAGATTGGGAATACTACTCACCGAATCATCCAAGCCCTCCCAAAGGCGCCTCTTAACCTCCTCGTCTAAGCCCGCATGCAGCGCGTAAGCACTGATAACGTTGAGGACGCAACCCCAACAACAAACTTAGTAGACATTAACCTATCATTCACTCGCCTAACCTCGACCACGCACTCCCTTAGATCCCTATCCACCAAGATGCCCACTCCATTCTTAACTCTCACGACCCTAGAATACCACAGCTTAAACCTGTCTACATTCCTTGCCTTCGACCCTTTCCACCTAGTCTCTTGGACACAGGCTATGTTAACCCTCCTCTTCTGAAGAACCTTCGCCAACTCAATGGACTTACCCGTCAGAGTGCCTATGTTCCACGATCCAATCCTTAATCTATGAGCGTCTGCTACCCTCTTCCCACCCTTACCTCCCGCCCTACCCGCAGGTCCACTCCCTGCCCCCTACTCACCCCCACCACCGCCCCCACCCCCCCGAGGACATGACCTTACACTATCATAGCCCGCCGCGACCACTATCCCTCCAGCCGATTATGGAGAATAGTGATGCACACACGCACTATAGCGGAATACGCAAAAAGAGGAAAACTAGATAGCAACAGAGTAAACCTCACATGGAAAGGTAAAATACGTAAAAGGTGTATAAAGTAAACAAGAGAGCGGGAGGCACCAACTCCCGGTGGAAAAACCTGAAAGTAGGCTTTAATGCGCCCAAGGTCAACTGCTACCGACTCTTGCACGTCCTGGCCGGTGTTGCTTAGCTCTTCACTCCCAAACGCCGCGAACTGGCCTCGCCGCCGCGACTAGTACCTGGGGTAACTTATCCTGAAGCTTATCGAAATGTGTAGTTCTGTTGTGTCCTGCGAAAAGTCTGAATGGGAGTCAACGGAAGTACTTAGCTTGCCGGAAATCCTCGCCGGAGAAATAAGGCACCGATGAAATCAGAAAATCTTCAGGATATTGAGAATACGCCGATCATTAGAGGCTCTCACCGAAACAAAAAAAAACCAGAAATAACTCAAGCGACCAGACCAGAGGATGAAGAACGACTTGAATGGAGATGACCAAAGAAATAAAACTAAGTTGGTTTCACATTACTAATCAGAAAGTCCAAATGACATACGAAAAATTGTCTGCAATTTGTAGTTTGTAGCAAGAGAACACAACCAAGATAAACATAGAAGAGAACCAGAGAAGCGCGCCGATGGTTTTGAGGGGCCCAAATAATTTCATATCCAAGAATATCGTTATTGCCTCTGCCTTTGGAAATAATTTCAAACATGCATGTAGTGAATCAAACAAAAAATCACCCAAGCTCAAGATGTTCAAATTTTATTTTGAAAAAACAAACAGAAACGCGAAGGAGATATCAATTTTTCTGCTTTTCTGTAGCCACTGAAAAGTCACAATTGAAACTAAAAATACGGGTAAATCGTCATTAAATATATTTCGACTTAGAGATTAGACATAGGATATTGTCAATCTAGATGTTAAAGAAAAAGAAAATAAACTTAGCTTAAGATAGAAGCAATAGTTGGAGACATAGAAAGAGATAGAGATAGAGAGAGAAGTTGTATTATTCGAGAATAATAATCATCCCCCTTGTTACAATATGGAGGTCTACTTTATATAGTAGGAGACCTCACTCGAAATAATTAAAAAGTACAAAAGTTGGTAACTTTCACTCAGTAAAGAAGTTAAGCTCTAAACGACGTCGATTTTGCCATCACGTCCCGTCCACGCCCTTACTTGGGTCGACATCTGCTTACTGGACGTACCCATTAATCGCGGGGACGTCGAGGGCCAAACTTGACCCCATACAAACAACATGCAGTGTGACGACCCAAAGGGTCATCACCGTAATTCTCTATTTTCTTGCGCTTCGAAGGCCTTGAAAACCTCTTAATTAGTTCTCTCGATTTGTGTGTGCCGTCCAGGCGAAAAGCCGGAAAATTTTATGTGGAAATATTTGAATTCTGTGTTAAAAACTATTAATTTTGATAATAATATTGTTATAGTTGACTTTGGTTAATATTTTGGGTAAACAGACCCGGACCCGTGATGTGACAATCCCGGAGGGTCCGAAAAGAAAATTGGGACCCGGGCGTATTCCCGGAATCGAAATCCGAGTTCCCAGGCCCGAGTTACGGAACTTTTTTGTGAAATTATTTTCTGAAAATGCTTAAGGAATAATGAAAATAAAAATTGATCAAAAGTAATGGTATCGGGCTCATATTTTGGTTCCGACGCCCTGTACAAGTCTTAAATGAGCGTCAAGCGCTATCTGTAAAGTTTGGTTGAAAACGGACTTCATTTGACGTGTTTCAGACTAAAAATGGAAAATCTGAAAGTTTTGAACTTTGAAATGAAAATCATGAGTTTTGGAGGTTGATTCTTTGATTTTGGTTTTATTTTGGAGATTTCGCTCGAGCAAGTTTGTAGGATAATATTGAGTTAGTGTGTGTGGTTGGTTGGGAGCTCCGAGGGCTCGGGAGTGTTATCGCGGGTGGTTCAGGGTGTTTTTGGTTCTTTGGACTTGGCAGTTTTTCTGCAATTTTTTCACAGATCTCTTCTTCTATGTGATCGCATAGAGTCCCTTTCCAGCCCTCCAATTTTCTTCTATGCGATCGCATAGTCTGACCTGCGATCGCATAGCTTTTCCAGTCATTTTAGTGCGACCACATACCCCCTATATCGATCGCATAGTGTTCACACACCACCCAGGCCAGACCCCGTCTTTCTTCTATGCGAACGCATCTTTCCCCCTGCGATTGTATTGGCCAGTTTCCCTATCCCTATGCGATCGCAATCCTGTTCGTGCTTCAGCAATTTAATTTAGTCCAGAACAGTATTTTTCCGCATTTCTTCAAAAATTCTCACACGAGCTCTCCTTCTACACTCTCCATTGACGAACTTCAAGCCCCTACTTCACTGTAACTCTTTGGGTAAGTGATTCCAACTTCATTCTTCCATTATTTCTTCATCTAATAATCAATTTTCTAGCCCTAAATCATAGAATCATGATAGAAATTAGGGCTTTTGGGTAGAGTTAGGTTTTGAGAATTTTGGGCGATTCAACCTCAATTTGGGGTCGAATGTTTAAAAAATTATTTATTTGGACTCGTGGGGTTATGGGTAATTGGAATTTGGTTCGAGCCTCGAGTTTGGACCATGTGGGTCCAGTGTCGGATTTTGGAAGTTTTGGAGGAAAAATTATAAATAAATTTCTAAGCTAGGAAATTGTGTCATTGTGCTATTATTGATAAAATTGAATCGATTTATGTTAGATATCGTTGGTTCGGGGTCGAATTCTAGAGGAAAGGCAATTGTTGAGCTTTGAGTTGCTATTTTCGGATTCGAGGTAAGTGTTTGATCTGACTTTGGCTTGAGGGAATAGGATTAAGTTAATATTTGCTATGTGCTATGTGGAGTAGGTGTATAGGTATGGTGACGGTTACCTATGCGCCCGAGTCTAGCATGACCGAGAGTCATAATTGCTATAAAATTTTTGAAAGAAGTGAACAATTTTGCTAATTACTTGTTAAATAAACTATGAAGTGATGGTTGAGAAGCAAATGAACTAAAAAGGAAATTTTGGTACTTTTCCCTTGCCGGGACTTATTGTTGAGCTGGAATCCCTTGCCGGGATTTATTGTTGAGTTATTCTCCCTTGATGGAATATTTTGTCTTGTTATATATTCCTTTCCCATTTGGTTGTGACCATTGATTGGGTGAGGAAGAGAGAGTAAAAGCACGAAGGGTGATGCCGTGCACTATGTTTTGAGAGTAAAAGTACGAAAGGTGATACCGTGCATTGTATATTGAGAGTAAAAGCACGAAGGGTGATGCCGTGCTTTATATTTGACAGTCTTGGTGAGAAATGAGAGTAAAAGCACGAAGGGTGATACCGTGCATTATATTTTGACAGTTTCGGTGAGGAATGAGATTAAAAGCACGAAGGGTGGTGCCGTGTTGTTGTTGATTCACTGGATTTCTCTATTTATTATTATATATTCAGTTCCATTTCTTGTTTGTTGAAGTTATAATTGAACTGTTATACCCCCAGCATGCCCCATCATTATCTTTTTAAATTCATGTTTTCTTTCTGTTATTGCACATATATCTGTACAGGTTGATTGTGGTCGGTCTCGTTTAGCCTTGTCACTAACTCGCCGAGGTTAGGCCGGGCACTTATCAGCACATGGGGTCGGTTATACTGATACTACACTTCTGTGCCTTTTTGTGCAGAGGTTAGGACACAGCCTATGGACAACAGCAAAAGTTAGGGAGCGATCCTTTAGTCCAGAGACTCTGAGTTAGTTCGCTGGCATTTGCGGGCCTTGAGTCTCCTCTATCTTTTCCAGTTTGTTTTATTGTATCAAAATATGCATGTTATGTATTTATTTCACACTGTTGCTTTTAGTACTCTTTTGGTTGTCCATAAGTAGTGACACCAGATACTGGGTAGAGGCATGTTTCTAATTTCCACAATATATCTTTGCTTTTGTTGCTAAAAATCTTCCGCGTAATTTTTAATTAATTATTTCAATATTTATATTGTTTTGAATTAAGGTTGTTGTGAAAATGATTAAAAGGGTTGGCTTGCCTAGCTTCAATAGTAGGCGCCATCACGATCCCCGATAGTGAAAAAAATCCGAGTCGTGACAAGTTGGTATCAGAGCACTAGGTTACTTGGCTCTCAACTCACGGACAAGCTCGGCAGAGTCTGAGGGATCGGTACGGAGATGTCTGTATTTACCCCCCAGAGGCTACAGAGTTAGGAAAAAATTTCACTTTGATTCATTCTTGTCGTGCGATTCTGTTTCTCAAATATTGGATGTCGTTTTACTCTGTCCTTTCGCAGATGGCGAGAACACGTGCGTCTTCTTCCTCCGCACAGCAGCCTGAGCCCCCAGCAGCAGCTCCTGCAAGGGGCAGGGGCCGACGCCGTGCCAGAGGCTGTGGCAGGGGCAGAGCTCAGCCCCAGGCACCATCTCCAGAGGTGGAGCCTCATATTGACTTTGATGAGGAGGTTCCAACCCCACCAGCTCCAGTAAGCCCAGCTCAGGTCCCAGGAGGAGTGATGTTTTCCTCGAATCTGCAAGATGCTCTTGCCCGCATACCAAGCTTTATGGACAGTGTTGCTAGAGCGGTATTGCTGCCAGTAGCACCAGCCACTTCTCAGACTGGAGGAGGGGTTCAGACTCCTGCTAAATGTACTCCAGAGCAGGTAGCTCCCCAGACTCAGGTTTCGTTGGTTCAGCCCGCAGTGACAGCTCAGACAGGCATTACATCTCAGGCCGGAGATGGGACAGCCATGTCTTCGGATGCTTTGTGGAGACTTGGTCAGTTTTCCAAGCTTTTCACTACTACTTTCAGCGGTGCTTCATCGGAGGATCTCTAGGATTTTTTATTCAGTTGTCATGAGATCCTCAGGACTATGGGGATAGTAGAGACCAATGGGGTCGATTTTTGCACTTTCAGGCTTGTGGGATCCACCAAGACTTGGTGGAGGGATTATTGCCTATCTAGACCAGCAGGGTCACCAGCCTTGACATGGGATCAGTTCGCAGAGTTATTTTTGGAGAAGTTTCTCCCGTCACCTAGCGGGAGGCACTTCGCAGATAGTTCGAGTGCCTTCAGCAAGGCTCCATGAAAGTTACACAATGTGAGACCATATTTGTTGACTTGGCACGCTATGGGGTAGTGATACTCCCTACAGATTGAGAGAGGGTCCAGAGGTTCATTGATAGATTGATTCAGGCGATTCGCCTTCAGATGTCTATGGGAGTTGGCCGTGATATTACCTTTTAGGAGGCGGCCAATGGGACCCGCCAGGTAGAGATGACACTGGGTCGAGGAGGTAGTCAGGGTTCAGACAAGAGGCCTCGACATTCTGGCAGATTTAGTGGTACCTCATCTAGAGGTAGGGATTTCAATGACAGAGGCCATCCCCCGAGGCCTTTCCAGTCGGCACTGCAGGTTTCTCATGGTACCTCATGCAGTGGTGGTCATCAGCAATATTATTCGGATCAGCAGTCCTTCAACGCACCACCAGCCCCCATCAGTGCACTGCCACTTCAGAGCTTCAGGGGAGGATATACCGGTCGACGGGGCCAGCAGTCTCAGCTGTCAAGGGCATGTTATGGTTGTGATGACATAGGTCATGTTGTCAGGTTTTGCCCTCGAGCCTCGAGTAGTTCTCAGCAGCAGGGTCCTTGCCCTACGATTTAGGCAGTAGGTGATCCACAGGTCGCCCAGTCAGCTAGAGGCGGGGGTAGGGATCATAGAGGTTGAGGGGGAGACCGTAGAGGTGGAGCTCAGACAACCATAGAAAGGGGTCATCCCTCAGCAGAGCGTCCCAGAGATACAGTTCAGGGAAGTAGGAGACAATCCCGTTGTTATGCATTGTTAGCCAGGCCGGAGGCTGAGTCATCTAATGTTGTGATTAGATGTACTATACTAGTTTGTGATAGGGGTGCTTCAGTATTATTTGATCCGGGATCTACTTATTCTTATGTGTCATCCTATTTTGCACCTTATTTGATCATGCCTAGTAAGGCTTTGGGTATTCCTGTATATGTGTCCACATCGGTTGGTGATTCTATAGTGGTCGACCGAGTGCATCATTCTTGTGTGGTGGTATTTTAGGGTCTTGAGACCCGTGTCGACTTATTGCTTTTAGACATAATGGACTTTGATGTTATATTGGGGATGGATTGGTTGTCCCCGTATCATGTTATCTTGGATTGTCACGCCAAGACCGTGACTTTGGCCTTGACAGATTTGCCCCGACTTGAGTGGAGGGGGACCCCAGGTCATGCCACTCGTAGTGTTAATTCGTATGTCAAGGCTCGACGTATGGTTGAGAAGGGGTTTTTAGCATATTTGGCGTATGTTCGCGACTGAAGCGCAGAGGTTCCATCTATCGACTATGTTCCTATTGTTCGGGAGTTCCTCGAGGTTTTTCTTCAGACCTTCCAGGTATGCCACCCGACAGGGATATTGATTATTGTATTGATCTGGCTCCTGGTACTCAGCCTATTTCTATTTTGCCGTATCGCATGGCCCCGCCAGAGTTGAAAGAGCAACTTCAGGACTTGCTTGATAAGGGTTTCATTAGACCACTGTATCACCTTGGGGTGCACCAGTGTTGTTTGTGAAGAAAAAGGACGGGTAGATGAGGATGTGCATTTATTACCGGCAGTTGAACAAGGTGACGATAAATGACAAGTATCCCCTGCCGATGATTGACGATTTGTTTGACCAGCTCCAGGGTTCCAGGGTGTTCTCGAAGATAGATTTGAGGTCTGGTTATCATCAGCTGAGGATTAGGGCATCCGATGTCCCTAAGCCAACATTTCGAACTCGTTATGAGCAATATGAGTTTTTGGTCACGTCGTTTGGCTTGACCAATGCATCGGCAGCATTCGTGGAGTTGATGAATTTTGTGTTGAAAACTATGAATTTTGATAATAATATTGCTATAGTTGACTTTGGTCAACATTTGGGTAAACGAACCCGGACCCGTGATGTGACGGTCCCGACGCCGATACAAGTCTTAAATAAACGTTAAGCGCTATCTGTAAAGATTGGTTGTATACGGACGTTATTTGACGTGTTTCGGACTAAAAATGGAAAATCTGAAAGCTTTGAACTTTGAAATGAATATCATGAGTTTTGGAGATTGATTCTTTGATTTGATGTTAGTTTGGCAATTTGATCGCTCGAGTAAGTTCGTATTATGATATTGAGTTAGTGTGTGTGGTTGGTTGGGAGACCCGAGGGCTCGGGAGTGTTTTTGGTTCTTTGGACTTAGCAGTTTTTCTGGAATTTTTGCACAGTTCTCTTCTTCTATGCGATTGCATAGGATCCCCTACGCTCGCATAGAGTCCCTTGCCAGCCCTCCAATTTTCTTATATGCGATCGCATAGTTTGACCTGCGATCGCATAGCTTGGCCCGTCATTTCAGTGCGATCGCATACCCCTTATTGCGATCGCATATATTCAGACCCCACCCAGGCCAGACCTTGTCTTTCTTCTATGTGAACGCATCTTTCACCATGTAATCGCATTGGCCAGTTTCCCTATCTCTATGCGATCACAATCCCGTTCCTACGATCGCACAGGCTAAATTCCTTCAGCGATATAATTTAGTCAAGAACAATATTTTTTCGCATTTCTTAAAAAATTCTCACACGAGCTCTCCTCCTACACTCTCCCTTTACGAACTTCAAGCCCCTACTTCACCATAACTCTTTGGGTAAGTGATTCCAACTTCATTCTTCAATTATTTCTTCATCTAATGATCAATTTTCTAGCCCTAAATCACATAATCGTGGTAGAAATTAGGGCTTTTGGGTAGAGTTAGGTTTTGAGAATTTTGGGCGATTCAACCTCAATTTGCGGTCGAAACTTAAAACAAATTATATATTTGGACTTATAGGGTTATAGGTGATTGCAATTTGGTCCGAGCCTCGAGTTTGGACCATGTGGGCCCGGTGTCGAATTTTTGTATTTTTGGAAGAAAAATTAGAAATCAATTTCTAAGCTAGAAAATTGTGTCCTTGTGCTATTATGATAATATTGAATCGATTTATGTTTGATATCGTTGGTTCGGCGTCGAATTCTAGAGGAAAGGCGATTGTTGAGCTTTGAATTGCTATTTTCGGATTCGAGGTAAGTGTTTGATCTAACTTTGGCTTGAGGGAATAGGATTAGGTTAATATTTGCTATGTGCTATGTGGAGTCGGTGTATAGGTATGGTGACGGTTACCTATGCGCCCGAGTCTAGCATGACCGTGAGTCATAATTTCTATAAAAATTTCGAAAGAAGTGAACCATTGTGCTAATTACTTGTTAAATGAACTATGAAGGATGGTTGAGAAGCAAATTAACTAAAAAGGAAATTTTGGTAATTTTTTCCTTGTCGGAACTTATTGTTGAGTTCCTTTCCCGTTCGGTTGTGACCATTGATTGGGTTAAGAAGAGAGAGTAAAAGTATGAAGGGTGATGTCGTGCACTATGTTTTGAGAGTAAAAGCACGAAGGGTGATGTCGTGCATTATATTTGACAGTCTTGGTGAGAAATGAGAGTAAATGCACGAAGGGTGATGCCGTGCATTATATTTTGACTGTTTTGGTGAGAAATGAGAGTAAAAGCACAATGGGTGGTGCCATGCAGTTGTTGTGATTCACTGGCTTTCTCTATTTATTATTATATATTCAGTTCCGTTTCTTGTTTGTTGAAGTTATAATTGAACTATTGCACCCCCAGCACGTCTCTCCCCCCCCCCCCATTATCTATTTAAATTCATGTTTTCTTTCTGGTATTACACATATATCTTTACAAGTTGATTGTGGTAGGTCTGGTTTAGCCTCATCACTACCTCGCCGAGGTTAAGCCGGACACTTACCAGCACATGGTGTCGGTTGTGCTGATACTACACTTATGTGCCTTTCTGTGCACAAGTCAGGACACAGCCTACAGACAGCAGCAGTAGTTAGGGAGCGATCCTTCAGTCTAGAGACTCCGAGGTAGTTCGCTGGCGTTAGCGAGCCCCGAGTCTCCTCTATCTTTTCCAGTTTGTTTTATTGTATCAAAACAGACATGTTATGTATTTCTTTCAGACTGTTGCTTTTAGTACTATTTAAGTTGTCCGTGAATAGTGACACCAGATAATGGGTAGAGTCATATTTTTAATTTCCGCACTATACCTTTGCTTTGTTGCTAAAAGTCTTCCGCGTGATTTTTAATTAATTATTTCAGTATTTATATTCTTTCGAATTAAGGTTGTTGTGAAAATGACTAAAGGGTTGGCTTGCCTAGCTTCGACAGAAGCGCCATCACGACTCCCGATGGTGAAAAAAATCCGGTCGTGACATGCAGTGTTCTTCAGTGTGTCATGATATAATTAAACCTTCTCGAAATCTAACAAATAGAAAATATAATTACAGTCAAACTTCTCTATAACAATATCTTTATATAACAAATATTTATTATAAAAGTCAAGTCTTTTAGGAATCGATTTTAATTTTATGTTATAATATATAATCTTTATAACAGTACGTAATTTACTATGACGATTAAAATTATTGGAACAAATAAAATTGTTGTAGAGATGTTTAATTGTATTAGTAAGTAGATTTCTTTTATTACTTCTTTTCAATTATTTCAGCTGAGATGAGTATCTCCCGTCCCCACTTTCCATTAATAGAGACAGTTAACAGAAAAATATGAAGGAATCATGGTAGATATTCAAATGATGGATAGCTTCTCACCTAACACTAGATAATATATATCTACTCTTATACACTAGACTAGAACAGTTTTAACAGAAAGTTTAATTTGGCTATTAGTGTTGTTGATGTTCCTTATTTTATCACCTTCCTTCGAATATGACTGGAAAGCCCTCGGAACAATGATAAAGTTCATTAAGCTAATTTAGAATTTAAGTTTTTTAAGTTTAACATATAAATTTTTTAATATTTAATCAATTGTATTTTTAAAGTTATGAGTTCATATTGCTAGCTATATATTGCAATATTAATGAATTTTTACACATAAATTTATGCTTTGTGCCAAAAGTTATTGAGTTCAGTTGAATCCGGTACCGATATCTTGCATCCGCCTCTGATAAATTTATCTCTGTATGACCTATAGGTTACATGTTCTGTTGGACTTTTAAGTCATTAGGCTTTAAAGTATAAAGAATGTGAATTGAAAATGGAGGGAAAATGAAAATTTGAAGAAGTGAGTTTTTGAGCTTTTGTCTAGCACTTTGCCCCTTATTGTTGAGGGACAACTACATTTGTGTGATTATATATACAATCACTTCTTAAAGATCTTAAAAAGAGTTGAAGAGAATGAACCCTCGCGTCGTCGCTCGCTCGCTCGCTCGGCTCGGCATTGACTTTGGGTCGATCGATAAGATTATCTTTGGACAAAATTTATTTAATTTTTTAGTAATTAATTAAATGTCAGATCACAACTAAAAATTCAGCAGGAAAGTCCGGCCACGGTCCTGGCGTAACCGCGGTAGACCGTGCCATAACCCTGCTGCTCATTCAGAGAGCCTCTCTGGCCGCGGTCTTGGCGTAACCGCGGTAAGACCGCGGCAGAACACCTTTTTCGAAAAGACACCTTTTTCAGACACCTCTTCTGATAATTGCCTATAAATTCTAAGGCATTACTTTGTTTTCTACACACGAAAAATACAAGAGAACTTCCTTCTTCCTGAAAATACTGCATTCTAATTCGCAGTCTCTCTCTCTCTTTCTCTTTCTCAAATTCGTAAGTGTGATTTTGCTCCATTTTTTGAGTTCGTTGGTATCATGCAGTTTGTATTGTAATTGTTGCAGGAAGGTTTATTCTATTTTATCCTAGGAGGATTTAATCCACTACCTTGGCAACATATGAGGGGGTTAAAATTCCTTAAGGACGCACAAGAAAATTGTGAACTCGGAATATTTCTGATTCATTACTGTTTTCCAGATTTCTTTATTCTTCTAATAGCTTTCTGATTTTTTATTTTAACACAGTAACGCTCACAAGCTTAAGGAATTTTAAATTTATACTAACGTTTCTGTGTTGAATTATATATTAAACTGTTTTCTATACTGCATTGGAGACTAAAGCTTTGGTGCTCTCTACTCTAATAATTGTTCTGTGAGGCTTAAAGTATATAAATACTTTGCCGGAATAATAAACGTGCGGGTTTGAAGTATACAAAAACTTCACCATTATTACGTATTATCTATTTGGTTTTGTATTCAGTTTGAAGATATCAAAACTTCACTGATTTGACAAAGTTCTATTTTGTTTCCAACTCTGCAGAAACATGACGAATGAAAACAAAACTAATGGAAATGTTATGGGAACGGGTGCTACTGTTACGAATGTTGCAGCCTCGTCAAGCTATTCAACTCCTGCTCATGCTATGGCACAAGTAGAAAAACCCGAAAAGTTTTTCGGTATTGACTTCAAACATTGGCAAATGAAGATGCTCTTTTATCTTACTATGTTGAGTTTGCAACATTTCATCAAGGAGGATCTTCCGGTCTTAGCAGAAAATACTCCGGATGATGAACAACTTGTTGTAACTGAAGCATAAAAATATTCTGATTTCTTATGCAGAAACTACATTTTGAGTTGTTTGGAAGATGGCTCGTACAATGTCTATAGTGTGATGGAAACTTCAAAAGCGTTATGGAATGCGCTTGAGAAGAAGTACAAGACTGAAGATGCCGGACTAAAGAAGTTCGTGGCTGCAAGTTTTTTGGATTTCAAGATGATTGACACTAGGTCGGTCATAACTCAAGTTCAAGAATTACAAGTCATTGTGTATGATCTCCTTGCTGAAGGTATGACTGGAATCAATAATTTTATTAATAAGATTTATCTTATTATTAATTACAAATTTGTTATTGAAGGTATGGTAATAAATGAGGCCTTTCAAGTCGCTGCTTTCATTGAAAAATTACTTTTGTTGTAGAAGGATTTTAAGAACTATCTTAACCACAAACGGAAGAAAATGACACTAGAAGACTTGATTGTCCGTCTGAGGATAGAAGAAGACAACAAAAATACTAAAAAGAAGTCACGTGGAAACTCGACAATTGTGGGGGCAAACATTGTTGAGGAGGCACCACAAAATAAGAAGAGAAAGAAAGCTTCTGGACCAAAGAATTACCCAAGCAAGAAAAAGTTCAAGGATAATTGCCACAACTGTGGAAAATCTAGGCATAAGGCCATGGGTTTTCATGCACCGAAGAATGATAAGAAGAAAAAGAATCAAGCTAACATGGTTGAAAATGCTGATGAAACGGAGGACTTGTGTGCCATGTTGTCTGAATGCAACTTGGTAGGAAATTCGAAAGAATGGTGGATAGATTTTGGAGCCACCCACCATGTTTGTGCTACAAGGAGTTATTTTCTTCTTATGCCCCTGCAGGACCTGACAAGACAATCTTCATGGGAAATTCATCCAGGGCCAAATTAGAAGGAGTTGGCAAGATTGCATTGAAGATGACATCGGGAAAAATAGCGACTCTAAACCAAGTCCTCCATGTTCCAGAAATTCGCAAGAATCTTGTGCCTACCTCACTTCTTGTCAAGAATATATTCAAATTTATTTTTATTTCTAATAGTGTTGTACTAAGTATGAACAATGTATATGTATGAAAAGGTTACCTGAATGAGGGCCTTTTTAACCTAAATGTAATAGCAGTTCCTATCAATAAAGTTAATGCTTCTTCTTACTTACTTGAGTCAAACACTTTATGGCATTCATGTTTAGGTCACGTAAACTTCAAAACATTGCGAAAAATGATAAATCTAAAAGTATTGCCAAAATTTAATTGCATTAATTCCAAATGTCAAATATGTGTGGAATCAAAGTATGCTAAGCATCCTTATAAGTCCGTTGAAAGGAATTCAAGTCCTTTAGACTTAATTCACACAGATATTTGCGACATGAAGTCAACACCATCTCGCGGTGAGAAAAAGTATTTTATTGCTATTATTGACAATAGCACGAGATATTGCTATATTTATTTACTTAATAGTAAAGATGAGGCAATCTATGCTTTCAAGCAATACAAGAGTGAAGTTTAAACACAACAAAAAAAAGTCCTTTTGAAGAAATATGTTTGGAATGACATTATTCACCAAACAACTGCCCCTTACTCTCCACAATCTAACGGAATTGCGGAGAAAAAGAATCGAACATTGAAGGAGGTGATGAATGCATTGCTGATAAGTTCTGGCTGACCAAAGAACTTATGGGGGGAGCTATACTTACAGCTAACCGAATAATCAATCGTGTACCTCATAGTAAAACACGGTCCATTCCATATGAAAAGTGGAAAGGAAGGAAGCCTAGCTTGAAATACTTCAAAGTGTGGGAGTGTTTAGCTAAGGTACAAGTTCCTAAACCTAAAGGGTCAAGATAGGTCCAAAAACGGTTGATTGTGCATTTACTGGAAATGTAACCAATAGCAAGGCATATTGTTTTCTGGTTCATAAATCAGAAAATCCTACGATTCACATTAATACGATAATAGAATCAGATAATGCTCAATTCTTTGAAACTATTTATCTGTATAAAAAGGAAAGTGTGACCTACCAAAGGTCAAAACGATCTCGGGAGGAAATAACAGATGGTATGCCTAATGAGGAAACTCCGAAAAGAAGTAAATGTCAAAGGACATCTACTTCATTCGGTCAAGATTTTCTGACTTTTCTGTTAGAAAATGAGCCTCGTACCTTCAAGGAAGCAATGTCTTCCTCAGAAGCACAATATTGGAAAGAATCTGTCAATTGTGGAATAGAATCCATATTGAGTAATCATACCTGGGAATTGGTTAATCTTTCTCCACATAGCAAAACGTTAGGTTCTAAATGGATTTTCAAAAAGAAAATGAAAGACGATGGTACTATTGACAAATACAAGACAAGACTTGTTTAAAGGATTAAGACGGCGAGAAGGTCTTGACTATTTTGACATATACTTGCCGGTAACAAGAATTACATCCATTCGGATGCTAATAGCATTAGCCATCTTGTATGGTTTTCAAATCTATCAAATGGATGTAAGAACAACCTTCTTAAATGGTGATCTAGAGGAAGAAATTTACATGAACCAACCTGAAGGTTTTGTGGCTCCGGGATAAGAAAAGAAGGTTATTCGACTTGTTAAGTATCTATATGGACTAAAACAAACACCCAAACATTGGCATGCGAGATTTGATCAAACAATATTGTCAAATGGCATTAAGATTAATGAATCTAATAAAATTATGTTTACATTAAGACGTTCCAAATGATATAGTCATTGTTTGCTTATATGTTGATGATATGCTAATAATGAACATTGCTGACATTCAAGCTACTAAGCGAATGCTTGCTTAAGTTTGATATGAAAGACTTAGGAGTTGCCGACGTAATTCTATGAATTAAAATCTAGAGGACTCCTCATGGTCTAGCTTTGTCTCAATCATATTACGTGAAAATGGTTCTTGAAAAATTCAAACACTTGGAACTTAGAAGTGCAAGAACTCCAATTGACTTTAACCATCATCTTATAAAGAATAAAGGTGAAAGTATGTCTCAATTGGAGTATGCTTAATGTACATCATGAACTGTGCACGACCTGATATAGCTTGTGCAATAAGTAAACTTAGTCGATTCACAAGTAATCCTAACAAACATTACTGGGTGATAGTGAAACGAGTTCTGGGATATTTGGAGTATAACCAAGACTACGCTTTGCACTACAATAAATGTCATGCAGTTATCGAAGGATATAGCGATGCAAATTGGATAACCGGCTCAAAAGAAACAAAGTCCACAAGTGGATATGTTTTTATTGTTGGTGGAGGAGCAGCATCTTGGAAGTCTTCCAAATAAAGGTGTATCGCTCGCTCTACAATGGAATCAGATTTTATAGCTTTGGATAAAGTCAGTGAAGAAGCTGAATGGCTTCGAAATTTCTTATAAGACATTCCATTATGGCCAAAGCCTTTGGCTCCTATTTGCATACATTGTGATAGTGAGGCTGCAATAGGACGGGCAGGGAGAGTTATGTATGACGGAAAGTCTCGTCATATACGATGAAGACATAACACCATTAGACAACTACTTTCTAGTGGAATTATCACTATTGATTATGTAAGATCAAAGGATAATGTTGGTGGATCCGATTACAAAAAGCTTAACTAGAGAGGGAGTTGACAAATTATCTAAGGGATTGGGACTATGGCCAAGGACAAGTCAACATGGCGGTAACTCTACCTAGAATTTTGGATATTCCGAGATCTAGGTTCAAGGAGCTCAAACAAAGTTGTGATTGACCGATTCAACATTGTCAAAATAAAATCTTTGGTCCATTCTCGTGATGAAGACAATGTTCAGTAACAAGGATAGAACTTTACACGTTCTTTAATGATTACCTACGTTTGATGAGGTATTTATAAATAGTGTCAATCAATAGGATTACACATATAGGAATCACCTATGTAAGTGTGAAGTGGAAGTCACTTCAATGAGAATTATGTAATGCCAATTCTCTACGCACTTATGAAATCAGGCGGTGTTCATGGCTAAAACGAACACAACAATGAGAACTAAAAGACGGTTAAGGGTTGGTTGTGTGACATATAGTTGTCTAGGTAAACACTAAAATTCGAAGTTTTAAGGATATCAAATCTACCGATTGACCTAGTATATCCGACATATGTTCACTACGGAAAGTTCAAAGGGAAACCTACTTATCCGGATGCAATTAATCCTTACTTGCAAAATCACATAGCTTTCATCTATGATCTTTTTTGATACAACCATTTCCATTCATGTGGGGGATTGTTGGACTTTTAAGCCATTGGGCTTTAAAGTATAAAGAGTGTGAATTGAAAATGGAGGGAAATAAAATAGAGGAAAAATAAAAATGTGAAGAAGTGAGATTTTGAGCTTTTGTCTTGCACTTTGTCCCTCATTGGTGAGGGGCAACTACATTTGTGTGCTTATTATAGAATCACTTCTTAAAGCTCTTAAAAGGAGTTGAAGAGAATGAACCCTCGCGCCGTTGTCATCACTCGCTCGGCTCGGCTTTGGCTTTGGATTTAGATTAGTCAAATGATCGATCGAGAAGATTATTTTTGGAGAATTTTTTTAATTATTTAATAATTAATTAAATGCCAAATCACAACTGAAAATTCAGTAGGATAGTCTGGTCGCGGTCATGGCGTAACCGCGGTAGGATTGCTGCAGAACACCTTTTCCGAAAAGACACCTTTTCTAGACGCCTCTTCTGATAATTGCCTATAAATTCTGAGGCATGGCTTTGTTTTCTACACACGAAAAACACAAGAGAACTTCCTTCTTTATGAAAATATTACATTCTAATTCGCAGTCTCTCTCTCTCTCTCTTAAATTCGTAAGTGTGATTTTGCTTCGTTCTTTGAGTTCGTTGGTATCCTGCGGTTTGTATTGCGACTGATGCAGGAAGGTTTATTCCGTTATATCCTGGGAGGATTTAATCCATTACCTTGGCGACGTGTGAGGGGTTTATCCTTAAGGACGCACAAGGAAATTGTGGACTCGGAATATTTCTGATTCTTTACTGTTTTCTAGATTTTTTTATTCTTCTAATATTTTTCTGATTTTTTATTTTAACACAGTAACACTCACATGTTCACCTCGTGGAAGCAGTCACCAAAACTTAATTTAGGATAGGTTGTCTATATCAAACCTGCATAAATACCGAATTCTTTGTGCACCAGACTGCCCTACTTCGAATATGATTGAATGTTTTAGCCGGTTCGATCTTGAAACCTTTGACAAGAGTGGGTTGCTCTAGTGGTAAGTACCCTCCACTTCCAACCAAGAGGTTGTGAGTTCGAGTCAGTACCCCAAGAGCAAGGTGGAGAGTTCTTGGAGGAAGGGAGCCGAGGGTCTATCGGAAACAAGCTCTCTACCTTAGGGTAGGGTTAAGGTCAACGATATATACTACATCGCAAGATCCCACTTATACCGAGTTATTATTGTTGATCTTGAAACCTTCAAATATCGATTTGACTATTCTATTTACACATTGCTGGTTTCTGGCTTCACAAGTTCACATCAAATCCACAGCCGCCCGCCACCCACCAAAGTCTAATAAATACACTAGAGAGTTTATACATATTGGTATTGCAATATATATGGTCCCCGTCACCATCATTTTCATGTCTCTTTAATTTGTTATGCTTTTGACATGGAAGATGAGATATTTCCAACTCTGAAATTAGCAGTTTTGAACTGGTCTTTTAAAACTGTAGTACTTTTTTTATCCTCCAAAGTCTCTCTGACAAACCAATCATAAATTTACACCTAATTCATCCACATACAAATTTTATCGAAAATGAACGATGGACGAGCTAGAAAGGGACTTTAGTTGAATCGCATAGGACCACTATCTAGAGGCGTAGCTAGAATTTAAATTTTATGTATCGAGATATTAATTATTTATAAATTATTAGTTTTTAAATTAGCAATTTATATATATTTAATAAATTTCATTAAACAAATATAGAATTTAAACCAAAATTATTGAATTCGGCCAAATTCGTAACTCTGCTCTCTAGCTCTGCCATGCCACTGTCAATATGGATAAGGTCTTTTTCTTTGTTGATATTCAGAGAAGAAGTCACACAGAATTTCGAGGGATTAAGTGGGAACTTACGAGGATTGTAGTAGAATACGAAACTTTACAATGATTATTTCTGTGATTCACCTGAACATGTGTGCACAAGTGCAAGTTTAATTAACGATAGAGTACATAGATAATACTTTTAAAAGAAAAAGGAAGAGGAAGAGATACTTTCAGTTAGCCTTTTAGGGGATAATACATCAGCAGAAAATTAAAGTAGTTTTACGTCTACTTCACCAATGTCTCAGTTTGAAATGTTTATTAAGTAATACAGACAAATTGTGAATTAAGTTACTCCTACTACTTTTTCCTTTTTGTCCGTCATGTTAAAGGTCGAAGCCGAAGGCATTCTCTAGTTTTGTCAAAGCATCTCCTACTACTAGATAATGCAACTTGTGTGACCATAGATCGATGTTGTCCCTAACCATATCTCAAACTTTGATCATTATTCATTTTATATAAACATACATAATTTATCAACTAGTTGTAAGCGTTACTGTGTTAAAAAAAAATTAGAAAATTGTTAGAAGAATAAAGAAATGTAGAAAATTGTAAAGAATCAAAAATATTTGGAGTCCACAATTTCTTTGTGCGTCCATAAGAAATTTAAACCCCTCACACGTTGCCAAAATAATGAATTAAATCCTCCCAGGATAAAACGGAATAAATCTTCCTGCAATAGTGGCAATACAAACTGCAAGATACCAACAAACTCAATGAACGGAGCAAAATTACACTTACAAATTTAAGAGAGAGACTGCGGATTAGGATGCAGTATATTCAGAAAGAAAGAAGTTCTGGAGATTTTTCGTATCTAGAAGATGCAGGCTTGCCTTAGAATTTATAGGCAAATATCAGAAGAGGTGTTTGGAAAAGGTGTCTTTTCAGAAAATACGCTGCCTGCCACGGTTCTACCGCGATCACGGTAAAATAGTGGCCAGAGAGGCTCTCTGAATCTGACTGCAGGCTCTCTGAATCTGACTGTCGCGGTTCTACCGCGGTCGCGGCAGAACCGCGGCCAATAAGGCCCTCTAAACTTTCAGCAGGGTTCCGGCGTATTTTCAGCAGTGATTTAGCATTTACTTAATTATTAAATAATTAAATAAATTTTGTCCAAAAATAATCTTATCTGAGCGAGCGACGATGACGACGCGAGGGTTCATTCTCTTCAGCTCCTTTTAAGAGCTTTAAGAAGTGATTCAATATATAAGCATACAAATATGGTTGTCCCTCACCAATGAGGGACAAAGTGCAAGATAAAGTTCACTTCTTCAAATTTTTATTTTCACTCCATTTTATTTCCTTCCATTTCCAATTCACACTTCTTCTACTTTAAAGCCCAATGGCTTAAAGTCCAACTATCCCCCACATGAATGAGAATGGTTGTATCAAGAAAGATCATAGATGAAAGCTATGTGATTTTGCAAGTAAGGATTAATTGCATTTGGATAAGTAGATTTTCCTTTGAACTTTTCGTAGTGAACATATGTCGGATATACTCGGTCAATCGGTAGATTGATATCTTTGAACCGTCAAACTTTAGTGTATACCTAGACAACCATATGTCACACAACCAACCCTTAACCGTCTTTTGGTTCTCATTATTGTGTTTGTTTTAGCCATGAACACCGCCTGGTTTCATAAGTGCGTAGAGAATTTGAAGTGGCTTCCACTTCGCACTTACATAGGTGATTCCTAAACGTGAAATCCTTTAGATTGATATTGTTTGATAAATACCTCATCAAACTTAGGCAATCATTAAAGAACGTGTAAAGTTCTATCCTTGTTACTGAACATTGTCTTCATCACGAGAATGGACCAATATTTTTATTTTGACAATGTTGAACCAGTCAATCATAACTTTGTTTGAGATCCTTAAACCTAGATCTCAGAACAACCAAAATTCTAGGTAGAGTTACCGCCATGTTGACTTGTCCTCGGCCATAGTCCCATTCCCTTAGATGATTTCTCAACCCCCTCTCTAGTTAAGCCTTTTGTAAGCGGATCCGCAATATTATCCTTTGATCTTACATCATCAATAGTGATAATTCCACTAGAAAGTAGTTGTCTAACGGTATTATGTCTTCGTTTTATATGACGAGACTTTCCGTTATACATAACACTCCCTGCCCGTCCTATTGCAGCCTCACTATCACAATGTATGCAAATAGGAGCCAAAGGTTTTGACCAAAACGAAATGTCTTCTAAAAAATTTTGAAGCCATTCAGCTTCTTCACCGGCTTTATCCAATGCTATAAACTCTGATTCCATTGTAGAGCGAGCAATACACGTCTGTTTGGAAGACTTCCAAGATACTGCTCCTCCACCAACAATAAATACATATCCACTTGTGGACTTTGTTTCTATTGAGCCGGTCATCCAACTTGCATCACTATATCCTTCGATAACTGCAGGATATTTATTGTAGTGCAAAGCGTAGTCTTGGGTATACTCCAAGTATCCCAAAACTCGTTTCATTGCCACCCAATAATGTTTGTTGGGATTACTTGTAAATCGACTAAGTTTACTTATTGTACAAGCTATATGAGGTCGTGTACACTTCATGATGTACATTAAGCTTCCCAACACATGAGCATACTCCAATTGAGACGTACTTTCACCTTTATTCTTCATAAGATGATGGTTTAAGGCAATTGGAGTCCTTGCACTTCTAAATTCCAAGTGTTTGAATTTTTCAAGTACCATTTTTATGTAATGTGATTGAGACAATGCTAGATCTTGAGGAGTCCTCTAGATTTTAATTCCTAGAATTACATCGGCAACTCCTAAGTCTTTCATATCAAACTTACTAGCAAGCATACGCTTAGTTGCTTGAATGTCGACAATGTCTTTGCTCATTATTAGCATATCATCAACATATAAGCAAACAATTACTACATAATTTTGAACGTTCTTAATGTAAACATATTGTCACGTTCATTAATATTAAAACCATTTGACAATATTGTTTGGTCAAATTTCGCATGCTATTGCTTGGGTGCTTGTTTTAGTCCATAAAGAGACTTAACAAGTCTACACACCTTTTCTTTCCGGGAATCACAAACCCTTCAGGTTGGTTCATGTAAATTTCTTCCGCAAGATCACCATTTAAGAAGGATTTTTTTACATCCATTTGATGGATTTCGAAGACCATACAAGGCAGCTAACACTATTAGCATCCGAATGGATGTAATTCTTGTTACCGGCGAGCATGTGTCAAAATAGTCAAGACCTTCTCATTGTCTAAATCCTTTGACAACAAGTCTTTCCTTATATTTTTCAATAGTACCATTCATTTTCTTCTTGAAAATTCATTTAGAACCCAACGTTTTGTTACCTGGAGGAAGATCGACCAATTCCCAAGTATGGTTGCTCAATATGGATTCTATTTCACTATTGACTGGTTCCTTCCACTATTGTGCCTCTGAGGAAGACATTGCTTCCTTGAAGGTACGAGGTTCATTTTCTAACAGAAAAGTTAGGAAATCTGGACCGAATGAAGTAGATGTCCTTTGACGTTTACTTCTTCTTGGATTTTCCTCATTAGACATACCATATGTTGTTTCCCCCCGAGGTCGTTTTGACTTTTGGCAGGTCACTTCACTTTTCTTTTTATACGGAAAATTAGTTTCAAAGAATTCAGCATTATCTGATTCTATTATCGTATTAATGTGAATCTCAGAATTTTTTGATTTATGAACCAGAAAACGATATGCCTTGGTATTGGTTATATATCCAATAAACACACAATCAACCGTTTTTTGACATATCTTAACCCTTTTAGGTTTAGGTACTTGTACCTTAGCTAAACACCCCCACACTTTGAAGTATTTCAAGCTAGGCTTCCTTCCTTTCTACTTCTCATAAGGAATGGACTATGTTTTACTATGAGGTACACGATTGATTGTTTGGTTAGCTGTAAGTATAGCTTCCCCTCACAAGTTCTGTGGTAAGCCAGAATATATTAGCAATGCATTCATCATCTCCTTCAATGTTCGATTCTTCCTCTCCGCAATTCCATTAGATTGTGGAGAGTAAGGGGCAGTTGTTTGGTGAATAATGCCATTTTCCAAACATATTTCTTCAAAAGGAGATTTATATTCACCACCTTTGTCACTTCTTATCATATTGATCTTTTTGTTTAGCCGCGTTTCAACTTTATTCTTGTATTGCTTGAAAGCATCAATTGCCTCATCTTTACTATTAAGTAAATAAACATAGCAGTATCTTGTGCTATCGTCAATAAAATTAATAAAATACTTTTTTCCACCGCGAGATGGTGTTGACTTCATGTCACAAATATATGTGTGAATTAAGGACTTGAATTCCTTTCAATAGACTTATAAGGATGCTTATCATACTTTGATTTCACACATATTTGACATTTGGAACTAACACAATCAAATTTTGGCAATACTTCTAGATTTATCATCTTTCGCAATGTTTTGAAATTTACGTGACCTAAACGCGAATGCCATAAAGTATTTGACTCAAGTAAGTAAGAAGAAGCATTCACTTTATTGATAGGAACTGCTATTACAGTTAGCTTAAAAAGGCCAATGAGGGTAACATTTTCCTACATACAAATTATTCTTACTTAGTACAACACTATTAGAATTAAAAATACACTTGAATCCATTCTTGTTAAGAAGTTAAGTAGACACAAGATTCTTGCAAATTTTTGGAACATGGAGGATTTGGTTTAGAGTCACTATTTTTTGGACGTCATCTTCAATGCAATCTTGCCAACTCCTTCAATTTTGGCCGTAGATGAATTTCCCATGAAGTTTGTCTCGTCGGGTCCTGCGGGGGAATAAGAAGAAAATAACTCCTTGTTAGCACAAACATGACGGGTGGCTCCAGAATCTATCCACCATTCTTTCGGATTTCCAACGAAGTTGCATTCAGACAACATGGCACACAAGTCTTCCATTTCATCTTCAACCATGTTGGCTCGATTCTTTTTCTTCTTATCATTCATTGGCGCACGACAATCCACTGCCTTATGCCCAGTTTTTTCATAGTTGTGGCAATTACCCTTGAACTTCTTCTTGCTTGGGTAATTCTTTGGTCGAGAAGTCTTTTTCCTCTTCTTATTTTTTGGTGCCTCCTCAACAATGTTTGCCCCCACAATTGTCTAGTTTCCACGTGACTTCTTTTCAGCATTTTTGTTGTCTTCTTCTATCCTCAGACGGACAATCAAGTTTTCTAGTGTCATTTCCTTCCGTTTGTGTTTAAGATAGTTCTTAAATCCTTTCACAACGGAGGTAATTTCTCAATGAAAGCAGCGACTTGAAATACCTCATTTATGACCATACCTTCAATAACAAACTCATAATTAGTAATAAGATAAATCTTATTAATAAAATTATTGGCTCAGGTCATAACTTCAGCAAGGAGGTCATGTACAATGACTTGTAGTTCTTGGACTTGAGTTATGACCGACCTAGTGTCAATTATCTTGAAATCCAAGAACCTTGCAGCCACAAACTTCTTAAGTCCGGCATCCTCAATCTTGTACTTCTTCTCAAGCGCATTCCATAACGATTTTGAAGTTTCCATGACACTATAGACATCGTACAAGCCATCTTCTAAACAACTCAAAATGTAATTTTTGCATAGAAAATCAGAATGTTTCCATGCTTTAGTTACAACAAGTCGTTCATCATCCGGAGTATTTCAGCCATGACTGGAGGATCCTCCTTGATGAAACGTTGCAAACTCAACGTAGTAAGATAGAAGAGCATTTTCATTTGCTAGCGTTTGAAGTCAATACCGGAAAACTTTCCGAGTTTTTCTGCCGGTGCCATAGCATGGGCATGAGTAGAACGACTTGACAAGGCAGCAACACTCGTAACAGTAGCACTCGTTCCCGCAACACTTCCATTAGTTTGGTATTCATTCGTCATATTTATGTAAAGTTGAAAACAATACAGAACTTTGTTAAATCAATGAAGTTTTGATATCTTTAAACTGAATACCAAACAAAACATACAATACGTAACAATAGTGAAGTTTTTATATACTTCAAACCCGTATGTTTATTATTCCGGAAAAGTTTTTATGTACTTTAAATTAGACAGAAATAATTATTGGAGTAGAAAGCAATAAGGCTTTAGTCTCCAACAAAGTATATAGAAAACAGTTTAATAATCAACACAGAAATGTTAGTAAATAAAATTCCTCAAGCTTGTTAGCGTTACTGTATTAAAACAAAAATCAGAAAACTGTTAGAAGAATAAAGAAATGTAGAAAATTGTAAAGAATAAAAAATATTCCGAGTCCACAATTTCCTTGTGCGTCCTTAAGGAATTTTAACCCCCTCACACGTTACCAAGATAATGGATTAAATCCTCCCAATATAAAACGGAATAAACCTTCCTGCAACAGTGGCAATACAAACTGCCGGATACCAACGAACTCAAAGAACAGAGCAAAATCGCACTTACGAATTTGAGAGAGAGACTACGAATTATGATGCAGTATATTGAGAAAAAAGAAGCTCTGGAGTATTTTTCGTATCTAGAAGATGGAGCCTTGCCTCATAATTTATAGGCGAATATCAGAAGAGGTGTCTGGAAAAGGTACCTTTTTAGAAAATACGCTGCCTGCCGTGGTTCTACCACGACCGTGGCAGAACCGCGACCAGAGAGGCTCTTTGAATCTAACTGCAGGATCTCTGAATCTGACTGCCTCGATTCTACCGCGATCGCGGCAGAACCGCGGCCAGCGAGGCCCTCTAAACTTTCAGCAGGGTTCTGGCGTATTTTCAGAAGTGAATTGGCATTTAATTAATTATCAAATAATTAAATAAATTTTATCCAAAAATAATCTTATCGATCTTAATCCAAATTTGAAGCCGTAGCCGAGCCGAACTAGCGATGACGATGGCGTGAGGGTTCATTCTCTTCAACTTCTTTTAAGAGCTTTAAGAAGTGATTCTATATATAAGCATATAAATGTGGTTGTCCCTCACCAATGAGGGATAAAGTACAAGACAAAAGTTCACCTCTTAATATTTTCATTTTCCCTCCATTTTATTTTCCTCCATTTCCAATTAACAATTCTTCTACTTTAAAGCCCAATGACTTAAAGTCTAACACTAGTATCATGAATGCAAATCATAAAGAATATCTTTAGGAATATTGCATCAATGCTAGTAATCGATAAAGTTGCTGCCATGTTACCAAAAAATTTATGCATTCGAACCGTAAAAATAAGCTCTTGCAAAAATGCAAAATAAAATTACGCACAATAAACTTTTGTGTTTCGGTTCTTCTCAGATGTCTAGCAGTAATTTAATGCAGCGAGTTATTTTTTTTTTGGCTGGCTTTGTTCCGATGAGATTCTCATAAAGTTATCCTAAATCCTAATTTAGTTATGAAATAAATTGGCATACGTGCCGGAACGTGAATTTTCGAAATTTAATAATCAAAATTTGAATTTATTGGAATATTAAATGTGAAATCATGTTTAAATTTCAAATAAGTATATGAGTCTTCCTTATTATTGCCCTCCCTTTTTTATCAGATTCAGACCATCTAACAGTCCGTCACCATTCACCAATAAAGAAAGTAAGGTAAGAGAGCAACAATTGATTTTCTTGGACTTTCGATTGATACTCAACTCTTTAGAACTCCAAATAAACCACAAATTATTACTCAAAATACTACCTCATTAATTTAATTTAATTAACAATACAACTCACATTTACTATTGGTAAGCAGATGCATGATATGTATTTAAAAAAAAAACAGTTCGGTGCACTAAACTTTCGCTATGTGCGGGATTGGAAAAGTGTTGAATCACAAGAATCTAGTGTATATAACTTTTTCTGCAAGAGGCTATTTTTGTAGCTTGAATCCGTAACTTATGTTTGCTCGCATCAGGTCCCACGTAATACGATTTAATTAGTGAATTTTCAATTTAAAAATATAAAAATAAAAATATCGGAGATGAAATTCTAAAAAGACCAAAAAAGAAAAAAAAGGAAAAGCCCAGCGTCGTAGCTCGACCAACTCCCAATATTTATAAAGAATAGCAGGAGTAGGCTACTACACCTCGTTCACACTCTCCATCTTCTTTCACCAACTTTCCCCCTTCTCTGTTTCTCTCTTCCCCGGAGATTTCTCTCTATCATCATCTGCAAACATGACTTTCGACAAAATCAAGGTTGAAAACCCTATCGTTGAGATGGACGGTTAGATCTCTTTCTCCCCTGCTTTCTTTATCTGTATATTTCTTCTTTTTTCATTGCTGAAATTTGTTGTTTTATAGATCTGCTTTTGTGTGCTAAATAAAAAAAGATCTGTAATTGTAGCTGTTTCACTCTCTATAATCAGAGCTGTGTTAGATCCTACTGATTAACTGCTGATCATTCTTTCGAGAATAGATTTTGAGTTCTAAAGATCGAAACTTTAACTAATGGGATAGATATATATATGGCCTTTAATTTTGGATTATTACTTGCTTATATCTTGTGGGGTTTGTTAGATCAGAGTTGTTAACTATGTAACTATTAGTCATTCATTTAAGATTTGATTTTGAGCTCTTTGAGAAAAAAGATCCAAACTGTAACAATTGAGAAATATATGTTGATTCGTTTCTGCACTATTATTTGCATGTCTTGTGGGGTCTGTTTACACTCCTTGTTTGTACTGGATTTGATGCTGAAGAGGAGTATCCACTGACTCTTTTTCCTATGTTTATTCCTTTGGTTTGGAATTTTTAAACTCAATGTTAGTTATCATGTTTAAAAATCACTTTTTCAATCAATAGATAGATAGTTCTCCGATATAATTATTGCTTACTTGAATAATCAGAGTTATTTTCAAAATCCAAACAAAACAGATCCTTGGTGTCCTCTTCTAAGCATTCTTTTTAAATGTGGGAATGCTTAAAAAATGAAAAACTTTCTAGTATTCTTAATTTAAAGAGTTCCCTCCATTTTGAATTAGTTCAAGATTGTGTGAACTAATATTAGATTATTACTCAATCATGGCTATGCCCGGAAGCTTACTAATTAGCATAATGCACTTATAGTTGCTTTACACCTTTGAATATTGATCTGGAGGGTCTGATTCATCTTGTCAACTTCTTTGTCAAACCACATCGTTTTAGCAGTCAGTTTAGCTTTGGTTATGTTGGTCTGTTATCTGCAAAGTTTTGAAGTTGAAACACCGAATTTCTAGATCATTGAAAAAATACAAAAGATATTATGTGCCCTCTCTTTGATGGCGAGGATAATGAATCTTGAATACCTTGTAGAGTTTGCTGGGAAGAAGTAAAACGCGATTAGATTTTATATTCTTGTGGTATCATGTATATTATCTTGCTTCTATGTTCTAAATTGTTCATTTGACCTTGACTGTGAAAGACTTATTTTTTGTTTTCTTAATTCAGGAGATGAAATGACTCGAGTTATCTGGAAGTCAATCAAGGATAAGGTAACAAGTTTCCTTGTCTTGTTTCTGAACCAGTAAGGGGTTCATGTATCTTCTAATAATAAAATTGCAAGCCACTAATATATGAAGCTTCTTTGTTTGCTTTAGCTTATCTGTCCCTTTCTGGAGTTGGATATAAAATACTTTGACCTTGGCCTTCCCCACCGTGATGCCACAGATGATAAGGTTACAGTTGAAAGTGCGGAAGCCACTCAAAAGTATGTCTTTTTTTCATCTTTACGTCCTAATCGATAATTGATGCGGGAAGAAAATATCCATTTGTTGGAACAAATCCATTTGCTATTCTTTCCTGTATTCACATTTCTTTAATTTCTTCATACTACTGAATCTCTCTCCATTTTTTCTTCATAGTAACTTTAACTGGGATACGTCATTCAGTATTTAATAACTTTTCGGCCTTCTTCCGGTTTCTTAATGTCTACTTTATGGTCTAACTGCAGATACAACGTAGCTATTAAGTGTGCAACCATTACTCCAGGTGCTAATTTTTGTGTCTGGCTGGATTCCGCTCCTTTTTGTTAAGCTGTTGTTCATATTTTCAGCAAAAATTAGTTCTAGATAAAGTATAACTATGCTATCATTCTTAGAAAGTGCTATTTTTCAGATGAGGCCCGTGTAAAAGAGTTCAACTTGAAATCCATGTGGAGGAGCCCAAATGGAACAATTAGAAACATCCTAAATGGTACCCCTGCGTCTCTTCTTGTTTCTGGATCATGTTGTCTCTTAGTTATGGTTCGCTTGATTATAGCTAATTGCACACATTGGCATTGACTACAGGAACGGTCTTCAGAGAACCAATTATGTGCAAAAATATTCCCCGACTTGTCCCAGGTATCCCAGACTTCTTGTGCTTTCTGCTTATTCGTCTTCCCTTAAGTTAATTTAGTTTTGTCATTGAGCAAAATCTGCTTCTTAAAACAGGTTGGACTAAACCAATATGCATCGGTAGACATGCTTTTGGTGATCAATACCGGGCTACTGATACAGTTATTCAAGGACCTGGAAAACTCAAGTTGGTGTTTGGTAAGCTTTTGTTGGTTGCTTTACTTGATATGAACCTATTAGATAGCAATGCTACTCATCTTGTAAGGTCTATTCTAGTTTTTTCGCATTAGCAAAGGGTTTTTGCTTACTCAATTAGAATATGTTACTGAAATGTTGTGTTTAATACTTCATCAGTGCCAGAGGGGACAGACGAGAAGACTGAATTCGAAGTTTACAACTTTACTGGTGCTGGTGGAGTAGCTTTATCCATGTACAACACAGATGAGGTTTGCTTAAATAAGTCTTATGTCCTTCCATATTTGGAATATTAAATTGTTGTAGACTTGTATATTTATATTCTTTTGCTTTTGCTTTGTTGATGTGATGCAGTCAGTTCGCTCATTTGCTGAGGCTTCAATGAACATGGCATACCAAAAGAAATGGCCACTCTATCTTAGTACAAAGAATACCATTCTTAAGAAATATGATGGGAGGTAAGCAGCCTAACTGTTGATCTTTCCGTTTTCATTTGGCCTTCACTTGTCCAGTACAAATAGGTTGACTACCTTGAGCCATGTTTTTTCCGCACTTACCTAGAAGTGGTGTTTGTATCTATTCTATTCCTCTGAGCTACCATTTATACTCTTGTAAAGGTTCAAGGATATTTTCCAAGAAGTTTATGAAGCAAATTGGAAATCCAAGTATGAGGAAGCAGGAATTTGGTGAGTTCCACAGTTCACTTGGTAAGCAATGTTCTACATTACAACTACAACAACATTGACTCTTTAGTGATGTTTTATAGGTACGAACACCGTCTTATCGACGATATGGTTGCTTATGCTTTAAAGAGTGAAGGTGGTTATGTATGGGCCTGCAAGAACTATGATGGGGATGTACAGAGTGATTTCTTAGCACAAGGTATCTGATACTGTGTTGTAGCGTTAAGGTTGTCATTTCAGCAGATCCTCATAGAATATGTTTATGACATATTAACATGCTAATAGACATAATTGCTGAATAAAGTATTCTTGTTCTCCTCCTATAACTCTCTGCTCCTAGAGGTTTATAATTTTATGCCTTTTTTCTTGGAACAGGTTTTGGATCCCTTGGGTTGATGACATCTGTCCTGGTATGTTTATTTCTAGCATTTTTTTGCTTCAACCAATTTCTTAATTGTGCAGTTTTTAAGTTTATTTTATTTCTATAGCTTTATTGGGATCTATTACAATGCATGACTCGTTGGATCATTTCTTCTTTATTGCTATTTGCTGATATGAATCATTGTTTCGGATTCTGACAAGTTGTGGATATATGGTTCAGGTGTGTCCTGATGGAAAGACCATTGAGGCTGAAGCAGCCCATGGAACTGTCACCCGCCACTACAGGGTTCACCAGAAAGGAGGTGAAACCAGCACAAATAGTATTGCGTCAATCTTTGCCTGGACTCGTGGACTTGCACACAGGTGGGTGACTATAGTTCTCGTAGTCTTCTCGATCTACTGAGCTTTAGAGTGCGGTTTGCTGTTTGGACTGGTTTAATGAAGTTTTGGTGTAGTGCCCCCAAATGATGGGATTGTGAAATACTGAATAAATTGTTTGTGAACAGGGCAACATTAGACAAGAATGAAAGGCTGTTGGATTTTACTGAGAAACTAGAGGCAGCATGCATCGGTGCAGTGGAATCTGGAAAGATGACCAAAGATCTTGCACTCATCATCCATGGATCCAAGTGAGCCATCCTGTCTCATTCTTTTCATTATTTTTCTTATTTGACTTTGTTAGTGGAGTTTTCATTCTCATGCTTTCCTCTTTAAAAAATTGCAATAGGCTCTCAAGAGAACATTATCTCAACACGGAAGAGTTCATCGACACTGTGGCGGATGAGCTCAAAGCAAGACTTCTGAAAGCAAAGGCCTAAATGTATGTACATGTTTTGACTTGTATATTTGGATTGTGTACATATTTTTTCCTAGCTAGGTTATACTAACTTTGTTTATTCAGCTTGTTATTGTTGATGTAATCATCATAATCGGTGGTCTTTCTTTCATCTTGTTTGGTTATAGGTCTGGGAAGCAAGAGGACAGTCTTTTTTCTGGGGCAGTTGAGGGATATTGAAGAGAAATAAAAGGATTAGGGCCTGATGGTATACTAAATCTCAAGAGGTTTTATTTTATAGGAGGCAGTGATGTTTGAACCATTTAAATCTGAATTTCTATTTGCTGAAACTGCTGCAAGTTATTTTACTGATTTGCAATTGTACACTTGGCTTATTGTTTGATCAGTTTGCTAAAAGAAGACCCTCTTCATTAACGTCTACTTTCTTTTGGTGGTTAAATAAATTGTTTGCCTTCTTTTGCTTTTTTGGTACTTAGCAAATGATGTAAATCTTTGATCTCATGGTTGCAAACTTTACTTTGTACAAGACTTGGTCCGCGAATGGAGACCCTTTTTGGCTTCATAATAACTTAACTTATACCGCGTTTGGCCAAACTTCTTTCGAGGCAAAAGTGCTTTTTTTTGGGTTAAAATTTTTTTCCCCCTAAAATTAAGGTATTTGACCAAGTTTTTGGAAAAAAAAATGTTTCTGAAGAGAAGCAGAATCATTTTTTGAGAAGCATATAAAAATAGTTTTTTTTCAAAAGTATTTTTTTGAAAGATACTTTTAAGAACGATACATATAAAAATATTTTTTAAAAGTTTAGTCAAATACTAACGGCTTTTTCAAACTGAGAAGGAAATACAAACTGTTATTTTTTAAGTTAAAATAGTCAAATACAAATTGTCTTTTGCCAAAAATAATTTTTTTAAAAATACTTTTCAAGATATATTAATATTTTAGAAGTTTGGCCAAACATGCTATTAGACATAGACATATAAATGTTCTATTTGTGCTTGTGTCTTTTCATATCAACGAGAACGAGAGATTTTTCACTCCTTTTATCATATTGGACGTCATGTAATCCTTTGGTCCCTTTTTAAGGGAAAAATCTGTATTACTAATTGACACCTAATAGCATGTTTTTTCGGAGGAAATTTAAAAATAGTTAGATTTACAAGTAATTATTTAAAAATAGTTATAGTTTTAAAATTATCAAAATTTAATCACTTTTCATGCAAAGATAAATCTAAACGAAAATAGAGTATTTAAAATTCGGAAAATACTCCAGCATAAGTATTCTGAAACTCCAATATATTATAATGGAGTTCCATATAAAGATAAATTTGAACGAAAATACTATTTAAAATCCGGAAAACACTCCAGCAAAATATGTTGTAGTTCCAGTATAATAGACCGGTCCAGTATAATATGCTGGAAGATCATACAGAGGTGTTCCATTCTTCAGTATATTATGCTGGAACTTTCCGCGTTTTGGAGTTCCAGCATAATATGCTGAAAGTTCACACACAAGTGCACTGGTCTCTAGTATATTATGCTGGACCGGTCCTTGTTGCAGCAAAATAATGTCTCTTTTTTATCGACTTTACAAATACTAGCTATTTTTGAATAACCAGTTTGAAAACTGGCTAGCCCATGCTATTTTTACTGTTTTCTTTTATTTTTTGTGTTAATTGGTGACAATTTTATCTTCAAGTAGGTATCTTTTATAAACTGTTTTCTCTCATTCGTATAGATTATTTCATATTCCAAATGATAAGATTTGTCAAGGAATTGTTTGGTAGGGAAGTAAGTTATCTCATAATCAGATATTTCGGAATTATTATTTTATCTTTTATAGGGTTAAAAGTAACACTACAACTTCAGGATAATTAATTTTGGGATTAGCTATACCGTAATTTTATCTCAACCAAACATAAAATAAACTCATCTTAAATTTTATCTTGGAATTAATTATCCCTTATCTCTAGTACCGAAAATAATTTATATGTCGATTCCAATCACTCATAGGAAAAGAAAAAGACCGTTAATAGTTGTTTACCACTTTCTTTCTCACTGTTTCTAAATTTATCTAATGAAACTGAATTGCGAGAGGAAAAACTTAATTAAATCAATTAAATTCTGGTCTGTTGATTGAAATGGTCAATTAAAGATAAAGAATGTAGTATAGCCTTATAGGAACCGAACTGAATTGGATAGAAGCATCCCTTTTTCCTGAGAAAAGGGTCATTAATACAGAATTTATTCCAAAACACACAAGAAAAACATACTAGATCAATGAGCTCTCTCTCTATATATATAAAGTAACATTAATTTGTCGAGACTAAAGGAAAAGAAAAATAAGAAGTTTTTCTCTCTAATTCATTTCATGTGATACTAATAAAAAATAGTACCCCGGTGTATCTACTATGGGCGGGTTCGGGGAAGGATTGGACTACAAGGGTTTATTATACACAACTTACCCTATATTTCTGCAAGAGACTGTTTTCACTGCTCGAACTAGTGACCTTCTGATTACATGATCAATATATTCCAATTTTTTCTTTCTTTCTAGATTTTATATATAATTAAAATTTTTATAATTAATTCGTGAGCATCACATGCATGCACTTTTCGAGACCAAGTCAGCTGAGTTGAAAATTAAATTAAACTAGCATTAGTATGTCATACAATATATATATATATACACGTCCATATAATATCATAAGTTTCATAGTAGTATGTACGCGGACACCTGCATGCAAAATGAGATATTTGCATATATGGGTCACTCTTCAAATCAAGTATGATAAGTAGTAACCAAGAAATAGAGTAGAACTTGATATAACTCAGTTAAATTGCACTGGTACACTATCACTGGTACACTAATGCTAGTTTTTAATCTTGTAAGGCTCATCTTACGCAGGGCTGGCACATTTTTAAGTATTAATATAAATGTGTATGAAATTAATCCAAACTGACGAGAAATGGACAACGTACTCCATTTCTATTTCTATACGGAGAAGCTGTACGACATTTTTGTTAACCTTAAAATCGGATAACAGTTGAATTTATAGTACAAATTTAAGAAGAATATATTAGTATTGAAATTGACAAAAAAGAATAAATACAAACCATATAAATTTAATAGCATTGACCCTCGAGATCAGTCATGCTTGAATCAAATATGTTTCAAATTGACATCCTTGCGAATGCAAATGCCATAAGGACAAGTGAAAGTGATTTTTTCTTGGTCTTCAGGTGCAATAAGTATCTGGTTATACTCGATATATCCACCCAAAAAGCAATAATAAGCACGTCCGACTAGCCTATCCAACATTTGATCAAAAAATGGAAGTGAAAAATGGTCTTTCCGAGTCACTTTGTTGAGCTTCCTATAATCTATGCTCCAACCGATAGCGGTTCTTGTGAGGATCACCTCATTTTTGTCATTATTTGTAATCACATCCATGCCCCCCTTCACTACTAAAAATCACTTATTTACAAACACAGCAGTACCGACAGACTTTTTTCTGTCGTTATTCCGAAGGACTTTTCGACGGGTTCTCTCGATACTTTTGAATTTTTTAATTTCTAACTTTTTTATAAAGAAACCGACGGAGTTCCGTCGGTAAATAATGATATTTGACCGGTCGAAATTCAAATAGTTGTACTGATGGATTCCGTCGGTAAATAATGATATTTGACCGGTCGAAATTCAAATAGTTGTACTGATGGATTCCGTCGGTAAATTACCGACGCACTCCCTCAGAACATTTTGTATTTATATTTTTGAATTATTTTTTAGGGTGTCTGTCATTGCTTTAAGAAAAATAAATGAAAAAAAATAAAGTTGTCCACGTACTCAATCTCTATTGCATTTACATAATATTTTTAATTTTGTATTTATAGTACCGATGGACTTCCTTCTGTAATTTAAATATATAACCTTATGTATAATTATTTTTTATTTTTACACAATATCGAGGGAAGACGTCGGTAAGTTCCTCGATAAGTATTTTCTTAATTACCTTGGTGGTTAATTAGCCTATTTATTGAAATTTACACTAAGTGAAGGTAATTATACTACTTTAAAATTATATTAGTGGTAATTAGTTTAGTAATTTATAATTACACAAAATAAAAGTAAATTTGTAGTATCCTTAACTACATTGATTAATCTATACATTAATAATTAAACACTAAGAAGAATTGTATTGTGTAGTTATTGTTTCCATAAGAAATATTAGTGATGATTTGTCTTATAAATTGATAACTATTGTAAGTAGAAGTGTATTAGTGGTGTCTTTAAGTAACGTTAATAATTTATTATCATACACATCGATAATATATTAAGCAAAAATGTATTACTTGTCTTTAGCTTGTAGATTGAGAATTACACGATATATAAGTGTATTAATAATATACCTATAAGTAAAGTTGGTGATTGATTAGCCTATATACGTTGATAATAACACTAAGTATTAGTGAACTAGTGGCATCCTTATATAAGCAATGTTAGTGATTGATTAGCCTATATCCTGATAATTATACACTAAATGGAAGTGTATTAATGCTATTTGTGAGAAATGTTTGTGATTGTTTATCTTTAGTTTGATAATTAAAGTAAGTAGAGATTTATTAGTAGTATCATTAAGTAATATTAGTGGTAACATGAAGTAATGCTAGTGATTCATTAGCCTATACATTGATAATTATACTAATTAAGTAGAATAGTATTAGTATAGTCTTAACTTAAGAACTATTCCTAATTAATTAGCTTATACATTGAGAATTGCACTAAGTAATAGTGTATTAGCAATATTAGTAAGAAATATTAGCGATTGATTAGGGAGGCCGTCGATTAGTCCCTCGGTAAGTATTTACTTAATTATCTTAGTGGTTCATTAGCCTATTTATTGAAATTACACTAAGTGAAGGTAATTACACTACTTAAAATTATATTAGTGGTAATTAGCTTAGTAATTTATAATTACACAAAGTAAAAGTAAATTTGTAGTATCCTTAACTATATTAATTAACCTATTGCATTAATAATTACACACTAAGAAGAAGTGTATTCGTCGTTTTTATAATAAATATTAGTGGTGGTTTATCTTATAAATTGATAATTACTGTAAGCAGAAGTGTACTAATGTTGTCCTTAAGTAACGTTAACAATTGGTGAACTAGTATGGTATCCTTATATAAGTAACGTTAGTGATTGATTAGCCGATATATTGATAATTATACACTAAATGGAAGCGTGTTAATGATATTTGTGATTGTTTATCTTTAGTCTGATAATTAAATTAAGTGGATGTTTATATAGTGGTATTGTTAAGTAATATTAGTAGTATTATGAAGTTACGCTACTGATTCATTAGCCTATACATTAATAATTATACTAATTAAGTATGTATTAGTACAGTCTTAAAAACTTTTACTGATTCACTAGCTGGTGCATTAAGAATTACACTAAGTATGAGTGTATTAGTAATATTAGTAAGAAATGTTAGCGATTGATTAGCTTACAAATTGATAATTGCATAAAGCAGATACATATTAGTGGTATGCTTAAGTAATGTTAATGATTGATTAGTCTATCTATTAGTAATTATACCGATTACGTAAAAGTTTATCAGTAGTAGTCTTAAGAGCTAATACTAATTGATTAGCTTATACCTGAGAAATGTAAGCGATTAATGTGGTTATAAATTGATAATTAAAAAAAGTAGATACGTATTAATGGTATCCTTAAAGTAGACACTAAACAGATACGTGTACTACTCTCTCTCTCTTATATATATATATATATATATATATATATATATATATATATATATATATATATATATATATATATATATATATATATATATATATATATATATATATATATATATATATATATATATATATATATATATAAGAGAGAGAGTAGTATTCTTAGTTCTCACACTCAGCAGAAGTGTATTAGAAATATAGCAGTAAGAAAAGTTAGCGATTATTAGCTTATAAATGGATAATTACAAAAAGTAGATGCGTATTAGTGGTATCCTTAAGTAATATTAATGATTGATTAGCCCATGTATTAATAATTTGACTAATTAAGTAGAAGTGTATTACTATTACTTGATTGTGTTAGGATTATGATTCCTATTAAAGACAACAACCTTCATATCGAATAATTCGGATACATAAACTACATGAGCGGAAGCTAACCTGAATCCATATGTGGAATTTGATGAACCTTCTTTGAAGATTGTCCTTATGTTCTTGTGAATTCCTTGATCCTTCCTTCAAGTTTCTTGAAGTTGTATATCACCACAAATGCCTCACAAGACTTAAAACAATATATGTGAATTGTTCACAATAGTAAGGTTATGACAATAATCAAATTTGGTATATGGTTTTCCACCCTATTTGCAAGACAATGGACAATATGGTTCTTGATTCAATGGGAAGAAGAAGAACTTGTCTTGCACTAGAATGGGAACCATAACCCCACTTTATAACTCTAGGAGTTACATAACCCAAGAGACAAGAGTTACAAGACAAGAGTTATGTCTTGAGTTATGTCTTGCAAGAGTTACATAACTCAAGAGTCACAAGCAAGTAACCACAGTTACTTATGTAACCTTAGTTAGCCCATCATAAACTAAGTTTACCCTTTTGGGTATCTACACATTAGTCCTACACTTTAGTATGACAATACATTGGCCCCCTTAACATAATGTCCATAAGACCACATAATTAGGCCAAACCAAAAGATAGCACATAACATATAATTATCCATATATTGTTCATATGTGTGTAGATATAAGTCCATATATCTAGATATAAATCCATATATCTTACAATCTCCCACTTGGACGAGATATACAAACATATGTACAATCCTTAATATTATATGTTACAAACCTTAGGTGCACAAAATTGCTATCACAATAAAATTGTCATGAACAATCCGGTCCATCAATCATACCAACATAGGACCTAAGAGCTCGTCGTTACTCATTCGTAACTAGAACCAATCATAGATCACGTATATCAATATAACCAACGACATGGATCAAGTGTAGGTATGTAGCATGGAAATAACATAAAGTGTGGTCAATAGAATGTCTATTTCCAACTGGTTCTCCTTATTGAGATCAAACTTAAACTGTAAGAGTACAAAAACTTTAAAACTGAATATCTGCGCAGATATAACTGAATTACTGAATATAATGGACAATACGTAACTGTGCAATACAAACTCCCACTAAAATACATAATCCTTATCTGATTTGACACCCATACAAGCAATATGCTCAAGAAATACTTTTGGTGTCAATCCCTTAGTGAGCGGATCCGCAAGCATGGAGTTTGTACTTATGTACTTAATGCACAATTGTCCATTTTGTACTCTTTCTTTAACAACCCAAAATTTGACGTCCTTATGTTTTGCTTTCGTCAAACTACTGTTGTTATTAACATATGCGACCATGGTTACATATGTTATTAGCATAAATGGCAAAAATCGGAGTCGATATACCTGATGATCTCAAACTGGTCCGAACTCCGATATGTAAGCATGTAATCCTTTGTTCTATGTATGTTCCTCATGACCCTTTTGGCTGCCTACTAATGGTCCATACCCGGATTGCTTAGATATCTGCCTAACATCCCAACAATGTATACTATATCAGGTCGTGTACATACCTGAGCATACATCAGACTACCTACCGCCGAAGCATAAGGCGTCTTCTGCATTTCCAGAATTCATTATTATTTGGGCACTGTTTGAGACTAAACTTGTCTCCCTTAGTAACAGGGGTGTTGCCTGGTTTACAATCCTGCATGCCAAATCTTTTCAGAACCTTATCGATATAGCCCTTTTGTTACAGACCGAGAACACCTTTAGAGCGATCTCGTTGTATCTGAATTCCTAATACAAAAGAAGCTTCACCAAGATCTTTCAATTCAAATTTCTTTGAAAGAAATTTCTTAGTTTCAAGTAATAATGCTATATCGTTACAGGCAAGCAGTATGTCATCGACATATAAAACCAGAAAAATATACTTACTCCCACTGAACTCATGGTATATACAGTCATCAGCAATATTCGATTCAAAACCAAAAGATGTAATGACTGCATGAAACTTATAATACCATTGACGAGAAGCTTGCTTGAGCCCATAGATGTATTCCTTTAATTTGCAAACCTTTTCCTCTGATTCATCCGAAACAAAGTTTTCAGGTTGCACCATATAAATTGTTTGCTCAATGTCACCATTGAGAAAAACAGTCTTAACATCCATTTGACGAAGCTCAAGATCAAAATGTACTACTAATGCCATTATAGTCCTGAAAGAGTCTTTCGATGAAACTGGAGAGAAAGTCTCTTTATAATCAATGCCTTCCTTCTGAGTGTAGCCTTTTGCGACAAGACGAGCTTTGTACTTAATAACATTGCCCCCTGAATCCCTTTTGGTTTTAAAAATCCATTTACAACCAATAGGTTTCGTACCTTCGGGCAATGTAACAAGCTCCCAAACGTCATTATCGCTCATAGACTTCATCTCATCATTCATGGCATCAATCCACTTTTGAGAGTTAGAACACTTAATAACTTGACGGAAGTTGATTGGATCATCTTCCTCAAGTCCAATATCACTTTCTTGTTCTTGGAGAAATACATAATAATCATCCGAAATTGCATTTCTCCTCTCTCTAGTGGATCTCCTTAATGGCATTTCAGTTATTTGAGGTTGTTGAGTTTGATTTTCATTAGTTATATCAGGGTCCTGATGGGGGAGTTTTTCGAGATTGTCTTGAACCGGAGTTGCATCAACAACTTGAGGGAAAGACACATGTTCTTCCTCAAAGACAAAATCTCTAACAACTTTATTTATCTCCCCACCCCCCAAACTCAATATCCTCAAAGAAACCTAGCATTTCCCATCTCAAAAATAGTTCGTGATGTGGGATCATAAAACTTAAAAACCCCTGGATTTTTCAGAGTATCCAACAAAAAATAGCTACTAACCGTCTTAGCATCCAGTTTCTTTTCATTCGGCCTTAAGGCCTTGCCTCAGCTGGACAACCCCAAATGTCAAAAATGCCGAATACCGGGTTTATGCCCAGTCCAAAGTTCATATTGGGTTTTTATTGTAGCTGCAGTTGGAACTCTATTAAGAATATAAGCTACGGTTTTTAATATGGATTGGGACTTTTCATGAATAAGATATAGGTACCCATAACGAGAGTAATCGTCTATGAATGTGATAAAGTATTGTTGACCATTCCGACAAGGAGTAGGAAATGGCCCACAAATATCCGTATGTATCAATTCTAAGACGTCCGAATCTCTTAGCACCTAATCTAGTTCTTGTTTGTTTGTTTTCCCTTGATACACTCAATACAAAATTTCCGAATTTGAGGAATCAAGAGAATCAAGAATTCCATCTGACACGAGTTTCTGAATTCTTTGAATGGATATGAGACCCAAACGTTTATGCCAGAGTGAAATAGAATTCTCATTAGTTAACTTTTGGTACCATTAAACTTGTATGCAAAGTTTCTTTATTTGAAGTTATTGTATCAACCAAATATAAGCTATCAAATGTTGATAAAACACCAGTACCAATAAGATTTGAATTCCGAAAGAGACTAACTTTATTGTCCCCAAATGTACATTTATAACCGGATATGTCCAATTGGGGAACTGAAATTAAATTCCGTCTAAAAGACGGTACAACAAAAGTCTCATTCAAATCTAAATGAAAACCGGTCTTAAACAACAACCTAAATTTGCCAATAGCTTCAACTGGCACCTTCTTGCCGTCACCCTCATAGATGTATCTTTCACCATCTTTTGGTTTTCAGCAGTTCAGGCAACCCTGCATAGATATCCTTATGTGAGCAGCATAACCTACCCACCAATTATCCTTAGGTACCGAAATTATATTAACTTCAGAACAAACAAGAGACAGAAATGTACCTTTTTTCGCACGCCAGGCATGGTACTTGGTACAATCTCTCTTTACATGATCAGTCCCATTACAGAGAAAGCAACCTAATCCAGTAATTTCAACCTTAGGTTCCTTATGTTGCTTAATCTTGGGCCTTACAACCGCAACTTCCTTATTTTTCCTCTTCTTAGTTTCCTTAGAAGAAGATGCCAAATGAGCACTTTCAGTCTTATTTTGCTTAATCCTTTCCTCTTCTTGCACACAATGTGAAATGAGCTCATTAAGAGTCCAGTTCTCCTTCAGGCAGTTATAACTGACCTTAAACTGATTAAAGTGTGCCGAAAGAGATATCAAAACAAAGTACACAAGCAGTTCCTCAGGTAAATCCAGCTTGAGTGACTTAAGTTTCGAAGCAAGATGAGACATTTCCAAAATGTACTCCCGAATGTTTCCCTTGCCCTTATACCTCATGGAAACAAGTTTACTCAATAGTGCACTTGTTTCTGCCTTTTCGTTTTGAATAAAACACTGTTCGAGGTTTTCAAGGGCAACAGGTTCATCATTCATTTTGCCCCTGAATGATTCTGGAATTGCACGCTTCATGATCATTAGACTCATGCTATTCGAGCGTTCCCACTTCTCCATCGCTCTCTTTTCATTAGGAGAGGATGTATCCTCAAGAGGAGTAGGTTGCTCAGTCCGAAGGGCTAAGTCAAGATCCATGCAACCGAGAACGATCATTACATTCTCTTACCATTCCTTAAAGTTAGTGCCGTTAAGCACAGGGATGCTATTGATATTGGCAGAGATCGTAGAAGCAGAAGAGTTTACTGAAAATTGAACAAAGGATTACTAAATACATGCTTACAAAACTTGAACTTTAACTTTATAGATTCAAAGTTAGGCATTTCCCATTACAAGATACCTAGCACAACATTGATTTTAGTCTTTGGACAGAAAATCAACTTGTAAGTGGTACTCTTGGTGTAGTGATCAAACATAGACAATAAACTCCTGTCAAATATTAAACCTTCCTTTGGGCCGATTTAATATTCACATGGAAAACCAAATAATCATCTCATATTTACCACCACAAGAATGTTCGAATTCTTGCCAAATAACACCTTCCTTTGGGCCGATGTTAAACGCATGGAAGACTAACATCCACAGTCATCTCAATAAACTCCTGTCAAATATTAAACCTTCCTTTGGGCCGATTTAATATTCACATGGAAAACCAAATAATCATCTCATATTTACCACCACAAGAATGTTCGAATTCCTGCCAAATAACACCTTCCTTTGGGCCGATGTTAAACGCATGGAAGACTAACATCCACAGTCATCTCATATTTTATAATTAATCAATCTACACAATAGAGGTTACTTTGGCAACATAATGCTTCAATTGAAAAACTAAAATATTAGATGCTATAAACTTTAGTTCCTTAAGCCATTTTATGAATCTCAACTTAATGTGTTACATGTTTTGATGTGTAACACTTGAATATTAATCGTTGTTTACTGAATCGGACAATTCTATATATTATAAGAATTGATGGACTATAAAACAATTAACATTCACTGAAACTTAAGAGAGTTGAAACGTTTTTCTTAAACTTTACTAGACCAGACAATCGATTGTCAACACAGACAATCGATTGTTTGGTTTTTTCTGAATTTTAAGTCACTGGATGTGACAAGGAAAAATTTTTCTAAGTTACTGGATCAGACAATCGATTGTCAAAACAGACAATCGATTGTTTGGTTTTTTCTGGAAAAATTTTAAGTCACTGGATGTGACAAGGAAAAATTTTTCTAAGTTACTGGACCAGACAATCGATTGTCAGAACAGACAATCGATTGTTTGGCTTTTTCTGAAAAAATTTTAAAGTCACTGGATGTGACAAGGAAAAATTTTTCTAAGTTACTGGACCAGACAATCGATTGTCAAATCCAGACAATCGATTGTCAGGTATAATTTAAAAACATTTCATCTCACTGGAGTGTATACAATCGATTGTACAGTGTATACTTTTTCTGAATTATAACATGATTTTTAACATGAATCTTTAAACATGAAAACATGTTATTTACCAACTAAATCATGCTTTATACAACGTTTTAACATGATATAAAAACATCAAACTGAATCAAATCATAGCATTCATAAGATCATGCTATCATGCTATTTCATGGTAGAATTTCATAAACAAAATTCTAATTATACTTTAACATGAATCCTAATATAACATGAACCTTATGAACATCCAAATTATCCAAAATTGAAGGGTGGCTCTGATACCAATTGTTAGGATTATGATTCCTACTAAAGACAACAACCTTCATATCGAATAATTCGGATACATAAACTACATGAGCGGAAGCTAACCTGAATCCATATGTGGAATTTGATGAACCTCCTTTGAAGATTGTCCTTATGTTCTTGTGAATTCCTTGATCCTTCCTTCAAGTTTCTTGAAGTTGTATATCACCACAAATGCCTCACAAGACTTAAAACAATATATGTGAATTGTTCACAATAGTAAGGTTATGACAATAATCAAATTTGGTATATGGTTTTCCACCCTATTTGCAAGACAATGGACAATATGGTTCTTGATTCAATGGGAAGAAGAAGAACTTGTCTTGCACTAGAATGGGAACCATAACCCCACTTTATAACTCTAGGAGTTACATAACCCAAGAGACAAGAGTTACAAGACAAGAGTTATGTCTTGCAAGAGTTACATAACTCAAGAGTCACAAGCAAGTAACCATAGTTACTTATGTAACCTTAGTTAGCCCATCATAAACTAAGGTTACCCTTCTGGGTATCTACACATTAGTCCTACACTTTAGTATGACAATACATTGGCCCCCTTAACATAATGTCCATAAGACCACATAATTAGGCCAAACCAAAAGATAGCACATAACATATAATTATCCATATATTGTTCATATGTGTGTAGATATAAGTCCATATATCTAGATATAAATCCATATATCTTACAGATTGATTAGCTTATACGTTGAGAATTACACTAAGTAGAAGTGTATTAATCATACCAGTAAAAAAATTAGTGATTGATTAGCCTATACACTGAAAATTCTACTAAGTAGAAGTGTATTAGCAGTATTCTTAAGAAATATTACTCATTGTTTAGTTTAAAAAATGATACCTACACTAGGTAGAAATGCATTAGTGATATCCTTAAGTAATATTAGTGATTAATTAGACTATTAATTAATATTTAATTACGTGAAAGTGGTTTAGTAGTAGTTAGCTTGTAAATTAATAATTACATTAAACTTATTGTTTATTTTAAATTATTAATATTAATTTCATTGGCAGTCAAAGTATATTAATAGTATATCTATAACTAATATTAGTGATTGATTAAGCTTTATATTGAAAATTTTACTAAATAGAAGTGTATTCGCAATTTCTTAAGAAATATTATTTATTGATTAGTTTATAAAACGATAACTACACTAAGTAGAAGCACATTTGTGATATCATTAAGCAATATAAATGATTGGTTAGACTATTAATTGATATTTAAGTAGGTAAAAATGGCTTAGCAGTAATTAGCTTGTAAATTAATAATTACATTAAACTAATTACTTATTTTAAATTATTAATAGTAATTATTTTTTTAACATTAGCTTGTAATTAGAAGGCGCGCGGGGCAAAAGAACAAAACCCTACTAACACCTTTCTCATTGTCTACTTTACTCTTCTTCTTTTTCTCATCATGGGTCCACTTCTGCAGCCAACGCTCAACGTCTCTTGTGAGGCTATAGTGAACTTCATAAAAGAGGGTAAGTTTGTTCAGTGACATGAGACACCTTGAGAATTCTTACCTCCTCTTCCTCTCCCCTTGCCCATCCCTTCTTCTCTAATTAGCGTACAACACCCTTGATGAAATATTTGTGCACAAAATACGTAATAGGAACATGTGTTGTCGTGTCTCTACTTAATTCTCGAGATTTCCTTTATATGTTCTTGTTGGAGTTGTAGGAAATCAATTCGACTATCTGTTTGGCTTATACTCAGTATTTTTTCTTAATTTGGGGGATCCTCTGCTCTATTTTTTGTTGCTTTTAGTTGGACAGGCTAATTAAAGTAGTATTAATTCTGTATTGGCGAAGTGTACCAGTAATTTCCACTTTAGTAAGTAGAAATAGCGGGTGCTATTGTTGTGCGAGTTTGACATTCATTATTTGCCTTTGACTATAAGAGATCCATTCCCTCTTTTAGCTGCTTCTCCCCATTAGTGTGACAAACTTACAGTAATGGACACCTCCTAAACATGTCAAATGGGCCGGGTCCAACCCATGGCAATTGGGTGGGGCTGGACCATGCCAACTGATTGTTATTCATGAAAAATTTGGCTTCAGTTTCTTAGTTTAGTTACTTCCTTTTAACTTGAACTAGAAAGAATCATTTTATGATGATGAACTATCAAGTTCTCACTTTATGCAAACCTCACTTATGCTATTAAGAAACTGAAACAGAAAAAAGGAAAGAAGAAAATTAGCTGCTTACCATAGATCTTATATTAGTCTCCATGAAAATGGAAATAAAATATGCAGGCAATAACATTTCAATGAACTCAAAATGCTCTGAATACATATCATTGCTGAAGGGGAAGCGTAAGCTTAATCTTTTATGATATTTTAATGTCTATCTTATATTTTAATAATGGAATTAACAATTAATGTTTCTATCATTGTCTTGCAGGTTTTACCCTTCTAGATCGGCTGCAAATGCAATTTCAGCTGCCATTAGGCAGGTTTATAATGGGAAGTTCTTTGAGGGAAGGATGGGGGGGTCTATTTAGAAACAGCCTCTCTAACCCAGGGTAGGGGTAAGGTCTGCGTACACACTACCCTCCCCAGACCCCACTAAGTGGGATTATACTGGGTTGTTGTTGTTGTTGTTGTTGTTGTATATATTTTGATGGCAGAAAAGGTGCACATGGAGCCCCGACGAAGATCATATTATTAGAAACAATTTTAAAAAGAGGATTGGTCATCGATTATCGGACGCATTCTGTGATGCTCGGACAAAAAGTAAAAGGCCTAGTTGGGTTCTACCAGATCATTGGGAAGAGCTTCTTAAATACTGGAACAATGATGATTTTAAAGAGAAGAGTGAACAAGCAAAAACTGCTTGTAATTCTGAGAAGGGTGGCTCGTTGCACACTTGTGGTTCAGTGTCCATGGGGACTTACAAGAGGAGATTGGTAAGTATTTAAAGATCCTAGTCTTGATTTTTTCTAACATTACTTGAGTTTATTAACTCTTTTTGTTTCATTTGCAGGAAGTTGCTCTTAAGAGACTCGTGACACGTGATGAGGTTTGGAAGAAGATCCACACAAAAAGCAAACTCTGGGAAGAAGCTTGGGTTAAGACACGGGCTGAGGAGGCTTATGTACGATCAAGATTAACTCAGAATTCTTTTATAATGATTGTTTATATACTAAAATTCACTTTTAATGTAGAATCGGTATAAAGAAGCAGTGAAAGAGCTCGTTAGCAACCAACCGACCGATGAGCAAGGCCAGCCAATCACGCCAACGGAGAAAGAAACTCTCCCATTATGGCTGAACGTGGTTGGAGGCGTGTATAAAGGTAGAGCATACGTTCCTCCGAGCGTAATTTTCATCGCCTCACGTCTGGACTACAAGGTATATACTTTTTTGGTTAATAAGCTCTTCTTTTTGTTGTTAAGAAACTCTAAGGTTTGCAAATACTACTTTATAGGCTATCCTTTCCAGCTAAATGTTTTAAGTCTTCTGTGAGAACCCTTAGAGATATTCAAATATATATCCTTAACTTTCTATTTGAATTACTGAAATTTTTAAGTAGAGGATGACAACATAAATTTTTTGTCATTAAATAACATTTGAAGTGTTCAAATTGTACAACTATAAACTTCCTTGCACAAATTCAAACCTTCATTCTTCTCCTATCTTTATTTTCTTCTTTCTCTTCCTTAATATGTTACATCACTCTTTTATAGCAATATACAGAAAGTAGTACTATTCCCATGGTGAAGATGTTCGACTACTACAGAACCAATAGAACAAAAAAAATTCATCTTTTTTCTATTCTTTCTTTTGCTTTGATTGTTTGTATTATCAGCTTTTATAATAATCTCATATCTAATTTTTCTTCTTTCAATTCTGTTTTTGTATCAAAAACCAATTCTTAACATCCACTTAAGTCAACTTTTGTACACAAACCTTTGTTTGACAAAAAGGAAGAAATTATGATTGTGTAAATACTATGTAAAAGGAGTGATTAGAAAAATGGTAGCCAAGTTTGACATTACTCATAAGTAAGTAGTAACCATAGCCGTGGCAGCTAATGAGCTATATATTACACTAGAAAATGACATAATTTTGGTAGACATTGACAAATCATATTCATGTATTAATATATCACCTCCAAAAATGATTCTGTTGGCTTTCTCCCAGTTAGAAGCTCCAGTAAAACAACTCCAAAGCTGTAAACATCTCCTTTTGCTATTGCCTTTTGAAGTTTATATTTACCTAGTTGAAGTTTATGAGGTTAGGAGTTGAATTATTCAATTCTAACTCTTTGTGTGTTTTTTCCACTTCTTTTTTGTGGATTACAAGGTATTGGGACATTCGCCACCGTGCAAAATGAGGACCTTGAGGAGATGCGGCCAATAATTCAACAACTTTCTACGAATTGTGCGGATGAACGAGAAAAAAGAAAGCATGAAGAAAAGATTAGAGATTCACTTAGGAATGACATCGAGTCCCGCAGAGCTCAAGTGAACCACTTAATCGGCTTGCCCCGCTCTCCACCAAAAAGTCCCATTTATGAAGATAATGAAAGTGAAGGAAATAATACAAATGATGAAGAAGATGAGGTGGAACCCGAAGATGAGTGATTTTATGTTTGGTTGGATTGTTGTTTAGTTGGCTGTTAACTTTGAATGTTAAGTTTTGATGTTTGGTTAGATAGTTTTGATGATTGATGGGATAATTTGGATGTTTTATGGGATATTTTGGATATTTGGATATGTGAATGATTGATGGGATAATTTGGATGTTTGATGGGATATATGAATGTTTGATGGGATAATTTGTTGTTAAGTTGAGTTTTATTGTGGTTGTATTTTAGTTTGTATTGTAATATTTTGCTGGCGGTGGTGTAACAAAAAATAGGCACTACTTGCCAAAAATATACCAGATTTACCGAAGGACTTACCGAAAGAGTCCATCGTTAATCTTGAACCTAATTTTCAAATTTTGTTGAAATTACCAACGGATAGCCATCGGAAAATAAATTTATTAGTATTTTAAATTTTTATATTGCGAAATTAAAATCTAAACTTACCGATGGTGTCCGTCGGTATTAATATACCGACGGATACCCGTCAATATTGATATTATAATTATTATATTATTTTATTATATACCGACGGATATCCGTCTGTAAGTAAAATTATTTGACTACCTGTCGTCAGAAATGTATCGATGGCTTTTCGATGGAGTCCGTCGGTATATTTTAGCGAGGAAGGTTTTGCCTACCAACCACTTACCGACGGACATCCTTCGGTAAAGCCTTGTTACCGACGGACATCCGTCGGTAATTTGCGTCGGTAAACAGGTGATTTTTGGTAGTGCTTCTTTGGGACACAATGTACCGGTGGAGTCCATGAACTATCAAAAATGGGGTAGACAACCCCAACATCCAATCACTTAATGATCTCTTTCTTGACTACCTCTTGCATGGCCTCATTAAACCTTCTTTGATGTTCCACAGAGGGTTTGTCATCCTCTTCCAATATGATTTTGTGCATGCAAAAAGCGGGGGCTTATACCCCGAATATCCGCCAATATCCAACCTATTGCCTTCTTCCGCCTTTGGAGCACAACAAGTGTGGATTCTACCTGTGCGTTAGTTAAGCACACGGAAAATAACAGGTAAAGTGGAACAAGGGCCTAAGAATTCATACTTGAGGAGTGAAGGAAAGGGATTCAACTCCAATGTTTGAGGCTCCTTGATTGAGGGCTTTGTTGGTAGAGTCTTCCGGTTCTCAAAATCCAAGGAAAGTTTTCGGGGCTCATATGTATATGGTCCCATTCCTTACAAAGCATTGACACTTTCTACCAAGCCTTCTTTCTCATCCTCATCATGATTCAATAACATAACTTCCAATGGCTTTTCAACATTAATCATAACATTTGTGTCATCAACAATTACGTCGGTCACAAGATCCATTAACTAACACACTTCGTTGCTATTAGTATGCCTCATTGACTTGCAAACATTCAACCTCACAGTCAAGTATCACAAAATCTACGAGAAGTATGAACGTGTCGACCCGAACTAGCACATCATCAATTAACCCCAATGCCCTCTTCATTGTCCGGCCCGCTATTTGCAGCCTCATGGATGTGGGTCTTGGTTGCCCAATACCCAATGTATTGAATATAGAACACGTCATCAAGTTAATGCTTGCCCCCAAGTCACATAAAGCTTTGGCTAAATCGGCACTACCAGTAGTGCATGAGATTGTAAAGGCACCAAGGTCTTCTAACTTTGGAGCCAAGTTGTGCACAATGGCACTCACTTGATGTGTCATTTTGATCATTTCACAGTTCATTGATCTCTTCTTGGTTACCAAGTCTCTTATAAACTTGGCATATCCCGGCATTTGTTCTATGGCTTTAACCAATGGCATATTTATGGACAAACTTTTTATCATATCAATGAACTTCTTGAATTAATTCTCATTTTTTTGCTTTGCAAGCCTTTAAGGATATGGTGGAGGAGGCCGTGGCAAAGGATCCTTGGCTTTGGGCACTACCGGATCCGATATGTCTATCGCATTTTCCCTAGATGGGTTCACATTATCATGCGTCTCTCCACATTTTCATCAATATCTATCCTCACTTCATCATTCACTTGAACATAATTGCTTGGCTCATCATCATCTTGCATCATCACATCATCATTCACCGTCTTTCTTAAGTTTGAGGTACTAGACTCCACCTTTCCCGCTTCTTGTAGTCACCGCCATAGCATGCCCCGTACTGTTCCCACACTTCGGTTTTACTATCGTATGTAATGACCCGACTGATTGTTTTGATCTTTCGCACTTTTCTCGCTAGTTCTCGGGCATGACTTGCCCCGTGTAGTGTATTATGACTTATATAAATCGTTGGTATAGAGTTTTAGGTTAATCAGAATGAATTTGGAAGAACAGTTCTCATTTGAAGCTTGAAATTTGAAAGGTTGGCCAAGATTTAACTTGGTTGTATTTGATCTCGGATTGGATTTTTTATGGTTTGGTTAGCTCCGTTGGGTGATTTGGGACTTAGGAGTGCGACCAGAATTGGTTTTAGAGGTCCGGTGTAGAATTTAGATTGAATTCGCGATGTTAGTATTTTGTCGATTTTCGGTTAATAGGTGAGATTTTGATCTCGGGGTCGGAATGGAATTCCGAGAGTTGCTGTAGCTTTGTTATGTCATTTGTGATGTGTGTGCAAAATTTTAAGTCATTCGGATGAGGTTTGATAGACTTTTTGATTGAATTCCGAATTCGAAAGTTTTGGAAATTCTTAGGCTTGAATCCGAGAGTGATTTGATATTTAGATGTTGTTTTGAGCGTTCCGAAGGTTGGAACAAGTTTGAATTATGTTATGGGGTGTGTTGGCATATTTATTCGGGGTCCAATGTGGCTCGAATATGTTTTGAAAGAGTTTTTGGAAGATTTTGGCGTTTTGATTATTAACACGTAATGATCCAAAGGTCCATTTTTAGTTCTAGAGATCTAACTTTGATTTTGAGACTTCCAAAATTTTGATAATGAATTATAAGAGTGACCTGGAAAGTTTGGTCTAATTTCATCAAGTCGCGATTGGGTTTTTGGTGCAAATCATAAATTAATTATCTAACGAACGAAATGGATATCACACTAAAAAATTGAGCTCCGAATTGAGTTTCGATTGAAGGAATATGTTAGTATCATTATTTTTGACACATAGGAACAAGAATCATTGATTTCCGAGTTCGTATGATGGAGTTAAAACAATTTTAGTGAAATAAAAAGCTGCTGAAACTTTCCAGGCAATTACTGGTTTTTTCGCAGATGCGGTGAACAGTACCCATCTGCGGTGAACAGTAATTCCGCATCTGCGGTGAATAGTGCCACATCTGCGGTGAACAGTAAAAAGAAAAAAATGAAATTTTAGGCAGTGTATAATTCGAGCAGTCCGAGAGTTGTTTTTATTTTTGGAGCTTATGAGGGTCAGATTGAAGCGATTTTTGAAGTGATTTTTACCATATAGATAGGGGTAAGTGTTCTATATCCAAAAGTGATTATATTTAATGATTCCATGATTTTCATCAAGAATTAGTTAATTAAATGGAAGAAATTGGAGAAAATTTATAAGCCTTTCAGAAACGAAAATTCTGGATTTGGAGGCCGAATTGTTGTTGAATTTTGGTAAAATTTGTATGGGTTGACTCGTGGTTGGATGGGGTTTCATACTTTGTAACTTTTTCCGTGTTTTAAGAAGTGGGCCCGGGGCTTAGGTTTTGCTAATTTCAGGATTTTTAATATTTTTTGATTGTTTTTGCTTGGGCTTTGTTCACTTAGCATATTGTGATGTATTCGTTCTGATTTTGGATAGATTCGACGAGCGTGGATGCCGATTTGAGGGGCAAAGGCGTCGAGCTAGAGATTTTGCCAGTTCGTGGTGAGTATTTGTAAATGATATCATGAGGGTTTGAAACCCCGGATTGCACATTGTAGTACTATAATGAGGTGATACACACGCTGAATGATGAGCGTAGGGTCCTTTACTACTGGGAATTGTAACTTGGTCTGTTTCAATTGATGATTTTATCGCATATTTGACTAAAACCCGTTTGTTATTATTATGATTTGGGCTGATTGCCATATTTGGGCTTTGTGCCAATTAATTGAATCCCTTTGGGGATGGTTGTTGATATTTCCTCACTGTTTTTATGTTATACTTGAACTCAGTCATGTATTTTCCATTGTTTTCAAAATTCAGCCAAGTTATTTTGCTTTAAAACTTGAAATGATATTTTTAATACTATTTTTGGGCTTATCATCATGTTTTACTGTTGCCCGAGGGGCTTATGTGATTTTTGACTGAGTAAGGCCGACAACCTAAGTTGTGAGGATACTTTTGGATCGGGCTACACATTACAACAATGTTATAGTGATACTCATATGAGGTCGAGGGCCTAGACTTGATGCCACGAGATGGCTTGATATTGCGCTTGGGCCGTAAGGGGCCCCTCCCGAAGTCTACATACCCCAGTGAGCACCGTCGATGTTAAATGGATCGGACTGCACGCCGCAGCGAGTGTGGATTGGGCTGCATGCCGCAGTGGTACTGGTACTATTTTAACTGTTTAGTTTATTTTATTTGTCTGCCATTATCTGTTGTTTGTGCTACTTCTTGCAATATTTACCTGATATACTGTCATTATCTGATAACTAAGTGTTGTGACCGAGGGGCAAAATTCTGTGCTAATCTACACTATTTGTTTTGCGTTCATTTGCGTAATCGATGAAAAAGTCATTTTCAAAAGAGACTTAAACTGAGTTATGATATTTCTAAAGATTTCACAGCTTCACTACTTACTCAAAAGGGTTTTTCTCTGCTTCTATACAACATGATGATCTGTTATACGTGATTTCTTACTACTAAGTTGTTATTTACCTTTATTACTTACTGAGTTGGAGTACTCACTTTACCCCCTGCACCTCACATGCATATGCAGGTATTTATTCACCCGGTAGCGGGTTTTGGCTGATTTGAGGCAGAGCTTTAGGAGATTAGCGAGGTGACTGATAGCGTTCGCAACACCATTTCTCTTTCTGTTGTTTAGTATTTCTTTTTAGTTTATTTTTAGACCTTGTAGTTATATTCACACTCTTATAGATGCCGTGACTTGTAACACCCCAATTTGGGCTGTGTTTTAGGTTATTTTCCGCACTTAAATGAGAAGTCTTCTGTTTAAATTGTAGTTATTTAATCATATAGAAATTGTGTATTACTTTTAATTGTTCTGAAAGGCAAATGGGTTGGCTGGCTGGCCTTGGCTTCACGAGAGGCCCCATCATGACTGGATTGGGTCGTGACAAGTTGGTAACAGAGCCTAGGTTACATAGGTCTAATGAGTCATGAGCGGGTTTAGTAGAGTCTCATTGATCGGTATGGAGACGTTTGTATTTATCCTCGAGAGGCTGCAGAACCTTTAGGAAAGCTTTACATTCTTGAGCTCTTATCGTGCGTCCTTGATTCAGCTTGAAAGGTAACTATTAAAATTCCTTCCACGCGTTCGTATGCGCGCATGAGCGCTCAGTATTAGATGTGCCGTGATGCCTTGTGCTTCTGCGATTGAGGGGAAAAATGTGATCTCTATGAGTTTGATGTATTAAACGTCAATACCACACAAATGGGGAGGGGATGATTTGTATGGTACCTAATATTTTGCTTAAACTGCTTATGAAGGACCTGGTTCTTCTATGTGTTCCAACTACTGCAGTTGCGAAACAAAAAATACAGAAAATAAAGAACACAAAGATTTTACGTGGAAAACAACTAGCTCAAAAGGTGAAAGAACCACGACCTACTACTCAGTAGGATTTTCCCCAACACTTCACTAAATCAGCGAGCCAACTCTTTGTAAACCTAAGGATTACCTCTAATCCCGTTGTGGCAACCAGCCTCAAACTGTTAACTCTAACTTGAATACTCAAATACCTATTACAATTGCTTCTACAAAAGCTGAAAGGTTCAATATGAAAACACCTACTACAATTGAACTAGAAATAAAGAAAGACACATAAAACTCTATATGGAGCTGGTTCTTCAATCTGGTTCATGTAGCTTCAGGTTTGCACACTTGAATTACACATAAATTGCTTGCAAAAAGCCTTGCTATTTTGCTCTCAATTCACGTTTAACTTCTGCATTTTTGTGCCACACTTGTAATGTGAGAACATACTGCAATTTATAGAGTTAGTAGATGAAGAAATAACTAGAGTTCTGATGCAACTCATTTCAACTTCTAACTCCTTCCCTATCTTGGATAGTGTTCTCTTTATTCCCCCCCTGAGTAGCATACCTAAAAGAATCTAGGTAGTTTAATACGGGCAGGAGTCTCAAACGTAACTGGTCACTTGTAATAGATAAGTTCAAAAGAATATTGGTATTTGGTAGGAATCTGATCATGATCCAAATATAGTTATTTCAAATTATGCAGAGTGTAGAAAACATACCGTGTTATCTTGATGAACCAGGCTCTTCACTGATAATTCTCTTGTGTAAGTCTAAATTTGCCAAAATAGAGAAAATATCATTAGAGATTAATGAGTCATTTAACACATGGCACAAGAGTATACTATGGAAAGTATGAGACTGAGAAGGATTTAATCTAATTATACACAATTTACAGACTTTCTAACTAATTTTTTTTTTCAATTTTTTTTCATCATTTTTGTTTAACATTGAACTGATCCTTTAGGTGATCTTAGTCATCCCAAATTCCAACCTATTACTCTCAAAGTGATCTCTACTTAAGGATTTTGTGAAGATGTTAGCAATTTGCTTGTCAGACGCACAAAACTCCACAGTGATCAAGCCTTTCTCATAGTTGTCCCTAAAGAAATGGTGTCTAACATCTATGTACTTAGTTCTCTTATGATGAACCAGATTCTTTGTCATACTAATAGCACTAGTGTTATCATAGAAAATAGGGATACAACCAACTTCAATACCAAAATCCATCAACGACTTCTTGATCCATAATAATTTAGCACAATCATGAAGCATCATCAACATACTCAGCTTCAGCAGTAGATAAGGCCACTGAATTTGCTTTTTAATAGCCCATGACACAAGACATGAACCACAGAAGTGTTCCATACTTGAAGTGCTCTTCCTATCCACTAGGAAACCTGGATAATCAGTGTTAACATATCCCACTATGTTAAAATTACTACCTTTTGGATACCAAAGGCAAATGCCAAGGGTGACTTTCAAGTATTTCAACATTCTCTTTACATTAGTCAAGTGGGACTCCTTTGTTTTTTCCTGAAATCGAGCACAAAGACCTATATTGAAAGTAATGTTAGGTCTACTAGCAGTAAGATACCAAAGAGAACCAATCATTCCCCTATACAACTTTTGATCAACAGATAAACCGGGTTCATCTTACATATGATTTTGTGGATGTTGATATAGGAGTGTCAATTTCTTTGGATGTTCCTTCCTGGTTTTGTTACTGAGGAATAGGTCCATGGACAAGTTCCCTCGAGGTTTGAGGATCAAGTCCTCTTTAGTTAGTTCCCCCTGTCATGTTGCCCTGGGTGGGAGAACTTGTTCCATAACCGGTTCCTTCTTCTTGTGCAGCTTCAGTCTGGGCTGTGATTTCATTTAAATTTCTTACCAGCCCAATAGCTTCATCTTCATGTTCATGTCTCTCAGAAAGAATGTTAGTTTCATCAAAACTACATGTGTGAAGAATATCCCAAGAATACTCCCTCATCAATTTTGGAATCAAACTTTACATAGGGAGTCTTTGCCATTATTGTGCACAAAGTACTTGTATCTAAATGCCCTAAGATGGGATATATTTTGTTTCTTCCTTTAAGTGACTCATAGGGAATCTTCTTAAGAAGAGGTCTAGTCATGCAAATATTTATGATGTAGCATGCAAGAATTCTGCAAACTTAGCATTTTTAGATTCAGTTCCATGATCAGACCTAATTTATACAAGTTGATTTTTTAAAGCAAATATTCCAGTAGGCAGGCTGCCTAGTGGCTAATATATAAATAAATTCCCTAAATTGGGTCCAGAGTATACAATATGTCCAAACGACCATAAAAAATGTATGAAGCTACTAGCTACTACTAATAGTAAAATCTGAATAACTACTAAACTAGCTATTACATCATGTGTTGCAGCATAAGTCCATCTCTTGTCCATGTATGTGAATCCAAATGGCAATGGCAAATACCAAGTAGCACCTATTAAACTCTCACTAGGCGCCAAAGTATGCAATCCAAATACCAAATTGAATTCCAAACCTATACACAAACTTCGTGAACTCTGCAGACCTAGAAAAATCAGTTTAAAATTCATGAGAGCAAGCAGAAGAGCTCTCCACAAGCCTACCCTGTGAACTGCAATACCACCTTCAGAATGAGTGCGAAACCATACTAATACCACTGAAAAATGACAAAGCAATACACATGGTATGAAACCTCTTATAAAATCTATTGAAAACTGGAACAATCTCATCAGATAATTGAGGGAAAGCTGCATCAAGCATAGACGAGTCTTGCATAGAACAGTTGCAGCTTTATGTGTACACCCTCGTATGTCATGAACCAACCTGCACAATATAAACAATATGCACTGTATTGATCTACCTTTCCTTCTATAGAATTGCTGCACATATGTAGCTTCCTGTATATGGAATACAAAAGTAGGAAATGGCTCCCAAAAGTACCACACGATCACATAGGAAAGCCATACACAGCCCAGAAATATTAGGTACGAACCTTCAGCCAAAAAACTATTCATTTGAGCATGTAACTGATTATCATGTGTGATAATTGAACTAACTACCATAGTCTGCAAATGACACCATCCACACCCTGCTAAGTAACCCCCAGGCTGATCATGATACCATGCTAATACCACTGAGTAGTCACCTAACAGAGCACAGATTAAAATAACATCAGATTTAGGTTGTACTGCATCCAATGTGTCCATCAATCTAGAGCTTTTCGTTTTGCAATCCTAACCCTTACATTAGGAATATGAGCTTTTTCCATGTTGATTAACACTTTTCCATCACTTGTTAACTCTTATAAAGAATGATAACTGACTGTACTCGCAAAAGAGAAAACAGTGTTAGCTTAAAAATCTGCAACCTTGTTGCCCTCCCTCATCACATGCTGAAACACCACATTGGGTGAGCTCTTAATCTCCTTGATTGTCCTCACATATACTCCTATACCCCATGGTGTCTCCCATTCATCACTAATGATCTTCATCATCACCAATGAATCAGATTCCATTATCAATGGATGAAGCTGCCTCTCCACAATATGTCAAACCTTCCACAATTGCCTTAGCCTCAGCTACTATATTTGTTGTCTCTCCTATCTCCTTTGCCTTTGCAAATAGCAGATCTCCCTTATAAACCCTAACACAAAAACCATAAGAGCTTGGACCCGGATTTCCCCTTGATGCTCCATCTGTGTTACACTTGAACCAACCCTCATATGGAAACTTCCATGTAACTCTCCTTGTGATCACCAATGGTTTATAATTTTCAAAAAATCTAATAATCTCTGTCCATAAAACTGGAATCCCAAGCAGCCATGGATACCTCACCTTTGCCAAATAATATAATGTCTTGTTAACTTCATGAATAACTCTACTGCAAGATACTGCTCCCCCATGTTTAATAGTGTTCCTCCTCTTCCAAAGCTCCCTAAAATCACAGCAGGAACTGCTTGAAACAAAGGTCTCATCTTAGGAAAACACTTAGAATTCCACCATTCCCTTATCACCTAATGAACTTTCACCATATTTATCAACAAACCTGCAGCTTGTGAGAAGGTCTTCCATACTTTGATTGCTGTTCTACTTTTAAAAACAAATGCTGGAAGGAGTCTTCTTGGGATGGTATGCAACACCAATACTTAGACACCACCATATAACCCCCTCTCCTCCAAAAATCATCAGTAGGCACCTTCCCTCTCCAAACTCTCCATAAGAAAAATGAGATTTTAAAAGGCAAACCCTTAGTCCATAGTTTTGCAAATTCTGAACTTGTCAGTGCTCTATATCTTAGAAATTTCCAAGCACTACTGACTGAAAACTTCCCAGATGGTGCAGGCATCCACCTTGGAACATCCATAATTCATCATTATCTGCACAATATACCTCCTGCCTAATGCGATCAGCAATTTCCAAGGGAAAATTTTGATCCAAAACTGCATCATTCCACTTATCCTCATCTCTCAGCTCAGCCACATCTTGCAGATCGTCATTAATAAGGAACTCTTGAGGCACTACATGATACAAGGCTCCCAATCTAGTCCAGTTCTCGTGCCAAACGTTAGTGGCTCCCCTATTTATTTCCCATAGAATCTCATGTTCAATTGCATCCCTAGCCTCTAACATTTTTTTCCAAACATGTGATCCTTCCGTAAACTGAACCACTGTAGGAATTTCCTTCTTGCAATATTTATTCCACATGAAGTTGGACCATAAGGATTTAGAAGTTCTGAATCTCCACCACAATTTAGTAAATAAAGCCTTAGATACATCAAACAAAGACCTAAACCTACTCCCTCTCCTCCTTGGGCAGACATAGATTTAGCCACTTTGTCCAATGCCTACTCCTTCCTTCATCCTTATTACTCTAGAAGAATCTTGCAAAGGTCTTATGAAGATGTTCCAACACATTGTCAGGTGGATCAAGAACTGACAGAATATGTGTAGGAATACTTTGTAGCACACTTGATATCAATGTTGCCTTCCCCCATATGATAACAATTTTCCTTTCCATGAGTGTAGTTTGGCCTTCACTCTTTGAATCACATCATTGTAGTAGTGCTTTCTCCTCCTTGTGTAAAAAATAGGACATCCCAGATAAGTAAATGATAAGTCCCCTTTCGTAAAACCAGTGATATTAGCTACAACATCCACCAAGCTCCGATCCACATTTGAGTGCATATAGAAGGAGCTCTTTGTTTTGTTGATCAGCTGCCCAGATGTGCTCTCATACAGTGCCAAAACATCTACTATTTTCTGAAAGAAATATGGATCAGCAGCTGCAAAAATAATAGTATTATCTGCATAGGCCAAGTGATTCAATAGATCAGACCACTTTGGCATACCAAAACCTCTAAATCTCCTATCCTCAAACAATTTGTTCAAAGATCTTGATAGAACTTCTGCTGACAGAATAAACAATGCAGGTGAGAGAGATCTCCTTGCTTCACACCTCTTGATGAGTGAAAGAAACCAGTAGCTTGTCCATTCACAATAACTGAATACAAATTATTTGAGATAAGATTCCACACCATATTTATAAAGCATTCTACAAACCCATCCTTCTCAATACATGCATCAAATATTTCCAAGATACCCTATCATATGACTTGGCCAATATCTAGCTTGATCACCACATTAGTAGGTTTACCTCTCAATCTTATATCAGTAACAATTTCTTGAGTCAACAATATATTCTCAAAGATACTCCTTCCCTTGACAAAACCAGACTGATTTAAGGAGATCAATGAAGGTAATATCTTTTCAAGTCTATCATGGACCACCCTTGAGAACACCTTGTTAACAAAATTACTCAAACTATAGGTCTGAGGTCAGAAAATATTTGTACTTGTGGATTGTTAGGTAATAGAACCAGATTAGTGTGTGTTATTGATTTAGGTATAGGATTCCCTTCAAAAAACAACACCACCATTGAAAATAAATCTTGCCCTACAATGTCCCAACATGCTTGAAAAAACAAACCTGAGAAACCATCTGGACCACTTGCACTTTCATTACTCAAAGCAAAAACTGCCTTCTTGATCTCCTCCATAGTTGGCAGTCTACATAGTTCAAAGTTCTACTCCGTTGTCACCATTGTAGTCACATTCTTCAATAACTCAAAATTTATAGGATCTCCCTCCTTAGAGAACTATTTTTGATAGAACTCTACAGCAGCCTCAGACAACTTGTTTTGGTCTTCAATCCATGAACCATCAGCATGTCGAATTCTTTTGAGTTTCAGCTTTTGCCTTTTTCCACTGACACAGTTATGAAAAAATCTTGTATTTCTATCTCTCTCCTTAAACCATGTCATGCCTGCTTTCTATTTCCAATATTCCTCCTCAATATTCAGATACTTCTTCAGTTCAGCTTGAGCTTGTTGAAGCACTATCCTATTCTCCACAGATGGATCTTCCTCAAACAACATCTCCTACACCCTTACCACATCCTCTCTGATTGCAAGCTGCTTAAATATATCACCACAGGTTTATTTGCTCCATTTGGAAAGAATATTTTTCACCCTCTTTTTTGCTTAAACATTAGGAAAGGATCACCTATGAAATCAACCATCCAATTCTGCTTTACCACCTCCATAAAAGACTCATGTTTTACCCAAAAGTTCAGAAATTTGAAAGGTTTAACAAACTTCATTGCCTCCTCTCCACAGCTCATCAACAAAGGAGCATGGTCTGATCCAGTTCTAATGAGATGCTCCACGTCTACGTCAGGAAATAGATTTTGAAAAGGCATATTGACTAGTATTCGATCTAATCTTTTGAATATACACTCCTCATTTGGCCTCCCATTCCACCATGTGAAAGGACTGCCCTTATATCCAAGATCAAACAATCCACAAGAGTTAACACAAAATGCAAAGTCTTCATACTCCGGGGGATACACAGGTAGACCTCCTATCTTCTCATCCTCACTCATGACAACAGTAAAATCCCCACCAACAAGCCAAGGCAACTCCATGTCACAAGCCAAATAATAAAGATTGTCCCATAGTTCTAACCTCTCTACTGCACAACACTTAGCATATACAAATGTCATCATTATAAATTTGCCCAGTTCTCTATGATACACCCTAATAGTCATTTGTTGTTCAGTATCAATCAATAAATCCCATTCAACCACAACATCAAAGAACAGCCATATCTTCCCATTCATATTAGATATTGCTGCCTCCATTCCTAGTCTTCTTCTATATTTATCAATAAACTTCTTCCTTTGTTTTGGTTCCATCAGTGCTACAATGAAGAAACTATGTTCTTTCTGCATATTAATCACTCTTTGAAAGGCTTGCTAAGTTTTTACATACCTTATGTTCCATATTACTGTTTTGATCATCACCTGGAGATACCTGAGGCTGCCCTTCTAGGCAATATTCTTGTAGGTTGCAATGGTTCTATAGCTTGATTTTTCTTCCCTTTCTTTCCACTCTTACCAGCTGATCTTGGAGATATATCCCCCCTTCCTAGATACAACCTTGAATTTTTCAGCTGTGGATTCATCTTCTTCTTTCCCTTCATATTGTAATTGTTGATCAATCAAATTTTTTTGAATATCTTCTGGAAGCTCCTTATGTGCAGTAATGTCAAGTAAAACCTAATTTGGAGACCTCAATGGCACATTGACTTTTATTTGTAATGGAGATCCAGTCCCAGATGAGCAGGCCATAGGCAAATCATCACCATTCTGCACAATCATAGCTTTTTCACCTGGATCAAAAAGAGTCAAAGCTTCCTCCAAATTCTCTGATTCATTAGTCATATCCCCAAGCTTCTCTTGCATCATCTTAAACTGTATTTCATACACAGAACTTAGGTTAGAGTTAACAGTAGTAACATTAGCTAAAGCTGCATATGTTAATGTTCCATTGAAATCACCACCCTTCCCTTGGTCTGTTTGATGAGCTAAGGCCACTGTATCCTCCCTAGTACTGCTGTGAACAACCCCATGATGTTCCTTGTCCTTTGCATAGACTGGACCACCATCCACATATGCTATAATTTCACCATATTTTGCAGAACTCACTGTTCCATTGCCCTCATTGTTACCCCCATATATTTGTAATGAACTATCTACTTTGCTTGCTTCCACTGCTTCTCCTTTATCCCATTGAATTGATTTCACCCCTTGATATACCATATAACTCGAATTATCTTCAACACTAGCAGTTTCTTTACTGTAGCATTACCTGAAAATCCAGTTTTTTGTGATTGGATGTTGCTCACTCCTTCTATATTTTATGCTATCGCTTTCTCACCGGTGCAAGCCCTCCATAGTCTCCATTTCATCACTCCATAATGCTCTAACTGAGTTTACTTCATTAAGCTCCTCAACCTGCCCAGACTCACCATAAGTCTGAGATGTAATTTCTTGGAAGGAATGATTAGTAGTCACATTGAGCTTCATCAACTCTTCTTTGTTGGTCCCAAATCTCCTATGCACCCATTCAATCGTGGACTCCTTCTTTTCATTCTCTTCATCAGCTAGCTTATTAACCCCAATTATATCCAGATCTCCAACCCTAGTAATCCCACTAGGAGTAGGATTACTTAGGTTTTCCAACACGTTTTCCACAGCTTCCCTTTTAACACGCTTCAACTCCCCTTGTATCCCTTCTCCAGTTTGATTACTAATACCAATTGCCTTAACTCCCCTTGTATCCCTTATCCAGTTTGATTACTAATACCAATTGCCTTACTCCCAGACTCCTTAGGATTAGGAGTTAACTTTCCATCTTTGTCTTTATTTTCCTTCTCCTTATTATATTAGACTTCCTTTACCTTTGATCCTCTTTCTTGTCATTGATGTGATATTCACCCTTGCCTTTTGTAATTTTCAAAGTACCATTTTGATTCTCCTGTACCTCCAAAGCTTCAAATTTGTTCTTACATGTAAATTCTTCAAGTTTGCCCTTCCCTTTTCCTTTGTCAGCCTACTTCTCCTTCTTGTTTTCGATAATGTATCCTCTTTTGTCCCTTTGATATTTGTTCTTCCTTCCTTGTATCCATTCCTTCTTGGCATTGTTGTTGATAGGCTTACCAACTACCTTTCCACTTGTTAAGACTTTAGTTGAATAAGCAGCTATACCAAGTGCATCACTACTCACTACCACATCCTTCTCCTTGCCTTGATCATTATCATCGTCCTCAAACTTCTTGTGCAATTTTGGATGAACCACCCAGCACTCAGCTTCATTGTGACCTTGCTTCTTACATGTATTGCAATACTTAGGCATGTAATCATATCTAATTTTAATCCACTTTGATTCCTCAGGCCCAGTCTCATCTGCTTTCTCAATAATTTTAATCCTTTGAGGTAATGTAGCGAGCAGATTAGCCTCCACCTTGACCTTAACACAGCTAAGTGTCGTACCATTTTGAGTAGCAAGATCCACATGTAAAGTTCTACCTACTGCATTAGCCAATGAAAATACAAACTCCTTACCAAAGAAATTAGGAGGGAGGTCTTGAAAGGATATCCAAGCTATTGCAATTGGAGTCTCAACATCAGGAGACCACCATGGACTCCACTTCGTGCATCTCATCTGCCAAAAATCTCCTTGTGCCTTCAAATAGAATGTTGGCTTCGATAATAGGTGAATGTAATCCTTCATCAATGACAACTTGATCAAGACATGAGAATCCTCAATCAACCCTACTGAACACGATCCCTTAAGCTCACATTGAATTGGAATTCCCTTCTTCAACTCTTGGATCACTAGTTTCCTATATGAAAATTTGCCTAGAACTTCCAGATGTAGCCCTTGTTGTATTATTGATTGTTTAACCTCAGATTTCTTCCATCTCACCATTGGTTCACCATGTAAAACCTCGACTGGTTTTAGGTTAACAGTTTGTACGTGCATGAGAGCATTTATTGCTTGTGGCTGGAGAAAATTTGCATATGTTTGGATTGTATTAGGATTAGTAGATGGTTTTGGGATTGGTATGGGATTGGTAGACGACTGCCCAGCCTCCGGAGATGGCTGGGCAGTGGCCGGCGAGGCCATAGATGCGAAAATCAAACTTTCTCTCTCTAATCACCCAGATTTTTGCCAGAGCTTATCTCTCTAGGCCGGCACACGATGGGTTTTGATGCAAGTTGATTACCTACTTGTTTTTGAGTTTTTTAACACAAGAAGAAAATATGTCAAATGCTTCAACTTTAGATGTTAAAAATAATGTCCAAGTAAACCTAGAGGAATCATCAACAAGCACCATCACATATCTTTTACCACCTCTGCTTAATGTTCTCATTGGACCATAGAGATCCACATGGACCATTTTTATTGTTCTGGTGGTGCTTACTGTTTTCTTGCTTTTGACAGAGGATCTTACCTGCTTCCCCCTTGCACAAGCCTCACCAAATTTGTCTTCCTTGAACTTAATGTTAGGCAGTACTATCACCAAATCCTTGGGGACTAGTTTGTTGAGTTGACTTAGACTGGCAATTCCAAGTCTCTTGTGCCAAAGGAGGGGATCATTGTGCAACACCTTTAAGCAAGTGAGTGCATTTTTGAAAGTGTGGACAAATTTACAGTGTATATATTGTTTACTCTTTTTCCCTGCAAAACAATCTTGTTAGTGGTAAGATTAATCACAAAGCATTTTGTAGAGGTGAATGCTCTTAAGTTACCTCTATCACATAATTGTGATTGTCTTATTAGGTAGTATTTTAGGCCATCTATCCAGTAGACATTCTCAATAGAGTGGTCTTAGGAACCCAAACTAGTTTGGGTCCCTTTATATAAGCAAAAGAGTGAGTCAGATTCTTTTTAGCCCAATGTGGCAACCTATTTTTCTCTTGAACAAATTCTTTATTCTTTTGACTAGCCTTTTCTTTTGCAATACATTCAGATTTATAATGACCAGTTTTACCACAGTGTATGCAAATTATGTTCTCAGAAGGTGTGGGGTACTTGCGTTTGGGATCCCACTTAGGTGTAGGGGTCCCGTAGACAAGTCCTCTTTTATTGCTACTATGATGTTCATGTAGCCATGAAAGTGCATCAGAGGACCTATTCTATTTACAGGTTCTGTCTAGCTCGTGCTTAACCTTGTTTAGATCCTCCATAAGGACTCTTATCTTCTCATCTCTTTTGTACAACTCATCTTTCATTATTCCTAAGTTTCAGGTTTTTGCACTTAGCTTTCAGAATCACACACTCCTTAGAAAGCTATTCCTTTTCATTTTTATAACCTTATATTCATCAATGAAATCTAGAAGTAACCTAGAGAGACTTTCGTTAGACAAAAATTTAATCTTGTCTTTGAGATGGATTATACTTACCTCATATTCCTCATGTCCCATTTGCCATAAGTGCTTGTTCATCTCCATCTTCATCTTCTGATTCATCATCTGAGCTTTCACCCCAAGAAGAAACCATAGCTTTTGTTGATCCTTTGTTCTTCTTGGGATGAACCTGTTCCTTCTTCGTGTTCCTTTGTTCAGTTGTTTCCTTCTTCCATTCAATTTCCCATTGAGTGCAGTTGCTAATTTGGTGATTAGTCTTCCCACAATTGTAACACCCCTCATTGGTTTGTTTTTCAGGAACCCTTGGTTTGATGCAGCTTCCACTTCTTGAAGGACCATTTCCTCTCATTATGTACTTCTTGAATTCCTTTGTGATCGTGTTCATTTCATCCTCCTCTAGATAATCACCTTCTTTTCTTCTTGGGTGAATCCATCTTCATGGTTTGCCTTCTAAGTTCATAGGTTGTCAGATTTCCAATTAGCTCGTCCAACATAAGAGTGGCAATGTTCTTTGATTCCCGAATGGCAGTGATTTTACTTTCCCAAGTGACTGGCAGGACCCTTGTCAAAATTTTCTCAACTATGTCCTCTTCAAGAATAACCCTTCCAAGAGACTTAAGTTCATTTGTCAGTGTGGTGAACTTTGTATACATCTCCTGGATTGTTTCCCCTTCCTCCATGGTAAAATTCTCATATTAAGAATATAGCAATGCCCCCATTGATCTCTTTACTTGAAGAGTTCCTTCATGAGATACTTGTAAAGTGTCCTATATTTCCTTGGTAGTAGTACAACTTTGAATTCTACTATACTTGTCTGGACCAAGTCCACACACAAGCCATTTTTTGGCCTTAACATTCTTTTCCCATTTTCTCAAGTCCTCAGTATTGCAGTTAGCTCTTTTTCTTTTGGCACATCTACTCCTTCAGCATTGTTCTTTATGGTTGCTAGGGGACCACCAGCGATAATGTCCCATAGCTCATAGCCTTCTCCGATGATGTGATTTCTCATTTTATTTTCCACCACGAGTAGTAGTGGCCATTAAATAGTGGAGGCTTATAAGTGGATTGCCCTTCCCAGTTTCCAAGTGGTGCACTCATCTTGATATGTTCTTAAGGTGTTAGCCTCTTCAAGGATAACCTGCTCTAATACCAATTGATGTATTAAACTTCAATACCATACAAGACGGGGGTGATTTGTGTGGTACCTAATTTTTCGCTTAAATTGCTTATGAAGGACCTGGTTCTTCTATATGTTCCAACTACTGTTGTTTTGGAATAGTAAATGCAGAAAATAAAGAACACAAAGATTTTACGTGAAAAACACCTGGCTCAAAAGGTGAAAAAACCACGACCTACTACTAAGTAGGATTTTCCCAAATACTTTACTAAATCACTGAGCCAAAGCAACATTTACAAAACTCTTTGTAAACCTAAGGATTACCTCTAATCACGTTGTGGCAACCAGCCTCTAACTGCTACGACAACTTCAAGGTAACTCTAACTTGAATGCTCAAATACCTATTACAATTGCTTCTACGAAAGCTGGAAGGCACAGTATGAATACATTTACTATAATTGAACTAGAAATAAAGAAAGACACATAAAACTCTTCCTGGAGCTGGTTCTTCAATCTGGTTCATGTAGCTTCAGGTTTGCACACTTGAATTACACATAAACTGCTTGCAAAAAGCCTTGCTATTTTGCTCTCAATTCACATTTAAATTCTATGTTTTTGTGCCACACTTGTAATGTGAGAACATCCTGCAATTTGTAGAGTTAGTAGATGAAGAAATAACTAGAGTTCTGATGCAACTCTTCCACCAAGGAAGAGTTGTTGTTGATTTCAACTTCTAACTCATTCCCTATCTTGGATAGTGTTCTCTTTGATTAAGGAGTCCTTCTCCTTATCAATTATGCAACCTTCTCGATCAGGAAATATTAAATACAACAAGTTAATCTTATCTCCTTCACGTGCATCCCACATTCTTGAATCTTCCCATTTTTTGAACCTTAGGGATGGACCATTGGGATGGACCTCGTTCATCATGAGTTATTTTGTCAATCTTTAAAACTTAACCTTTACTTGGGCCAACACAGTTGATGTTGGGCCAGTCTGGAGGAGCTGAGGCCAGATATTTGTCTATGGCTTTAGCACCGAGGTGCGGACTATATGAGCAAGTATTTTGAACTTAAATGTTCAGTAACATCCCTATCAGTGGAAGTGACAGCTGGATATCTATACAACGAGTATGTTAGTACAGCGAGATGTACCTATGTGGCGATGAAGGTCTACTGGATGATAACAAAACTATTAGATGTTTGAATTACATCGTGATTCCAGGTATAGCCATAAGTTATGGGCGTATGGAGGATCTTCTCATGTTTTTTAGGTGAGAGTGAAGTAAACTTTATGTTGCAGTATGAGTTCAGACTCATGAAGATTAAGTGTCCGTGTAATGTGTATGACGGTGGGAGGTATACAAAAATGTTATATTGGGGCGAAGCAGGTGGGTTATCTCCCGCGGAGTGCTCAGAAGTGGTATGACCTTTATGTGTATGTCAGAAGATCTCATGTGTAATTGAAAAGTACGTGTTGAAATTTGAAATTTTGGGTTACTTAAGAGAATGGGCTTATGTGTTGCGGGAGTGAATGCGACATTTGCAAAAGATATACCGTATTAGATGATCTATGTTTTCACAACCATATAGATGATTTGAGTTTAATCTCACTATGTTATTGTGGCATCAATAGAGTAAAAGTGCTATGAGTTATTGAGGGTATGTTGATCTATGGCTTCGAGCCAAGTGGGGGTGTCTGCTGTGAGTAGTTGATTGCACAGTTAGGTGCTATGTTGGTTCCGGTTTGAGGCATGCGAGTGAATTATCTATGTCTAGAGTAAAGTATTTTTTGACAAAGGTTATATTATACTTAATAGGGTATGAGAATCACGGAATGTCTAGAGTTGTTATTTGTAAAGAATGCTCGGTGCATAGAGCAGGAAGTTGCTTGGATGTATTGGGATGAGGATTTCATTCTGCTATATTAGGGTGCCAATGAGGCACAGGTGGTTCTATTCGTTGTGTTAGGTAAAATGCAGCGAATAAGAGAAAATGACTTGCGAGGATCAATCTAATGTGTTGAAGATGCTACAGAGAATAATCGGGTATTTCATAATTGTATGTGTGGTTAGGAACTGTGTTTTCATTGGAAGAGGTCCAGATTTGTGGTATTTCTGTGTTAATTGTGGGATTCTAAATATCAGTGTCAAAAAGGTAAAGGTAACAGATTTAGATTCACACGAAGTTCTTCAGAGTAAAACATTCTAGAATGTAATGCTTCTGGGAATATTTGATAGAGTATTCAGCGGCTTTTGGATCTTAGTCAGTGCAGTTTATGCTTGTGTCTCGTGTGGTAAGCCTGGGTTGAAGGATTGTGGTGCTACAATAAGAGGAAATATCAAGTTGGAGACGATCAGAAGAAATTTAGACAAATGGAGTAGCTTGATAGTTGATCGGGTCAGTATGGTTAGGATATGAATAATTCCTTTTGTGTGTTCGAGGTAATGAATTCGTACAAGTATTTTCGCAGCATTGCTTTAGGGTTCCGACGGCTTTCTTAGCTTGGTCTGGTTAGAAGGATCCAGTCATGGCAGTTTAGTTTGTGCAAATAGAATTGGGAGAGTTCTTGATGAGTTTTACTATGGTTTGGAAATGTATATTTTCTATGGGCATGTGGAGCATGAGATGTATAGTGATTTTCTCCTAGATGAGATTAAATGAAAATTTCTTGACTATTTGAGTATATATTTGATTGTGGCTTAGATGGGATTATGAAGTTCTCATATTTATCATAGGATGGCATGATATATGTTTTATGTTGTGTGGGGTTGAGATTGACATGGATAAGGTCACAGTTCAGTTCTGAAAAGAAGGTCATGAATTTTTAGACAACATGACAGTTTGAGATGACTAAGTAAATGATATTACTAAATGGTGTGTCTTGATAAGGTTATAAACTTCAGAAAAACTGCAATGTGTTTGAATTAAGGATACTTTATTAGTATTGTTGCACTCTCTTATTGGATGGACTGTCGATATTAAAGTTGGCTTGGTAGCACAGAAGAATTATAGGAGTATCCCTCGTGGAATGATTGAGTATCAGATATGTGTTTGATGTTTGGGCAGTGTAGCGGGGATCAGATATGGTGATTCATGTGCTTTATGGATTGGGCGAATGAGAGTTTCGTGATTAGATGGATTTGTGGTTGTGGACTGTGAGAAAATAGCTCAGGTTGGTCAAAGAGTAGTATGTGCTATGATTCAGTCATTGTGAACCTTCAAAGAGTTGGTTATCTATTGTGGGTTACCAGAGTTGATTTGGGGTTCATTGGTAGGTCAAACATGGTTGTGCGTTCTGCACCTGGTCATTTGTTTACTCCGAACTGCTATTGTTGAGAGATGTTCCATTCGGTTGTTGTTGAGCTTATTTGTAATCTATGAGTTACTCTCCTATGTTACGAGGATTTGAGATTTGGTGGTTATATGATCAAATGGTTCGACTTCAGTTGGGCTTTATAGCAGGATTTGAATAAGACGAGTATTTAGGTGTTGCATGACTTGTTGCACATTTGGATGTGTTCCTCTGAACGGGTGTGGTATTGCGTCATTTGCTACTCCATGGTTATGATGATAAGCATAAAATTGATTTGGTTGATGATTCTGGGCATGGTGACTTGAGGTATTTCATGCGGACCAGTGTTTGGATATGATTGCTCATTTCAATGAAGTTATGTGGAGGTATGATCCTTCAGGCTAGATTCGTATATTCTGTTTCTACAAGGTGCAACGGGCTCGCAACATTTGGTGTGGTGGTACTGGTCAGCTTGTGTTACAACTCTCTTATTTGAGCCATTCTCATGATTTGAGTACGTTCAAATTGTTGCTTATTAGTGCGCGAATTGCACTAATTGTGGCTTTAGATTGTATTGGTGTGTCATGTCACCAGAGTGGTTGTGTTGGATTAGATGAGATCGTTGGGATCTTTAATGAATACAAACAGATTTGATTTCAACATGTTGGAAGGATAATATCGAGGTTCGGCTCAAAAATTTTCCATGGTCTTTGTCAAAGGAGAAGTAGGCTTCATTAATGGTTGATCCGAGAAATGGCTATGGTTTATTGCGTATTTCATTTATCATTGGAAGTATATGAAAGTGTTGGAATGAGACTTTAGTGGATAAATTCTATCGGTATTCGGTTATTGTGCGCAGTTGCTGCGATTATCAATTATCGCTACTAGTGTTGAATTATGTGGTATATCATGTAATTGCACCTGAGGTTGCAGGTTTGGGTATTACAAGTTGTTCGTGCTTATTTACAGTGTAGATGTGAAATTCTGATCTTGTGGATGATACCGGAAATGAAAGTGTGGTTCTAAGGTTTATGGGCTAGGTCAGATTGTAAAATTTCAGTAACATTGTGCTATCGGACATATATGAGATAGGGTGATGTGGGATCACCCCCGGGTATATGCATGGTAAGGTTAGTCAGCGATCGGTTGGCTTTTGGAACAACTCTCGACACATTCGAGGACGAACATATGTTTAGGTGGGGGAGAATGTAACGACCCGACCGGTCATTTTGAGGTTTTGCACTTTGCTCACCAGTTCTCGTGCATGGATTGTCCCGTGTGGTGTATTATGACTTATGTAAATTGTTGGTGTTGAGCTTCAGGTTAATCAGATTGAATTTGGAAGAATAGTTCTCAGTTGAAGCTTGAAATTTGAAAGGTTTGACTTGGTCGTATTTGATCCCGGATTTGAATTTTATGGTTTGGTTAGCTCCGTTGGGTGATTTGGGACTTAGGAGTGTGATCGGAATTGGTTTTGGAGGTCCGGTGTAGAATTTGGATTGAATTGGCGAAGTTAGTATTTTGTCAATTTCCAGTTGATAGGTGAGATTTTGATACAGGGGTTGGAATGGAATTCTGAGAGTTGTGGTAACTTCGTTATGTCATTTGGGATGTGTGTTCAAAATTTTAAGTCATTCGGACGAGGTTTGATAGACTTTCTGATCAAATTCAAAACTCGGAAGTTTTGGAATTCTTAGGCTTGAATCTGATGGTGATTTGATATTTTGATGTTTTTTTGAGCGTTAAGAAGGTTGGAGCAAGTTTGAATTTTGTTATGGGGTATATTGGAATGTTTGTTCGGGGTCCCATGAGGCTTGGATATGTTTAGGAAGAGTTTTTGGAAGATTTTGGCGTTTTGATTATAAGCACGTAATGATCCAAAGGTCCATTTTTAGTTCTAGAGATGAAAATTTGATTTTGAGACTTCTGGAATTTTGATAATGAATTATAGGAGTGATCTGGAAAGTTTGGTCTAATTTCATCAAGTCGCAATTGAGCTTTGACGCGAATCATGAGTTAATTGTTTAGCGAGCAAAATGCATATCACTGAGCAAACGAGCTCTGAATTGAGTTTTGATTGAAGGACTATGTTTGTATTATTATTTGTGACTAATATGAACGAGAATCGTCGAATTCCAAGTTCATATGATGGAGTTAGAGCATTTTAGTGAAATAAAAAGCTGCTGAAATTTTCTGGGTAATTGCTTGTATTTTCGCAGATGCGGTGAACAGTACCGCATCTATGGTGAACAGTAATCCCGCATCTGGGGTGAACAGTAATCCCACATCTGTGGTGAACAGTACTGCATTTGCAGTGAGCAGTAAGAAAGAAAACAAAATTTTTGGGCAGTGTATCATTTGAGCAGTCCAAGAGTTTTCTCATTTTTGGAGCTATGAAGCTCGGATTGAAGCGATTTTTACCATATGAATTAGGATAAGTGTTCTATATAAAAAAGTGATTATATTTAATTATTCTATGATTATTTTCATCAAGAATTAGTGAATCAAATGGAAGAAATTGGAGAAAATTTGTAAACCTTTCAGAAACGAAAATTCTAGGTTTGGAGGCCGAATTGTTACCAAATTTTTGGTAAATTTTGTATGGCTGGACTCGTGGATGGATGGGGTTTCATATTTTGTAACTTTTTTCGAGTTTCGAGAAGTGGGCTCGGGACTCGGGTTTTGCTAATTTTGGAATTTTTAATATTTTTCAATTGTTTTCGCTTGGGCTTTGTTCCCTTAGCATATTGTGATGTATTCGTTCTGATTTTGGATTGATTCGACGCGCGTGGAGGCCGATTTGAGGGGCAAAGGCATCGCGAGCTAGAGATTTTGCCGGTTCGAGGTGAGTAATGATTGTAAATAATATCCTAAGGGTTTGAAACCCCGGATTGCACATTGTAGTGCTATATTGAGGTGAGACACACGCTGAATGATGAGCATGGGGTCCTTTACTACTGGAGATTGTGACTTGGGCTATTCTGATTGATGATTTTATCGCATATTTGGCTAAAACCTATTTGTCATTATCATGATCTGGGCTTATTTTCATATTTGGGCTTCTTGTCAATTATTTTAACCCCTTCGGGGATGGTTGTTGATATTTTCTCACTGTTTTGATGTTATACTTGAACTCAGTCATGTATTTTTCATTGTTTTCAGAACTCAACCAAGTTATTTTGCTATAACACTTGAAATAATATTTCTAATAATATTTTTGGGCTGAGCATCATGTTTTACTGTTGCCCGAGGGGCTTATGTGATTTTCGACTGAGTAAGGCCGAGGGCCTCAGTTGTGAGGATACTTTTGGATAGGGTTGCACGCTGCAGCAGTGTTATACTGATACTGATATGAGGTCGAGGGTATTGATATCCAATTTTTCCCTGTATAATTTTTTATACTCAAAATAGTTTCAAAATAGCATATGTATTCAAATATAAGCATCCCAAAAGATTTTGGCATTTTAAAGGATTTTTAAACTAATTTGTGGCCTATTTTTTACACCATAAATCCCAATAATTATTCTCAAAATTTTCCATTTTGGAGAATAGTTTATTTTATTCTTACATTTACATAAAAACATAATTTACATGATTTTTGTATAATTGTACAAGTCCATTTGGTATTTTAAAAACTAAATTGCATGAAATTGCTATTTTATCCCACTTTCAGATTTAATAGAAATTTTAACTACAAAATAAATTCCAATATTTTTAAATTAATACTTACGTATTATTTATTAACTCAGTATTTTCAATTTGATTTTAAACATCTTTTACTAATTTTATAAAATCAAAAGGAAAAGTTGGTTATTTCAATTATGGCCTCAATTACTTTCAACTATAGCTTATTTGGGCATCTCAATGTTTACCCCAAATCCAGCCCAAATCGATAACCGAATTCCATTTTAACCCGACCTTTTACCCGTTTAATTAAGCCAGTCCGTTTGATCTTTTAATCATGGCTGTTGATCATTTGATCAACGGGCCACAACCACTCTTTCCTTTTTAATTTCAAAACACCCTAACCATACTCTCAGTTCCATTTCAGCCGCCTCCCTCAAACCCCCCTTCTCTCAAAACTCTCTCAAACACTCGAAACCCTAGTTACCCCTATCTCTTCTCTGACCAAAGCCCGCTGGCGTCCATGGCTTCTCAGGCCATGGACAACCTGTGCTCTCTTCCCTTCACCCTAAATCGTGTTTGTTCAAGGTTTTCGAGGTCCAACCTCCTTCAGGCTTGTTCAGATCCTCCATCGATCTAAGTTCCTGTGGTTTCTCCGGCTCCGTTCTGACGTGTTCGAGCCTTGAAAGGCCTAGACATGGTCCAGACCTGTTCGAGACCAGAGTGCAGCTATGAGTCATGGTATTATACTATTATTTCCACCCATGACTTAGAACCAGGTTCTCTTGAACCTCTACTCAAATCAATGCCCCCTCCCCTTTCCCTTTTATGTGCTGAGCCTTGACTCAAGCCTGGTGGTGTCCTAATCACCATCCAGACTCAAGTCTGACCTCTAAGGTCTACTCTTAATTTGTTTGGACCAAGTAACTGGTCAGGGGTGTGCGAGTATATGTCCATGTCTGGGCATGACCACCATTGCAATGGTTCTCTAATCCCTCTCTCACTTTGCCCTTATTCCTAGTTCTAAGTTCTGCCCCCTTTGGTAAGCCATGCTTTGGGACCCTGGAGCTCCCCCTGAACTTGGATGCTTTAGGACTGGCTATTCCACACTGCACTATTCTATTCTAATTATTATCCATAGTGTAAGCACTACCTGGAGCCCTTGACACTCCTTGGAACTCTGAAACACTTTGGATGAGATAAGGCCTCGAAAATTTGGAATCCGGAATTGGTGAAACACATGTTAAGGGATATTAATGATTGCATTAAACGGTTTTGATCTAGTTGTGGGCTGTGATGTATTTTAATTACTTTATTTCTTCTGGTGCTGTAATAGTTCGTGTATAAAACTCGGGGAAGTATTAGTGAAAGGGTATGTGAGGGGTTTACTTTGTTGCATGTAATCAAGGGTAGATACCATGCCTATAGGATTAATGTCGTAATTAAGTTAACTAGATACCATGCCTATAGGATTAATGTTGTAAATCTGTCACTTAAATATCATGCCTACAGGTTTTAATGTTTTAACTCGATCATCTAGCTACTATGTCTATAGACTTAATGCATAATCCAATCATCTAGAAAATGTGCCTATAGGGTTTAATGCTTTATCATCTTGCAAATCGTTAGAAACCCTGCCTTTTATGACTTAATATTAATGTAAAAAGTTTCATATAGAAACCATGTCTATTGGGAGTGCATACGCGCTAGGCAAACCTGTAAGATAGCCAAACCTGCCGCCAATTTACCCACTCTATAATAAGTTCTAAAATCCAGAACAAGTCCGTTTCGCTTAATCTATTTAAGTATTAATAACTGGGTAACTGGTTTTAACGTTTTAGTGTCATGTTTTCAATATAAAACTCTTATGATCCTGCAATGCTTTTTTAAATTTCTACAAATCTATCTGAAGCAATTCTTTTAGATTTTCTGGTCATCTCTTGAAGCTATCTTTCAAAACATCCTTTAATTCACTCTTTCTTTTAAGGTACTTTGCATTTTTTTTACAACTCTCCTGTATTTTCACTCAATCAAATCTGCAGATTTCAAAGTCATTTCTAAACTTCTACAATTTCAACTTCCTATTTAAATTCTTATGCATTAGGCTCTTGTCCGAAATTATTGCTTTCTAAATAACTCATTTAAAATACTTTAATTTTTGACAATTGGATCCGAGTTTGCTAATGTCGACCTTTTATCTAGTTCTATGTTAAACTGGTCCGTCCGCCGCTTAAGTTTTAATTTTAAGACCAAACCAGTATGTGTAAGGCATGCTAAACTAAGTGTTATCTGATTTACTGGGTTTTATGTGACCCTTGCATGTTTGTTTGTCAATCTTCTTATTTGCTATTTGTTTTAGGTTGTCGCTACTAGTATTTTGTCCTTTTAAACCCCATATATCCCTCTACCCCTTTCTTCCCCTTTTGGATTAGAAGTCCTAATACCCCGAGACTGACAGGTTGGGACGGGTACTAGCATGCAATTAGTAAACGAGACTAATCACGTTTAAATACCTTAACGGGATGGGAAGGGTAGAATATGGATATGATGACCGGTGCTAATATCTCGTGGGACCCCTGTTTTGAGGTGTGTTTGCTGGGTATTGCATTGATGTGATCCATATTTTGTATAAACCTAGGACCCCCTTTCTTTTCCTTTTATTTGCAATGTCTTCTTTAATTCTGTTCTTCAAATTAATTCCCTTTTCTAAAAACTATCTCTTTCTGTCTTCTTTACCCTTTTCAAAACTTGAAAATTATTCGTAATTCTTACATGCAAAGCTTTACTTGTTTTCTATCACTTCCTCTTAAAGTCACAATTAAAGCATGGCCGAGAACCACATTAGTGGATCTTGAGGGGTGCCTAACACCTTCCTCTCGAGATAATTTCAAGCCCGTACCCGAACTCTGGTTTTCTTTCAAAATCGCTTCTTCTCTTTAAAGTGTCCTAATGTACTATAATCATTTGGTGGTGACTCTTCAAATTCTATAACCCGATTCCCGCAAGGGAATAAGAGTTAATTTTCCAATAATGTCGTAAACCCGATTTCTCTCTTTAGGAAAAAGGGGGACGTCGACAGCATGCTAACTCTGCTGGGGATTTTCTTTAAGGCTTTTATCATTACATGCTTTTGTGACTTTATTGCTTCCTTAATTGCCTTTATTTCCTGCCTTTAATTAGTTCATCATGAATACTAACTTGGCTCTTCATATTTTCCCTTTCTTTTGATTTTTTCCTTTAGTGCCTTATTATTATTTCAATACTGCTGTAATTTTTGAGCATTTATTGTAATCATTTACTTTATAACGTGAAATACATGCAATTTGCTTCATTCTTGTAACTGCATTCTTCAACATCATATTCCACTTGTGCCAAAAACAAATCCTATAGCAACGCTTATGATGAGTGGTTGTGCCCTTCCGATGTTATATACCCCTAAATGTGGCAAAGGCATAATTGCGGTAAAACCAGTCGATCAACAGTGTAGTCGATGGTTCCGCGGCTTTCCCTCTTGAGTTGTCCGCTCAAAGGTACCTTGTCTAGCAATTCAAAAGTAGAATTCTTATTCCATTAAACTGTTCATGCATCATGGTCAAACTTAGCCGAGTCTGTTATGTTGTATGCATAATGACTCATTAAGATAGCCTAAACAAAGTCCATCCGGTTTCCTCGAAACCCAAACGGACACCTCCACGTTATGTGCATTTATTTGGAGAGCTAAATATCTTTATTGCTAATTATTGATTTAAATAGTCGAGTCTGAGTCTAACCCTTTATTTTGCAGAAAATGAGGCACGAAGTCCCCAGATTTGGTATGGTAACCAACATTCATCCAAAGCTGCTAAGCTGGTGGGAGGACCTTCATGCCAGTGATCGGAAACTCGTCCACAAGTACTTAGGAAATCTTCCTTCACCCCTAGAAGTACGACATGACAACAAAATTATTGAAGTTGCTACTTTATTCTTGGATAGTGATCGATCGGTTTTTTGCTTCGGGGACATCGAAATGACCCCTTTACTGGAAGAAATAGGGGGTATAACTGGTATTCCTTGGGAGACTCCGGGTCTACTTATGCCGGAAAATCGCAAGGGTAGGGGTTTCCTCAAAATGATGGGACTCAAGGAGAATCCGGATCTGACTTGTCTGAAAGATTCTTACACACCGTTTGATTTCCTATATGATAGGTTTAGCCATAGAAAGTCCTATTGCACCTATACTAACGAGTTCGCCCTCACCTCTTTAGGGCATATAAATAGAAGGGTCTTTGTGTTCATGTTCTGTTTCCTGGGTATGATGGTCTTTCCTATGAAGAAGGCTAGGATTCACACCAGACTATCCTTGGTAAACGAGACCTTAATGGAAGGGATCGACGGGCAGTCTTTCAGCATAGTGCCCGCCCATGATCATCGCTGAAATTTTTCGAGCCTTTGGAAAATGTCAACAAGGAGCCCCGCACTTCGAGGGTTGTAATGTGTTACTTCAACTCTGGCTTATAGAACACTTCACAAAGGTGACTACCGATAGGAGATTATACGCAGGGATTGGGATGATCATATCGCTTTCCACCACCCAAAGCGAATGAACTTTATGCCTAACATGTTTGCTCAGCCGGAGGATGCTGGAGGATGGGTAGAGCTATTTGAGAATCTAAAGGAAGAGCAAGTATAGTGGATGCTCAAGTGGTTCCCAATAGAGGAGTTCATTGTTCGTTCTGGGGATGCACCATTCCTCATACTCATCGGTCTGATGGGAACTCATCCTTATGTCCCTCTCCAAGATATGAGGCAAGCTGGGAGAAAACAAATCATACCAAGGGTAGAAAAAATGAGTCACTTCAAGGTTGACTTTCAAGATGATGACAGGCCCCACCGATGTCACGCTAAGTACATGCTGCAATGCAAGCTCTTATTGGGAATAGAAACTATTGAGACAGACAAGTATCATCCAGGATGTGTACCACACTACTCGGGTTTGTTGGAGGACAATCACACTGGCTTGTGTCACCCCGGGTTCGTCCGAGGTCACAAGCGTATTGATGAAAAGGCTGAAGCGCAAGATAAGTACAATCAATTGCGTAAAACAATTTGGGAATGTCAAAATGAGCACCGGGAAATACAAGAAGCTCACCAGAAATTGATCGATGAGTGGAAAGATATGGCTGTCAATGCCAACAAGCGGTTAGGCTATCTAGAAAGAGGTCTAGTAGAGTTGGAAGGAAGTTCTTGAAAAGGATTGAAGACTGCCAAAATGTCGAGGGAAGTGTAGGCGGACATTTGGATCGAGCCTATATGCTGTTAAGACTATGTGAGTTGATACAGCTGTACGAGGGAAGCAAGAATACCAAATCTGGGAAGGTCCTTCTGGGACCAAGTAGTTAGGATCTTGTACTAGTTTGATAATGTAATAAGGCCACTGTCCATTAGTGACTTCGTTATTTCCGTTATTTCAAATTGCATTTTTGGACTCGTCTTATTTTTATCAATAAAATGAGGCATTTAACATTATAAGTTCTCCAAATTTAATTTGTCGCTAGGTCTACCTCGGTCACAACGAGGCACCCAAGTTAGGAAATGACTTATACTACTGTACAACGTGTTTAAATATTGCAATATTTTCTTTCTCAGAATTCGCACTAACTTTTTACCTTTTTTTTCTTTTATTTTTATTCCCCTCCCCAAAGGTTAGTTCGTGCACTCTGGCACTATCAGCATACTCAACAAGATACAAGGGCCCTCCACCTCCTCCCCCCTACTCCTACCAGAAAAAAGAACAAAGGCAAAATGGGAGATACAAATACTAGAAAGGAAATGAGGAAACTTCTCAGGGTACCCCAATTACTAAGGGAGCTGCTGCTCAGCTTGAGCAAACATTGCTGAAATTTTGGGAAGAATTGGACCAAGTCCAGAACCTGGCAAGCCTGTCAATCACCCTTTCCACTTCTGATGTCAACAACTCCGTACCTCCACAGAACACCCCGCAACCACCAGTACAACCTGCTCACACCCATGCCTAAAACACATGCAACAACACTCCATTACTCATTCTCGAACCCCAAAACACCACAAACGATCATATCCACAACAATCCCATCTTTGTGGACACTGTACCCCACTATACCCATCAAATCTCAAGTGCACCCGAATCAGATGACAAAGATTCCCTCATTCAGAATTTGGATGCTGAACGCAAGAAGTTAACTATCCTGGTCTAGGGTGTCGAAGGTAGCAAAGCGTTGAGGGGCTTGACTACGAGGATCTTTGTGTTTTGGCGGATGTTTAACTTCTGGAGGGGTACAAATCTCCCAAGTTCGAGATGTTCGATGGTACAGGTGATCCCAGGGTCCATCTGAGAATGTATTGTGATAAGCTGGTAAGGGTTGGAAGAGATGAGAAGATCCGCATGAAGCTGTTCATGAGGAGTCTGAAAGGCGACGCCTTATCTTGGCACATTAGCCAAGATTCAATGAAATGGACAAGTTGGATGAGCATGGCATATGACTTTATGGACCGATTCAGGTTTAATACAGAGAACGCACTAGATGTGCTTTATATCCAGAATATGAAAAAGAAACCCACAGAGACCTTTCACGAGTATGCCACTCACTGGAGGTCCGAACTTCTAAGGTTAGGCCGGACCTAGAAAAAGAGAAGATTAATAGGTTCTTTGTCCGGTCTCAAGATCCATAGTAATATGAGAGGCTAATGCTGATAGAGGGTCAGAAATTCTCCGACATCATCAAGTTGGGAGAAAGAATCGAAGAAGGTATCAATAATGGTATGGTCACTAATCTTGAATCATTACAAGCCACCAACAAGGCCTTACAATATGGTGTCACATCAAACAAAAAGGACGTGAATTCTGTAATGGCTGTGCAAAGAACCAAATCTCCTATGAAGTACCAAACATATCCCTCAGCTCCACTTACATATCAGCCTTCCCTAAATTACGAAGCATCATTGCCCACATACAAAATTCCACCACCCATGTACCAATCATCTCCACCTCCACCACCTATATATCAACCCACTTCACCAAGATATTCCCAACTCGCACCGGTGTACCAAGCCTATATTGCCCAACCTTCTCATTTCCCATCACCACCTACCCGCCAAATCTTTCCTCGACCTAGACCAAATTTCGACCGAAGACCTCCCAGACAATATACCGCCATTGCCTAACCAATCGACCAACTATATGAAAAACTCAAGGTAGACGGCTATGTTACCCCCATCCCATCCGTAACTCCAGAAAATTCCTCCTAATGGATCAATCCCAACAAAACCTACGCATACCATTCTGGAATGAAAGGCCATACCATCAAAGAGTGTCGCTCGTTGAAAGATAAGATTCAGGCCTTGATTGATAATAAGGTTATCATAGCAAAGGAGCCCGCTCCCAATATCTGCAACAACCCTCTGCCTGACCAGAAGGGTGGAGGCATTCATACGATCGAGATTGGTAATGATTGGGATGCTAAGGGGACAACCGGATTGATCGCTGAAGGAGATGAACCGAAGAAGGCGACAGTCACCCTCAATCCTATTGTTGTCCAAATTCAACCCTCGGAGGGCGATGAGGTAAATGTGTCCATACCACTTGAGTTCAAAAAACCTCATGAAAAGGCGCCAGGACCAATTGAGGTCGAGTTTGGAGTTCCAAAGGCACCTGCACCATTTGAAGTTGCTGTGTTAGCTCCAAGGGTGCCAATTCTGGTCACGATGACAGATGTGATCCCATTCAACTCAAATGTTATACCTTGGGATTACACAACGGATGCTAGGAGAAAAGGGAAAACATATACTAGATAAGAAATTGCCGCACAAGGCACGACTAGAACCGACATGGTATACTCCGGAACATTAAGTTGAGTCCAGCAAACAAGTCTCGGGATGGCATGTTGATATTGGTCCTGATGACTGTTGGAGAAAGATACAGGCCAAAAAATACTCGGTCGTTGAGCAACTGAACAAACACCAACAAAGATTTCCATCCTGACTCTTCTGCAAAGCTCTGAGGCATATAAAAATGCCTTGATGAAAATATTGAGTGAAGCTTAAGTTCCAGTAACATAACTAGAGGTGAAATGGAAAATATAGTAGGACAAATGTTGGAAATTCACAAGATCACCTTCCATAAGGATGAGCTACCACCAGAAGGACTCAGTCATAACAAGGCATTGCACATCATTGCACAATGTGAAGATTACTTCATCACCAGGATCTTGGTTGACGGGGATCCAACCTTAACATTTGCCCACTAATAACCCTCAGAACATTAGGGAAAGGACTGTATGAGATCAAACACAGAGCTATCAATGTTAAAGCCTTTGATGGGTCCCAAAGATCCACCATTGGAGAAATTAGCATGTGCTTGCAGATGGGACCTACCTGGTTCGATATTGAATTTCAAGTGATAGACGTCCCATCATCCTACAATTTATTGCTGGGACGACCCTGGATCCACGCTGCTGGTGTTGTGGCATCAACCTTGCACCAAGCCATGAAATTTAAATGGAATCATTAGGAAGTGATCATTCATGGCGACGGTAGAAACCCTATATACATTCCCCAAACCATCCCTATGATCGGAGGCAACGGTGATCATTATAAATTCATGAATTAGAAATGTTGTAATATACTCTTTCCCATAACTTCTCATACCATACCAACCCACTAAAATGCAAATAGGGATCAGAAATGTGGTCAATATCATGAAGAATAAAGAGATACCGTCTATACCCAAATAAAAATTTATGTTTTCATAAGGAATCCATCGAAGCTTTCCACAAATTGAGATTTGGCCATAGAAGGATCGAATTGTATCCGAAGAACAGGGGGTACAAACACGTAATAAGAGAGGCACACAGTCCAATTTATCGTATCGGTCGTATTCTAGAATTTGGAATGAAAAGAGGAGTAATGCTTCCTAGCACGGGACGAAGGAGAATAGGCGGAGAAACATACCACCACATCAAGAGAATCAATGCCGTGGACAAAGACAAGTGGTGGGATAACAAGATTGAGAGCATCCTGAATTGGAGCGGGTATGAACACGGAAAAGGACTTGGCAAAAATCTCCAGGTTATCACCAAACCAATCAAACTGAAGAAGCATGGTACCACTTTTGGCTTAGGGTATGTATACACCTGGGAGGAGTTCGACCATTGGTCACTACCATGGCGCAGCCCCTACTATCCGTTAGAACACCCTATACCTCAATTGGATAAGATCTTTCAACCAACGGATGTTATATACAGATCAGATGAGGATGAAACACTAGCAATGATGAAGAACTTATTTTTGGGAGATGACATGGACAGTTGTGTTATCTTCGAGGGGGAAGGGGAGGAAGGCCCTTTCATTCAAGCTGTGAACCGAGGGGAACGCCTCACCAATTGGTCAGTCAGGACCACCAGTGCCCGGAAAGCTTCGGGGTAGCAAGGCTAACAAGCATTATGCATCGCATCTTTATTTTACTAGTTGATTTTTTCTTTCCGCATTGTCTTTATTTTTGAAAAGAGCTCCGATGTTTCGAAAAATTATGAATTTAATCAAAGCATTTTCCAAGTTTATTATATATATATCGCTCTCATTACTTTTTTCTATCTTTTACTTTACTTTACACAACATTACTATTACATATCTTGATGATGAACCAATGACCGTGACTTGTAACGAGGCCGTGCAATAAACGGATATAGACTCAGAAGAGGATGATATACTAGAAGAGGTTATCAGATAGGTCGAGAACTTTGAGAATAGGTCTAAGTCTAATTTGGACGAAACTAAGGTCATTAATTTGGGAGATATCGAGAATGTCAAAGAAACGCGCATCAGTTGCATCTGTTTCCATCAGAAAATAAAGAATACACCGAGTTCCTAAAAGAGTATGAGGACATCTTCGCGTGGTCTTATGATGATATGACTGGTCCCAGCACATCCAATGTAGCTCACAAGTTTCCAATAGATCCGACATGCCCGCCAGTAAAACAAAAGCTCAAACAAATTCAAGCCATACATGATTTCTAAAATCAAAGAAGAGGTTACCAAACAAGTCAAAGCCAGAGTTCTCAGAGTGGTAGAATACCCGACATGGTTAGCCAACATCGTGCCGGTACCAAAGAAAGATGGGAAGGTTAGAGTCTGTGTCGACTATCGGGATCTCAACCGGGCCAGTTCTAAGGACGACTTCCCTTTGCCAAATACACACATCTTGATTGAAAATTGCGCCAACATGAGTTGTAGTCATTCGTCGTTTGTTTTGCGGGATACCATCATATATGGATGGATAACGAAGATGCAGAGAAAACAGCCTTGATCACGCCATGGGGGATGTACTGTTATAGAATGATGCCGTTCGGTTTGAAGAATGCTGGTGCTACTTACATGAGAGCCATGACTACGATATTTCATCATATGATACATAAAGAAATCGAGGTATACGTGGATGACATCGTCATCAAATCCAAGAAAGCTGCAGATCTTATGGAAGACTTGAGAAAGTTCTTCAACAGGTTGAGGAAGTACAACTTGAAACTGAATCCCGCCAAGTTTCATTAGGGGTTCCTGCCGTAAAGTTACTAGGTTTCATTGTGAGTTGCTGAGGAATAAAACTGGATTCGTCAAAGGTCAAAGCCATCCAAGAATTGTCACCGCCAAAGAACAAGAAAGATGTGATGAATTTTCTGGGAAGACTCAACTATGTCAGCCGGTTCATAGCTCAGTCCATCGTCATTTGTGAACCCATCCTCAAAATGCTGAAGAAGGATGCTTCCGCCAAATGGACTGATGACCGTCAAATGGCTTTTAACAGAATTAATGAGTACTTGTCAACGCCGCCGGTCTTTGTTCCGCCTAAACCAAGAAGACCCCTTTTTCTTTATCTCTCAGTGCTAGATGGAGGGTTCGGTTGTGTTCTAGGACAATATGATGAAACAGGAAGATAGGAACAAGCCATTTACTACCTCAGCAAGACGTTTACCCCGTACGAGGCTAAGTATTCCTTATTAAAACGCACCTATTATGCTCTAACCTGGGTAGCTCAGAAATAGAGGCACTATTTCTGTGCTTACACCACTTATCTCATATCACGGATGGATGCGTTAAAGTATATATTTCAAAATCCCATGCCTTCCAGCAAGCTTGTCAAATGGCAAATCCTGCTAAGTAAATTCGACATTGTCTATATAACTCAGAAGGTAGTCAAAGGACAAGCCCTGGAAGATTACCTCGTTGAGAACCCTGTGGGAGGAGAATATGAGCTATTGAAGACATATTTCCTTGATGAGGAGATAAATTTCATAGGATAGGACATTGCAGAATCCTATAACGGCTGGAGGATGTTTTTCGACCGAGCTAAGAATTTCAAAGGAGTTGGAATAAGAGCAGTCCTAGTATCAGAAACCGGTCAGCATCACCCGATATCCGCCAAGCTCAGGTTCCCGTGCACCAATAATATGGCCGAGTACGAAGCCTGCATCTTAGGGCTCAAACTAGCCATCGACATGAACATTCAGGAGTTCTTAGTGATCAGAGACTCAGACCTACTCATACATCAGGTTCGAGAATAATGGCAACCAAAAATTCTAAGATACTCCCTTAGCTACATCACATACAGGAATTGAGGAAGAGATTCAGAAATATGGAATTCCAACATGTTCCCAGGATACAGAATGAGTTCGCTGATGCACTAGCCACCTTGTTATCCACGATCCAGTATCCTGATACAAACTTCATTGATCCTATTCAGGTCAAAATCTATGACCAACCAGCTTATTGTGCTCATGTTGAGGAATAAGCAGATGAAAGACCGTGGTTCCACGACATCAAGGAATACTTGATAACAAGAGAATATCTAGAACTCGCCAATGCCACTCAGAAGCGTACACTACGGAGGTTATCTAACAATTTCTTTCACATCGGAGGAATCCTGTACACGAGGACTCCCGATATAGGGTTGCTAAGGTGTGTGGATGCAATTAAAGCAACTAAATTTATTGGAGGAGGTGCACCCAGGGATCTGCAGACCGCATATGAATTGTTTTGTTTTGGCAAAGAAGATACTCCGAGCAGGGTATTTTTGGATGACTATTGAAACAGACTGCATCCAGTATGTCCGAAGGTTCCATCACTGTCAGATACATGTAGATATGATAAAAGTACCTCCAAACGAGCTTAATGAAACAAGCTCACCATGGTCATTCGCCGCTTGGGGAATGGATGTTATTGGATCGATCGAGCCTGCCGCATCAAACAGACACAAGTTCATCTTAGTGGTAATTGATTACTTTACCAAATGGGTCGAAGCAGCATCATACAAAGCAGTGACTAAGAAAGTTGTGGCAGACTTTGTTCACGACCGAATTGTTTGTTGGTTCGGAATTCTGGAATCAGTCATCACTGACAATGGTTCCAATATCAAAAACGACTTGATGAAGACGATGCATGAAACATTCAAAATCAGGCACAAGAACTCTATAGCTAATAGACCTCAGATGGATGGAGTTGTAGAAGAAGCCAATAATAACATCAAGAAGATACTAAGAAAGATGATCGAAAGGCATAAGCAATGGCATGAGAAGTTTTCGCTCACCTTACTAGGATATCGTACCACAGTCTGCATGTCAACCGTGGCAACTCCCTACATGTTGGTTTATGGTACAAAAGTAGTCATTAGCGCCGAGTAGAAATTACCTCTTTAAGGATCATACAAGAAGTAGCGTTTGATGACGTAGAATGGGAAAAAGGTCGCTACGAGTAGTTAGCCCTTATAGACGAAACAAGAATGAATGCAGTTTGCCACAGTTAGTTATATCAGAACATAATGTCTTGGGCCTTCAATAGGAGAGTTAAACCAAGGAAGTTTACGCCAGGGAAACTGGTGTTGAAGAAGATATTTCTACATCAAGATGAATCCAAAGGGAAATTCTCTCCTAATTTGCAGGGTACGTACATGGTTCATCGGGTTCTAACTAGAGGATCCACTACTCTTGCAGAAATAGACGGAGAAGTATGGCAGAAGCCAATCAACTCAGACGTAGTGAAATGATATTATATTTGATTGCATGTTTTTCTGATGTAATTTGAACTATGCCTGACCTGATTCCATTTAAGAGGGGATACGTAGGCAGCCCTATGTGTTCGGTCATATTTTAATAAAAATTTCATTTTCCCCGCTATTGGAACTAGGGCCGAATTTTGAGGAGGACCCTCAAAATTCCAAAGTCAGTTTTCTCATCAGCGCCAACCCAGTAAACTAGGGCATAATTTTGAGGGAGTCATCTGAATTTGAAATCAATCCATTTTCAGTGATTCAGCACAACCGTCAGCAGCGCCAGCCTAGTAAACTATGCAGAATTTTGAGGAGTAACCTCAAAATTCCGAAGCAAGAAAGGTTGCTGCGTCTTGAACCTCGTCGCAGTCATTGGTTCATCAAAAATAAAATCATTTTCAAATATGCACCTACATTATATTTATTGAATCATGCATAAATATCATTTACATTGCCGGCGTTTAGTAATGCTACCCCAATGATACGTGACGTCAATAGCCAGGGGATACGAACTAACCTTCCCCATCTACATAAATCACAATTTTTCTTTGGATGCAAGCACCCAGGTCACAAATCGTTGAACGCATTCACTGTTCACGGTTGAAACTCTCAGAACGATCGCTCATTCACAAATATACTGTCTACACCCTACCTCCCCCAGCAGCCATGATATCACAACCATCTATCAGCTAAGAAAAATTACTACTGTTCACTCCTTTACATTCCTGCACTGCATAAGGCTACTTATCTGCCTTTCGAGACTAAGCTCTGTCTCCATCTGCATTTTGCATAAGATTACTTTTCTTCCTTTCGAGGTTAAGCTCTACCTCCATCCTGCATAAGGCTACTTGTCTGCCTTTCAAGACTAAGCTTTGTCTCCATCTGCATTTTGCATAGGGCTACTTTTCTTTCTTCCGAGGTTATATTCTACCTCCATCCTGCATAAGGCTACTTATATGCCTTTCAAGACTAAGCTCTGCCTCCATCTACATTGCATAAGGCTACTTATCTGCCTTTTGAGACTAAGATCTGTCTCCATCTGCATTTTGCATAAGGCTACTTTTCTGCCTTCCGAGGTTAAGCTCTACCTCCATCATGTATAAGGCTACCTATATGCCTTTCGAGACTAAGTTATGTCTCTATCTTCATTTTGCAAGGCTAATTTTCTGCCTTCCGAGGTTAATCTCTACCTCCATCCTGCATATGGCTACTTATCTGCCTTTCACAACTAAGCTCTGTCTCCATCTGCATTTCTGCATAAGGCTATCTATCTGCCTTCCGAGGTTAAGCTCTGCCTCCATCCTGCATAAGGCTACTTATCTGCCTTTCGAGACTAAGCTCTATCTCCATCTTGCATGGCTGAGATATCGCCACTTTATTTTTCGAACAACTGATATATCGTCACTCGCATTTAAATTCCTGCTTTGGCTGAAAGATGCCACCCTTTGCATTCATTTGGCTTAAAGATTGTCACCTTCTAATAGGCTGAAAGATCGCGAACTTCTTCAAAGAGATCATAGTTTAAAGGCACCATCTGCATAGCGCGAGAACACCATTTCATGGCCTGCGAATCTTTACTTTTATGCTCTTCATGGCCCAGGACATCATAGTCCGAGGATGTCATCCTTATCGTCCGAAGGCAACATTCATGGTCCAACGAGAACTTGCATCATATTTTAATTATTCACAAATACACACATTTTTCATTTTTTGGTACACTGGCAAGCATACGGCCACCTCAGCAGGAGCGATCCCGCACCTGTTCTCCACAACTTGTTTAACTCCAAACACCTTTTTAAATCTGACCATCACGTCCGTCTTTTCAAATCTCCATTTACACATTCCGCCAATGGTTCCTGAACTACATGTGGCATGATTCCTGTAAAACCAGGGATATGTAGGCAGCTCAGAAACCAGAGCCCAGTCGAAGTTCTTTTTCAGTCGCCGTTTCCGGTCAAAATTGGCCATCTTGTCTTGACACGATAACTCTTTCATCCTCCTCGGGTAAAGAGGGGCAACTGTTGATATCCAATTTTTCCCTATGTATTTTTTATACCCAATAACTTTCAAAATAGCATATGTATGCATATATGATCATCCCAAAAGATTTTGGCATTTTAAAAGGATTTTAAAACTAATTTATGACTTTTTTTACAACATAAATCCCAATAATTATTTCCAAAACTTGCCATTTCAGAGAATAGTTTATTTTATTCTCACACTTACATCAAAACATAATTTACATGATTTTTGTATAATTTTACAAGTCCATTTGGTATTTTAAAAACTAAATTGCATGAAATTGTAATTTTTGGTCACTTTCATATTTAATAGCAATTTTAACTACAAAATCAATCCCAATATGTTAATATTAATACTTACATATTATATACTAATTTAATATTTTTAATTTGATTTTAAACATATTTTTCTATTTTTATAAAATCAAAAGAAAAAACTGTCTATTTCAATTACGGCCTCAATTACTTTCAATTATAATCTATTTGGGTATCCAATTTTGATCCAAAATCCAGCCCAAATCGATGACCCAATTTCTTTTTAACCCGGCCCTTTACCCATTTAATTAAACTCGTCCGTTTCATCTTTTACTCATGGCCGTTGATCATTTTGATCAACGACCCACAACCACTCTTTCCTTTTTAATTTCAAAACATCCGAACCCTATTCTCATTTCCATTTCAGCCGCCGCCCTCAAACCCCCCTTCTATCAAAACTCTCTCTAGCACTCAAAACCCTAGTCACCCCAATCGTCTTCTCCGACCAAAGACACCAGCGTCCATGGCTTCTCAGGCCATGGACGTCCTGTGCTCTCTTCCCTTCAACCCAAATCGTGTTTGTTCAAGGATTTCGAGGTCCATCCTCCATTAGTCCCATTCAAATTCTCCGCCAATCTGAGTTCCTATGGTTTCTCGGGCTTCGTTCCGACGTGTTCGAGCCTTGAAAGGCCTAGCCATAGTCCACACGTGTTCGAGACCAGATCCTTTCCAAGCCTTCTCGTTTCTAGGCATTTATGAGAAACTCCAAAGAGATTGTTCGAGGTTCTTTCTTCCTTTATTTTCTTAGAACTGTGAGAGATCTCTGTTATACTCGATGTTTTAATGTTTTTCCCTAATTTTCCTATTTAAAATTAGTCTATTCAATTTAGGGTTTTCAAAATATCAAAAATGATTCTTCTTTTTACCTTTTTGTTTTTTGAATCTATATGTTCATGTCGTGTCTTTTGTGTTCTTGCTTGATCTTATGTTTTTTCGTTAATACGCATGTTTCTCTATTTGTGCTTGTTGGACAATACGCTTTACGCTAGAGGGGGGGTGAATAGCGTTTTTAAAAATATTAAGCGTTTTAGTGCGGAATTTAAAAACTTTGCAGAAATTAAAACAAGTGCAGTAGAATAAACTTACACAATGATGTATCCTGGTTGGCCACAAACGTGGTTAGTCCAGTCCCCGAGAGACTCTCTCGAGATTTCCACTAAACTTGTCAAGCTTACGGGTGCTTAACAAACCGTTACAGCTGAGGACACAAGCCTCACCCAGGTGCTCGGGGATCACAATCCCAAAGACTTCAATTGCTCGGGGTAACCAATCCCAAAGACTTCAATTGCTCGGGGATAACAATCCCAAAGACTTCAACTGCTCGGGGATAACAATCCCAAAGACTTCAACTGCTCGGGGATAACAATCCCAAAGACTTCAACTGCTCGGGGATAACAATCCCAAAGACTTCAACTGCTCGGGGATAACAATCCCAAAGACTTCAACCGAGGAATCACAAGTTCCTCAACAAACGAGAATCGCAATTCTCTTACAAACACAAAACACACTCACTTTACAAAGCACTCCTTAATGAGTAGATATGAGTAGAAATAGTACGCTCAAGATCACAACAACTTAGCTCAATAGAATGGCTCTTCAAAAAGCTTTATGGATGAATGGAAAATGATGATCAATGTAAGAAAGCTTTTAGCAATGAAAATACTCAAAGTGTATATGTTGTTGTTGTGAAAACACTGAGTTGAAGCTGTATTTATAGGTGAAAAACTCAGTCTTACCGTTGTCTAATTGCCAATTAAGGATTGCTGAAATTACTCAGTGACAATCGATTGTCAAGACTAAACAATCGATTGTTTGCCTATCAGATTGAAAATTCAATCCCAGATTTTACGTCAACAATCGATTACTTCAAATCAATAATCGATTATTTATAACGTTAAGAAATCCTTTCCAATTTTTGGCATAAAACATCGATTGTCCGGAAATCAACAATCGATTATTTTAACAACGTTCAGAAAATCTTTTCCAGATTTTAAGCAAAACATCGATTGTTAAATATCAACAATCGATTACCTGAAGGTAATTGAAAATATATGACAACGGTCAGCTTCAACAATCGATTATCAAATGGAATAATCGATTATTAATTAATTTCAAAACTCTCTGTCTCATATATAATCGATTATCAAAAGCCACAATCGATTATCATTTTATTTAAAATCACTGGGAGACATTTTTCTCATTCTAATCGATTACCATTAGTTCATAATCGATTTTTATGAGTTTTGAAAACTTTGCCTCAGTTAACAATCGATTATCATAAGTACACAATCGATTGTTATGCAGTTTGCAAAAACCTGATGTTAACTGACTTACTCACAATCGATTATCATTAATTCACAATCGATTGTCATGCAGTCTTGGCTTAGAGATACTCGATTATCATAAGTACATAATCGATTATCTTAGCCCAGATTTTTGAGGCATGCTTGGAAAACATTTTAACAAATGTAAATATGCATAGTTTAAAATCATTTGACACTTAATTTAAATATGCATGATTTTGGAAAAATAATTTTAGTAGAGAAGCCATGTTATGAGCCAAGTTGAGGAATCAAGATCACAATTAATATTGACTCAATTATAACATTTCTAAACTTTGTCTTGAGCTTCTTGTAATGCATCCATTTTGTGCTTGTCCTTGAGTACTGCTATATATCGCTTTTTGCTTTGTTTGACATTCATCAAAACCTACAAAAGAACACACGTTTAGTATATTGCATTTGAAACGTGTTTCCAACAGTGCTCTGTTATTCTTTCGACTAGTTTTCTACAGCATGCTTTACATGTCTATCTCACGTGTTCTTTTACTATTTTTCTTACTGAGTTTTGATTGCCTTTACTAGATCTTTGTTTGGGTTCCAAAACTGTTTTTCTACTGTCTCCTAAGTTCTATGTCACCCTTTTCTCTCGTAAACTTTCTTGAGTTCTGAGCTTTCTCTCACACCTGTTCTTTATGATTTTCCTCTCTACTGCTTCGAACTTGCTTTATGTATCTGTGTGTTTTCTCACAAGACTCTGCAAGAGTTCTCTGAGTCTTTTTTGAGGGCTTGCCTTCGCCTTCTGTTTGTACTCGAACTGAAACCCTAGGTTTGGGATTTTTGCGAGTTTTAGTCTTTGTGACTGGACTAGGGTTCTACTCTAGAACCCTGGGTTCTCTAAAACTCATTCTTAGTCTATGAGTGAATTGGAATCCTTTTGTTTGTGATTTGAACTTTATATGATAGTCTTTTCTTTCTTGTTTGGTACTTGTATGCTTTATATATCAGAGCCTTTATTTCAAAATGGTTCTATCAAATTGTGATTGATTCCAATTTCCTTTTACTAAGGCTCGATTGATTGTTACTGATTTTCCAATTAAACCTTTTCTTCTACCTTCTCTGACTAATGTCATGCAAACAAGGTTTTAAATTTCAAGATGTTTGATTGATTTACTTTCATTATTTCTCAGGTTTTGTACAATAGGATTCGTGCCTTAAATAAACTCTATGTACTTACCGTTGTTATGCAACTTTGGAAAGATTTCTAATTATTCTTCTTTCCTTAATTGTACCATGCCTGTTTGAAATCAAATCCCTTAACCTACGGGAGATCCTTATGTCATTGACTAACAGTTATTTTCTTACCTTGATTACTCGTTTTTGCACTATAAAAGACACTACTCTTTCTGCACTTGGAAACAACTTTTGCAATAACACACACACAGACTTCAGAATTAAGAACACGTTTTTGAATACTTCTCACTTTCAAATAGCTTATCTGCTATTACTTTCTCTACTGAGAACCCTGATCCTTTTCTCTTTACTGTTGAAGCATTCTGGAGTTCTTTTGAATTCTCAAGTGCTTGCTGAAGTTTCTGAGTTTGCTCCTGCTGACTTTATGGCTGTTTACTTACTTTTGTTTGTTCTGATGTACTAAACTTGCAACTGGTATCTCCCTCTAGTTAAATAATACCCTCCAAACTATGTGTTTATTTTATGCCATGCTCTCTTGCAGTATGCGTTCATCCTAGTTTGTTATGCTCTCCTTCCTTATGCTTCTTCACCCTTAGGTTGTTATGCTTTCTTGCTTTCCTTGTTTTTCTGTAGATTCTTGTCTATGTGAGTCCCTTCCCTTTGGCCCCCTCTTGTGTGTGAGTGCAATTTTGAGTCATGGTAGTATCCTATTATTGCCACCCATGGTTTAGAACCAAGTTCTCTTGAACCTCTACTCGAATCAATCCCTACACCCCTTTCCCTTATATGTGATGAGCCTTGACTCAAGCCTGGTGGTATCCTAATCACCATCCAGACTCAAGTCTAACCTCTTAGTTCTGCTCTTAATTTGTTTGGACCAAGTAACTGTTCAGGGGTATACCAGTCTATATCCATGTCTGGACATGACCGCCATTGCTATGGTCTCTAATTCCTCTCTCCCTTTACACTTATTCCTAGTTCTAAGTTCTGCCCCCCTTTGGTAAGCAATGCTTTGGGATCGTGGAGCTCCCCCTGAACTTGGATGCTTTAGGGCTGGCTATTCCATACTGCACTATTTTGTTCTAATTATTATTCAGAGTGTAAGCGCTGCCTGGAGCCCTTGAGACTCCTTGGAACTCTGAAACACTCTGGATGAGAGAAGGCCTCAGAAATCTGGAATCCAGAATTGGTGAAACACATGTTAAGGGATTTTAAAGATTGCATTAGGTGGTTTGGATCTAGCTATTGTTGATACCTAATTTTTCCCTATGTATTTTTATACTCAAAATACTTTCAAAATATCATGTATATGCACATATAAGTATTCCCAAAAGTTTTGGTATTTTTCCTAATTTTTAAAGATTTTTAGAATCAAGTTATTATCTATTTTTAAGCTAAATTGTACAAAATTGCAATTATGGCCTACTTTATAATTAACTACGTTTTATAATTATAAAATTATTCCAGATATTTTTAGATTAATGTTTACATATTACCAACTAGTTCAGTGCTTGCAATTTATATTTAAATTATGTTTATCTATTTTAATTAATTAAAAAAAGGGAAAAATGACTATTTTAAAGCTGGCCCATTTCCTTTTCAATTTTAGCCACAATTGGACTTCAATTTTGATTCCAATTAAACCCTAATTAAACGACCCAATTTCAATCCAACCCTCCCCAAACCCAATTCCTTAAACCCGCCCCGGTTCCGCATTTAATCCTGGCTGTTGATCATTTTGATCGACGACCCACGTTTCTTCTTACCTTTTTTAATTCCTAATTACCGTTACCCTAAATCAATTCTCTAAGATCGCCCCAAATCCATTCTTCTCTCAAATGCTCTCTAGGCCACTCAAAACCCTAACTGCCTACCTTCGTCTCCGACCAAATCCACTGGCGTCCATGGCTTCTCAGGCCATGGACAACCTATATTCTCCCCCCTTTCACCCAAAGACATGTTATTTGAGGATTTCAAGGTTCAACCTTCAACAGACCTGTTCAGGTCCTCCGCCGACCTGAGCTTCTTTGGCTTCTCCGGCTCCGTTCCGGTGTTCAAGCTTTGAAGGCTTAGCTATGGCCCAGATTCATTCAGAGACCAAACTATTCCAGGCCTTCTCATCTCTAGGGTTTTTGAGAAACCTTAAAAAGCTTGATTCGAGGTTTTTCTTTCCTTATTTTCTTAGATCTTTAGTTGATCTATGCTTTATTCGGTGTTTTAACGATTTCCCTTAATTTTCCCTTTTTCAAATTAGTCTATTAAAATTAGAGTTTTCAAAAAATCTTAAAACGATTCTTCTTCTTCTTCTTTTTTTTTTTTTATGTGAATCAGTATGTTCATGCCATGCTTTAGGGGTTTTTGTATGTTTCTTATGATTTGCTGTTAATATGCATGTCTCTCTGCCTTTGTTCTATTACTGCTTCTATTGATTTTTCTATAAGAATGTTTATACGCCTATCTTGCCTGTCCCTTTACTATTTCTGCTATTGAAAGTGTTTACTCTTGCTGGATTTATTTAGGTTATTGAACTTGCTTCTTTTACTACTTCCTAAACATCTATGGCATCTCTTCTCTCTTCTGAACTGGTTGAGTTTTAGTTTTCACTCTATTGCTTTCGATTACTACGTATATCTGTGTATATCCTCAGAAAATTCTGAAAGAGTTCCCCAGGCTTGTTGAGTTTGCCTTCTCTTTTGTGTGTCCTACTCGGACTGAAACCCTATTTGGGGATTTTGCTAGCTTTTGGTCTAGGGTTCTACTCTAGAAACCCTTGGCTCTCAAATTTGTGCCGAGTTCATAGACTGAACTGAAACTTGCTTTCCTTTTTGCTTATGATTCTAAACCTGTTTATGCCAATCTTTCTTTCTTTCTTGATACTAGCATGCTTATATACGAGGTTTTTGTTCTTTTTGAACTGATACTATTAGCTTGTTATTGATTTCAATCTCCTTACTGAGGCTCGATTGATTTGCTACTATTTTTTTACAACTTAGCATTATCCCTATTTTCCTGACTAAGTTTATTCAAAGGTTTTAAAACTTTCTGGCTGTTTGATTACTTTGTTTCCTTACTCTTTCAAAACCGTGTACTATAGTTTCTTACCTTAAATAGATTCTGGATGAACCTACCCTTTACTATGCTACTCTGAAAGGGTTTTCTTCCCTTAATTACCACTCCCGTTTGAAATCAAATCCCTTTAACTAAAGGGGATTTTATTTGATTGACTGAGAGTTTCTTTCCTTGCCTTCTTGTCTACTCATTTTTGCACTACAAAAGTTCACAACTCTCACAAGTTCTGACATAGTTTTTTTCGCACAAACACTCGAACACAACACAATTCTCAGAGCTCTTTTCTGCACCTTTGCAATACACATTCATCTTTGTCTTTACTGTCTACTACTCTCTTTACTATTACTCTCTCTATTACTACTTTCTCTGCTACTGTGTATCTACTGAGCACTCTCCTCCCTTATCTTATACTGCCTGAATATTTTTGGAGTTCCTCTGAAATCCCAAGTACTTGCTGAAGTTTTTGAATTGTTCCTGCTAACTGTCTGGTTGTGTACTTGCTGTTGTCTCTCTGCTGTACTAGAACTGAAAACTGGTATGTACTTCTAAGTTAAATAACACTCTCCTACTATATGTATTCACTTTTCTTTGTTAGGATTTATGCCCTTCACTAGGGGGGGGGGGGTGAATAGTGAGGCACGAGAATGTCGATAAATTTTGCGGAATTAAAATTGCAAGAGTAAAGTAAGTGCAGTAATTAAAAGAGTAAGGAGATGACACACCGAATTTATACTGGTTCACCACAATGTGTGGTTAGTCCAGTCTCCCGAGAGACTCTCTTGAGTTTACACTAACTTTGTTAAGCTTACGGGTGCCTAACAAACCGTTACACTTGCTCTTAGATGTACGCTCTACAAGACTTCAACTTTCTCGAGGATACCTCACCTCAAGACTTCACCTTGCTCGTGGACAATCACAAAGTTGTCTCTCAAATGGCTCAACAAAAGCTCTAAATATGATGTAGAAATGTTATCAATATGTTCAAGAATAATGAGAGATATTGTTCATATGAAATGAGTCAAAAAGACCTCTATTTATAGGTGGTAGAGGTTGTATGTCCGTTGCTTAATTGACAATCAATAATGCTGATTTTATGCCAAGATAATCTATTATCTACTTTACATAGTCGATTATCTTCTCAACGTTCATAAAACTGAACGTTGGAAGGCAACGGTCAGTGAATAATCGATTATTCTATAGCTGAATCGATTATTTACCTTGTCTGGAATTTCCAATTTAAGCTGGAAAAAGCAGATAATCGATTATCCTTATTGTGATAATCGATTATGCAGCCATGCTGGAATTTCCAGTTTTGCTGGAAACTCAGCATAATCGATTATCAGCTTAAGGATAATCGATTATCTGGCTGTTCTGTCCAGAATCGAGAACTTACTTCAAAAACCATTTTGGTTAAAATGAAAACGTTAAAATCATTTTGTTTGACGTATAAATGTTTATTATATATATGATTTAATAAAATGATTTTATGCATATTTATGATGACCTATGTTGATACAAAAGACGAGATAACTTAAGCGTTGCTCTTACATTGGTTCTACCTAATGACCTACGCCTTGGGTCTTCGGTCTTGAACTTTTGAGCTCGTCTTGGCTTTTCCATGCAATCCCTTCGTCAATATGCTTCTCGGCATTCAATCTTGATTGTTTGTCATGTAATAACATTATTTGACAGTTGACTTCATTGTTTGTCATTCATCAAAACCTATACCTGGAAATCATGCTAATACAACCAAAGCACACATATCATGGATAGAATGATTTCCTACAATTTCCCCCTTTTTGATAATGACAAACAATAAGAGATATGCATATCGGATTCCCCCTAAGGTCATGCTATATCTCAACATACAAGTTATGCAAAACATTCCCCCTTAATTGAGTATTCCCCCTCAATTAAAGCATACTAGAAGGTGGAGACATTCCCCCTTATTAGATGCATATCGCCTAATTTCTTCCCCCTTTTGGCATTAGAAAAAAGAGAGTATACACAGGCTACTTTCCCCTTTTGACACTTCCCCCTTTGGGAATACCAACTGTTAGTGTCAAACATAAGATAGGAAATACAATGAGGAATATACATGATGACGATTTTAAAAAAAAAATCATACCAACATAAAATGATACCAAATGTTAGCAAAAACATAACAACCATAATAACGGTTATTTTTAGCAAATCATATTACTTAAAAACATATCAACTGTTAATTTTTGACAAACCAATAGTTGTATCAAAAACATGAATCATTTATTTTTCAATACTATACCAACTGTTATTCAAACCAAAAATAATATTCATCAAAAAATGAATCAATCATTATTTTTAACAAAAATAATTGATACCAATTGTTATTCAAAATAAAAGTTATCAAAAACATGAATCAACAAAAATAATTTATGCCAATTGTTAACAAAGATATATCAATAGTTAACACATATCAACTATTACGTTTTTATCAAAAAATATGATAACTAACCGAAATTCCCCCTCGATGCAATAAGGTTTCGTGCTTGGTGCATCTACTACGATATTGTAGTCTTCAAGCACACATGCAAACGTACCTAAAAATAGGTTTTAGGTACCCAACCACCTTTGGGTCCTTGGGGGTTAGGCAAATAATAATCATAGCTAAAAGATCAATCCCTATGTTTTGCAAAACATACGGGTGCTATGTGTCCTACCCGGTTGCAATAATGACATATAACATTCGGGTTGTGCATATGTCTTGGTTCAGCCAAAAACGTTCTAGGTAATCTAAAGTCGTTGTTCCTAGAAGCGTTGAAATTCCTAGAGTCATTTCTAGGTGGTCTAAAATGATTAATTTTAGACTCATTAATAAAATTCCTAGAATCATTTCTAGGTGGTCTAAAATAATTAATTCTAGACTCATTTACAAAATTCCTAGAATTATTTCTAGGTTGTGCAACACCATTTCTATCATGATTCTTATTCTTTTTAGACCTTTTATTCTTCCTGGGCTTTTTCTTCTTAATTTCTTCAACTATTTTAGGATTGTCTAAACTACGTTTTTCTAGTGTGTTCCTAAGTTCTATGTTTTCTAATTTCAAAGAATCACAAGATGAACAATTAGAATTTTGATCAATTGAAGAATCTTCATGCATCTCCTTAATTTTATTTTTAAGATCGATATTGTCATTTTCTAAAAAATGATTTTCCTCTTCTAAAATTTTAATTTTAGCCTTGGCCTCTTTGGAGATTTTTGAAGTCTTTTTCAATTCATCATAAAATTCTTGATAAGCTTCTTGTAATTCTTCATAAGAGTAAGAGTTAGGAGTACTTACCTCTTCTTCCTCGTTGGCCATGAAGCATAGGGCGGCAGTTTCATCACCCGAGCTGTCCGAATCCCATGTCACGCGCTTTTGGTGTTTCTTCTTTTTCTTGTCCTTGGGTTTTTGGACAATGTGACTTGGTGTGCCCAAGTATTCCACAATTTTGGCATGAAGGACTTGGTTCTTCCTTCTTTATTTCCTTCTTCATAAACTTATAAAACTTTTCAATTAAATCATTTGAAGAAGTATCGTCATCGCTTTTCGAATCACTTACTTCTACTCTTTTAGAAGATGAGGCTTTGAAGGCAATAATTGACCTTTTTTCATTTCCAAAAGAAGGTCTAAGAATAGTGCTTTCATAAGTTTTGAGGCTACCTCGTAGTTCATCAATTGTGACGTCCGAGATTCCTACCGATTCTTGGATGGCATTGGCTTTGGAGCGCCATTCGGGAGTGAGACTCCGTAGGATTTTTCGAACTAGATCTTTGTTCGAGTATACTTTTCCGAGAGCATGGAGATCGCTGATGATCATTGAGAACCGTTCAAACATATTATCGATGCTTTCCGGCTCCTTCATTCTAAAGAGTTCATATTCATGTGTTAGAAAATCAACTCTTGATTCTCGGACTTGAGGCGTACCTTAATAAGTGATTTCAAGCTTATCCCACATCTCCTTGGCGGTTGTGCAGCAAGAAATCTTCCGATAGTCATCCGGATTCACCGCACAATACAACATATTGATGGCCTTCGCATTATATTCAACCTTCTTGATGTCCTCGGCATTATATTCATCTTCCTCCTTTGGAACCGTGGTTTCCCCAACTTTCTTTGTCGGCATTTGTTCACCGTTCTTGATGATTTGGCACAAGCGAAAGTTATTTGATTGGATGAAGATTCTCATTCGCTCTTTCCAATATGTGTAATTTGTTCCACCAAATAGTGGAGGCCTAATGGTGGAGTGTCCTTCGCTCATCATTCCTGCGTTCAACATTCTCAACTAATATATGGAACGTTCTCTCAATCGGTTAAGGCTCTTAGAGAGTTAGGCTCTGATACCAACTGTTAGGATTTATGCCCTTCACTAGAGGGGGGGGGGGGGTGAATAGTGAGGCACGAGAATGTCGGTAAATTTTGCGGAATTAAAATTGCAGGAGTAAAGTAAGTGCAGTAATTAAAAGAGTAAGGAGAGGACACACCGAATTTATACTGGTTCACCACAACGTGTGGTTAGTCCAGTCTCCCGAGAGACTCTCTCGAGTTTACACTAACTCCGTTAAGCTTACGGGGGCCTAACAAACCGTTACACTTGCTCGTAGATGTACGCTCTACAAGACTTCAACTTGCTCGAGGATACCTCACCTCAAGACTTCACCTTGCTCGTGGATACCGCACCACAAGACTTCACACACTAAGACTGACGGTACTTACCAAACCCAACGCTCAATGAGAAGGTATGGTCTTCTCAAGAACCTTTCTCTCAACAAGAACTCTCTAAGAAGAGTAGATAAAGAGATACAATATAAGCTCTATGAACAATCACAAAGTTGTCTCTCAAATGGCTCAACAAAAGCTCTAAATATGATGTAGAAATGTTATCAATATGTTCAAGAATAATGAGAGATATTGTTCATATGAAATGAGTCAAAAAGACCTCTATTTATAGGTGGTAGAGGTTGTATGTCCGTTGCTTAGTTGACAATCAATAATGCTGATTTTATGCCAAGATAATCGATTATCTACTTTACATAATCGATTATCTTCTCAACGTTCATAAAACTGAACGTTGGAAGGCAACGGTAAGTGAATAATCGATTATTCTATAGCTGATAATCGATTATTTACCTTCTCTGGAATTTCCAATTTAAGCTGGAAAAAGCAGATAATCGATTATCCTTATTGTGATAATCGATGATGCAGCCATGCTGGAATTTCCAGTTTTGCTGGAAACTCAGCATAATCGATTATCAGCTTAAGGATAATCGATTATCTGGCTGTTCTGTCCAGAATCGAGAACTTACTTCAAAAACCATTTTGGTTAAAATGAAAACGTTAAAATCATTTTGTTTGAAGTATATTAAAAATGTTTATGATATATATGATTTAATAAAATAATTTTATGCATATTTATGATGACCTATGTTGAGCCAAAAGACGAGATAACTTAAACGTTGCCCTTACATTGGTTCTACCTAACGACCTACGCCTTGGGTCTTCGGTCTTGAACTTTTGAGCCTGTCTTGGCTTTTCCATGCAATCCCTTCATCAATGTGCTTCTCGTCATTCAATCTTGATTGTTTGTCATGTAATAACATTGTTTGACAGTTGACTTCATTGTTTGTCATTCATCAAAACCTATACCTGGAAATCATGCTATTACAACCAAAGCACACATATCATGGATAGAATGATTTCCTACAGTCTTCTTCTACACATTTTTCACTGTGTGTTTATGTTCTGTAGCATGTTCTTCTATGTCCTTGCATATACAGTCTGCTATGCTTTCTTATATTTTTTTCTTAATGTCAGTGTATGCTTCTGTAAGGAAATCCCTTCCCCATATCCCCTTTTGTGTGATAGTACTATTCTGAATTATAGCAACATGTGATATTGCTGACTATGATCCAGAATCAGACTCTCCTGATTCTCTACTCAAGTGCTTTCCCATTCCCTCTCCCCTTTATGAGTTGAGCTTTAACTTGGGTCTAGTAGTGTCCTAATCACCACTCAGACCCTAAGTTTGACTCTCTAGAGTCTACTCCTATTTGTTGACCTAAGGGACCCTGGAGTTCCCTCTGAACTTGGATGCCCGAGGGCTGGTAATTCCACACTTGCATTATTCTATTACAATATTTACTCTTCAGAGTGTAAGCATTTCTTGGGCTCTCGAAGCTCCTTGGAACTTTGAAACACTCTGAACAAGAGAAGGCCTTGGATTCTAGAATTTAGATTTGGTGGAACACATGTTATTAGATATTAAGATTGAATTAGGCTGCTCAGATCTAGCTGTAGGCTCTGATGTATTTTTGTTTACCTTTTTTCTTCTGATTCTGTAATAATCTTGTAAAAAAGGAACTTAGGTAAAGATAGTAAAAGGGTATGGGGGGGGGGGGGGTTATATTTACTTGCATATGTTAAAGGGTAGATACCATGCTTATAGGATATTGTTATTTAATCACTTAGATATCTATCACGACCCAAACCTGGTAATGATGGCGCCCAACCCTAAGGCTAGGTAAGCCTGACCAACAAGTGCAGGGAGTAGGGGTGAGTACTACCAACTCAGTGAATAATAAGCATAGTAAATATCTGAAAGTAAGAAATCCACAAACTACCACAAAGCAAAGCTATAACTAACATTCTTGTAACTTAGCTACGAACTAACAGCAAAACAATATCACAACAGTAACAAAATCTCAGATAAAGATGCAATGCAATGCACATGAATACGCTGCGGTGTGAAGCCCGATCTATTTAACGTCGACGACGCTCACTGGGGGTGTGTACAGACTTTGGAGGGGCTTCTTCAGCCCAAGCACAATATAATTATATCACCGTTGCGGCGTGCATCCTGACCCATGCTCAGTTCACGAGTCACATAATAGATTCAACTTATTTTTCCAGTTTCCAATTCTTAGGAAGAATATAATTTAATTATTTAATTTCAGGAAAAGTGATTTTGCATTTCATTACGGTGATTAAACACAGGACTGAGATCAATGATTATGCAAATCATGTTATCACACAGATATTCACCCTAGACAGGTACTATAGATCGGCACAAGGGCCCAAACATGGTATTAAGCCCAATTATCAACAACACAATGTGCGTATCCAACACCAACAATTTATATTCAGCTCTCGGGATAGACCAAGTCACAATCGCCAATCATTTACAACCCCGCACCTGCCATGGGGTGCGAGTCACGCCCTAACATAGCAACGCGATGTGATAAACCGGGGTTTCAAACCCTCAGCCATCATATATACAAACTACTTACCTCTAACCGGCCATAGACTAGCCCGCGATGCCTCTTCCCTTTGAATCTCCATCTACGAGCATCACATCTAGTCAAAACCACAACGAATAATTAATATAGGCTAAATAAACATAACCCAATCGAAATAATTCGAAAAACACTATAAATCACGATGTTGGTAAAACCCGATCCCCGGTCCCACTTATCGAAAATTCTGAAAATCACATTTTTGGATTCCTCGTCTCGCCACGAGTCCGTACATATAAAGTTCACCAAAAACGGAGTCCGTTTGTCCCTTCAAATCTCCAAAATTCATTTCTAAAAACAAAGCCCTAGTTCTTCACAATTTCTACACAAATTCATAGAATTGAGGGTTGGTTCTTCCTAAAAGTAATGTTTTAACTCAAGAGACTTACCTCGAATCAACACCCGTTGAAAACACACTTCAAATCACTTAAAAAGCTCCTTTGGTTGCTTAATAATGGAGGAAATTATGTTTAAGTCGCGGGTGAAGTTACCCTTAAAACATTCTGTCCGCCAAGTGATTTAATCTAAACGATCGCATCCTTACTCGTGCGATCGCGTATGCCAAAATTCTGTTCCTTCCAATTTCCTCTACGCGATCGCATAACAAGCCATGTGATCGCATACAACTGAGCCCCTCTGCTATGTGATCGCATTCTCCCCCTACGCTATCGCACTGATCAAAGTCATGTACCTATGCGATCGCATCTCCCTTTACGCGATCGCTTTGACCAATTTCTGAGCCCCCATTTCTTCCTTTATGCGATTGCAACATTGCTCATGCGATCGCATAGAACAAAAGCCTGCTGCAAATTTCTGCTGCTCTTTTTTACTTCAAAAATTCCCGTTAGCCATCCGAAATCACCCTGATGTCCTCGGGACCTCAACCAAGAGTACATATATGTTCCATTGCTTCATTCAAACTTGCTCGATCCATAAAATCACTATCATAAACATAAAAATCATTAAATTTCAACGGATTCAAGCCTAAGTTAAACTAAAACTTCCGAAACTTGCATTTGATCCAAAACCTGACCTAAACACCTCCAAATGATCTGAAAATTTGCACACATATCCAAAATTACCTAACGAAGCTACTGCAACTGTCGGAATTCCATTCTGACCATCGGATCAAAATCTCACCTATCAACCGGACTTCGTCAAAATTCTAACTTAGCCAATTCAAGCCTAATTCTACACCGGACCTCCAAATTATGTTCCGATTTCACTCATAAGTCGCAAATCACCATCAGAAACTACTAGGATCATCAAAAATCCATTCCAAGCCCTCTAACTCATAATTCAATGCTCGGTTGATTTTTCCAAACTAAGCTTCTCATAAAGAGACTAGTTTTTTCATTTCTATCCAAACTCCATCCGAATTACTTCAAACTATCCAAATACATATATTGAAACATATAAATGAAAAAATGGGAAAACGGGGCGGTAATGCACGGGACGACGGGTCAGGTCATTACATCCTCCCCAACTTAAGCAAACGCTCGTCCTCGAGCGGGCTCAGAGTTGCACTAGGAGCCAACCAATCTCAGAATGACCTTACTAATCATATTCCCAGGGTGAGCCCACGTCGCCCTAACGCACATAGGCCCGATAATACAATACAGCTAAAAATTTCACGGTCCATCCAGACCATAATCGTATGACCACATTGCACTTCCGAAACCATGCACAAGATCAGAACCTCACATTTATACTCAGAATAAGCCTGAAGCGGCTGTAATAACCCATACCTGCAACCTCAAGTGCACTTATCTTATATATCGCATAATCCTAATACTCAAAATGATAATTTATATCCACAGTAGCTGTCAACAACAACCATGTACCGAATAGAAACCCCTTATTAGCTGGAGTCTTATTCCAACACTGCTATACTCTATCAATGATAATGAACCCACCAGTAGTCCATAACCATTTCTCAGATCAACCATTCACGAAGACATTTCTTGCCTTTTGACTGATACCACAACAGATCTCCGAGCCGAAACTCGATATTATTCTTCTGACAAGCTGATCCATTCGTATCCATTAATGACCCCAAAGGTCTCTTGTGACCAAAAACACCATCATGGTGACATGACATATCAATACGGCCTAAGTCACAACATACATAACACTCATACCAATAAGAGACGGTCTGAACATACTCAAGTCATGAAAATGACTCAAACGAAAGAGCTGTACCTTAAGCTCATCCATACCATTACAATACAAGGCTGACACCCCGTCTCACATTATAGGAATAGAATACTTAAACCTTTCGCGAAGGATCTAATCTCCACATAGCCTCGCTATAATGCGCGATCTCATCCAACACCATTCCACATGAAGCACCTCGAGTCGCTATACTCGAACTTGACAACCACGCACAGATTGATGTCTGAACGCAAACAATCCATCACAGCCACAGTGAATTGAGTTATATACACCATTAAATCCTGAAAGAACCCAGTCGATGCGCTATTTGCTCAGCAACTCTCAATACGTTTCCTCAGAAACCAGGAAACAAGGCATTACAAAGTAACACACAAAAACTATCCTCAATGGCACACTGTTGTAGTGCGCAACCCGATCCAGATAACATACCCTGTGGTGCGTGCCACCCGATCCACTCAACTATCTCACATAGGGAGATGTACATCGAGCTGAAATTGCTCATAATCACAGAGTACAGAGAATCGGTCGCAAGCACACTGAATGCTTAAACATATCTACTTTTGGCGGTGTAAGCTACAAAACTAAACTTTCACTATGAATCTCGATAGCACTGCACCATATGTGCCCATAGTCCGTAAATCATAACATCCAGAAATGTAGGAAACAACTCATAGATCTCTCGAGATCGGTGATACACTCAGCAATGTTTGAGTCAACTCATCCCCTGATAATACAATTCGGAACCAACCGAGTCGACTCAGACTGGAACACGCATTCGAAAAGTCGCTTAATGCCGGAACTGAATCACTGGTAGAAACCTCTACACTGCCTCCTGCCTTAAAGGCCAAATTAAGGAAAACAACTCCTACCAGCCGTCTGCTGGTCCTTGGAACACAACCATTCCTCTAGAGCATAGTCCGATACACCTCGCCACGCAACCTATGTCATTTTCGACCTAGCCCATAAAACAATAGTCTAGAATAAATCAACACTGAGACAACCAGTCTACTCCCAACATCATGTCCAAAATATAACATATTAACAAAGAAAGATCCATTCGGGCTTCCCAATCCCAATAGCCGCTTGCGGTGCCAATGCACACGATCCACAATCACTACATCGACTGCACCGGAGAACTCCAAGTTTCCAACTCCATATAACATACAAATAACTATACCTCGTCTCACATTCTGCTGTAGGAATACATATTACACATCAAGTACCCAATTCATTCCATGAAAGATATTCTAAAATTTCCATGTGCCATTGACAGACTCATATGCCAACAGTCGGTCCCATGGGAAACTGCCGCAATCCCACCGAATTGTCATATGTTTACATCACCTTCCTCTCTGACGTACTGAACATATACTCCCATCAAATTACTATAATAATGATACCATTTTCCTAAATCATCTGAGGTTCGCTTCTTAAATTACATGCAGCTGCCCGAGCTGCTTAAGAATTTAATGACTTTCCATTTAGAACCGAACTGTACCTCACACACTCAAATCCCAATCCTCAACAACAGACCGCACATACCATACCATACTAGGGTAACATGAGGACTCCATCTCCTTCTTCATAACCACAAGCTACTATGCCAGGAATAAATCCTTCTATCCACACCAACCTAAGCAAGCTGTCCAGCTCAAAAGCTCTGCCGTCCAATACCCCGTAAGGGCTCATTACCTCGAACATAAACAAGGAATTGATCATATCTTTACCATACTGATTCAGTCTGCTAACAAGATGCTTCAATTGTCTAGATTTCCTTCTGATTTATTTTCAACTTGATATACTCTCTTGCTGTAGCGCCAGAATGCCTCAACCCAGGCTTACCACACGAGACTCAAACGTAAGACCACATTGTCGAAAACTAATAGGACACTACACACTCTCTCAACGCTCCCAAAAATACCATTAATACCCTACTTTGATGAACTTCCTGCGAATCTAAGTCGCTACCTTTACTTCCTAGATACTAATGCATAGAATCCCGTAATTAACGTATAATACCACAAGTCTAGACCTATTTTAATGAAAACACTGACTTGCTCTTTTTACTCAACCTTAAAACATCTGATTGCTACATATAGAATCTTCAACACATAAAAATCATTCTCAGGAGTCTCCACTCTTATACCCACTGCAAATTACTTGACTTAAAGAATCAAACCGCTCGTTCCCTATCAGCACTCTGACACATCAAGACATGATTTCGTTCCGATACAACCCAACAACTTCCTTCTATTTACACTAAGCATTCCTTATCCACAACTCAAAGCATCCTATTATCTTCTCACTTATAAAAAGCACCATATAACCTTTGTCAAAAATTTTTGCTTCACTCGTGCTATCCTCGACTCAATATCTGCAAGCAGAACTGATTCACCCGTATGCATCAAATCGGAACTAACGTAATACCTAATTGTACAATTAGCTAATCAACGGAAACCTCCCCAACTTAGTTCAAAGCCATATAAAACACAACACATATACTCTTTTGATGTCGTAACATCATGGTGAGAGTAAACTCACTCTTTCATAAGCTTGTGGAAACACAAGTCATCAAAAATCATAACAGTTAAGCCCACTCTGTAGACGACAAAATTTTTTCTATGTCCCAAATTTTTTTCAAAAATTTCGGCAGAGTTCCCTTTGTAATTAAGCCTATCCACCTGCCAGAGAATCACCAATATCATCCTAACAACACGTCCACAACTTGAAGAAGCATCACAATATATATCAACAATATTAATCTCAATACTACATGTATTCTATTATCAAAATTGATATATGGACATTCGTTGCACCAATTCGAATCATAAAACATAGAAAATACCTTTCATTACACATGAAATCTTCTCATGATATACATTAGAATCGCATCACTTCAGAACACTCCGTAGGAGATAACCCACCTGCTTTACCTTAATATAACATCTCTGCATACCCTCCACCGTCAGACATATTACACTGCTACTTAGTCTTCCCGAGTCTGAACTCATATCGTATCATGCAATTTACTCCACTCCATTAGGAGACTTGAAAAGATTCTTCATGCGCCTATATTTGGGCTACACATCAAACCACAATAGGAAACGAATCGATTAACAGTTCATCAGTCATCTAGCAGACGTCTTCGTCATTACCAAGTCATATAATTGCATCGCAGCACTAGCATACTCATCGCACGGATACCAAACTGCCATTCCGGCTAATAACGACATTATTGAACATCTACGTTTAAAACACTTGCTCACACGATCTGCACCTTAGTGCTCAAGCCCTAGGCAATATCCGGCCTCAAGTCTTCCAGATTGGCCCAACATCAATCTCATGAAGATTACATCTCGCCCCTCGATAGGGGAATTGCAAGCCATCGAAGTACATATAATACTGAGCGCTCATGAGTGAAGGACAACATGTGGAAGGAACTTCAAGAGTTACACTTTCAAGCTGAATCAAGGATGCATGATAAGATTTCATGAAAGTGAGGTGTTTCCTAAAAGTTCTGTAGGCTCCTGCTTATAAGTGTGGTGCACGACACACCCATAAACAAGACTCTACTAAAACGGCTCATGACTCGCGAGGCCTAGTAACCTAGGATCTGATACCAACTTGTCACGACCCAAACCTGGTGGTGATGGAACCCAACCCTTAGGCTAGGTAAGCCTGACAAACAATCACTTTCAATTTAATACTAAGTCTCAAAATCGACAATTTAATAATAATAATCAAAAAATATTAATATAGTAATAAGGACAAATATGGAAAACCGATAAACACCCATAAGATCTGGGGTCATGAGTCTAGAGCCTCTAACATAACTGAGTAATAATTAAAGTATCTGAATAGCAATATAAAAATCTAGGAGAGTATATAATAATAATGAACTAAGAAAAAAAAATGAAGAGCAGCCAGGTCCTGCGAACATCATGCAGCTACCTCAACAACTCTGGGAATATCTCTGGAGACCACGAGTATTAGCTAGCCTCCGGTGTACCTGAATCTGCACACAAGGTGCAGGGAGTAGGGGTGAGTACTACCTACCCAGTGAATAATAAGTATAGTAAGTGTCTGAAAGTATGGTATCCTCAAAGTACCACAAAGCAAAGCTATAACTAACAATCATGTAACTTAGCTACGAACTAACAGCAAAACAGTATCACAACAGCAACCAAATCTCAGATAAAGATGCAATGCAATGCACATGAATACGCTGCGGCGTACAGCCGGTCCGTTTAACGTCGAAGGCGCACACTTGGGGTGTGTACAGACTCTGGAGGGGCTCCTTCAGCCCAAGCGTAATATCATTATATCACCGCTGCAGCGTGAAACCCGACCCATGCAGTTTCCAATTCCTAGGAAGAATATAATTTTAATTATTTAATTTTAGGAAAAGTGACATAGCATTTCATTACAGTGATTAAACACAGGATTGAGATCAATAATTATGCAAATCATGTTATCACACAGATATCCACCCTACACGGGTAATACAGATCGGCACAAGGACCTAAACATGGCATTAAGCCCAATTATCAATGAAAAATGTGCGTATCAGACGCCAATAATTTATATTCAGCTCCCGGGATAGACCAAGTCACAATCCCCAATCATTTACAACCCCGCACCTGCCAAGGGGTGCGAGTCACGCCCTATCACGATGTGATAAATTTGGGTTTCAAACCCTCATGCCATTATCTATACAAACTACTCACCTCCAATCGGCCGTAGACTAGCCCGCGATGCCTCTTCCCTTTGAATCTCCGTCTACGAGCATCAAATCTAGTCAAAACCACAACGAATAGGTTATAATAGGCTAAATAAACATAACCCAATTGAAATAATTCGAAAAACGCTATAAATCACGAAGTTGGTAATACCCGATCCCCGAGCCCGCTTCTCAAAAAATTCTGAAAATCACATCTTTGGATTCCCCGTCTCTCCACGAGTTCGTATATATAAAGTTCACCAAAAACGGAGTCCGTTTGACCTTTTAAATCTCCAAAATTTGTTTCTAAAAACTAAGCCCTAGTTCTTTACAATTTCTACACAATTTCATAGAATTGAGGGTCGATTCTTCCTAAAAATAATGTTTTTAAGTCAAGAGACTTACCTCCAATCCATACCCGTTGAAAACACACTTCAAATCGCTCAAAAAGCTCCTTTGGTTGCTTAACAATGGAGGAAATTATGTTTAAGTCGCGGGTGAAATAACCCTTAAAACATTCTGTCCGCCAAGTGATTTACTCTATGCGATCGCATCCTTACTCCTGCGATCGCGTATACCAAAATTCTGTTCCATCCAATTTCCTCTACGCGATCGCATAACAAGCCATGCGATCGCATACAACTGATCCCCTCTGCTACGCGATGGCATTCTCACCCTACGCAATCGCACTAATCAAAGTCATCTACCTATGCGATCGCATCTCCCTCTACGCGATCGCTTAAATCAATTTTTGAGCCCCGCTTTCTTCCTCTATACGCCCGCAACATTGCTCATGCGATCACATGGAACAAAAGCCTGCTGCAAATTTCTGCTGCTCTTTTTAACTTCAAAAATTTCCGTTAGCCATACGAAATCACCCAGAGGCCCTCGGGACTAAGGCTGTATCCGGTTCCGGTTCTGGGTCTATTTGGGTCTGCGGTTCTGGCGGTTCCGGAGCCGGAACCGCTACCATATGGTTCCGGAACCATCCGGTTCCGGTTCTGGCGGTTCCAGTTCCGGCGGTTCTGGTGGTTCCCGGCGGTTCTGAAATTTCTTTTTTTAAATCAATATCTTGTATATTAGTCATTAGTATATTGTAGAATATATTTTATATGGTGTACTATGTTATTAGTATAGTATATATTGTGTTTGATAATTAGTATATATTATCTATAAGCAGTGTATATTTTGTATATAAGTAGTGTATATTTTGTTTATAAGTAGTATATATTGTATTTAAGTAGTATATATTATATATAAGTAGTGTATATTGTGTTGTAGTTAGTAATTAGTATAAATTGTATATAATTAGTATATATTGATAAAAGAATGTTGTCATTAGTATATTGTGTTGTATGTTGTATAAATATTCAAGGATTGATATAGAAGTAAAGACAAAGAAATATTGGGACAAAAGATATTCAAGGATATGATAAAGAGCATATTTATTGACCAAAATGGCATATCTTTCTTAGTCTTCCTTCCCCCAATGGAAAAAAAACTAAAAGCAGACATGCCAATGTACAAGTTACATCATAATTTATGCATTATTCCCTGAACATGACTTAACTCTGTTATCCCCTGTGGTGAACGCTTCTTCTTGTTCCTTGGGGTTAATTCTATTGACAGTTGCACCCACATCATCGGCCACTTCAGTTTTTTCGACATCTTTTGGAGTTCCTGGAGCCGAGCCATATGCTTCTTCCCTGTCCGAGCCATATGCTTCTTCCCTGTCCTGTGTGCCTCCATTGATTTCTCAGACAAAGCCCCTACAATAATAATGCAATAAAATCCAGATAACAAAAAAGGTCTTTTAACTTTTCATTCATGTTATATCACTCACAATAATAGACAAATACATATACTGAGCCATGTCGAATACAATGTCAAGGTTCATCAAAAGATAAGTTACTAAGGATTCAAATTGTTCAGGTATTAGAGAATTGAATTACTGCAGATGTCAGATCCAGTAGATAATGTACTGGACTTACCTTAAAAGTTGATGCCATAAGTAGATCTTGAAGCTTAGGGACTATGTCGTACGATACAATGTTGAACACACCATCAAGGTGAACGGACTTCTTAGTGTTTGAAGGCACTACTTTAAATCCTGCCTTATTTGAACCACCCCATTGAGATAAAACTACCTGTTCCATTGCACCTTCTTCCAAGCCATCAGCATTGTGTTGCAAAGATGGTGTGACGTTGTCCTTTGTACCTTCTTTCTCCAAAATCTCTAGAGATGTTCCCTCCACCAATTTATTACCAGGCAAGAATTCAACTTTCGGTTTTATTTTGGGATTGTCATCAACCGGGGGAGGGGTAGTATTTTGGCCACTACTTTCACCGATTTTAGCTTTTCCTTTACCGAACATATTTTTCAACGAAAATTCCATAATAATTAGCACGTAAGAGCTTAAACGAGTTTACCGGATTGACGAACAACTTCTTGAAAATTGAAAATCGTTGAAATTGAACACTTGAAAACTTCAATTCAACAACTTCACAATGTTTCACGAATTTGCAACAATAAATTAAGCACTTGCACTAGAAAGATTGAAAGAGAGCTTGAGAGAGATTGAGAGATATTAATGAATTGGTGAATAAAAATGAAAGAATGAGGGGGTATTTATAGTTGAGAAGTGGGAAATAGTGTAATTATATAAAGTTTGGAGGCCAAATGGCTATTTTTTAAACTTCCAAACGGCTACTTTTGAAAAAGAGCCGTTTGGAACCGCCAGAACCGTTTGGAACCGTTTGGAACTATTTCATTTTTTTTAATTACAAAACCGTTTGGAACCACCAGAACCGGTCTGGTTCCGGTTCTGGCGGTTCCGGTTTCGCGGTTCCAACGGGTGGAACCGCCCCGCCACGGTTCCAGGAAACCGCCGGAACCGTCAGGGCCGCGGTTCAGGTCCGGTTCCGGTTCGGAACTGCCCCGTTTACAGCCTTACTCGGGACTTCAACCAAGAGTACAGATATGATCAATTACTTCATTCAAACTTTCTCGAGCCATAAAACCACTATCATAAACATAAATATCATTAAATTTCCACGGATTCAAGCCTAAGTTAAACTAAAACTTCCAAAACTTGCATTTGATCCAAAACTCGACCAAAACACCTCCAAATGATCTGAAAATTTGCACACATATCCAAAATCACCTAACGGATCTACTAAAATTGTTGGAATTCTATTCCGACCCTCGGATCAAAATCTCACATATCAAGCGGACTTCGCCTAAATTCTAACTTAGCCAATTCAAGCGTAATTCTACACCAGACCTCCAAATTCAGTTCCGATTTTACTCTTAAGTCACAAATCACCATCCAAAACTAGTCAGATCATCAAAAATCCATTCCGAGCCCTCTAACTCATAAGTCAATGCTCGGTTGACTTTTCCAAACTAACCTTCTCATAAAGAGACTAGTTGTCTTATTTCTATCCTAACTCAATCCGAATTACTTCAAACTCTCCAAATACATATATTGAAACATATAAAAGCATAAAACGGGGAAAATAGGGCAGTAAATCACAGGACAATGGGTCAGGTCGTTACAATATCATGCCTATAGGTTAAACGTTTAAATTGCCTACAGATCATGTCTATAGGTTTTTGCATTCCTTTCATTTAATCATTTACAGATCATGTCTATAGGATTTAATTTTCAACAATGTTGCAAATCATTAGAAATCCTGCTTATAGGACCTTATAATCAACTAATTGCATATAGAAACCATGCCTATAGGAAACACACGAAACGTTAGGCAAACAGTAGGGTAATAAATACTCTTATTAACGTTTAATAACAGCAACGAGTCTTAAGAGAAAATTAAGGTTTTGACATCCTGCCTATAGGGTTTCAGACTCACCTAAATCTGTGTAAGTATAATCAGGCCATTGGCTTCAGCGTTTCAAACAAAGCCTCCAAACTTGTATGTAAATTTTCTAGACTTGCATTTTTCTTTTTTTCTAAAACGTTTTTTCCCCAACTATCTGTTCTCATTCAAAACAAGTTTCAAACTCATTCCTTTGTGAGCATGTGATTTTTTCCCTATATATGAATTATTCCCACAAAATACAAACAAAAAGATTTTTTCTTAGTTTTATAATTTTTGTGAATTTTTGTGTCATTTTCTGATAATTGTTTGCATTTTATTTGTGCATGTTTATTTCGTATGAAAAATACATAAATATATTTGTATTTAGGATTTAATTTCATATTTTAGTATTAATTAGGGGTTAATTAGTTTTAGAATATAATACGGAAAAATAACAAAAATAGTTCACTTTTTGCATTTGAATTGTTTTAATTGTGAATTTATCATGAAATACTTTTTAAATAATTTTAGAAGTTAATTAGTTTAGTTTTGGAATATATTAGAACTTTATTTTAATTTTTCGCACATTTATAAAATTAGCACAATAATACAAAAATGCAAAATGAAAAAAAAAAAAAAACAAAAATGGGAACAAAATAAAAAGGAAAAAGACCAAAAAACATATACAAAAAGGGGAAGGGCTGAACTGGGCCATTTTTAGGTGTTCTTGCAAGCCCAATTTAATACAATGACCAAGTCCAAATTTTCGCCCCCGCCCGTTCCAGTTATGAATTAATTCCACACGACGCCGTTTCACACCGTTAGATCTCAGCCATTGAAGCCCCTCAATCCAATGGCCCATGTTGCATCTTATGATTTTCATATAAGTGTCGGATTGTATGTACAACCCTAACGACAAGGTTACCCTCATCAAACCAAAACTCACCGCGCCGTCGCCGCCCTCTCTCTGCCGTACCTCCGCCGTCCGCTGCCGGCCGAGAATCGCCGCCGGCAGCGGCGGAGCTCCAAATGACCCAAAATTTTCACCACAGATCCATCTTACCATTCTCATTCCATTTCCATGCCTGGTTTCATTCGAATCTTCAACCAATTGTTCGAATTTTAAATTTAAGTTTTCTGGCCAAGTCACTACCTCACCCAAAGTTTCCCAAAATTACACCCCATAATCCCCTGACCTCCATCGTCCCTTATACCTAACCAAAATCCTTCGAATCCAAGTAGAATTGAGCGAATGTCAAATCCGAGGTTTATGAAGTTGGGTCTGTTATGAGGCGTTTGGATTCAGTCGATTTTTGCTTAATGTTATATGTCTATTTCTGACAAAATAGATAAATAACATTAATCGAAAATCAATTTACATGTTTGGCCACAAGGATTTTGAAATCAGTAAGTTTTCTCTTTCAATTTTATTTTTGTTTCTCTTGGTTCTTGGAGTTCTAGTTCGTTAATGGTTAATCAATATTATTAGGTTTTAGGTGTTAGTTTGATTTTTAGTTTTGTTAACTCTCATTTTTATTATATCTGTTCTGATAGTTGTTCTAATTTTGTGCTCGATATCGTTTGTTTGTTCATCTCGTTTAGATTCTAATTCTTTTTAATTTTTTTAGTATGATAATTAGTGTAATCCATTGCTACACTGTTATGATAGTTTGGGCCTTGTTTGGATCTAATTCCTTATGATTTAGTGTTAATGAGTTATGTTAAATCAGTGTGATTAGCATGACAAGACTTCATACCTGATAGGTTTAAGCTTGTGTTAGTTGATACTAAATGTGTAGTGCAATTTGTTTCTCTGTATAGTTAATTGTCCAATTAGTTTAACTGTAGGTGAATTGGTTTGTAACTTTTAACGTTAATTAGGATAAAAGAGTATTGAATTCTAATTTCAGCGGAGGGGAGTGGGTTTAAGGGTAGTTTAGGCATAGAAAAAGGTGATTTCTTGAAGAATAGTAATTCCAAAACAAAGACAAGGGTAGTATAGGTTTGTGTAGCTAAAAAAACACCCCAAGGCCTTCTAGAATATGACTTTAGTGTAGAATTCAATAAAGTTAGGGCTGACTTGGGTAGCAAGATAATAAATAGAGGGTTAAAAATGAAATTAATAAAGGACTAAGGTTAAAAACTGAAAATCTAAGGGCTGTCCTCATTTGTGCCTATAAAAGGGCATTCCCTTTACTTCATTCACATGTTTGGAACCTCTAAAATTCCCCAAAAACACTCCTCAGGCTCTCAGATTTGCAAATTAAATTTCAGATATGAAATTCCTTTAGTTCTTAGCCTTCTTCAAAAGGAAAACCAAGAAAAAACAATATATAAATTCAGAAAACCAAAAATTACTGTTCCGTTAAGGATTCAGTGTTATTTCAAGTTTCTGGAGTGTTTGGCCTTCATTTTTCTAGTTCAGAATGATTTCAAGTGAAGTTTCATTATTTCTTAGCTGAATTCTAGTTGTGATAGCCGATTTACAATTCTGAGGTTCATTTTTGGAAATTTGATGATTCAGAGATTCTATATTCTAATTAAATTAGTTTTGGATGTGTTCAAGTTATTGCTGGTTGATTATGGTTGTTTAATGTGATCTACGACTTCATAAGTTCGAATTGGAGTAATTTTGGGTCTGTTTAAGCTAATTGGAGTCGATGTCTGCCTGCCGAAGTTTTAGTTGTGTGCTCGGTTCATTTGTGATCATTTTATTGCTTTTCTGGTAGACCTAGTGGTCTATTTGGTTTTTCTAAAACATTCCTGGGTTGCTGCACTTTTCTGGATTACACCAGATTCCTGCTCGTGGCTGTTGCTGATCCTTTCTTCTTCCTCCTCTTATGTTTCACTGATCCAGGTACACACTCGAGTTCGAAGTTGTAATCTCCTTAATGCAATAAAAGTGCTATGATATTCTGAGGCTCGACGAAGTTCTATTGTGTTTTCAATTCTGTGAAGAGTTTTCTGCTCTGATTTTGTTGTATTCATTCACGTTGTTTTGTTGTTTAGTGGTTATAATACTGTTGAATCCTTTGACATAGCTCCGCACTGTGATAATTTCGAAAAAGTAAAAGTTATCAAGGTCTTTGGTTATATTAGTTAATGCAAATTTGAGTGCTGATAAACTTTGGATTGTTTTTATCTTGAGAACATTAGGTATAGATTGTGAATCCAGAATAGCTGTGGAGTTGTAGGCCTTAGTATGAGCATAAATGGATGGTGTTTAAATTGTCTTCATTTGTGATCATCTAGCCATAATTCATATGTAGTGAGCATTTATTTAGTTAGTTGTTTTCAAATGAATTTTCATGCTCCTGCCCAGGATCGACCTCTGAGCCTTGGTTTCAGCTGCTGAGCATTGGCATTTGGGCCTGTGCGACAATCACAATTGACTGGGCCTCTTTCCAAGGGCCTAACTCAATTGAATTAGCAATCGTCGGCTAGATCATTCTATCAGTTAATTACTGAGGCTAAAACGAATTGCATAGCTGCTCAAGTTGAACTTTCTTGCTTAATGTAATTGTTGGGTTTAATTTCCCAGTTCCTAATTCAATGGAAAACGGCCCATGTCCCATTTTTCTGATTATGGACATGTGAGCCTGGGCCGAGTAAGCAGTGGGCCAATGCTGGGCATGATACTGAAAAGGAAGATGTTGCTATAATACTAATTAGTTAGGTTTTTTGAGGCGGAAATAAAAATAGAAAACATAGCCGCTTTAGGTTTATCCTTTAAAAATAAAATAAGCCTCGCCCAATAAAAATGCAAAATTGCGAGGACCTCAATAAAGTTTTAAAAATATTTAGAAAATCGGGAAGGGTCGTTTAGTGAATTTCACGACCCTCCCAAAAGATAATAACGCGTTAGGCTCTTTAGACGCGATTTTAATAAAATTACTTTCCTAAACTTGGGTTTGTATTTCATACAACCCAAATCAAATTTCAAAACGTTGAATAAAGTGTGCTTAGGATTGCGGGTTCATTTCATGCGGTACAATCCGAAAGAACATTTTAAACGATATTTACTTTCTCTTAAATAAAGACATAGTGAATAAATGTGGTTAAAAATTAAAATTGGCATATTAGGTTCTTCATGTAATATAATAAAGTAAAAGCTAAATGCAACAATTAAGCGACCATGCTAGAATCACAGAACTCGGGAATGCCTAACACCTTCTCCCAGTTTAACAGAATTCCTTATCCGGATTTCTTGTTCGCGGACTGTTAACAGAGTCATAATTTTACTCGGTTCGGGATTCAACCGGTGACTTGGGACACCATTAATCTCTCAAGTGGCGACTTTGAATTCTTAATAAATATATCCTATTCCGATTGTCCTTTAAGTGGAAAAATTCCTTTCCGCCCTTTGCGGGGGTGTATATCGAAAAAGGAGCTGTGACAGCCTTAGTCTTTTTTCCTTTTGAAACTTCATATATGCTTATGCTTCATTTCCCCCTTTTAGGATTAGGAGTCCTAAACCCCGGGACTGACAGGTTGGGACGGGTATTAGCATTCCATAAGTAAATGAGACAAATCACGTTTAATACCTTAATGGGGTAAGAAAGGTAGAATATGGATATGATGACTGGTGCGCTAATATATCGTATGAGAATGATTGATGGGTATTGCACCAAAGTGATCCATATTATATTAAAACCTAGGACCCCTTTTATTTGTTTATATGATGTGATGTTTTCTTTCAATACTTTTAACTTATTTGTATTCCCTATGTGCCATCATTGTTTGTTTACTTCTAGTCTTCTTAAAGTCACAACTAAGTACGTCCGGGAACTACACTAGTGGATCTTGAGGGGCGCCTAACACCTTTCCCCTCGAGATAATCTCAAGCCCTTACCCGAACCCTGGTCTCCTTTCAAAAAATCTTCTTCTTTTCTTTTAAGTATCCTAATGCACTATAATCATTAGGTGGCGACTCTTCAAAATCCATAACCCGATTCCTCAAAAGGGAATAAAAGTTGCTTTGTCCATAATGATATAAACCCGATTTCGCTCTTTGGGAAAAAGGGGGCGTCGAGAGCATGACGACTCTACTGGGGATTTCTTTAAGGCTTTTACCATTACATGCTTTTGTGACTTTATCACTACCTTAATTGCCTTTATTTTCTTGCCTTTAACTATTTCACCATGAATACTAACTTGGATCTTCATGTTTTTCTTTTCTTTTTCTTTCTTTTACTGCCTTATTATTATTTCAATTACGAGCATTTATTGTAATCTTTACTTTATGAACGTGAAAATACATGCAATTCGTTTCATTATTGTAGCTGCATTCCTCAACTCATATTCCACTCATGCCAATACAAATCCTATACCAACGCATACAATGAGTGGTTGTGACCTTCCGATATTATAATCCCTAAATGTGGCAAAGACATATTTGCAGCAAAACCAGTCGATCAACAGTGTAGTCGACGTTTCCGCGCCTTTCCCTATTGAGTTGTGTGCTCAAGGGTACCTTGTCTAGCACTTCAAAAGTAGAAACCTTATTCCATTAAGCTGTTCATGCATCATGGTCAACCCTAGCCGAGTCAGTTATGTTGTCCACATAATAACTCATTAAGATAGCTTAAACCAAAGTCCACCTGGTTTCCTCGAAATTCAAACGGACACCTACACGTTATGTGCATTTATTTGGAGAACTAAATATCTTTATTGCTAATTATTGATCTAAATAGTCGAGTCTTGTGGGGTTAAGTGCCTAGCACTTTGTTTTGCAGAAAATGAGGCACGAAGTCCCCAGATTCGGCATGGTATCCAACATTCACCCGAGGTTGTTAAGCTGGTGGGAGGACCTTCATGCTAGTGATCAGACCCTCGTCCGCAAATACTTAGGAAACCTTCCTTCACTTTTGGAAGTTAAGACTGACAACAAGATGATGGAAGTTGCTACTTTATTTTGGGACAGTGATAGGTTAGTTTTTCGCTTCGAGGACCTCGAGATGACCCCGTTGCTGGAAGAAATAGGGGGTCTAGCTGGAATACCTTGGGAGAATCCAGGTCTACTTATGCTAGAAAATCACAAAGGAAGGGGTTTCCTTCAAATTATGCGACTTAAGAAGAATCCCGATCTAACTTGTCTGAAGAAGTCCTACATACCATATTACTAAAGGTTTAGCCACAGCAAGTCCTACCGCACCTACCCTGATGAGTTCGCCCTTACATCTTTGGGGAACATACATAGAAGGGTATTTGTGTTCATGTTCTGCTTCTTGGGTATGATGATCTTTCCCATGAAGAAGGATAGGATCCACACCAGACTAGCCATGGTGACCAAAGCCTTGATGGAGGGTATTCATGGGCAGTCTTTCAGCATTGTGCCCATGATCATTGTAAAAATATATTGAGCTTTAGGGAAATGTCAGCAAGGAGCCCCACACTTTGAAGGGTGTAATCTGTTACTTCAAATTTGGCTCATAGAACACCTTCAAAAAGGTGACTACGGACAGGAAATCATACGTAGGGATTGGGATGACCATATAGCTTTTCACCACCCAAAGCTAATGAACTTCATTCCCAACATGTTTGCTCAGCCAGAGGATGCCAGTGGATGGGTAGAGTCGTTTGAGAGTGTAAAAGAAGAACAGGTACAATGGATGTATGAGTGGTTCCCAACCAGGGATTTTGTTCTTCATTCTCGGGATGCACCATTCCTTATATTCATCGGCTTAATAGGAACTTACCCTTATGTTCCTCTCCGAGCCATGAGGCAAGCTGGAAGAAAGCAGATCATACCAAGGATAGAGAAAAAGAGTCATTTCAGCGCTGACTTTCAAGATGGTGATAGCCTACACATGTGTTAAGCTCAGCACATGTGGCACTACAACCTCATCTTAGGGAAGGAATTTATTGAACCAGAAAGGTATCATGCCGGGTGTGTGTCGCACGACACAGGTTGGTTGGAAGATGATCACATTGGTTTGGGTCGCCGAGGGTTTTTCCATGGTCATAGGCTTATTGATAAGAAAACTACGACGCAAGTCAAATACAATCAGCTGCGCAAGAGGATGTGGGAGTGTAAAAATGAGCACTGGGAAATACAGGAAGCTCACGAGAAGCTGATCAACGAATGGAAAGATATGGTTGTCAACGCCAACAATCGGCTAGGATAACTAGAACGAGGTCTAGTGGGGTTGGAAGGGAAGTTATTGAAGAGGGTTGAAGATTGCGAAAATGCCGAGAGAAGTGTAGGTGGACATCTGGCTCGAGCCTATTTACTGTTAGGACTATGCGAGTTGATGCAGCTGTACGAGGGATGCAAACGTACCGAATCTGGGAAAGGTCCTTCTTGGACCAATTAGCTAGGATCTGTTATTGCTTTCGTAATTTAATAAGGCCACTAGCCATTAGTAACATCTTTTATTATTCAGTCATTTTCTTTTTAAGACTTGCCTAGGTTTTATCAATAAAATGAGGCATTTAGCATTACAAGTTCTCCAAATTCAATTTATCGCTAGGCCTACCTCGGGCACAACGAGGCACCCAAATTAGGAAGCGATTTATATTCCTGCACAATGTGTTTAAATATCACAATATTATTTCTCAGAATCCGCACTGACTTTTTACCTTTTTGTTTTTCTTTTATCTTTATTCCCCTCTCTAAGGTTAGTTCGTGCATTATGGCACCATCAGCATACTCAAAAAGATCCAAGGGTCCTCCACCTCCTCCTCCTACGAGTCCTAGCAGAAACAGGAACAAAGACAAAATGGGAGACACAAGCGCTAGAAAGGAACTTGAGGAAACTTCTCAGAACGCTGCAATTACAAAGGAGACTACTGCTCATCTTGCGAACTTTTCTGAGATTTCGGGAGGAATTGGACCAAGTTCGGAACTTGGCAAGCCTGTCAATCGCTCTTGCCGCTCCTAATGTTAACGCCCAAAATCCCATACCTCCACAGAATACCCCACAACCTCCAATACAACCCACTCATACCCAAGCATACAACACACGCAACAACACTCCATTACTCATTCCCGAGCCCCAAAATTCCACAAATGACCACATCCACAACAATCCCATCTTTGTGGACATTGTACCCCACTATACCTAGCCAATCACAAGACCACCCGAGTCAGATGAAAAAGACTCCCTCATTCAGAATTTAGCCGCGGAACTCAAGAAGTTAACTAGTCAGGTCCAAGGTGTCAAAGGTAGCAAAGGCGTTGAGGGTTTGAACTATGAAGTTCTTTGTGTTCAACCAGATGTCGAGCTCCTGGAGGGGTACAAAGTTCTCAAGTTCGAGATGTTCGACGGTACAGGTGATCCTAGGGTACACCTGAGAATGTATTGTGATAAGCTGGTAGGAGTTGGAAGGGACGAGAAAATACGCATGACGCCATTCATGAGAAGTCTAAAAGGTGATGCTTTATCATGTCTGAAAGACGATGCTTTATCATGGAATATCAGCCAGGATGCAAAAACATGGACAAGTTGGGTGATAATTGCATCTGACTTTATGGACCGATTCAGATTCAACACTGAGAATGCACCAGATATGTTCTATATCCAGAATCTAAAGAAGAAACCCACAGAGACCTTTCACGCGTATGCTACTCGTTGGAGGTCAGAAGCTACTAAGGTCAGGCCGGCCTTGGAAGAAGAGCAAATGAATAGGTTCTTTGTCCTTGCTCAGGATCCGCAATACTATGAAAGGCTGTTGCTAATAGAGGGTCAAAAGTTCTCCGACATCATCAAGTTGGGAGAAAGGATCAAAGAAGGCATAAAATATGGTATGGTCACTTACCTCGAGGCATTGCAAGCTACCAACAAGGCTTTACAATCCGGTGGCTCGTCAAAGAAAAAGAACGTAAATTCCATAACGGCTGCGCAAAGGAACAATTCCCCTATGAAGTACCAAACCTATCCTTCAACTCCACTCACATATCAACCTACCATAAATTACCAAGAACCCTCACATACATACCAAATGCCACCATCTGCCTACCTATCACCTCCACCGCCCACATGTCAACCCACTTCACCAAGATATTCCCAACCTGCACTTGTGTACCAAGCATACAACTCCCAACCTTCTCATTACCTGTAACAATTCACTCGCCAAAACTTTCCTTGGCCCATATCATATTTCGACCGAAGACCTCCCAGAAGGCATATCGCCATAGCCGAGCCTATTGACCAATTATATGAAAAACTCAAAGTAGCAAGTTACGTTTCACCTATCCTAGCCGTAACTCCAGAAAATCCTTCCCAATGGATCAATCCCAACAAAACCTGCGCATACCATTCTAGAATGAAAGGACATACCATCGATGAGTGTCACTCGTTGAAAGACAAGATTCAGGCTTTGATTGGTAACAAGGTCATTATAGCAAAGGAGCCTGCTCCCACTGTCCGCAACAACCCTTTACCTGACCACAAGAGTGGGGGCATCAATATGATCGAGATTGAGAATGATTGGGACCCTAAGGGGTCAATCGGGTTGATAGCTGAAGGAGATAAACCTAAGAAGCTGAGGTTGCCCTCAATCTCATTGTTGTTCAGATCTAGCCCTCTGAGGGAGATGTGGTAAATGTGTCTGTACCACTCGAGTTTGAAGCGCCTTCTGCAAAGGCGCCAAAACCAATCAAAGTTGAGTTTGGTATCCTAAAAGCACCTGTACCATTTGAAGTTACTGTTTTACCTCCTAAGATGCCTATTCTGATTTCAATGACAGATGTGATCCCGTTCAAGTCGAACGCCATACCTTGGGATTACACAGCTGAGGCTAGAAGGAAAGGGAAAGCACATATTGGAGAAGTAATTGCCACACTGGGCATGACCAGGACAGGCAGGGTATACACCCCAGAACATTTAGCTGAGTCTAGAAAGCAAGCCTCTGGAAGGGCTGTTGAAACTGGACCCGATGACCTTTGAAGGAAGATATAGGCCAAAAAGTACTCAGTTGTTGTGCAACTGAACAAAACACCAGCGCAAATTTCCAATCTGGCTCTTCTGCAAAGCTCTAAGGCACATAAAAACGCCTTAATAAAAATATTTAGTGAAGCTTATGTTCCCAGCAACATAACAGGATGAAAAATGGAGAATATGGTAGGGCAGGTGCTGGAAAGCCACAAGATCACCTTCCACGAGGATGAGTTACCACCAAAAGGGCTTAGTCACAACAAGGCATTGCACATCACTGCGCAATGTGAAGATTATTTCATCACCAGGATGTTAGTCGACGGGGGATCCAACCTTAACATCTGTCCACTAATAACCCTCAGGACATTGGGTAAGGGTTTGCACAAAATCAAAGATGGAGCTATAAACGTCAAGGATTTCGATGTGTCTCAAATTTCTATCATTGGAGCAATTAGCATGTGCTTACAGATGGGACCTACTTGGTTTTATGTGGACTTCGAAGTTATAGACGTGCCAGCATCTTACAACTTATTGTTGGGGAGACCCTGGATTCATGCTGCTGGGTCTATGGTATCAACATTACATCATGCTGTAAAATTTGAATAGAATCATCAGGAAGTGATCATCTTACAGTTGTCAAACCATCCCGATGATCGGAGACAGAAGGAAAATAGGTGGACAAACATACCATCACATCGAGCGAGTCAACGCCATGGACAAAGACAAGTGGTGGGATAACAAAATTGAGAGCATTCTGAATTGGAGCGGGTATGGGCCCGGAAAAGGACTTGGCAAGAATCTCCACGGCATCACCAAGCCCATCAAGTTGAAGAAGCGTGGTACCATTTTCATCCCAGGGTATGAGTACACATGAGAGGAGTTCAACCATTTGTCTCCACCATGGCGCAGTACCTACTATCCATTGGAACACCCCATACCTCAGCTGAAGCAGACCTTTCAGCCGGCCGATGTTATATATGGATCAGAAGAAGACGAGGCACTGGCAGCAATGAAGAACCTATTTTTAGAGGATGATATGGATTGTTGTGTTATCTTCGAGGAGGAAGGGAAGGAAGGCCCTTCAATTCAATATGTGACCCGAGGAGAACGCCTCACCAATTGGTCAGTCAGGACCCCCATTGCCCAGAGAGTTTCGGGGTAGCAAGGATAAACGACGAACTATGCATCGCATTTTACTTTTTAGTTGATTTTACATTTTCGCGTTATCTTTACCTTTGAAAATAGCTTCGATGTTTAAAATAGTTATGAATATAATCAAAAGAATTTACCAAGTTTATTATTATATCTCGCTCTTATTACTCTTCTCTATCATTTACTTTATTTTACACAGCATTACTATTACATATCTTGATGATGAACCAACTAATGTGACTTGCAACGAGACAATACAACAAACAGACATAGATTCAGAAGATGATGAAATACCAGAAGAGGTTGTCAGGGAGGTCGAGAACTTTGAGAATAGACCCAAATCCAACTTGGACGAAACCGAGGTTGTTAATTGGCAGATGCAGAGAATGTCAATGAACCATGTATCAGTGCACATTTGTTGCCATCAGAAAAGAAAAAGTACACAGAGTTCCTAAAAGAGTATGAGGACATCTTTGCATGGTCTTATGACGGTATGACCGGTCTCAGCATGTCTATTGTGGCTCACAAGTTGCTGACTGATCCGGCATGCCCGCTAGTAAAATAGAAGCGCATAAAATTTAAGCTAGTCATGAGTATGAAAATAAAAGAAGAGGTTACTAAGCAAGTCAAAGCCAGGGTTCTGAGAGTGGTAGTGTACCCCACATGGTTAGACAACATCCTGCCAGTGCCAAAGAAAGCTAGTGTACTCGACATGGTTAGCCAAACCCATCTTAATGATGCACCAGAAGGATGTCGCCACTAAATGGACTGATGATTGCCAAAAAGATTTCGATAGAATCAAGGAATATTTGTCAACGCCGCCAGTCTTGGTTCCACCTGAGCCAGGGAGACCCCTATTGCTTTATCTCGCAGTACTGGATGGAGAATTTAGTTGTGTTTTGCGACAACATGATGAAACGAGAAGAAAGGAGAAAGCCATCTACTACCTCAGCAAGAAGCTTTCCCCGTACGAGGCTCGATATTCCTTATTAGAACGCACTTGTTGTGCTCTAACCTGGGTAGCTCAGAAATTGAGGCACTATTTATGTGTTTACACCTTTTATCTCATATCCAGAATGGACCCGCTAAAATATATCTTTTAGAAGCCCATGCCTACCGGCAAGCTCGCCAAATTGAAAGTCCTATTAAGTGAGTTTGAAATTATTTATGTTACCCAGAAGGCGGTCAAGGGACAAGCTTTGGCAGATCACCTCGCCGAGAATCCTGTAGGAGGAGAATACAAACCTCTAAAGACGTATTTTCCTGATGAAGAGGTAACTTTCATAGGAGAGGATATTGTAGAATCCTATGATGGTTCGAGAATATTTTTCGATGGAGCCGCAACTTTTAAAGGAGTTGGAATAGGAGTAGTCCTGGTATCAGATTCCAATCATCATTACCCAATATCCGCCAAGCTCAGATTTGCGTGCAACAACAACATGGCCAAGTACAAAGCCTGCGTCTTAGGGCTCAAATTGGCGATTTACATGAACATTCAGGAGTTACTAGTGATCGAAGACTCGGACCTACTCATACACCAGGTTCGAGAAGAATGGACAACCAAGAATTCCAAGATGCTCCCTTACCTACATCATATAGAGGAGTTGAGGAAGAGATTTAGAAAGACGGAATTCAGCACGTTCCCAGAATACATAATGAGTTCGCTGGTGGCCAAGCCACTTTATCTTCTATGATCCAACATCCAGATACAAACTTTATTGATCTCATCCAGGTCAAGATTCACAACCATCCAGCTTATTATACTCATGTCGAGGAAGAAGCCGATGGAAACCTCGGTTCCATGATATCAGAGAATACTTGACAACAGGAGAATACCCAGCGCTTGCCAATGCTACTTAAAAGTGTACGCTCCGGAGGTTATCCAAAAATTTCTTTCACAGTGGAGGAATCATGTAAAGAATGACTCCCGATCTGGGTTTGTTAAGGTGTGTCGATGCAAGAGAAGCAACCAAACTATTGGATGAAGAGCATGCAGGGACTTGCGGACCACACATGAATGGTTTTGTTTTAGCCAAGAAGTTACTTTGAGCAGGATATTTTTGGATGACTATGGAAACAGACTGTATCTAGTATGTCCGAAAATGCCACCGTTGTCAGATACATGCATATATGATAAAGGTACCTCCAAATGAGCTTAATGCAACAAGCTCACCATGGACGTTCGTCGCCTGGGGAGTGGATTTTATTGGAGTAGCCGAATCAAATGGGCATAGATTCATCTTAGTGGTAGCTGACTCCTTTACCAAATGGGTTGAAGCAGCATCCTACAAAGTAGCGACCAAAAAGTTATAGCAGATTTTTTCCGCGACCATATGGTCTGTCGGTTCGGGATTCCAGAATCAATCATCACCGACAATGGTTCTAATCTCAACAATGACCTGATGAAAGCAATGTGTGAAACATTCAAGATCAAACATATGAACTCTACAGCCTACAGACCACAGATGAATGGAGACGTAGAATTATCCAATAAGAACATCAAGAAGATACTAAGAAAAATGATTGCAAGGCACAAATAGTGGCACAAGAATTTATTGTTCGCCTTATTGGGTTATCATACCACAGTCCGCACATGGACCGGGGAAACTCCCTACATGTTGGTTTATGGTACTGAGGTAGTCATTCCCGCTGAGGTAGAGATTCTCTCCTTGGGGATCATACAAGAAGTTGAGTTAGATGATGCAGAGTGGGTAAAAGGTCTCTACGAGCAGTTAGCCCTAGTTGGGAAGAGAATTAATGCGGTCTATCACGGTTAGTTATATCAGAACAAAATGTCAAGAGCCTTTAACAAAAGAATCAAGCCAAGGAAGTTCATGCCAGGGCAGCTGGTATTCAAGAAAATATTTCTGCATCAAGATGAAGTCAAGGGAAAATTCTCTCATAATTGGCAGGGTCCTTTATGGTTCACCAGGTTCTAACTGGAGGAGACCTTATTCTCGCAAAAATGGATGGGGAAGTCTGGCCAAAGCTGATCAACTCAGATATAGTAAAGAGATACTATAGTTGATCATATGATTTCTTCATGATGTAATCTGAACTACGCCTGACCTGATTCCCGTTTAAGAGGGAATACGTAGGCAGCCCTATGGGTTCGGTCACATTCTAATAAAAATTCCATTTTCTCCCGCTATTGGAATTGGGGCAGAATTTTGAGGAGGAACCTCAAAATTCTGAAGTCAGTTGGTCAGTTTCCTCATCAGCATCAATCCAGTAAATTGGGGTAACACTTTGAGGGGGGTCGTCATAATTCTGGAAGTAATCCATTTTTCAGTCGTTCAGCACATCCGTCAGCAGCGCCAGACCAGCAAACTAGGGCAGAATTTTGAGGAGGACCCTACTAATTCCGGAACAAGCAAGGTTGCCGTGCCTTGAGCCACGTTCCAGTTGTTGGTTCATCCAAAATTGTTTTTCAAAATATACTTACATTATATGTACTGGATCATGCATAAATATCATTTGCATCACTGTTGTTTAGCAACGTTACCCAACGATGCACGATGCCAAGAGTCAAGGGATACGAACTAACCTTCCCCTCTACAGAACTTATGATTTCTCTTTGGATGCAGGCACCTAGGTCGCAAATCATTGAATACATTCCCTTGTACTCTTCAAGGTTGAAAACTCTCAGAACGATCGCTGATTCCCAAATCTACTATCTACACACAACATTCCCCAGCATTCATGATATCACCACCGTCTATCTGCTAAGAAAACTTACTACTATTTGCTCCTTTACATTACTGCATTGGATAAGGCTATTTTCTTCCTTCCGAGGTTAAGCTCTACCTCCATCCTGCATAAGCTACTTATCTGCCTTTCAAAACTAAGCTCTGTCTCCATTCCTGAATTGCATAAGGCTATTTTCTGCCTTCTGAGGTTAAGCTCTACCTCCATCCTGCATAAGGTTACTCTTCTACCTTCCGAGACTAAGCTCTGTCTCCATCTGCATTGCATAAGGCTACTTTTCTGCATTTCGAGGTTAAGATCTACCTCCATCCTGTATAAGGCTACTTGTCTGCCTTTCGAGACTAAGCTCTGTCTCCATCTGCATTGCATAAAGCTACTTTTTAGCCTTCCGTGGTTAAGCTCTACCTCCATCATGCACAATGCTATCTTCTACCTTTCGAGACTAAGCTCTGTCTCTATTTGCATTTTTCATAAGGCTACTCTCTGCCTTCTGAGGTTAAGCTCTACCTCCATCCCGTATAAGGCTACCCTTCTGCCTTTCGAGACTAAGCTCTGTCTCCATCTGCATTTTGCATAAGGCTATTTTCTGCCTTCCGATATTAAACTCTACCTCCATCCTGCATAAGGCTATCTTCTGCCTTTCGAGACTAAGTTCTGTCTCCATTTGCATTCAACAAAAGGATATCTTCTGCCTTTCGAGACTAAGCTCTGTCTCCATTTGCATTTTACATAAGGCTACTCACTTCCTTCCGAGGTTAAGCTCTACCTCCATCCTTCATAAGGCTATCTCCTGCCATTCGTGACTAAGCTTTGTCTCCTTCCTACATGGCTGAAATATCGTCGCTCCATTTTTTCATTGGCTGAAATATCGCCACCTGCATTTTTAAATTCCCACCTCGGCTGAAATATCGCCACCCGCATTTTAAATTTACGCTCTGGCTGAAAGATCGCCACCCTTGCATTTATTTGGCTGAAAGATTGCCAACTTCTCATGGGTGCTGTAAGATCGCCAACCTATTCAAAGGCATCATAGTTCGGAGGCACTATCTTCATATCCCGAGAACATCATTTCATGACCTACAAATATTTACTTTTATGCTCTTCATGGCCCGGAACATCATAGTCTGAGGACGTCATCCTAACCGTCCGAAGACAATATTCATGGTCCAACGAGAACTTGCATCATGTTTAAATTATGCACGATATATGCGCACATTGCTCATTTTCAGGTACATTCGTTAGCAAACGATCGTCTCAGTAGGAGCGATCCTGCTCCGGTTCTCCGCAACTTGTTCGACTTCAGACCCTTTCAATATCTAACCATCGCGTCCGTTCCCTTTCGAATCTCAACCGACACATTCCGTCAATGGTTCCTAAACTACATATGGACCGATTCCTTTAAAACCAGGGATATGTAGGCAGCTCAGAAACTAGAGCGCGATAAAAATTCTTTTACGATTGCCAATTCCGGTCAAAATTGGCCATCTTATCTTACCCGACAACTCTTTCATCTTCCTCGGGTAAAGAGGGGCAGATATTAATACCCAATTTTTCCCTATGTATTTTTATACTCAAAATACTTTCAAAATAGCATGTATATGCATCCCCAAAAGTTTTGGTATTTTTCCTATTTTTTGAAGATTTTTTGAATCAAGTTATTATCTATTTTAACAGTATAAAATCTAATAATTATTCCCAAAATTATCATTTTTGGTTAAAATTTATTTCCACCATTATATTTATGTAAGGCCCCGTGAAAATAAGTATTCAGATATTAGCAACTCATAGAGTCAAGTCTACCTACGTGGGTCAGATTCTTTTTACTGTTTTACACTTAAAAATGTGAAATCAAAATTTTTACAGAAAGGTCCAATCTGCGGTCCAGAATGCAGTCGCAGATCTGAAATGTGGACCGCATTTCTGCCGCAGAAGTTTCCAGAGAGCAACCAATTTTTGATGTTAAAAATGCGGTCAGATCTGCGGTCGCATTATAAATATGCGGACCGCAAAGTGATCGCATATTGTCCATGAAGAATTTTGAAGGTCATTTCTGCGGCGTGTTCTGCGATCGCAGAACACCAATGCGGACGCATATCCACCACATTTGCAACCCGAGGAGGTCCAAAACTTGGGACCAATCGGCGGTCCATTACGCAGACCGCATGTCAGTTCTGCGACCGCAGATTGCGTCGCAGATCGTGCTCGCCTGGTACTTTTCTAATATTTTAGACCCGACCCACCTTTTATTAATATACATTCTCCCTCATTTGTAACCTATTTCTGATAAAAATAAAAGAGAGGGAGAGATAGATCTAATTCTTCATCATCTAGTCTTTCAAAATCATTGGAGCCCGGGGAATTTTGGTGCATTGCCTTCACTTATGATTTTAACAGGTAAAACCCATAACCATTTTCCCTAAATTTTCAAACCTAAGCTTGGGAAGGGAACCACATGCAATAGATTTTGAAATTCTTGATAAAACCTTCATGCATGTTTTCAAAACCCTAGAATCTTTGAAAAGAGAATTGGGTAGTATATTGTGAATTCCTATTCTAAAGGTCTATGTATTAATCATGAACTATATTGACCCATTTTGATTGCTTGGTGAATTGGAGTGGAAGTTAGAAAGAGATATTCAATTCCAAGTATGTATGGCTAACTTTGATCCTTGTGAAATCGCCTTGTGTTGATATGTGATATTACTTGATATCCATGCGGGGAATTATTGTGAAAATATTGTGATTTAAACTTGTGTGGTGGAATCTCGTGGCAAAGGTTGATGATCATGTGAATGAAAGAATTCTTGAATGGTGAAGCCGGAACTATTGTGGTAACAATATATGGTTGGTTATGGACATCCATTGTGGTACTCATATTGTGAATAAATTGATGAACATGATGAAATTGTTGTTGCTAGTTGTGGAAATACTTTATCCCTTGTTGTGGTTATATCTTAACAATGTGCTTTAGTTGATTTCTTGTATTTTTTATTGTGTTGTATGTTGTTTGTGAGCTGAAACTGTCAGGCGGGGTCAGGTTGCGCGCCGCAACGCGATGAAATAAGGTGTGGGTTGGGGTGATCAGGGTGGCCGGGGTAATAAGGGCGGACGAGGTAATAAGGGTGGAAAATGTGATCCAATATCACTATTGAAATATATATAAATCATGAAATGATCAAAGTAGAATTGTGAAAGGAGACAACATGAGAGTTTGTAACATGTGGGGCACTGATTGCCCCTTTGTTTGACTAATTATATCATTTGCTATGAAATGCTTGGTCATTTTTCCATTAATGTGCTATTGTTGTTCAGCTTTCCATTTGTATATGTATTTTCGGCTTGAGTTTACTTGGGACAGAGTTTGTTCATACATGCCTGTATAATTCAAATGTACTGACGTCTCTTTTGTCGGGGGCTCTACATTAGTGTTATGATTGTAGGTGGATCTGCAGCAGGCACTCCAGCCCACCGTCCATAGCTCTTCCTCCCTTCTATTAGCTGTGTACATGTTGGTGAGCCCCCCTCTTTCTGGGGCCCTGCGTGGTTCAGGCCACCTCTGTTGTTGTACTAATAGTTTTGTGATGTCATTGCAAAGGTATAGCTGGGGCCTTGTCGCCGACAAGTAATGTATTATCTTTCTCTTAGAGGCTCCGTAGATAGTGTTATGTGGGGTAGAACTTAGGAATATAGGTGTATGTTTTGGGTTTTGTAAGTTGTACACCACATTCCCTGTTAATCATAATGTGTGTTTTGTAAAAGATGTTCCCTGTTAATCATAATGTGTGCTTATAAAAGAGAATTCATATTTACTTTCAATTTCATTTGGTATCTTTTGGCTAATTAACAATGAATAACGTGGGGTAACGCGTGGGGAATAGGAAAGGCACCCAGGTCTGCTTGACTGGGGCTACCCGGTCGGGCGTCGGTCATGCCCCTCGATTTGGGGTGTGACAATTTACACCAAATATAATTAAGGTGATTTTTGCATATTTTTATAAACTTATTTGATATTTTTAGGCTAAATTGTACAAAATTGCAATTATGGCCTATTTTATAATTAATTGCATTTTATAATTATAAAATTGGTCTAGATATTTTTAGATTAATGTTTACATATTATCAACTAGTTTAGTGCTTGCAATTTGTTTTTACATTATTTTTAACTTTTTAATTAATTGAAAAAGGGGAAAAATTGGCCCATTTCCATTTCGATTTTATCCACAATTGGACATCAATTTGGACCCCAATTCAACCCCAATTAAATGACCCAATTTCAATTCAACCCGCCCCAAACCCAATTCATTAAACCCTCCCGGTTCCGTCATTCAATCCTGGCCGTTGATCATTTTGATCAACGACCCACGTTTCTTCTTACCTTTTTAATTCCCAATTACCCTAACCCTAACTCATTTCTCTATGACCGTCGCCCCCAAATACCTTCTTCTCTCAAATTCTCTCTAAGACACGTGAAACCCCCGCCTACCTTCATCTCCGACCAAATCCACCGACGTCCATGGCTTCTTAGGCCATGGACAACCTATATTCTCCCCCCCTCACCCCAAGCCATGATATTCGAGGCTTTCAAGGTTCAAGTTTCAATAGACCTGTTCAGCTCCTCCGTAAACCTGAGCTCCTTTGGTTTCTCCGGCTCCGTTCCGGCGTGTTCAAGATCTGAAGGCTTAGCCATGGCCCAGATTCGTTCAGAGACCAAACGATTCCAGACCTTTTTGTCTCTATGGTTTCTGAGAAACCCTAAAAAGCTTGATTCGAGGTTTTTCTTTTCCTATGTACTTAGATCTGTAGCAGATCAATGCTCTGTTCGATGTTTTTATAATTTCCCCTAATTTTCCCTTTTTAAAATTAGTCTGTTCAAATTAAGGTTTTCAAATAATCCTAAAACGCTTCTTCTTCTTCTTCTTCTTCTTCTTCCTCCTCTTCTTCCTCCTCTTCTTCCTCCTCTTCTTCCTCCTCTTCTTCCTCCTCTTCTTCCTCCTCTTCCTCCTCCTCTTCCTCCTCCTCCTCTTCTTCCTCCTCCTCTTCCTCCTCCTCCTCTTCCTCCTCCTCTTCTTCCTCCTCCTCTTCTTCCTCCTCCTCTTCTTCCTCTTCCTCTTCTTCCTCTTCCTCTTCTTCCTCTTCTTCCTCTTCTTCCTCTTCTTCCTCCTCTTCCTCTTCCTCCTCCTCTTCCTCCTCTTCCTCCTCCTCTTCCTCCTCTTCCTCCTCCTCTTCCTCCTCTTCCTCCTCCTCTTCCTCCTCTTCCTCCTCTTCCTCCTCTTCCTCTTCCTCTTCTTCCTCTTCCTCTTCTTCCTCTTCCTCTTCTTCCTCTTCCTCTTCTTCCTCTTCCTCTTCTTCCTCTTCCTCTTCTTCTTCTTCCTCTTCTTCTTCTTCCTCTTCTTCTTCTTCTTCTTTCTTTATGTGAATCTATGTGTTCCTGTCATGCATTAGGGGTTTTCGTTTGTTTCTTATGATTTGCCGTTATTATGCATGTCTCTCTGCCTTTGTTCTATTACTTCTTCTATTGATTTTCTATAAGCATGTTTATACGCCTATCTTGCCTGTCCCTTTACTATTTTTGCTACTGAAAGTGTTTACTCTTACTGGATTCATTTGGGTTATTGACCTTGCTTCTTCTAAACTTCTATGACATCTCCTCTCTCTTCTAAACTGGTTGAGTTTTAGTTTGCACTCTACTGCTTGCGATTACTACGTATGTCAGTGTATTTCTTCAGGGAATTCTGAAAGACTTCCCCAGGCTTGTTGAGTTTGCCTTCTCTTTTTATGTGTCCTACTCAAACTATAACCTTATTTAAGGATTTTGCGAGGTTTTGGTTCTAGGGTTCTACTCTAGAAACCCTAGACTCTCAAACTTGTGCTGAGTTCATAGACTGAACTGAAACTTGTTTTCCTTTTTTGCTTATGATTCTAAAACTGTTTATGCCAATATTTCTTTCTTGTTTGATACTAGCATGCTTATATACGATGATTTTGTACTTTTTGAATTGATACTATTAGCTTGTGATTGATTTCAATCTCCTTTTACTGAGGCTCGATTGATTTGCTACTGATTTTCTACAACTTAGACTTTTCCCTATTTTCCTGGCTAAGTTTATTCAAAGCTTTTAAAACTTTTCGGTTGTTTGATTACTTTGTTTCCTTATTCTTTCAAAATCGTGTACTATAGTTTCTTACATTAAATAGACTCTGTATGAATCTACCCTTTATTATTCTACTCTGAAAGGTTTTTCTTCCCTTAATTACCACACCTATTTGAAATCAAATCCCTTTAACTAAGGGAGATTTTATTTAATTGACTGAGATTTTATTTCCTTGCCTTCTTGTCTACTCAGTTTTACACTATAAAAGCTCACAGCTCTCACAAGTTCTGACACAATTTTTTTCACACAAACACTCAAACACAACACAATTCTCAGAGCTCTTTTCTGCACCATTGCAATACATAATACTCTATGTCTTTACTGGCGACTACTCTCTTTATTACGACTTTCTCTGCTACTATCTCTCTACTGAGCACTCTGCTCCCTTATCTCCTACTGTCTAAATATTTCTGGAGTTCCTCTGAACTCCCAAGTACTTGCTGAAGTTTTTGAATTGTTCCTGCTAACTGCCTGGCTGTCTACTTGCTGTTGTTTCTCTGCTGTGCTAGAACTGAAAACTGGTATGTAGTTCTAATTTAAATAACTCTCTCCTAATATGTGTATTCATTCTCTTTTACTATACATTCTTCACTGTGTGTTTATGTTCTGCAGCATGTTCTTCTATGCCCTTGCATCTGCAGTCTGCTATGCTTTCTTATATGTTTATTAATGTCAGTGTATGCTTCTGTATGGAGATCCCTTCCCCCTATTCCCTTTTATGTGCTAGTACTGTTCTAAATCATGGCAGTATCTGATATTGTTGACCATGATCTAGAATCAAACTCTCCTGAGTCTCTACTCAAATGCTTTCCCCTTCATGTGTTGAGCTTTAACTTGGGCCTGGTAGTGCCCAAATAACCACTCAGACCCTATGTTTGACTCCCCAAAGTCTGCTCCTACTTGTTGACCTAAGAAAAGGGTTAGGGCTGTGCCAGCCTATGCCATGGCTGGGTATGACCACCCTCTGCTATGGTTCCCCTCTCACTTTGCACTCATTCCTAGTTCCGAAAGTTCAACCCCCTTTTGGCAAGCCATGCTTAGGGACCCTGGAGTTTCCTCTGAACTTGGATGCCTGAGGGCTAGTAATTCCACACTTTCACTATTCTATTACAATATTTACTCTTCAGAGTGTAAGAATTCCTGGGCTCTCGAAGCTCCTTGGAACTTTGAAACATTCTGAATAAGAGAAGGCCTTGGATTCTGGAATCGATATTTGGTGGAACACATGTTATTTGATGTTAATATTGAATTAGGCTGCTCGGATCTAGCTGTAGGCTATGATGTATTTTTTTTACCTTCTTTCCTCTGATTCTGTAATAATCTTGTAAAAAAGGAACTCGGAGAAATATCCGTAAAAGGGTATGGGAGGGGTTTATATTTACTTGCATATGTTCAAGGGTAGATACCATGCCTATATGATCAATATTGTTATTTAATCACTTTGATATGATGCCTATAGGTTAAATGTTTAAATCACCTAGAGATCGTGTCTATAAGTTTTTGCATTCCTTTCATTCAATCATTTAAAGATCATGTCTATAGGATGTAATGTTCAACCATGTTGCAAATCATAGAAATCCTGCTTATAGGACCTAATAATTAACTAATTGCGTATAGAAATCATGCCCACAGGATACGCGCGAAATGTTAGGCAAACTGTAGGGTAATCAAATACTCTTTTTAAAGTTTAATAACAGTAACGAGTCTTAAGAGCAAATTAAGGTCTAGACATCCTACCAATAGGGTTTCGGACTCGTCCAAATTTGTGTAAGTAATAATCCCGCCATTGGCTACGGCATTTCAAACAAAGCCTCTAAACTTGTCTGTAAATTTTCTAGACTTGCATTTTTCTTTTTTCTAAAATGTTTGTTTTAAACTCTCTCCTCTCTTTCAAAACGAGTCTCAAACTAATTCCTTTTTTAAGAATTCTTACTTCTGAAACTCTATTTTATAATTCCGTTGTACTTCTACTGAAGCAGTTCTGCCGATTTTTCAAAAACCCCTCGGAACTTCTGTGAGTTTACAACCTTCTGTTCCAAGCTCTTTTGCATTAGGTTCTTAGTTATTGTCTTGTATAAAATACCTCAACTTCTGACAATTGGATCTGGGTTGCCTAATGCAGACTTTTATCCAACTCTATGTGTTAAACTAATTTGTCTGCCGTTTAATTGTTAAAGAACAAATTAGTATCTACAAGACATGCTACAATAATTGCTATGTTATTCATGGGGTTTAAATGAGCCTTTCATGTATTTGTTTTGTCCCTCAATATTTGCTACTTGTTTTGCTTGTCGCCTTAGTCTTTTATCCTTTTGAAACTCCATATATGCTTATGCTTCCTTTCCCACTTTTTAGTATTAGGAGTCATAAATCCCGTAACTGACAGGTTTGGACGAGTATCAGCATGCAATAAGTAAACGAGACTAATCGCATTTAATACCTTAACGAAGTGGGAAGGGTAGAATATGGATATGATGACTGGTGCACTAATATGTCGTGTGATAATGATTGCCGGGTATTGTGCCAAAGTGATCCTTATTATATTTAAACCTAGGACCCCTTTAATTTATTTATATGATGTTACGTTTTCTTAAGAATTAATATTTTCTTCAATAAATCTTTTTCCAAAACCACTTATGTGTTTTTCCTCTATTTTCTTTCAAAACTCTTAACTTATTTGTATTACATATGTGCCAACATTGTTTGTTTACTTCTACTCTTCTTTAAATCACAACTAAGTACAACGGGGAACCACACTAGTAGATCTTGAGAGGTGCCTAATACCTTCCCCTTGAGAAAATCTCAAGCCCTTGCCCGAACTTTGGTCTTCTTTCGAAAAATCTTCTTCTTTTCTTTTAATTGTCCTAATGCACTGTAATCATTAGGTGACGACTCTTCAAAATCCATAACCGGATTCCGCAAAAGGGAATAAGAGTTATTTTGTCCATAATATCGTAAACCCGATTTCTCTCTTTGGGAAAAAGGGGGCGTCGACAGCTATGGGTTGTGATGTATTTTAATTACTTTCTTTCTTCTGGTGCTGTAACAGTTCCAAGTATTAAACTCGGGGAAGAATTAGTGAAAATGTGTGGGAGGGATTTACTTTATTTCATGTAATAAAGGGTAGATTTCATGTCTATAGGATTAAAGTCGTAATTCAGTCACCTAGATACCATGCATATAGGATTAATGTTGTAAATCAGTCACCTAGATATCATGCCTACATGTTTTTACATTTTCACTCGATCATCTAGCTACTATGTCTATAGACTTAATGCATAATCATGTCATCTAGAAAATCTGCCTATAAGGTTTAATGCTTTATCATCTTTCAAATAATTAGAAACCCTGCCGATAGGACATAATATTCATGTAAGAAGTTGCATATAGAAACCATGTCTATAGGAAATGTATACGCGCTAGGCAAAACTATAAGATAACAAACCTGCCGCCCATTTACCAACTCTATAATAAGTTCTAAAATCTAGAACAAGTCTGTCTCTCTTAATATGTTTAAGTATTAATAACCGGGTAACTGGTTTTAACGTTTCAGTGTCATGTTTTCAATATAAAACTATTATGAGCCTGCAATACTTTTTAAAATTTCTTCAAATCTGTTCGAAGCATTTCTTTTAAATTTTCTGCTGATCTCTTCAAGCTATCTTTCAAAGCAATCCTTTAACTCAATCTTTCTTTTAAGATATTTTGCATTTTTGTACAATTCTTCTGTATTTTCACTCAAACAAATCGAGAGATTTCAAAGTTATTTCTGAACTTCTACATTTTTCAACTTCCTATTTAAATTCTTATGCATTAGGCTCTTGTCCGAAATCAGTGCTTTCTAAATAACTCGTTTAAAGTACTTTTAATTTTAGACAATTGGATTCGAGTTGCCTAATACAGACCTTTTATCTAGTTTTATGTGTTAAATTGGTCCGTCCGCCGCTTAAGTTTTAATTTTAAGACCAAACCAGTATGTGTAAGGCATGCTAAACTAAGTGTTATCTGATTTACGGGGTTTTATGTTAGCCTTGCATGTTTGTTCGTCAATCCCCTCATTTGCTATTTATTTTTGGTTGTCGCTACTAGTATTTTGTCCTTTTAAACCCCATATATGCCTCTACCCCTTTCTTCCCCATTAGGATTAGAAGTCCTAATACCCCGGGACTGATAGGTTGGGACAGACACTAGCATGCAATAAGTAAACGAGACTAATCACATTTAAATACCTTAACGGGGTTGGAAGGGTAGAATATGGATATGATCATCGATGCGCTAATATCTCGTGCGACCCCTCTTTTGAGGAGTGATTGTTGGGTATTGCATTGATGTGATCCATATTTTGTATAAACCTAGGACCCCTTTTCTTTATTTATATGATGTTATGTTTTCTTAAGAATTAATATTTTCTTCAATAAATCTTTTTCCAAAACCACTTATGTCTTTTTCCTCTATTTTGTTTCAAAACTCTTAACTTAGTTGTATTACATATGTGCCAACATTGTTTGTTTACTTCTACTCTTCTTTAGATCACAACTAAATACGACCGGGAACCACACTAGTAGATCTTGAGAGGTGCCTAATACCTTCCCCTTGAGATAATCTCAAGCCCTTGCCCGAACTTTGTTCTTTTTTCAAAAAATCTTCTTCTTTTCTTTTAAGTGTCCTAATGCACTGTAATCATTAGGTGACGACTCTTCAAAATCCATAACCCGATTAAGCAAAAGGGAATAAGAGTTATTTTGTCCATAATATCATAAACCCGATTTCTCTCTTTGGGAAAAAGGGGGCGTCGACAGCTATGGGTTGTGATGTATTTTAATTACTTTCTTTCTTCTGGTGCTATAACACTTCCGTGTATTATACTCGGGGAAGAATTAGTGAAAAGGTGTGGGAGGGATTTACTTTATTTCATGTAATAAAGGGTAGATTCCATGTCTATAGGATAAAAGTCGTAATTCAGTCACCTAGATACCATGCATATAGGATTAATGTTGTAAATCAGTCACCTAGATATCATGCCTACATGTTTTAACATTTTCACTCGATCATCTAGCTACTATGTCTATAGACTTAATGCATAATCATGTCATCTAAAAATCATCCTATAAGGTTTAATGCTTTATCATCTTTCAAATAATTAGAAACCCTGCCGATAGGACTTAATATTCATGTATGAAGTTGCATATAGAAACCATGTCTATAGGAAATGCATACGCGCTAGGCAAAACTATAAGATAACAAACCTGCCGCCCATTTACCAACTCTGTAATAAGTTCTAAAATCTAGAACAAGTCTGTCTCGCTTAATATGTTTAAGTATTAATAACCGGGTAACTGGTTTTAACGTTTCAGTGTCATGTTTTCAATATAAAACTATTATGAGCCTGCAATACTTTTTAAAATTTCTTCAAATCTGTTCGAAGCAATTCTTTTAAACTTTCTGCTAATCTCTTGAAGCTATCTTTCAAAGAAATCCTTTAACTCACTCTTTCTTTTAAGTTATTTTGCATTTTTGTACAATTCTCCTGTATTTTCACTCAAACAAATCGAGAGATTTCAAAGTCATTTATGAACTTCTACATTTTTCAACTTCCTATTTAAATTCTTATGCATTAGGCTCTTGTCCGAAATCAGTGCTTTCTAAATAACTCGTTTAAAATACTTTAATTTTAGACAATTGGATCCGAGTTGCCTAATACAGACCTTTTATCTAGTTCTATGTGTTAAATTGGTCCGTCCGCCGCTTAAGTTTTAATTTTAAGACCAAACTAGTATGTGTAAGGCATGCTAAACTAAGTGTTATCTGATTTACGGGGTTTTATTTGAGCCTTGCATGTTTGTTCGTCAATCCCCTCATTTGCTATTTATTTTTGGTTGTCGCTACTAGTATTTTGTCCTTTTAAACCCCATATATGCCTCTACCCCTTTCTTCCCCTTTAGGATTAGAAGTCCTAATACCCCGGGATGGATAGGTTGGGACAGACACTAGCATGCAATAAATAAACGAGACTAATCACATTTAAATACCTTAACGGGGTTGGAAGGGTAGAATATGGATATGATCATCGATGCGCTAATATCTCATGCGACCCCTCTTTTGAGAAATGATTGTTGGGTATTGCATTGATGTGATCCATATTTTGTATAAACCTAAGACCCCCTTTCTTTTCCTTTCATTTTCAATGTCTTCTTTAATTTTGTTCTTCAAATTAATTCCTTTTTCTAAAAGTTGTCTCTTTCTGTCTTCTTTACCCTTTTCAAAATATGAAACATATTCGTGATTCTTATGTGCAATGCTTTACTTGTTTTTTCTTTAGGAAAAAGGGGAACGTCGATAGAGGGCCTAGACTTGATGCCACAAGATGGCTTGATATTGCGCTTGGGTCGTAAGGGGCCACCTCCCAAAGTCTGCACACCCCAGTGAGCGCCATTGATGTTAAATAGATCGGGATGGACGCCGCAACAGTTCTTGTACTGTTTTATGTATTTACTTTGTTTTATTTGTCTGCCATTATCTGTTGTTTGTGCTATTTCTTGCAATATTTACATGATATTCTGGCATTATCTGATAATCGAGTGTTGTGACCGAGGGGCGAAATTTTGTGCTTATCTACACTATTTGTTTTGCATTCATTTGTTTAATCACATAAAAAGTCATTTTCAAAAGAAGCTTAAACTGAGTTAAGATATTTCTAAAGATTTCACAGCTTCAATGCTTAATCAAAAGGGTTTTTCTCTGCTTCTATATAACATGATGATCTGTTGTACATGATTTCTTACTGCTCAGTTATTATTTCTCTTTATTACTCACTGAGTTGGGGTATTCACTTTACTCCATGCACCTCATGTGCAGATGCTGGTATTTATTCACCCGGTAGCGGGTTTTGGTTGATTTTCGATAGAGCTTTAGGAGATTAGTGAGATAACTGCCAGTGTTCGCAACACCGTTTCTCTTTCTGTTGATTAGTGTTTATTTTTAGTTTATTTTTAGACCTTGTAGTTGTATTCTCACTCTTATAGATGCTTGTGACATCCCAGTTTGGGCTGTGTTGTGGGTTGTTTTCCGCACTTAAATGAGAAATCTTCTGTTTAAATTATGGTTATTTAATCATATTAAAATTGTGTATTACTTTTAATTGTTCCGAAAAGACAAATGGGTTGGTTGGCTGCCCTTGTCATCACGAGGGGCCCCATCAAGACAGATCATGGTTTGGGTCGTGACACTGTATCACTTGGTAGTGCCCCCTTAGGGCGAGTATTCAAAGCTTGAGAAATTTGGCCAAGCTGGACTTTAATTATTTGGATAGAAGTATTATGGGAGGCTAATTGAGCATCATAGTCGGCTGTGTTATCCATCATCTGCTTAAACATATTTTCAATTCCACCCATTTAATTGGAACAAGAACTCGGGCTTTGATAAAAAAATGAGGTGGATTGCTTGGTTGTTGGAACATCGATGGCCTTTGAAAACCTGACCCCCAGTTGTTGTTGTGGTTAATCCACTGATAACTATGAATTATACATGTTTTATACGCCTTATTACATGAGCTTTGTGCATAAATTGTTCTAGATTAGTCCTAAATTGCATACAATTTGCGCTTGATTGCAGGTTTGAGCGACTAGATGATACATATCACAAATAGGCTCAAAAGAAGAGTGAAAACTACCAAGCGTCAATAGATGATTGAAAGTGGGAAAAAGGTGACCTGCACGAACCACACTGTTTTGAAGTGCGGCCGAGCAGGAGAGTTCTGAAAATCTACCAAGTTCAAGCCAAACCTGCGCGGTCCGCCTTGCTTTACCACGCGGACACACAGGAAAGTTCAGAGAACCAGCAAAAGTGAAAAAGATCCACGCAGACCGCATCCATTTCCATGCGGGCCGCACTGATGAATGATCAGAGGCTCAACAATTCAAGGAAAACATCCACGCAACTTTATACCAAAGCAGTGCGGTCCGCGTGGGTAAAAGTTCAGAGAGTCAACAATTGGACGAGTTCTACTGTGCAATCGCGCACCATTTCCATGCAGTTTGCTTGATTCAACCTGTGCGGCCGCGCACCATTTTCACGTGGTCCACTTGATTCAACCTTTGCAGCCGCATGGCATTTCTATGCGGTCCGCATCTTCAAGTCCAAAAGCACAAATTTGAAGACCATATGCCCTACGCGACCGCATGTCATTTCTATGCGGTATTGTTTTTCGATTTTTCCTATCTAACTAAACCCATTAGCTAGGGTTGTGGCTCAAACCTAGTGCGGGTAATTAATTGGTGATTTTGCTTAATGCTTGGATGATGTTGGGTGCTTGGTATTTGGATTAATTGTATATTTCACTTAGATTTGGTGGTTGCAAACACTACGTCTAGCTTAGTGGGTCTTGACTCTTCTTTAGAAAGAGAGTCTATGACCTCACAATTAACTCAACAAGGATTTGGGATGGACCCATGAGAAGAGTAGTCCCAGGTAATAGGTTAAACCTCGAGAGAGTAATTACCTTACTTGAACCTTATAGTTGCTTGGGCAAATTAACCTACCTAATTGGTCTCGAGAGAGTCAATTTGGCAAAATCACTCTCTCTACCGAGAGGTATGAGAGTGAGTGCTAAAGTGGAACGGTTATCCATATTGCCCTAATTATCATCCTTATATTAGAATTCTATACCCATTAATAGTCATCTAGGTGAGTGCTATGACCCTACTGCTTTTCTCTTATTGCATACAACTAGCATCATTACTTAGAATAATTTAGTTTATAACTGTAGCTGATAAATTTAGTTGGTAAACAAATGAAAAACCAAAAATGATAGAAGATCAAATAGAAGCTAAATGGCACTTCTAGGCTTAGCAAATACTCAACTTCAATTTGAAGCTCTCTACGGAAAAATTATCCCCGATACCACTATTGGGTTTTAAGTAGTTGCGCCCATACTTACTTAGGATTGAGTTTGTACCGATCACTTTTTGGCGCCATTGCCGGGGGTTTACGGTGTTTGACTATTTGTTGGCTAGCTTTGTGTTTTTGCGTCTTTTTCCTTCTTTTTACTCACTTTGTTTGTTCAATTCACTCAGGTACCAACGGCTTTAAATGCACATGATCCTATTAATGTGGGAGTGGAGGAGGTGGAAGACGTGGAACAAGAGGAGATTTTAATCCAAGCACAAAGACGGGGTAGAAATGCTAATGCTAATGCTAATGCTAATGATAACATACCAGACCCTCCTCTACCTCCACAAGAGTAGCTCCAAGAGTTCTAACCAATCAAGGGTATGCAAGTGCAATAGTTCCTCCCCGAATCCGGGCGGGCAACTTCCAAATCACCAATGTCATACTCAATTTGTTTGAACAACGAGGGTATTTCACAGGCGCCTCGGACCAAAATGCGTACAAGCATTTGAAAGGGTTTGTGGATTCTTGTCTGGGGAGAAAGTAGACAAATGCTTCAGAAGATGCACTGAGGTTAATGCTTTTCCCCTTCTTACATGGGGGGAAGGCACTGGATTGGTTGGAGAGACTGCCAAATCATTCCATCACTACGTGGGATGAGTTGTCAGATAAATTCATTGCAAAGTTCTTCTCGCCTAGTAATATGGCGGCTATTAGAGGTGAGATCCTAGCTTTCAAGCAAGAGCCGACGGAGCCTTTACATGAGATATGGGAGAGATTCAGACAATGGTAAAAGAGTGCACCAACAACGATATGAAGGATGTTATGTTCCAAGAGAAGTTCTATCAAGTATAAACGCAACAAACCAGCGCATTGTCAATTAGTTGGCCGGTGGTAATTTTATGAAGCTTCCATACAACGAAGCTTGTGAAGTTCTTGATGAAATGGCCGATACTTCTTCGGCGTGGAAAGTCAGGCTAATGTTCCTCAAGGTGATCCCAATGTTATACAATTTCATAAGGAGTTGCATGATCAAGACCAAGCCATTGCCGAACTCACAACAACAAGGAACCAATTGGCTAAGGCGCAACTTCAACAAGTTCAAAATCCGCGTCAAGTCAATGCAATAGAGGGAGTGAATATGATGAAAACAAGGCAACAACAACCTTTGGAAAATTTTGACAACTTTGATGATGATAATGGTGGTTATTTGAATGAATGTTATGAGGACCAAAGCGAGGAGGTCCAATATGTAAGTAACTACCAATGTAATAGAGCAAATCAAGGGAATCAACAACGACGCTCCCAAGGCAATTGGGGGAACAAAAAAATAGTGGAAATTGGAACAACAATTGGGGTAGTCAAGGTAATCAAGGAAACAATTGGGGAAATCAAGGCAATCAAGGAAATTGGGGTGGAAACAACAATAATTGGAAATACAACAATAGTGGGTGGAACAATAATCAAGGAGGTAATCAAGGTAATCGAGGGGAAGGCTTTCGAAGGCCCCTGGTGTACCAACAACTGAACAACCCACCCCCGTTCCAATATCAAGGGCCGAGCACTTCGGGTCAAGACAAGGGTAGAATTGAGAACACGTTCAAACAAATGATGAAGAAAAATCAAGACTCGAATGCCCAATTAGCCTCCCACAACACTTCAATCCGTAACTTAGAAGTGCAACTTGGAAAAATATCACAATCTCTCAACACTCGCCCGAAGGATGAGCTACCAAGTGATATGGTGGTGAACCCCAAGGGTGGGCACAATAACCATTTCATGGCAGTGAAAACATATAGCGGGAGAGGTGGTGATGTGCAAGAAAGTCAAGTTAGGGTCGATGATGAGGAGTTGCGGGAAGATGATGTCCCATTAGTTAAAGATATTGTTGAACCAAGTGTGAGGAATGAAGTGAGAATAGATATAAATAAGGGTGAGTAGGAGCCAAGAGTTCGTGAACCAGTATAGGGAACATGTCATTGACATGCCGGAACCTATAGTGCCAAAAGCCAAGGCACCCTTGCCTAGGCCTCGTCCGCCATATCCTCAATGATTGGCCAAGCAAAAAGGTGACTATCAATTTAAAAGTTTATTGAGATGATGAAGAGTTTGACCATCAATGTGCCTTTGGTGGAGGCACTTGAACAAATTCCCGGATATGAAAAGTTCATGAAGGATTTAGCTACTAAAAGAGATCAATGGAGTGTGAGACAATCAAGATGATGCATAAAGTGAGTTCCATTGTGCACTCCATGGCTCCGAAGCTAGAGGATCCCGGTGCATTCACAATACCATGTACCATTGGAAGCGTAGATTTTGCAAAGGCCCTATGTGACTTAGGGGCAAGTATCAATCTCATTCCTTTTTCGGTATTCAAAAATTTGGGGATCGAGCAACCTCAACCGACTTCCATGAGGCTTCAAATGGTGGACCGATCCATGAAGGGGCCCTTGGGAATTATTGATGATGTCCTTGTTCATGTTGACAAGCTCATATTGCCGGTCGATTTTGTGATCTTGGACTGCAAAGTGGATTTCGAGGTGCCTATTATTCTTGGAAGTCCTTTCCTAGCTACGGGGAAGGCCTTGGCTATTTTCCATATATGCAAGTCTATGCACCAACCAAATAGAATCGAAGTGTTCTCATTTGTTGACATTGTCACGGCAGTGATAGTGGATGACACAAGCGCAATGGCGAATGTTAAAGACCCACTCGAGGCCGTAACCTTGAACCTAAAGGTTGATGATATTCCTGAATGGGTGGAGTGTGTGAATGCACTTCATGGCATGGGATCATATTCCTATGAGCCGAGTAAGTTATCTCTTGATCTTGTAAAACACAAAACTCCACCCACCAAGCCATCCATTGAGGAGCCACCGGTGTTGGAGTTGAAACTACTTCCTTCTTACCTCAGGTATGAGTTTCTTGGTCCTAATTTCACTTTGCCGATTATTCTTTCTTATTTCTTGACTAACATGAAGGTGGACGCCACTTTGGCGGTTCTTCAAAAGCGCAAGCGAGCGATTGGAAGGACCTTGGCGGATATTCGGGGTATTAGTCCCGCATTTTACATGCACAAAATCATATTGGAGGAGGATGCAAGACCGTCTCTTGAACATCAAAAGATACATAACGAGGCCATGCATGAGGTGGTTAAAAAGGAAGTCATCAAGTGGCTTGATGCCGGTGTGATGTATCCATATTTTGACAGTTCATGGACTTCTCTGGTACAGTGCGTGCCAAAGAAGGGAGGAATGACGCTGGTGACCAATGATAATAATGAGCTGATTCCGGCTCGTGCTGTGACGGGTTAGAGAGTATGCATGGACTACCGAAAGCTAAAAAAGGTTACGAGAAAGGACCATTTCCCATTGCGATTCTTGGATCAAATTTTTGACCGTCTCGCGGGTTGGGCATTCTATTGTTTTCTAGATGGGTATTCAGGTTGTAACCATATTCTCATTGCCTTAGAAGACCAAGAAAAGACAACCTTCATACGTCCTTATGGCATATTCGCCTTCTCTCGAATGCCATTTGGATTATGTAATGCTCCGGCGACCTTCCAAAGATGTATGATGGCAATCTTCACCGACATGGTGGAGGATATATTGGAGGTCTTCATGGACGACATTAGTGTGGTCGAGGATTCATATGGTGAATGTTTGTAAAATCTTGATAGTGTGTTAGCCCGATGTGAAGACACAAATTTGGTGCTCAATTGGGAGAAATGCCATTTTAAGGTAGAAGAAGGAATTGTGTTGGGTCATAAAATTTTGAAAAGAGGGATTGAGGTTGATAATACAAAAATCGAGGTGATCTCAAGGCTTCCCCCGTAACTCTGTCAAGGGGGTCAGGAGTTTTCTTGGATATGCGGGTTTCTACCGGAGATTCATCAAGGACTTTTGTAAGGTAGTGAAACCTGTTAGAAATAACGCTCTACGCTAGAGGGGGGGGGGTGAATAGCGTATTAATAAAATTTGGCGTTTTCTTGCGGAATTTAAACTTTGCAGGAAATAAACAAATGCAGTAAAAATAAATTACACCACGATATATACTGGTTGGCCACACTTTGTGGTTAGTCCAGTCCCCGAGAGACTCTCTCGAGATTTCCACTAACAACCTTGTCAAGCTTAAGGTGCCCAACAAACCTTTACACTTGAGACTTGAATCACACAAATCTCAAACACTTGCTTGGAGGTTCCTCACCTCAAAGACTTCAATTTGCTCGGAGGTTCCTCACCTCAAAGACTTCAATTTGCTCGGAGGTTCCTCACCTCAAAGACTTCAACTTGCTCGGAGGTTCCTCACGTCAAAGACTTCAACTTGTTAAGCTTCCGGGTGCCTAACGAACCTTTACAACTTGAGAACTTGATACAACACAAGCCTCAACCAACCCGCTTAAGGAAACCTATCCCTAAGACTTTACAACAAGAAATATAACACTCCTTCTTACTACAAGTGTTTAACAAGAACACTCTTTTACTCACTTTACAAGAACTCTCTCGAAGAGTGGATTATGAGTACAAAATATATGGCTCAAGAACACAACAACTCAATCAATAATCTTGGCTCTCAAAAACAATGTAAGATATGAAATTTGAACCACAAGAATGTAATGTATGCTTTGTAATTTTTCTGCAGTGTTGTTGTGTTATAAAAATGATTTTCAGAGAGTGTTTTATAGAGAAAATGGAGCAATAGACCGTTGCTTTTAGTTCCAGAAAACGCTCCTGAAAATCTGCCTGACAATCGATTGTTGATATTACACAATCGATTGTTGGAGCAAAATTTCAACAGACAAATTCCTTAAAATCCGGTTAAAAAGATTTCTGTTGAATTTTAAAAAGAATGACAATCGATTGTTAACTTTAGACAATCGATTGTTGTTCAAATATTCAAAATATTTCTGGCAACTTTTTGACTAAAAGATTGAGTAAAGATTATACCATAAATAGATAAAGCCGTTGGAAAAAGTCCGTTTGGAAATATCACTGAGCACAATCGATAGTTAAGTAGTGACAATCGATTGTTCTTCATTTTTGAAGATTTTGAAAACATTCTGTAAGTTGTCCAAAACTTTTGAGACTAAGTATAAAATCCGACAATCGATTGTTGAACAGTGACAATCGATTGTTGCTTTAAAAATGATTTCAAACGAAGTTTCTGTCTCAAGACAACATTTTAAAAACTAAGTATAGAACTTGACAATCGATTGTTTCTTCAAGACAATCGATTGTTAAACCCAATTTTCTCAAAACGAGTTTAAAAATCATTTTGGCAAATATGCAACTTATTTCTTTAAAATCTTATGATACATGATTTTATGAAAATCATTTTAGGTGAGAGCCAATATTAGAAATAAGTCGTTGAGTCAAGATTACAAATTAAGACCTACTCAACAGTTGATTGCATCTTCTATTCTTGAACGCGTACTATCCATCTTGTACTTGGTCTGTTATTGTTCCATCACCGATGCTTGTCTCAATGTTTGGCATTTATCAAAACCTACATGAATCAACACACGTTAGTTCGAGAACGTGTTTCTTACAAAACCGTTGTGTAAGTTGTTGGAAAATGATGCAAGATATATGTTTGATGAAAAGCGTATAGAGGCTTTATAGCTTCTAAAGCAAAAGTTGACGGCTACCCCCATCATTACCGCACCCAATTGGAGCTTGCTCTTTGAGCTCATGTGCGATGCTAGTGATGTTGCGATGGGGGCGGTCTTGGGCCATAAAATCAAAAAAATGTTCCATACGGTGTACTATGCTAGCAAGACAATGAATGAGGCGCAAAGAAATTACACGGCCACCGAGAAGGAATTGCTTGCCATTGTATTTTCCATGGAGAAGTTTCTCCCGTACCTTATGGGAGCTAAGGGGATTATCCATACCAATCACGCCGCCGTTCGGTACTTGATGACTAAGTAGAATCCAAAAGCAAGGTTTGTGAGATGGGTGCTTCTTCTACAAGAATTTAATTTGGATATCGTCGATAGAAAGGGAAGTGAGAACCAAGTGGTGGACCACTTGTCTCGATTGGAGGACGAAGGGAGGCCTTCGAATGGCGTTGAGATAAATGATTCATTTCCGGATGAACAACTCCTCTAAGTTTCTATGCTTGACATGCCGTGGTTTGCCGATATGGCAAATTATTTGTTTACCAGTGTGGTCCCGTATGAGCTCTCTTCCAACCAAATGAATAAGCCCAAGCGGGACGCTTTGGAATTCTATTGGTATGAGCTGTACCTTTATAAAATTTGCACCGATGGTGTAATTTGCCGGTGTGTTCCTGAAGAAGAGCAATTGAGTATTGTGGAAGCTTGTCACTCTTCGCTCTATGATGGCCATCATGGTGGGGCGAGGGCGACGTCTAAAGTGTTAAGTTGTGGGTTCTATTGGCCTTCATTGTTCAAGGAGTCCCGGTGACTGTTGAGATCCCTGCTTCTATTGATGATACTTTGAAGAAAATCCTGGCCAACTAGGAAATGATGATAGCGGAGCAGGGTAAATTAGCAAAGGCCGTTGGGGATCACAGTAAGGCTTTAAAGGATTTGGCTAAAGAGCATCGAAAGGTAAGAAAGACAAAGTCTTCGAAGGAGTCGGTGGCGACATTGAAGGTTCAGGTAGACAAGCTAATGGAAGATCAGGTGCCGCTAGATTTTCTATATGAGGAGCCGGCTGTTGAGCCATCAATTGGGCAGAAACATGAGGAGGAGCATAGGCCGAAGAATAAGAGAAAACTCCCTAGTACTGAGGGAGTTGTGATAGCAGTCGCTCCAGAGCATGAGGTTCCCTCCAGTGCCCCGTTAGTTGATGAGCCAGCCCAGGAGCACGCACCTGTCCCAGTAGCACATAAGCAGCAGGCTGGGGACTAGTCTGAGGTCCCTGCCAGTACAGAGGACACGGGAGCCATTGACCAGCACAGAGCAGCTAATGAGGCTTGAGGGGCCATTCTATATCCTTTGCCTATTTTTGATGCTTTATTTGGTAGTTAGCATTGGGGACAATGCTAGCTCTTATTCGTGGGGGTGTGGCCCTACTTTTTGATTAACCAGATGATTGTATATATTCTTTACCTTTAGTACATTCGTAGATATAGATGATTTGTATATAAATTTTCATTCATAACTCCCTTAGTTGTATATTCTACTCGCCTTGTGTACGTATTCATATTGTTTTCATTTGTGTTTTCTATTTTCATTAAATAATTTCATTGTAGTTGCAAAGTTAGGCTCGTAGCCTATTTGGTTTTTTTTTGGCGTTGGCAATAAGCCCTTGGTTTTCTTAATGCCACATTTCTTTCCAAGGGTAGAGTGTTGTGCGAATCAGGTGGCTATTCCTAATGATGGATAGTGTGACAACTTTCTTAAGGGTTGAGTCAGTTTTTGATTTTTCTTTTTGATTTTCAAGTTTTTTGTTGTGAAGCGTACGTCAGGCAAAGCTTCACTTGGGCCTAGCACATTTTCATTTGATCTTATGGTCAAAGACATTAAATTGTTCTTAGGATGGTGAAAGTCATGGCGAGACTCTTGTGTTGACCAAAAAATCATCATATGGTCATGTTGGGCCATTGTGCGCTTGAATCGTATCTAAGGTATTTGTGGGCCCTCGACTCCGTCTTTTGCAATCCTTGAGTGTGTGTAGTGAGAATCCAATTTATTGAGCCCAAGTACCGTGCCGATGGTCTAGAACTTTCCCTGAATGTTTGATGAGGCGAAATCATAGGTGGAACTTGATTTGAGAAATTATGTAAGGCTCTTCTTGATCCAAAAATGCTAAATTTAACAATTCCATGACCTGCCAATCAAATGATCCCTAGTTCACCCTCTTTTGTGCCTTTGAACCTTTTTCTTTCATGAACCAAATTACAAGCCTATACCCGTTCTCAGTACGACCTTCTCTTGGCACCAAAATCTTTCCTTGAGTAGTGGCAAATGACTATGTTTGGGGGGGGGGGGACAAGAAATTCATAAATATGGTAGAAAGGCACAAAAGTAAAAGAAAAAGAAGGCAATGAGAAAGAGAAAAAGACAAAAAGAAATCCAAAAAGAGAACAAGAATGAAAAAAGGGAACAAAAGGACAACAAAAATTGAAAAAGGTATGGAAAAGTATACAAAAGGAGAATGGTTTTGAATTGCAAAAGAAACAGTGACAATGTATCCCTCTAGCCCCTTGAAAGAAGTGAATTACTCAATTGAGTCAAGAAAGTGTGCCAAAATGAATAAAAAGAAGTGCTTAAGGGAAGATTAAAACTATTTGCACAAAGTCATATTTTACCTTCACCCAAAAGCCTTCACAATGACTCCTCAAAAGCCCTATTTGATCTTGAGTTAAGGGAAGCCTACATTAGTGGATACTTACATGAAGGGCAAGCATATGGTGCTTAGAGCCGGACTTAGGGCTGTTTCTTTGTGAGAGATGAGAGAAAGTTCATTCACTTCGATTTGTGTGCAACTATTCTAAAAGGTGACGTTCACTTAGAGAAAGTCGAGGATGCGTGAGTCTAGGTTCCACAATGACCAAAGTGCTTGAGAAAGGTTCCTTGATGAGTTGTGCCAACCCTTGATGCGCTTGTGTCACACTTGATCCACAAGTGTTCAAAGTTTTAAATGTGTTAATGATACATATGCATTAAGGGCAATTGTTAGTCCCAATCGATGCTCGTTGAGGTTACCTTAGGAAGAACATGAATTACTTGGGTGTTTTTCATTGAGGATAGGTCTCATTTTATTTGCTTGAGAACAAGAAAAGGTTTATGTATGGGGGAGTTGATAACTGTGAATTATACATGTTTTATACCCTTTCTTACCTGAGCTTTGTGCACAAATTGCTCTAGACTACTCCTAAATTGCGTACAAGTTGCACTTGCTTGCAGGTTTGAGTGACTACATCATACATATCACAATCGGCTCAAAAGAGGAGTGAAACATACCAAGCGACAAAAGATGATTAAAAGAGGGAAAATGTTGACCTGCGTGGGCCGTACTGTTATGATGTGCAGCCACATAGGAGAGTTCTTAAAGCTGCCAAGTTCAAGCATGACATGTGCAGCCCGCCCTACTTTGCAAAGCGGCCACGCAGGAAAGTTAAGAGAACCAGTAAAAGTGAAGAAGATCCACGTGGACCGCATCCATTTCCACGCGGTCTGCACTAATGAGTGATCAGAGGCTCAACAATTCAAGGAAAAGACCCACGCGGCCGCATACTAAAGAAGTGCGGTCCACGTGGGTAAACGTTTAGAGAGTCAACAGTTGGACAAGTTCTATTGTGCGTTCCCGCACCATTTCCACGCGGTCCGCTTGATTCAACCTGTGCGGCCGAGCACCATTTCCATGTGGTCCGCTTGATTCAACCTATGCGGCCGCGTGGCATTTCTATGCGGTCCGCATCTCCAAGTCCAGAAGCACAGATCTGAATACCATATGCCCTACGTGGCCGCATATCATTTCTATGCGGTCCGCTTGACCCTCAGGTGTATTTTTGTCCGGTTTTTCCTTTGTAGTATAAATAGAACACTTTACTTTATTAGGTTAAGTTTGGTAATCTGTATTAGCAGCTGAGCACGGGACACTTCGTATTAGCCTACTTTAGGCAATTTCTCTTGTAATTAACGTGTATTAAAGTAGATTAAGCTTGTAGTTAATGATTATGTATTATACTATTTCTACTTCTTCGATGTCTAGCTAAACCCATTAGCAAGGGTTGTAGCTCCTTAGTGTGGGTAATTAATGGGTATTTTTGCTTAATGCTTAGATGATGCTGGTTGTTTGGTATTTGGGTTGATTGTATGTTTTCACTTAGATTTGGTGGTTGCAAACACTATGTCTAGCTTAGTGGGTCTTCCCTATTCTTGAGAAAGAGAGTCCATGACCTCACAAGTAATCCAACAAGGATTTGGGATGGACCCATGAGAACGGAAGTCCCTAGTAACGGGTTAAACCTCGAGAGAACATCTACCCCACTTGAACCTTAAAGTTGCTTGGTCAAATTAGCCTATCCAATTGGTCTCGAGAGAGTCACTTGGGAAAAATCACTCTCTCTACCAAGAGGTGTGAGCGTGAGTGCTAAAGTGCAATGGTTATTCATATTCCCCTAATTATCATCCTGGTATTAGAATTCTATACCCGTTAATAGTCAGCTAGGTCAGTGCTACGACCCTATTGCTTTTGTCTTATTGCATACAACTAGCATCATCAGTTAGCATAATTTAGTTTATAATTGTAGTTGATTAATTTAGTTTTTAAACAAAAGAAAAACCAAAAATGATAGAAGATACAATAGAAGCTAAAACGCACTTCTAGGCTTAGCAAATACTCAACTCTAATTTGAAGCTCTTTGTGGAAAAATTGACCGCGATACCACTATTGGGTTTTAAGTAGTCCTGTCCACTCTTTCTTAGGATTGAGTCCGCACCAATCATCCACCCGCCTTTGTTATTTCCTCCCCAATTACTATTATTGCTTCTAAGTAGAGTCAACTTCAAGTACCTTGGTTCGGTTATCGAGGGAGGAGGGAAGATCGATGAGGATGTCACACACCGTATCTGGGTAGGATAGATGAAGTGGAGGTTAGCATCAAAGTTTTGTGTGATAAGAGATGTCACGACCCTAGTTTGCCCTTCGTGAATAATTCGTGACGGCACCTAGTCCATATGACTAGGTAAGTCTAACAATGCAGAAACAAAATAACTTGCGAAAATAAATAAATTAAAATTGAACAACTAAAAGATAACTGTATATAAATGCCTCTTGGAATATACAACTCAACATCACGGAAGCCTACAATATAATCCCAAAACCCGAAAAGTCACGGGAACACAAGCTGACAGAAATGTAGTACAATGCTCTAACACAGAATATCTAAAAAAACCATAAGAAGGAAGGCTAACTGCTAAAGGTAGAATAAGACAGAGACTCCTTGGTCTGCAGACACGGTAGATGTACCTCAAAATCTCTACTAGATCTCTCCGCCTCAAGGGTGATACGTCTAGGTGGAGGTACCTGGATCTGAACATGAAAAACATGCGTAGAAAAGGCATGATTCTACCACATCGGTACTTAGTAAGTTCCAAGCTTACCTCGGTCGGGTAGTGACAAGGAAGGTCAGGGTCCTACTGAGGTTAAGCAAAATAATAAGAATTAACAGTATGAAAATAGATAGTAATAATGAGTATGGCGGTGAAATAAGACAGTTATACAAGGAAACAACAAATACACAAAGTACAGAGTAAGCACGGAATATGTACAGCTCAATACCAATGATATCAACGAAGATCTCCCAGGACATCATCACGTAGTCCTTTTAACAACTATCGAGTGGATCTCTCGAGATACCGTCCCGTAGTCCATCATATGTGTATATCTGAAGGATCTTCCTGGATACCTCCCGTAGTCCAACTATCAATGCGCGGGGATCTACTAGAATTCGATCAATTTTCCCAATATAAATATGCAGGGGGATCTACTGGGAATCTAACCCCTAGTCCAAAGTAAACAAACAAGGGGGAGCTACAAGAATCCCTCATCCGTAGTCCCAATGTAAATACACAACAAAAAACAAGAAGATATTCAGAAATGGAACTTAATACCAAGGCAACAAGAAACTCTAGCCAAACATGCTTTACGTAATGCAAAAAAGGAAATATAAGCAAATAGGCAATTTAAGTCAACTAAGCATGCTTTTCTAAACTAACAAAGGCTATATTTGCAAGTAGAAATAAATCAAGTAAGAAAGGAATTCAGTTTAAATACTTAAAGTAAAACCGAATTTTAAAATATTAGCTCACGTACGCGCCCGTCACCTCAAGTACAAGGCATTCAATTACCAAATATCATATCCTAAGGGGAAAGGTCTCCTACACAAGGTTAGACAAGCCAATTACCTCGAACCGGCTTAAAATCAACTCGAAACCACACGTTTGCCACGAGTATCCGACTCCAAATGACCCAAATATATTCAATTCAATTACATATTGTAAATAGCATCTCAAGAACATGATTCTATGATTAAATTCAAAGCTAAGATGCGAAATTAGGTAAATGACCAAACTGCCCCTCAGACCAATGTCTCGGAATCGAGTAAAATTAATATTTTCAGAAACCTCATACTCTCACGAGTCTAACAATATAAAAATCCGTCAAATCGAATGTCAAAAACCCACTCAAAATCCGAGCTCCCAAGCTTGAGTTATGGTAAAAATGCCTAAACCCTCGGTTTTGAAATTTATAATTGCCCAGGTATTTAATGCATCAGGAACATGGAGGAAGTCACCCATTTGCGAAGAAGAAAACTAAAGGCTGCTCAAATGTGCTTCGCAAATGCGGAAGAGAAAAATATTGTAGCCCAGAAATTGCTCTTCGCGAACGAGTGCACCAGTACACCAACGCGAAGGGATAACTTGCAAAGCTACGGGAACGCGAGTGAAGGCACGCGAACGCGATGAGGAAAACTAGACACAGCCCTCAGTGCTAGATAATACTATGCAAACGCGAGGGCTTGGATGCGAACGCAATGAAATTAAAAAGGCAAAGCTTCACGAACGCGGGAAGTTTAACGCAAAAGCGAAGAAGGATATCAGCTGACAGATTTTCCGCAATTTTCTAAGTACTAAAAATTACCCATTGAGCATCCAAAATAGCCCCGAGGCCCCAGGGAATTCAACCAAACCTATGTACATACCCCATAGTATCATTCAAACTTGTACCAATCCTTAAGCCACCCAAATCAACATCGAAAACTCGAATAAATCAAGGATATAAGCCTATGAGCTTCAAATTTCCTCAAAATACGCTTTCGATAAAAAACCTATCCAAACACGTTTGAATGACCTAAAATTTTACATACACATTCCAAATGATATGACATAGCTACTGCAACTTCCAGAATTCTATTCTAACCCTTGGATCAAAATCTCACTATCGGACCAAAAACTTCAAAAATTCAAACTTCGTCATTTGAAGCCTAAATCAGCTACAAACCTCCAAAAGACATTCCGAACACACTCCCAACCCCAAAATCACCAAACGGAACCATAAGATTTCTATTCTGAGGCCGTCTTCATACTGTTCTGGCTACGGATAACTTCCTACGCTTAAGCTCTCATTTAGGGACTAAGTGTCCCAAAACACTTTGAAACCCAAAACTGAACGTCCCGACAAACCAAAATAGCAAAAATGAACTTGGGAAAAGCAGTTAATAGGGGATCAGGGAGTTAATTTTAAAAATGACCAGCCGGGTCATTACAAGATAGTGCCAACTATACTCTAAAGTTAAGTTCTATAAAGCGGTGTTTAGACCGACCATGATGTATATGCTTGAGTGTTGGCCCGTTAACAACTCACATATCTAAGAGATGAAAGTAGCAGAAATGAGGATTTTGAGGTGGATGTGCGGGCAAACTAGGATGGAAAATACTAGAAATGCTGATATTCGAGAGAAGGTGCACATGGCTCCCATTAATGATAAGATGCGGGAAGCGAGGCTAAGATAGTTCGGACATGTACATAGGAGAAGCCCAGATGCTCAAGTAAGGAGGTGTGAGCGAGTGGTTGTGGAGGGCACGAGAAGAGGTAGAGGGCGGCCTAAGAAGTATTGGGGAGAAGTGATCATGCAGGATATGGAGAGGCTTCAAATTTCCGAGGACATGACACTTGATAGGAAGTTGTGGAGGTCGAGTATTACAATTTTAGGCTAGGAGGTAGTTGAGTCTTGTGTTACCTTGTACTGTTGTGAGCCTAGTCTAGTATGGTTTTTGTCTGAAATAGCTAGGGGCATTGTCATGTCTTACTATTTTCTTTTCCAGTGCAGGACCTATTTACTAGCCATAATTTTTGTTTTGGCATTTTTCCTTCTGCATTTTATGTTCCTATTTTTCCTAAGATCGTTGTGGTGAAACTTATATTCTTTTCTTTTTGTTTTTATTATTATCTTGAGTCGAGGGCTTTCCGAAAATAACCTCTCTACTCCTTTCGGGTAGGCGTAAGGTCTGCGTACATGATCGCTGCCAACTCTGCACCACTCAAAAGTAGTGAGAGAGGATCAAAATAGGTTTTACCCAATTTTGGGTCGGGATCGATTTTCACAGAGAGCTAGGACTTGAGTGTAGTATCTATTCAGTTTGGGATTGCGTATTGGTTCCAAATATCAATTCCAATATTTTTTGAGTTTTCTTTGTACTTCTACTATAATCAATCTACAAATTATAATTTCAACTAAATTATGCTAAGAGATAATTGCTACAAGTTGTATCTAATGGATTAAAAGGGTTACGACCCAAAACCCGGTCGTGATGGCACCCGGCCCTCAAGCTAAGTAAGCCTGACCAACAATCGCTTTCTATTAAATGTTGAGTTTCAAAACTGACAGTTTAAGAATATTATTGTAATTTAAAATAATGAGCCGATAATAATAATAGAATATTACGAAATCTGAATAATCACTCTCAAAGATCTGGGCTCACGAGTCTAGAGCCTCAAAACAACTGAATAATAATAATATCTCAATAACAATATAAAATCCGAAAAAGTATATAGTAACAATGAACTGGAATATGAAGAGCAGTCAGGTCTTGCGAACGTCATGCAACTACCTCAATGATTCTGGAAAAATTTGGAGACTACGAATGTCAGCTAAGCCTCCGGTGTACCTGAATCTGCACATAAGGTGCAGGGAGTAGGGGTGAGTACTATCGACTCAGTGAATAATAAGCATAGAAAAATGTCTGAAAGTAAGAAATCCACGAAATGCCACAAACCAAAGCTAAATCTAACAGTCCTATTCCTTAGCTACGAACATACAACAATATAATATCCAATATAACAGTCAAGTATCAGGTAAAAATGCAATGCAATGCACATGAATACGTTGCGGAATGCAGCTTGAGCCAACCATGTTTATTTTTTGCCGACGGCGCTCACTGGGGTGTATACAGACTCTGGAGGGGATCCTTAAGCCCAAGCGCACTATAAATTTATATGTAACCGCTGTGGCGTGCAGCCTGCGCCATCCTCAGTCCACAGTATGCATGTAAGTCACATAACAGATTCAATCTGATTCTTTGCCAGTTTCCAATTATTAAGGTGAATATAATTTAATTAGTCAATTTCATAAATAAGGTAATTTAGCATTTAGTGACAGTGATTAAGCACAGGGCTGAGATTAATGATTATACAAATAATGTTATCACACAAATATTCACCGTAGACGGGTATTACAGATCAACACACAGCTCCAAACATGGCATTATGCCTGATTATCAACAACAAAATATGCGTATCAGTCGCCAATAATTTATATTCAGCTCTCGAGATAGACCAAGTCAAAATCCCCAATCATATACCATCCCGCACCTTCCATGAGGTGCGAGTCACACCCTAACATAGCGTCACGATGTGATAAGCCGGGGTTTCAAATCCTCCGGCCATCATCTACAAAAACTACTCACCTCTAACCGGTCGTAGACTGGTCTGCAATGCCTTTTTCCTTCGAATCTCTCTATGAGCATCGAATCTATTCAAAACCACAACGAATACATCACATTACGCGATAGGATTAATACCAATTCGAAAATAATCGAAAAGCATCAATAATTCCGAAATTAACAAAACCCGATCGCCAGGACCAATACTCGAAACTCAGAAATTTTTACAAAAAATTGCTCTTCATCTTCTCCCGATTCCGTACATATAAAGAACACCAAAATCGGAGTTCGTTTGACCCCTCAAATCGACCCCTAAAGGTCTCATAATCTCAGGCCCCAAAATTCTATTTTTCTACTGTTTTTCATGAATTAAAGGCTGGGATTATGATTTATAATTGCCTATAAACGAGTTTTGATAATCAAATAACTTACCTCTGCGATACCCACTGATTGTCTCGCTTAAAAATCGCCTCGCAAGCTTTTTCCCGTTCAAAAATTAGAAGAAAACTCTATCTGCTCATTAGAATAAATACGTTCGTTGTCTGACATATATCCATCTACATTTATTAGAGTTTTTTGAAAATATTCTATTAACTGTGAATTTCTTGTTTTACTATTGATTCTTTTGGGGCAGGTGTTGGCTAAATGTTCAACACTCCCACAAGTAAAACATTCTAATTTGTTTTTATAGTTTCTATCTGTTTTATACTTTCTAACATGCCTATTTCTATCTAATTAGGATTTTCTAGCTGATGACTTTCTAAGATAATAGTTTTTCTTATTATATTCTTTATTGTATTGGGGTTTATATCTTTTATATTTCTTCTTTTTGTATTCATTTTTGTCATAACTTTGTGTTGTATATACTGTTGATTTACAGAAACTCATATTGTGTTGTTTTAGCTGTCTTTGTATTTGTAAGTTTGTACATTTTTCTTGTAATATTTCCATAATATGTTGTACTTTGTGCCCTATAGACCATTTTGTATTTAGATTTTGTATTACACCTTCTCTTTTATACCATCGTTCTTCTATTTCTCTTCCTAAGACTCCTGGTAATTTATTGAATAATTTTTTATCTAAATCCTGATCAAAAGCATTTCCACTAATAGTACAATAATAAAAGTAATCGATTAAAAACTTTTTTATATGGAACCAACTACTTATACGTAATTGTTCTAATTTTATTAAAGCATTCTTTTGTAGTACTACTAATCCACTATTTTGATCTTCTCCTGTAATCAGGCTATGTATTTTATTTGTAAAATGATAAGGATTTGCACCCATTGCTATTAAATTTTGAAAATCTTGAGAAAATTCTGATTTATAGGCTTCCCATAAACCCTTTGTTGATTCTCCTAGGAACGTTTCCATATAAGTCTGCTACTACTATTCCTTTCCATGGGTCTATTACCGAGTTCCACATTTGTGGATCATGGGCTGGTATATTTAATATTTTACCTTTACTTCCTCCTCTTGTAATCTTATAGGTTCTTCTATTTGCATCCTTTTTCCTGATGGCCTTACATTTTCTATTTCCCGTACTAGTATCTACTGTCCTTTGATATGCTGTTCTCTGAAATGGGCTTGAGCTAGAGCTAACTGATTCCATTAATTCTTTTACGCTTATTACTGAATCTGTTTCTGTTTCATAGTTATCTTGTATTTCTTCAAAAATTTGATCGAATTTATCCGATTTTTCTTGTAACCTATTTTCTTTTCTATATCCAAAATTATCTGTTCTTAATTCGCATTTTCTAAAATATTCTTCTTCATTTCTTAAAGTTAATTTTCCTAGTTTACATCCTTTGCATTGGAAAGTGCTTTTTTTGTTTTCTTTAACTAATTTTCTTGCTTCTTCTAACGCTATATCTACTTCAAATTCTTCTTGTATTATTTCAATATTCATACATTTAGTTTCTACATTATTTTCATCTTCATCATCTGTTTCTTTATGAGTAGAATAAAAATAATCAGTAAACCTAATTGGCGTTTCTCCTTTAAAATTTGTTTACATCAATGAGATTCTGGTTTAAATATTTTTGGTTTCGGAAAATCTTCTAAGTTCCATTCTAATCCCGCGTATTCTTCTGGGTCTATCTTAGTAGGTTTTAATAACTTTATGCCTTTATTTCCCATTACTTCAACCACATCGTCTACTTTAATTTTGAATTTTGTATTGCTATTTGTTGCCATTTTTCCTATTAAACCTACACATATTAATAGATTATTTCCATTATTCATTTCTTCATATCCTTTAGTCTGTCTTTCTATTTTTTATATTTTTCCAAATTCTGATTGATTTATCATAAAATCTGGGCTAATATAAAATATTCCTCCATTATTTGTCATATCTACTTATGTTAAACCTATTATAGATTTCTTCTGATCTGACCATCTGTCATCATATACTACTATTTATACTTTGGTTCCTAATTTTTTACTTGTTAATCCTTTTACTCCAATTACTATTAATCCTATATGCATTAAATTCCTTTTATAATTTTTTATTTGTTTTACTGCTTCTGGATTGATTAAGTTTAATGTCTCTATTTTACTTCCTATAGCTCACAATTGTTCTTCTCTATAATGTCGATATAGTTGAGAATTGGTCGAGAAATATCCCGTATTATGTAGTATTTTTGGATCTAATAATCTTAATTGATTTTGCTGAAAAATTTGTATGTCTTTATCTATATCTATTATTTCATCTAATTTTTTATCTTCCTCTTGTCTTTTTCTAGTTAGAATTCTGGCTAGCATATTGTTTCATATTCAATTTTCTGAAAAACTTATCCTTGATCTTTCTTGATTTGTTCTTCTTGACCCACTTGGAAAAAAGGTCCATTTTTGTGGCTTTCTTGTTTTTAATTTTTCTTTGTGTGATGTTATTTCAACTCTTTTTAATTGTTCTGTTAAATCGTCTACCTTTGGGGTCTCAGTCTTAATTTCTTTTTCTTTAATAATTTTATCTAGCTTTTTATTAACCTCTAATAATAATATTATTAATGTATTATTTTGTTTTATTATTATTTGATCAGCTTTTCCTTGAGAAATATAGTTACTTAGTCCTTCTGGATTGTGTTGAATTTTTTCTGTTAATTTTAATACTTATTCATATATTGGATCTAATTTTACTTGTATATCACTCATGAAAGAGCTATTTCTTTTATTGTGTCTATCTTTTCTTTAAGTGCGCTTATCTCACCATTTAATACTTCTACCTGTTCAGTTATTTTTCTACTAATCTGGTTGTTTGTATTTCTAACTCTTTAGGCTTTCTGTAATAGTCTGGATTGACTTTTCTATTTCATTTTTTGTAGGTTTTTTTCTATATTAAGTTTATTATTCAAGAGCTGTATTTTCCTATCTATTTCTATTTCTTGTAATTTTATAAAGTCTAAATTTTGTTCTAATTTTTTTCTTTGTTTAATGTGTCCAGCCTCTATTTCTTTTTTTATGTTTTTATTGTTGTCTTGGGTTTTTTCTCAAAAGTTTATTATTAAATCAATTAAAGTATTGTATTGTTTATCTTCAGTATGTAATATAAGTTTTCCAGTAATAAAATTACACTTTATTACTGTATTATCTTTTAATATTCTATATTTATTTTCTGGATGGATTTTCAAGTCTAAATATTCTAAGTTTTTTAAATTAGCTATTGTGTTTTATCCTAAGGGTATCCAAATTTTTTTATTCTTATAAAACTTTATTCTTTGATTTTCTAAATATATTTGTCCTTCTGTATATTGTATTTCCCACTCTAGAGCTGATATAGTTTCTTGACCAATAATACACTTTACTATGCAACTTGGTTCTCTATTTATTTTTAATTCTAATTATTATGTTTGTTTACCTAATTCTAAAATTGATGTTAATAGAGTATTAGTCTTTTTTAATATTTTTTTAATTCTTGCTTTCTCTTTAATCTCTTCTTAAAATCCAATAGTTAAACGCGATTTCTTTAGTTAACGGATGTTGTTTTAACATATGTATTACCCTAATGGGATATATTTTATTTTATTCTTATTTATTCTAAGATAGATATTTTCTTGTTCTATTTCAAAATTAATTCTTCCTATTTCAAGAAGATGAAAGTTCTTAAAATCACTTAGTTCTGATTTACTAAAAATACTTTGTTGTAGTTCTAATGTCTTTTTATATTCTATGTGATTTTTTATATTTTCTATAGTAATATAGATTATATGATGATAAAAGCTTATATATTTAGCAAAATAATATTGTTTCAGAAATTTTACGGTATATATATATATATATATATATATATATATATATATATATATATATATATATATATATACCGAGCCTTATAGGGCCGAACAACTATTTTACTCACTATACTGAGATAATTAAGTCAGTATCAGGAGGTAAGCATATATTCAGATTATCTTTGACTTCCAACTACTTGCAGTTATTATATTATTAGTTCAGTTTCAGCTTTCAGTATATTGCCTTACATACTGAGTATATTATTTCGTACTGACGTCCCTTTTTGGGGGGGTGTTGTATTTCTTGCGTACAGGTCAGACAGACAGACGAGTAGACCTCTTCAATAAGTGTTTTTCGAGTTCAGCTTGATCGGTAAGCTCCATGCCTTTCAGAGTTCCGGGGTCTGGAGCCTTATGAATATTTTATATATATACATGTATATGTCATGAGTAGGTCGGGGAGCCATTCCGATCACAGTATATCCATCAGTAGAAGCTTGTGGACATATCTTGTCAGTTAGTGTAATATATTGGGCTTTCAGGCCTTGTATGTACATTTGGTTAGTTTGTCAGCTGTAATAAATATGACGACCTTGTCGGTCAAGTTCTCTATTGATATTTAGTGAGCATTCTTTGTCGTCTTGCAATGTGGCCCGTGGCCAAAAGTATGACATCATATGTTCAGAGTCCCTTAGGTGCAAGTTGATAATCAAGGATAGGTGAGGCACTGGGTGCCGGTCTCGCCCCCAAGTTCGGGGCGTGACATTGAGGAACCCTAATTTGAGAGTTTATAAATATTAAAGTTAAACACATTAGTTATCTATTGGTTATCCATTTGATTAACCATTTTCGAAGTGGATAATATGGTTCTTTATCCATATTCAAACCGTTTTTAAATGGTTCATTATCCAACCCATTTTTTGATGGATAATATGAGTGGATAACTATTTCCTTCAACCATTTTGTCATCTCTAGACCCGACAAATAAATAAATGACACTTGTCACTTTGTTTAACTACTAATGTTAGTAATTACCATAGTTAGCTACAATTTATTTTGCACATGATAAATAATAATAATAATAGTAATTATTAATATTCTTAATAACCTTGGTGTACCCATGTTCTTATAACGGCGGGATCGATTAAGAATGGTGATACTTAGTTTATCGGTTTTTGTTGCCAAGATACTCGAATAATTCTAATGGAGTGATAAAAAGTCAAGAAAAATTATTTCGTCCTTGCCATTTACAAATTTACATTTTTTATAATAAAAGCATCTATTAGTTCTTATTGCAACGATTTTCCAATAATTATACTGTTGGTCATATGATTTTTACTGGTAAGTTAATTGTGAAAAATAAATGTTCTTCTATTGCGCTCAAACTAATTAAGTATTGCCAACAATCGAAACACAATACATACAAATACCAAAGTTGAAAAAAGCAGAGCTTTATTCCGCCCAAAAGACTCTCAATTAGTTCACTGAGCAGGATTAATACAATTTTAATGGTTGTAGGTGGTTGGAGTAGTAATATTGCAGCCTTACATTTGATAAACCAACTTTTCCAAGAAGATTACAGGAAATAAGATAAAGATGATGACGGCAACCCCAAAACTTTGTGATTAGTTATGTTATGATTCTATTTTGTATTGACTATAATACTCTTATTATCAAATAATCCATGTATACTTTTTGGTGAAAGAGAGTAATACTTATTAATCACCAAAAAAATAGCAATTGTACATTTTGTTCTCCTTGTCTACTCTATACTATTACATCAATATTATCCAGCTATTTCTATTTTATTTACAATAACTTTTGGATCCATGCTTTCTGTCTTCGTGTTGTTGACTTATTTTCTAGAATTCTCTGTATGATCACCCTGCATTCCTCCTACATAGTTTTAATCAGCATCTGATGTCTTTGAACTTTGAGATTCCATATTGCGTCGTACCTTGCTTTCCAAAGATGGTAAATATTAGCTGCTAGTACAGAACTGATGATGTTTCTGCATTCTTTTCCTCCCGAATTCCTTGTCATTCTTCTCCATAGTCCTTCTAGCTTAAACTGCTTCGCTCCAATTTGCAACCAATTCAGTATCTCACTCAAGCATACTTTAGAGTAGTTACATTCAAAGAAGATGTTTTCCATTGGTTCTGTTCCTTCTCCACATATAGGACATTGTAGCTCTTTACATATCCCTAGTTTGGCTAGTCTTCTTGTCCGCAGTCTCCTATGCATAGCTAACCAGCATATGAAGCTATGCTTTGGAATACTGTTGCTACTCCACACCCATCTGCTACTCCCCCATCTTTCTCTTGTTCCTTGCTTCCATGTATAGCCACTTTTCACTGTGTATTCTCCTTTGTTTGCCACCCACCACTACTGATCAAATCCTGCAGCATAAGATCCTTGATCTTACAGATTTTCCTCCAGTACCAGCTGCAGTCATGTGGAGGTTTGTATTGACACCAATCCCTCTTCTTCAAATATATATGATCAACCCATTGCACCCACAAGCTGTCAGCTTTTTTTTTTTTGGCTATATTCTATACCGACTTGGCAATAGCAACTTGATTTCATATTTCACAGTCTATAATCCCCAATCCACCCTCTATTTTTGGTCTGCATACAAGCTCCAAGCAATCAGAGGTACTCTATCCCATAAGAAGTTCGTACATATAACTATATTGTTCTTTGTCATCTTCTTTGGCAGGATAAAGATAGATGACCAATAAGTATGAATATGTAACAATACTGAGTTTATTAGCAATACTCTTCCAGCATAGGTTAGATTCCTTGAGCCCAACTCTTGATTCTAGCACATATTTTGTCTACAAGCATTTCACAATCCATATTTGAAATCTTCTTTGCTGAAATTGGAACTCTCAGATATCTGAAAGGCATGGTACCTCTTTTATATCCTATTAGCTTACATAGGTCAGCCCTATCACGTTCGTTCATGTTTGCACTATAGATGTTAGATTTAGCTTCATTGGTTCTCAACCCTGATGCTTCTGAAAATGTAGCTAAGCCCCTCATCATCAAAGTTATTGATGGTAGTTCTCCCTTACATAATAGCAGTACATCATCAACAAAGCATAAATGGTTCAGTTTAAGCCCTTTACACTTGGTATGAAATTCAAACTCCTCATAGTTGATACTTGTTGTATTATTCTTGAGAAGTACTCCATACAGAAAACAAAAATTAAAGGTGATATTGGGTCACCTTATCTCAACCCCCTTCTTCCTTCAATATTCCCAAACACTCCTCCATTTAGAGCTATTGAGTACCTGGTTGTTGTGATGCACTGCATTATCCATTGGATGAATCCATATGGGAAGTTTAGTGCATGGTGCATCTCATGAAAAATGTCCCATTTTACTGTATGATATGCCTTCCTCAAGTCTATCTTAATGAGGTAACTTTTCACAGATGCTTTCCTATTGTATAGTCTCACTAAATCCTAGCAGATAAGGACATTTTGTACTATACTCCTCCCTACAATAAAAGCACTTTGGTTTACTGAAATGAGTCTTGGGAGTACTGCGTTTAGCCTCATACATAACATCTTAGAAATGACTTTGAAAACAGTATTGCAGCAAGCTATGGGCCTGTAATCCTCCACTTGTTATGCATGACTGCTTTTAGGCACTAGTGTGATTCTAATTTTATTTAAATTTTTCTGCATGGTTCCTCTCTGAAAGAATTCCATCACCGCTGCTTCCACATCTTTACTTACTATCTCCCAACAGTCTTTGAAGAATTGGTTGGTATACCCATCAGGCCCTGGAGCTTTTTTTCCTGCAATTGAGCATATAGCTGCTTTTTATATCCTCATTTTGGAACTCCTGTGTTAGCCATTCCCTCTGCTCCTGATTCAGAACAGGCTTTTCCTTACAAGTGCAGTACATACACTTTTCCTGTTCTTATTTTTCTCCCCACTAGTTCCCTATAGAACTCTATAAAAGCTTGAAAAACCTCTTCTGCGTCTTTCCTAATGATCCAATTCTTGTCTACCACTAAGAAGATTCTGTTCATGCTCCTTCTTTCCTTGATAGCACTATGAAAAAACTTGGTGTTTTAGTCTCCTTTGGTGAGCCATTGTATCCTGCCTTTTTGCCTTAGAAAGGTGTACCTAGCTTCCCCCATTTCCTGCATTCTTTTGAAAGTTGAGCTTTCTTCTCTATCAGTTCCTTGTTTCTACCATCATGTTGTAGATCTGCCTGGCATTTTTTAAGGTTAGTTGCAGCTAAATCAACTTTCCTCTCAACATCAGCAAGCCTTTCTTGGTTCAGCATTGTCAACACTGCCTTTCATCTATTCATTTTCCCAATAACTTTGAACATCATGTTCCCACTTATCTCCTTTTTCCAACTTTGCTGAACTTTGTCCTTGAAATCACTAGCCATTTTCCACATAATGAAATACTTGAATTGCCTTTTGTTGATTCTTTTGCCTTTGTACCAGTTAATAATAGCAGTGCAATGGTCAAACAATCCTTCCTGCATATAATGTACTTCTGAAATTGGTAAGCTTACAATCCAGTCATTATACACCAGGACCCTGTCTATTCTTCTATATACTCTGTCTTCCACTCCCTGTTTATTATTCCATGTGTAAAAAGCTCCAGATGATCTCAATTTTTGCAGTCCACATACTTCTATACAGTCTCTATATTCTCTTACTTCAACAACTGTAACAGGTCTTCCTATTCTGTCTTCTTTGTTCAAAACACGGTTGAAATCACCCATCACAGCCCAAGGCCCCATGATCTTTCCCTTAATATCTCTTATTTCCTTCCATAGTTTCCTCCTCATAACTGGTTCATTGAAGCCATACACTATAGATATAGCAAAATTCAGTCCAGTTCCTTTATGTATTACTTGACAGTGTATCATTTGTTCAGTTACAAACTCAACTTGTACTTTCATGACTAATGATTTTCATACCAGCCAAACTCTCCCCCTGGATGTGCTCCTAGGTGGTTTGTTAGTGACTAGACTTTACATAGATTAAGAGAAGCTTTTTGAGCATTTCTTCTCTTATTCGTAGTTTTCAGGAGTCCACATAGGCTAACTCTACAGTTGTACAAGAAGTTATTTACTTCTTCCTGCTTTGCTAGTCTATTCAGCCCCTGGTATTCCATAACCCTATACTATCCATTCCTTTGAGAAGGGCTTCCCCCTTCCCAAGGATGTGTTCACCATCTTCATGTTGCTTCTATACTCCTTGACCCTCTCTGTCTTTTTCTAGCAGTATCATCTTGCTATTTTTCCCCAAAGCCTCAAATGAATTACCTAGGTTGATTTGATTCCCAGGTATATCTTTCACTCTTTTTGCCAAGACTCCTCTTTGTATGTATGTTGCCTTCTTACCTTCTTTTCTCACCTCCTGTTGTGTTTCTTTCACACCCTTATATGTTTCATTCTGTTTTTGCATCACTTCTTCATTTTTTATTTTTTGATTCCTGCTTCCCTCTTCTTTGCTTTTCTTCCCATTCTTGTTTGTTTGCCCTATGCTTCTCCTGTTGGATATGCTTTCTACATTCCATTACTTCATGCCCATAGTTATTACATTCCTTGCACAGTGTTGGTTTCTACTCATAATACACTCTTTGCTCCACAATTTTTCCAACTTCATTTTCAAACATGACAGTTTATGGGTAAGGCTGATCAAGTGTGACCTTTACTAGCACTCTTGCATATGTCATTCTTTCTTTCCATGTTATAGCTTTATTTGCTTTCATTGGTTTCCCTACTAGCCCAAAAAATTTGGTCAGAGCATTCTCACCCCAATACTTAATGTCCAAGCCAGGGAATCGAGTCCATATAGGTACAGTAATGAATGACTCTTTTATGGTATCAATATTAGGTGTCCAAGGCTTTATTATAACAGGCTTTTTGTCGAACATATGGATGCCATCTTCAAGTACTTTTCTTCTTTCCATCTGAGCAAATCTCACCAGAAGCACTCCCCTATTTACTTGAGCTACCTTGTTAATTCTAATTTCCTCCAAATTCTATGAAAGTAACCAGTCATAACTACAGGCAGAGGGTTTGAGCCCAAAGCATAACATATTACTACATTACTCCAATACTCAACTTCTTCTTTGATATCATCCATGGTATTTATCACATTTTGATTATGTACTTCTTTAGTTAATAGTCCCGGTTCCTCTTCATCTGGACTATTTGTTACAATTCTACTCCATAGTCTCACTTTAGGTGAACTAAGTATTTTACCCCCATCGTACCTTCGTGTTCTGCTTCCTGCGCTGTGATATCTGCCCACGAGTGTTTACCTGATGAGTTCTGCTCCAAACCTTCACCATGCAATCGCTTTCCTGATGAGTTTTGCTTCAATTCTTCACCATGCAAGAGTTTTCCTGGTGTTTCCTGTTCCATCGCAATCATGTCTAGCTCCATTGGAGCAATTCCTTGTAATACGCTGATACTCTTCGTTTTCTTCGCATCTGCTGAACTCGAAATTTCATATTTTCCATGGATTTGCTGGTGATCCGTCTCTTGAGTCAGTCGTCTTCCTCCTCTAGCCTTCAATTTCCTCGTCATTCAAGATTTCACTGAGAGGAGACGCTCATTCTAGAGAGAATCCATTTATACTTCAATGAGGCTATTTTGTCGGGTTAACTTAATATATCAAATCAGGCTACCAGTTTAAAAATTCGACCAAAAAAGGTCATGACTTTCGGTATTGAAGACGATTAATTTGTGTTATTATATATAAGTATAAATTTTTAATTACGAATTTTATAAACTACTTGTACGCTCTTGATATAATGGAGAAGTGGCATCTTCTCTATGTAGCAGGGGCGTATTCAGTTCAATAGATACGGATTCCCGTAAACTTAGTAATTTTTTGTGTGGAACTTGTATTTTTATTGAAAAATTCATTAATGTATGAGAATATTTAGCTTAGAATCCAATCCGTTCATCCAGTTAAAATAATATATTAACTCGAAATTTTTATAGGAACCCATAAATCCAAACTTCTGGATTCGCCTCTGCTGTATAATAATCTTCCATTGACCAATCTGAACAGTTTTGGAATAGGAGGAAATTAGGTTTATATCCACCTCCTCTGTTTGCTCTACGTGTTGATATAAGTAGTAACGTGTCTTTAAATTCAAAATGTTCCATTGAAATTTACCACTATAGCTATAATAAAACACACATTTCACACTAATGTTTATTAGCAAAACCAACAATATTACACAAAGATATATATAGCAGCCAGTCCAGTGATTTTCACAGATGAAAAGTGGAACCATTTTACAATATTCTAGCATGTACATGGAGCTAAAATTTTATTCGAAACATTAACAAACACATAAAAACACGCAAGCTGGCTAGACTGCGCCATAGATTTAGAACTTTAATTTATTTAAAGCATGCTATATACAATAGTATAATATAATATTGCACGCAACTACCAACTTATTGCATCCCATATAAATATATAGGTGCAGAGGGAAAAGAAAAGGGCCACAGATGTAATTACTAGTTGAAACATGTGACCGAAACTGAATTCATAACTTTATGGACTCAAAGTACTTTTTAATGTTAAAAGAAAAAATTTATCTTTATACTTATTTTGCAATAATTTACTGTGAATTAGGTTAACGGAATTTTTTTCTTAACTTAATTTGCAGTAATTTACTGCGAATTAATTGAAAAAAATTAAATATAATTCGAAGTAATTTACTGTGAATTACATGTAAATTATTATTTTTGTCAAGCACCTGTGCCAAGCCAAAAAAATGGAGATATTTCGCAGTAAATTAGTACGAATTGCTAATTCGCACTAATTTACTGCGAATTGTCTCTTTGTTTTTGCCCCGCCTAATTATTTTAACTGACACAACAACAATAATTCAAAAAATATAAAACGCAACATTTTACTGCGAATTTATTTGAAAATTTTTGTATGCTAGGACTTGCCTTATTTTTAGGCGTTTTATTTTAATGAACATTCATTCATTAAACTTCTCTCTTCTTCTTATCAATCCTTTTTACAATGTCTGTAGTGCAAAAAATAAGGGTTTCTCTATATTGGGGTGGTGAGGTTGTGCTGGAGAATAACTCTGTGAGGTACAACTCACCTTCACAGTGTCACGTTAAATTGCCGGTTAATATGGAGTACGGTATATTGGTATCGTTGTTACGTAAAAAAATGAGTGAGAGGAGGCGTTCGGTTAACTTCAAAGTAACTGGTAGATTTCTATATCCATTGACTCCGCAGGGGTTTGCTTACTATTCGGAGTTTAACATCGAGTATGATGATACTCTTAGAGATTATTTGTGGATTCCGGAGGAATACAGAGAATTTATTGTAATAAAATTATTGAAAATGTACGTCAAGGTGGAAGAGGGCTTGCGTATCATGGATATCCCCCAGTCATCGGGTGGTTATTCTGGAGCAATTATTGCCGGACAGATTGCTGAAGAAAGCTTGCCCTGATTTAAACTTGTCACCACCGGCAAATGAGCATGCAAAAAATAATTTATCGACTTTATATAATCAACAAGAGGACTGGTAAACTTCAATTTTGCTACGCTTTAGAGCAGTTTATTTTACATTTGAATTGGATTTGTATTAACGATCATATTTTTCATAGGAGTACCGTCCGGATATGAATTTTACAGTTATGAGCCGACCCCTAGTTGGAATATGCGTAGTTCTAGAGTATTGGACCACGGTGGCCTATCCTGGAGTCATCACCAACAAGAAATGTCAAGAAAATACGACTTGTAAGTAAATTGATATAGCTATATCGCGGATGAAATGATTTAAAACATTCTGCCCAGCTCTGCCCGTTCCTTCATCGCGATCGCTAAGAGCATATTTCAAAGACCTCAACAATACACTATGCGAACGCGACACAGACCTGCGAACGCGTTGCTTCCCCTTCCCATACCTACGTGAACGCGACACCCCATATGCGAACCCGATGAACATAATACCTTAGACCCATCTGACTGACACTCAACTTCGCAATCGTATACAATCACTCGCGAATACGATGCACTGAATCCCAGCCTTCCGCGAATGCAAAGCCCATCTCATGATTGTGAAGGCTATATCCTGACATTCCTTCATTCCTTCCTTCTTCGCGAACTCGAGGCTCCTCGTGCGAAGAGACAATCTCTACAACATCTGAACTCCAAAATCTGCAACTTCCAAACACCAAAAATGGTCTGATTGACCTCCTGAAACTCACCCAAGGACCCCGGGACCTCAACCAAAAGCACCAACACATCCTCAAACCTTATTCGAACTTGTTCTATTCATCAAAATACCCTAAAAAGATGAAATTACCCATAAATCATCGAATTTAAGCCTAAGTTTCTAAAAACTTCAGAAATACGCTTTCGATAAAAAACCAGCCAAACCACATCCGGATGACCTGAAATTTTGCACACACATCCCAAATAACATAACGAAGCTACTGCAATCCTCGGAAATCCATTCCGACCCTCGGATCAAAATTTACCTTCCAACCAGAAATCACCAAAATATCAACTTCGTCAATTCAAGCCTAATTCTACTTCGGACCTCCAAAACCAATTCCGATCACGCTCCTAAGTCATAAATCACTTCCCGTAGCTAACCGAACAATCGGAACTCACATCCGAGCCTTTTAACTTAAACCTTCTTAAAAGAGACTAAGTGTCTCATTTCTTATCCAATTCACTCCGAACGCAAATTAATTAACTTGATCATATAAAACAAGGATGACGAAGCATAAAAAAGCAGAAATGGGGGAAATGGAGCGGTAACTCATGAGACGACTGGCTGGGTCGTCATTGTAAATTAGGGTAAGAAACCTATCTGTACCGGGTGTTTGCACACGACAAAAATAAATTACACTTATTACTTTATTTAACTACAATTACTAATATTTAACCGCAGTTAGCTATCATTTATTTTGCACATAATATTAATGATAAATGATGTGCAATCATTCTTAATATTTACAACAAGTCTGGGTGGTGTAGTCGGTTATCACGCTAGTCTCACACGCTAGAGGTCCCCGATTCGACCCGGGCTCAGACAATATTACTTCTTGGACAAGAGGGATTGTTCTGATGGTAAGCATTCCCCACTTCCTACCGAGAACTTGTGAGTTCGAGTCTCCCCAAGAGCAAGGTAGGAAGTTCTTGGAGGGAAGAATGTCGGGGGTCTATTTGGAAACAGCCTCTCTACCCAAGGGTAGGGGTAAGGTCTGCGTACATACTACCCTCCCTAGACCCCACTAGATGGGATTATACCGGGTTGTTGTTGTTGTTGTATAATATTAATGATAAAAATCATTCGTAATAACTTTGCTGTACCCTTGTTCTCTTAACGACGGGATCGACTAAAAGTGATGATACTTTATTTATCGGTTTTTGTTGCCACTGAACATAAATATATTTTGTAGGCGACAATAGTCGCCGCTAAAGGGGAATATATAGTGGCGACACAACTAATATGTGTTCTTGTGGAACAATTTTTTGTAGCGTTTTTTAAAACCTTTTGTGGCAACTTTGTCGCCACAAAACATGTTCGTTTAGTGGCGACTATATATTGTCGCAATAAAGAACCTTCAGTTACGGTTTTCTTTGTCGCAACACAGATGTCGCCGAAACTACCTTTTAGCAGCGACCTTTGGGTCTTTAGTGGCGATATTTGTTGCTGCAATAAGTATGATTTCTTGTAGTGCATCAAAAAAGGTCATGACTTTCTGTATTAAAGACGATTAATTTTTGTAATTATTCACAAGTGTAAATTTTTAATTACGATATAAAAAAAACACTAATTGTATGCTCTTGATGTAATGGAGAAGCCGCATCTTCTCATGTGTATATGGGGACAAATTCAGTTGAATAGCTACGGGATTTTTTATAAGTGGTGTCACTATTTCTAGTAAGAGGCCATAAGAGTCAAAAAATATTTTGTGTTGTTAAGGGAGTTTGAACCGAAATCCTCTTACATCAAAGAGGAAGCTATCAACCACTAGACTAGTGAATGATTTTATTGTAAGTGGTGTTATGTTTATTGGTTTTATCTTATATTTCTGTTTTACTTATTATTTATATATATATAAATAGTAAAATATTTCGGCAAAGCGGTGTCCCGTGACACTGCTGGAGGCCGTGTAAATCCGCCCCTGTTTGTGTTGATAAATACAAGTTGCTATACTTTCACTCTTATTCTCAAAACTAGATGGGATTGGCCCGAGCAAGCCCGGGCCCAACACTTAGGATTACAGTATATTTCATTTCAACAACAACAACAACAACTACCCAGGGTCTGGGGAGGGTAATATGTAGGCGGGCCTTACCCCTACCCGTAAGGGCAGAGAAGCTGTTTCCAATCGACCCTCGGCTCAGTAAAGGAAAGGAAAAACAAAAACAAAAGAGCATTAGTAACTCCACCAGAAATAGCGTAAATAATTATCTAAACATAAGAACCATAAATAAAGTAGCATGCAATAACATTAGACAGTGACTACCATAAATAATTACCATAAGGGAGACACAATCCAATACACAAATCATCTATGGATAGCCCTGCCAAGCCTCACCCAACCCCGGGTGAGGAGTACGAAAAACTCTCGGAGCCCCTATCCTACAACCCTGATACTAGACCTCCAGACTTTCCTATCAAGGGTCATGTCCTCGGAAACCTGCATTCTAGCCATGTCATGCCTAACCACTTCTCCCCAATACCTCTTAGGCCTCCCTCTGCCTCGCCGTACGCCGACCATCGCCAGCCGCTCAAAACTCCTCACCGGGGCATCAGGACTTCTCCTCCGCACATTCCCGAACCACCTCAGCCTCGCTTCTCGCATCTTCTCATTCACCGGGGCCACCCACACCTTCTCTCGAATAACTTCATTCTTAATCTTATCTAACCTGGTGAGAGTTCTTCACCGGCCAGCACTCCGTCCCATACAACATGGCAGGTCTAACCACAGCTCTATAAAATTTCCCCTTGAGTTTCTGTGAAACTTTCTTGTCACACAGGACTTCTGATGCAAGCCTCCACTTTGACCACCCCGCTCCTATACGATTATGACGTCCCCATCAATCTCTCCGTCCCCCTGAATCACCGACCCAAGATATCTGACATTGTCCCTCTTGGCGATGACCTGAGATCCAATCATCATGTCCCTGCCTACTTCGCTCGGCTCGGCGCTAAACTTGCACTCAAGGTATTTTGTCTTAGATCTGCTTATTTGAAACCCTTAGACTCGAGAGTCTGTCTCCATGCCTCTAACCACTCAATAACACCGACCCTCGTCTCGTCTATCAAGACTATGTCATCAGCAAATAGCATACACCAAGGCACATCCCCTTGAATATGTCGGGTTAGAGCATCCATCACCAAGGAAAACAAGAGAGGGCTAAGCGCCGATCCTTGATGGAGCCCATAGCCACTAGAAAATGGTCCGAGTCGCCAGCCACCGTCCTAACCCTAGTCTTAGCTCCGTCGTACATGTCCTTAACTCTGATGTAGGCTTCCGGCACGCTCTTCGCCTCCAAGCACCTCCATAGCACCTCCCTTGGGACCTTGTCATACGCCTTCTCCATGTCGATAAACCCCATGTGCAGGTCCTTCTTCTTATCCCTGAACAGCTCCACCAGCCTCCTGACAAGGTGGATAACTTCTGTAGTGGAGCGACCAGGCATGAAACCGAACTGGTTCACAGATATAGATGTCAACTCCCTCACCCTCGCCTCGATCACCCGCGCCCAGACCTTCATGGTGTGACTTATTAATTTGATACCCCTATAGTTGTTGCAGCACTGGATGTCCCCTTTGTTCTTGTACAAGGGCACCATTGTACTCCACCTCCACTCCTCCGGCATCCTTTTGGTCCTGAAGATCACATTGAACAACCTGGAGAGCCACTCCACTCCTGACCTACGCATGCACTTCCAGAACTCCAACGGGATCTCATCAGCCCCGGTCGCTCGACCCCACTCATCCATCGCAAAGCCCCCATGACCTCCTCCGCCCTAATGCGCCTGCAGTACCCAAGGTCTCTATGTTGCTCTGAATGCCCCAACTCCCCTAGCTCTATATTACGACCCCCCTCCTCGTTAAGTAAGTCTCGAAAGTACGCCTGCCATCTATATTTCATTTCGACAGATAATTTAAAATTAGGCTAAAACCAAAATTTGTTTAAGAAAACTTAACATAAATCAATGCATAAACCATTCATTAAATCTTTTGAACTTGCTTCTTGAGCATTAAATAAGTAAGAACTACTGTAGCACTCGTGCTTCTCCCTTCAAAGCAATGAAGCAGAATCTTCCCGCTCTTTTCTTCAACAAGATCGATAAAGTCATGAGCTTCGTTAAAGAGTTCACTGATATTAGAATGTTCTTCATCACACATCTGCACATACAAGAAAAGTATCATCACACATGCAACCTCTGTTACTATACAACAAATACAAGAGTTGAAGAGCTTCTAAGTGTTTTTAGGAGTTGTTTACAATAACAACTATTACTAATACTTTTCCTCAATCCCAAGCAAGTCGAGTAGATATTTAAAAAAGTAAACAACAGATTACATAGTTGCTAACTTGGAAACGTCACTAAGAACTTCAAATTTGTAACTTGTACACTCTAACAGGTTTGAGAGTCAGTACAAGGCACGATATATCGACTAAACATGTCAAAAAATATTGACTCATTTCTCGGCTGCCCTTCTCTACATAAGAAGCTCTCTAATCGGTAGAGTTCCTGCACAAACCATAACATCAAAAATAAGAGATTACAACAACAACAACCCAGTATAATTCTACTTAGTGGGGTTTGGGGAGGGTAGTGTGTACGTAGACTTTACCGCCACCATTGGGTAGAGAGGCTATTTCCAAATAGACCCCCGACATTCTTCCCTCCAAAAACTTCCCACCTTACTCTTGGAGAGACTCGAACTCACAACCTCTTGGTTGGAAGTGGGGGTTGCTTACCATAAAAAATAAGAGATTCTAACTATAATAATGGAAGCTATGTCCAAATCACAACCAAAAAAAAGTGTAGTATCAGTTGAAACAAACAGAAATTCAAATATATCCTCCCGCAAGAATACCTTTTGAACAGAAAATCTAAGTACACTGAATGAAACGCATGAAAATAGATATAAACAAGGGAAAATGATTACCCTGGTGGAAGAATGACAACAAAATGGTATAGAACTTAGAAAAAGAAAGACCAATAAATAATACATGTAATGTCGCATATGAAAGAAAATATTTCTTGGTATGCCATGTGATTCAAATAAAAAGAGAGACAATGGACTAAGAAGATATATTCAAGGAGCTTAATTTTTTGGTAATGCATTTACAGGTCCAACCTCACTTTTGCTTTTTCTAGAGTCGTGTAGTATCCAGAGTCTTCATTCTTCTACTTCTTTTGGGTTTGGTAACCATTCTTTCTTGGACCGAGGATTCTCTCTTTTCTTTCTCACTTCTCTTCTATAGGGGGTTGGTAGATTGATATCTTTTGTTAGATAATTTTATGTTAACCATCAGAAAATTAAGCGGCATATCTGAATTGGTATTTCTATAATACGTAGTTCAAGGCATTGATAAGAGGGGTTGTTTTGATGGTAAGCAACCCCCACTTCCAACCGAGAGATTGTGAGTTCGAGTATCCCCAAGAGTAAGGTGAGAAGTTCTTGGAGGGAAGGATATCGGGGGTCTATTTGGAAACAGTCTCTCTACCCCAGGGTAGGGGTAAAGTCTACATACACAATACCCTCCCCAGACCCCACTAAGTGGGATTATACTAGGTTGTTGTTGTAGTAGTAGTTCAAGGCATAGCTTGTCAGTTTAATATCTCTAGCCATGTACTTCCATTTAAAAGGTTTCGATTTGGACTCGAGGGTGACCAACTAAATAGGAGTAGCTAACAAGTACTATAATCATTTTAGAAATGGATGGCATTTTTTCTCTTAGACTGTCTAAGAGAAATACCCTAACAACCTCCAACTCTACCTAAAGCAGAAATACCATTCTCCAATGTCTTCCCCGTCAAGCATTTAGTCTCTATTGCATCTATCCTTCGTACATCTCCATCCTCATGAGAAAACACATCAAATTAAAAAGAAGCAACTTTAAAAAGAGATCCACGGGAGATATAATAAAAGACATAGAAACTATAAAACACAGAATAGAGGAGCATAAGGCAAAAAGGAGAAGACGAAACAAAATAAATTTAAGAAAGTGTTTATCAATAAGTTTTCAGTTTTGATCAACAAAAAGTGCAAAAATCAGCCAAAGATAAATGACTCAGGAAAAAAAACAGAATGATATCGTTACCCGAGCCAACTAATTTTATAAGCACGTAATTTCTCATTATTACTGAGAATTTGTAGGGTTAAGGACAAAATGGTTGTAGAAGAATGCTAGTCCATAATGGCATATTGGTGTATGTAATCGTAACTCGAATCGAGCCAAACAAAACTCAATTCATAGATAAATATTTAAAGTAATAAAGTTGGTATGAAATGACAAATAGATAGATATTTTAATTATCATTATGATCGAATAAATACCTTATGTGTGTCTGTGCACACCTAAATGCAGCAATCTTTTGTCTTTAGATATTCTATTTCAGGTGTTGATGCTAAATATAGACAAGAGGGGTTGCTCTGATGGTAAGCACCCCCACTTCCAACCGAGAGGTTGTGAGTTCGAGTCTCCCCAAAAGCAAGGTAGGAAGTTTTTGGAGGGAAGGATGCCGGTGGTCTATTTGAAAACAGCATCTCCATCCAAGTGAAGGGATAAGGTCTGCGTACACACTACCTTCCCCAAACCCCACTAAATGAGATTATACTGAATTGTTGTTGTTCTTGTTGCTGCTAAATATATAAATATTTTAAATTCTATTTCCTCAAAAATTATGCAGATACATAAACTTACAGGTGTTAAACAAATGCATAAACTTACAGGTGTTTCCACATATTCTGACTATCTTTTAATTATTTTATTTTGTAAGTTCAATGGGAAAAGAAAAAAAACTTCTGCCTGCAACTCTCTATCTGCACAAGTTGAATAAATGAATTTCAAAGCTAATAAAAAAAACAAAAGTTCCATTTGACACCTTTCTGGGTAAAATTCAAATTTCCATATTGAAAAGGGGAAAAAAAAAACGAACAAAGAGGTACCTTAACTCTATGCCAATTCCTGTTAACAACTGCAGGCCTCTTCATTTCCTTATCAATTTCAAACACATCCTCTCCTACTTTCACCACAAGAAAACTTTGAAAAAATAATTAAGACACCATAATATCCAAATTTCAAACCTAACATAAAATTCTCTCCTTTTCATTGTATTTATACCTGCAGGAAAGTATCTTTCTCTAAGTAAACCTCATCAGATTCATCATCAGAATCAGAATCCTGTGTATTTGCTAACTTTCTTCAATTTATGATCCTCAATTTCTTCCCAAGCGTCCCGCTCTCACTCTCACATCAACTTCTTCATGAGGGAATTTCTCACTACTGAGCAAAATTCTTTTGTGTAAAGATAAATGACCTTATAGCAATTTTTTCAAGTAGAATGATTTTCCACGATGTGAACAAAAGCAGCGGCAAAGCTGAAACTGATAGGTCCATCTCATTGAAGAAGTATTACTTTGGTTTGGTAGCCAACCTTGTTGATTTGGTTTGGTTAGGTAGTCAACTTTATTGAATTAGTTTGATTTGGTAGCCAACCTTGTTGAATTTCTTTGGGTTGGTAGCTAACTTTGTTGAATTGTGAAAAGTGTGTGTAAATTGTCAAATATTGTAGGCTTTAGAGAGTGAAACTTTGGCTATAAAGGGAGAGCTTCAACTCTCATTTCAATACACCAACAAAGAGAGAAAGAAAGAGTGAGGTTTCACAGACAAGGTATAAGAAAATAGTATGTGAGGAAAATAGAGAGCGAACGATATTGTAGTAAGGTGGAATATCAAAAGAGTTGAGTGTTGTAGTGGTCTTTGGAATATTTTACTCGGACCTACAAAGTGTAAAATTCCTTACCATAGTGATATCAGTTGTTCCTCTCAGGGCCGTGGTTTTTTTTCCTTATTCATAAAGGTTTTCCACGTAAAAATCCAGGTGTCATTGTTACTCTTTTATTCTTGTTAATTACCGTATCTCGGTGCTACATTATTATTCCGCTTTTATTACCGTGAATATTATTTTGCTGGGGGTTTATTCCCAACAACTGGTATCAGAGCACAGGTTCTGCTCGTTCACTAAAATACTATTCACTGTCGGTAGTACTATACTGGGTGAAAAATAAAAATATCCGGAGTAAAATACGAGGTAGCTAAATTCAACGGAGATAACGATTTTTCAATATGGCAAAGAGGGATGAGGGATCTGCTCATCCAACAAGGATTACACAAGGTACTAGTTGATGAAGCCAAAAAGCCTGATACCATGAAAGCTGAGGATTGGATTGACTTGGATGAAAGAGCTGCTAGTGCAATCAGGTTACACTTATCAGATGATGTGGTAAATAACATCATTGATGAAGACATTGCACGTAGAATTTGGACAATGTTGGAAATCCTATACATGTCCAAAACGTTGACAAATAAATTGTACCTGAAGAAGCAGTTATACGCCCTACACATGGGTGAAGGTATGAATTTTTTGTCGCATTTAAATGTGTCTAACGGACTAATTACACAGCTTGCCAACCTCGGAGTGAAAATCGAGGAGGAAGATAAAGTTATCTTGTTATTGAACTCGTTGCCATCTTCGTACGATAATTTGGCAACAACCATCATGCACGGTAAGACTACTATTGAGTTGAAAGATGTCACATCGGCTCTTTTACTAAATGAGAAGATGAGAAAGAAGCCTGAAAATCAAGGACAAGCTCTTATCACAGAAGGTAGAGGCAGGAGTTATCAAAGGAGTTCGAGCAATTATGGTAGATCCGGAGCTCGTGGAAAGTCAAAGAATCGATCGAAATCAAAAGCTAGAAATTGCTACAACTGTGATCAACCAAGTCACTTCAAAAGAAATTGCCCAAATCTAAGGAAGGGCAAAGGTGAAACTAGTGGCCAGAAGAATGGCGACAACACAGCTGTCATGGTGCAAAACAATGACAATGTTGTCCTCTTTATAAATGAGGAAGAGGAATGCATACACCTGTCAGGTCTAGAGTAGGAATGAGTGGTTGGCACAGCGGCATCTTACCATGCCACACCGGTAAGAGATCTTTTTTGCAGATAGATAGCTGGTGATTTCGGTACAGTGAGAATGGGTAACACGAGTTACTCAAAGATTGCGGGGATTGGTGACATTTGTATCAAGACAAATGTCGGATGCACATTAGTTCTAAAGGATGTGCGGCATGTACCTGATTTGCGGATGAACTTGATCTCGGGGATTGCTTTGGACCAAGATGGATACGAGAACCATTTTGCAAATCAAAAGTGGAGACTCACAAATGGATCATTGGTGATTGCAAAGGGAGTTGCTTGTGGCACGTTGTACAGGACAAATGCAGAAATATGCCAAGGAGAATTGAATGCGGCACAAGATGAGATTTCTGCAGATTTGTGGCATAAAAGAATGGGTCATATGAGCGAGAAGGGATTGCAGATTCTTGCCAAGATATCACTTATTTCTTATGTCAAAGGTACAACAATAAAATCCAGTGACTACTGTTTATTTGGTAAACAGCATATAGTCTCATTTCAGACATCGTCTGAAAGAAAATTGAATATACTTGATTTAGTATATTCTGATGTTTGTGGATTAATGAAAATTGAATCAATGAGCGGTAACAAATATTTTGTTACTTTTATTGATGATGCTTCACGGAAATTGTGGGTTTATATTTTGAAAATCAAAGATCAGGTGTTTCAAGTTTTCCAGAAGTTTTATGCTCTAGTAGAAAGGGAGACATGTCAAAAGGTAAAACGTCTCCGAAGTGACAATGGAGGTGAATACACTTCATGGAATTTGAAGAGTATTGTTCAAGTTATGGGATCAGACATGAAAAGACAGTTCCTGGAACCCCACAACACAATGGCGTAGCAGAGAGGATGAACCGCACTATTGTGGAGAAGGTGAGAAGCATGCTTAGAATGGCTAAACTACCTAAGTCATTCTAGGGTGAAGCAGTTCAAAAAACCTGTTACCTGATCAATTGGAGTCCATCAGTTCCATTGTGTTTGACATCCCAGAGAGAGTTTCGACCAATAAGGAGGTGTCCTACTCGCATCTGAAGGTATTCGGTTGCAGAGCTTTTGCACATGTACCAAAAGAGCAGAGAACAAAGCTGGATGAAAAATATGTTCCTTGCATATTTATCGGATATGGAAATGAAGAGTTTGGGTACATATTGTGGGATCCACTAAAGAAGAAGGTCATCAGAAGCAGATATGTAGTCTTCCGAGAAAGTGAAATTGGAACTGCTGCTGATATGTCAGAAAAGGCAAGGCGAAGAAAGGTATAATTCCTAACCTTGTTATTATTCCTTCTACTTATAACAATCCCACAAGTGTAGAAAGTACGATCGACGAGGTTATTGAGCAGGGGGGAGCAACTTGATGAAGGTGTCGAGAAAGTAGAGCACCCTACTCAGGAAGAAGAACAGCCTCATCCTATGAGGAGATCGGAGAGGCCAAGGGTAGAGTCATGCAGGTACCCTTCCACAGAGTATGTCCTCATCAGTGATGAGGGGGAGCTAGAAAGTCTTAAGGAGGTGCTGTCCCATTCAGAAAAGAACCAGTGGATGAAAGCCATGCAAAAAGAGATGGAATCTCTACAAAAAAATGGCACGTACAAGCTGGTTGAACTTCAAAATGGTAAAAGACCACTCAAATGTAAATGGGTCTTTAAACTCAAGAAAGATGAAAATGGCAAGCTGGTCAGATACAAAGCTCGATTGGTGGTTAAAGGCCTCGAACAGAAAAAAGGTATTGATTTTGATGAAATTTTCTCACCTGTAGTCAAAATGACTTCCATTCGAACAATTTTGAGCTTAGCAACTAGCCTAGATCTTGAAGTGGAGCAGTTGGATGTGAAAACTGCATTTCTTCATGGAGATTTGAAAGAAGAGATTTATATGGAGCAGCCAGAAGGAGTTGAAGTAGTTGGAAAGAAACATGTCGTGCAAATTGAATAAGAGTCTTTATGGATTAAAGCAGGCACCAAGGCAGTGGTACATGAAGTTTGACTCATTCATGAAAAGTGAAACATACATAAAGACCTATTCTGATCCATGTGTATACTTTATTAGATTTTATGAGAATAATTTTGTTATGTTGTTGTTGTATGTGGATGACATGTTATTAGTAGGAAAAGACAAGGGGTTGATAGCAAAGTTGAAGGGAGATCTGTCCAAGTCATTTGACATGAAGGACTTGGGCGCAGCACAACAAATTCTAGGGATGAAGATAGTTCGAGAGAAAACTAGTAGAAAGTTGTGGCTATCTCAAGAGAAATACATTGAACATGTACTACAACGCTGCAACATGAAGAATTCTAAGCCAGCCAGCACACCTCTTGCTAGTCATCTAAAATTGAGCAAAAAGATGTGTCCTACAAAAGAGAGGAGAAAGGGAACATGGCCAGAGTTCCTTATTCTTCAGCAGTCGGAAGCTTGATGTATGCAATGGTATGTACTAGACCTGATATAGCTCACGCAGTTGGTGTTGTCAGCAGGTTTCTTGAAAATCCTGGAAAGGAACATTGGGAAGCAGTCAAGTGGATACTCAGGTACCTAAGAGGTACCATGGGAGATTGCTTATGCTTTGGAGTATCAGATCCAATCTTGAAGGGCTATACAGATGCTGATATGGCAGGTGACATTGACAACAGAAAATCCACTACTGGATATTTGTTTACATTTTCAGGGGGAGCTATATCATGGCAGTCGAGGTTGCAGAAATGTGTCGCACTCTCTACAACTGAAGCAGAGTACATTGCCACTACAGAAACTGCCAAGGAGTTGATATGGCTCAAACGGTTCCTTCAAGAGCTTGGATTGCACCAAAAGGAGTATATCGTCTATTGTGATAGCCAAAGTGCAATAAATCTTAGCAGGAACTCTATGTACCATGCAAGGACCAAACACATAGATGAGAGATAACACTGGATTCGTGAGAAAGTGGCGGACAAATCTTTACATGTCAAAAAGGTTCACACAAGCGAAAATCCTGCGGATATGCTGACCAAAGTGATATCAAGAGACAAGTTTCAGCTATGCAAAGAACTTGTCTGCATATACTCAAACTAGAAACTGCGGTGTTATTCCCTCTAGATGAATGAGACTGGAGGGGGAGATTGATGATGTTCATCTCATTGAAGAAGTATTAGGCATGTGCCTAATAAAAGTTTCTTTGGTTTGGTAGCCAACCTTGTTGACTTGGTTTGGTCAGGTAGCCAACTTTGTTGAATTAGTTTGGTTTGGTAGCCAACCTTGTTGAATTTATTTGGCTTGGTAGCCAACTTTGTTGAATTATGAAAAGTGTGTGTAAATTGTCAAATATTGTAGGCTTTAGAGAGTGAAGCTTTTACTATAAAAGGAGAGATTCAACTCTCAATTCAATACACCAACAAAGAGAGAAAGAAAGAGTGAGGTTTTACAGACAAGGTATAAGAAAATAGTCCGTGAGGAAAATAGAGAGCGGACGATATTGTAGTGAGGTGGAATATCACAAGAGGGTTATTTCTTTTGAGTGTTGTAGTGGTCTTTGGAATATTTTTACTCGGACCTACAAAGTGTAAAATTCCTTACTATAGTGATATCAGTTGCTCCTCTCAGGGCCGTGATTATTTCCCTTATTCAAAATGGTTTTCCACAAAATTCAGGTGTCATTGTTACTCTTTTATTCTTGTTAATTACCGTATCTCGGTGATACATTATTATTCCGCTTTATTACCGTTAATATTATTTTAATAGAGGGTTTATTCCAAATAGAAACATCATCCAATGTTCTTGTGCTTTACCTTCTCTGAAGGGTTACGATTGGCAACAGCACAAGCATATGATGTCTTCACAGCGCTTTGAAAAAGGAACATTTGACGTCGCTGAGCATGCGCTTGCTGATCTCCACTACGTAAACCTGGTTGATGTCTCTTGCACCGTCGTCGAGTTCGTTGCAGCAATTAGTTGAGCACGATCAGTACTGCAGCCTTACATTTGCTAAACCAACTTTTCCAAGAAGATTACGCGAAAAATAAGACAAAGATGATGACGCCAACCCCAAAACTTTGTAATTAGTTATATTATGATTCTATTTTGTATTTATTGAATATAATCCTTCTATTAGATCTTAATATTTCCTCACAAAATTTGATCTGTTTTTCCATCTATTAGAAGTGTTAGTCTTCATAGGATTTCTCACAAATCCAATCCTTCTATTTTCTCTAATCCTTCTCTTTCCTTCTTCCGTGACTACATTGAAAGTCTCGGCGGTAAACTTCCTCCGTTTGCTTACGATACTGGAGATTACAAATCGGTATATTTTAAACGTTATTTGAGTCTTTTAAATTCTTTTCATTGCTGAACTTGAGAAAATGTTTTCCGGTTGAAATAATCAAAGTTTTCTGTTCTCTCCGGTAGCTAAGAACAAGGCAAATTCAGATCTGCTTTTTCTCTCTCCAGTAACTCCCTCTTCATCCCAACGTTCACTTTGACCTACCCCTCCCCAGCTCCCAGCCCCCCTCTCTCCCTCTCCCCCCACCCCCTCCGGCGACCCCTCCCCCTCTGGCAACCTTTCTCCGGCAATCCTCTAAGTAAGTTATCTCTCCTCTGTTTCTCCCCTCTCTCTCTCCTCTATCTCCACTACCCAGCCCTTATCCCCTACCCACTTGTCAACCCTAACTCCGGCGACCCCTCTTCTCCGGCGACCCCTAGTAAGGCAACCCCTCCCCTTTTCCCGAGCTAGGCAGCCCCACCTCGTTTTTTTTGTGCGTGATTTTTAGGTACAAGCTACGGCGGACAAGGAGGGCTTACGACATTTGGACGCGAAGAGCAATGCAACACCGGACGAAGTGTGCAAGAGCTGGTAGTTGATCTCGGGCGAATCAAAGCATACTTCAAGTTTTTTCCATCGGGAGTTGGTACCTCCCGACCTCCTTTTTTTTACTCTGTACACCCTTTTACGTTTTCTATCTAAGCACCCTGCGTGTGGTTTACTTTGTCGATTCCTAGCTTGCACCCTTTTGCGTACTCCGTTGTAATACGTGGGTGCATCACTATTTTACGTATTCGGTTGGGGATAGTGGCCGCGGCGGGGGATGGTAGAGTAAGGTCATGTCCTCGGGGGGTAGGGGTGGGGGCAGGGGCTAGCAGGGGGGCTGGGAGCGGTTCTGCGGGTAGGGCCGGAGGCAAGGGTGGGAAGAGGGTCCCGGGCGCTCATAGATTAAGGATCGGGTCGTGGAACGTAGACACTCTGACGGGTAAGTCCATTGAGTTGGCGAAGGTTCTTCAGAAGAGGAGGGATAACATAGCCTGTGTTCAGGAGACTAGGTGGAAAGGGTTGAAGGCGAGGAATGCAGGCGGGTTTAAGTTGTGGTATTCTGGGGTCGTGAGAGGTAAGAATGGAGTGAGCATATTGGTTGATAGGGATCTAAGGGAGTCCGTGGTCGAGGTTAGGCAAGTGAATGATAGGTTAATGTCTAATAAGTTGGTTATTGGGGGTTGCGTCCTCAACGTCATCAGCGCTTACGTGCCGCAATCGGGCTTAGACGAGGAGGTTAAGAGGCGCTTTTGGGAGGACTTGGATGATATGGCGAGTTGTATTCCCCAATCTGAGAATTTAGTTATTGGAGGGGACTTTAATGGTCATATTGGGGCTGATGCTGGTGGTTATGGTGAGGTGCACGGTGGCTTCGGCTTTGGGGTTAGGAACGGAGGAGGTACGTCACTGCGTGATTTCGCCAGGGCTTCCGAGCTTTTTATTGCGAACTCGGCATTTCAGAAGAGGGAGGAGCATTTGGTCACCTTCAAGAGTTCGGCTGCGAGGACTCAGATTGATTACCTCCTCCTCAGAAGGAGTGATAGGGGAATGTGCAAGGACTGCAAGGTTATTTCGGGGGAGTCCCTTTCGACTCTTCATAGACTCTTACTGATGGATATCGGTCTCTGGGTGAAGAGGAAGAGGAGGGGTGCTCGGGGACAACCGCGGATTAGATGGGGTGTTTTGAATAAGGAGAAAGCACAAGAGTTGGAGAGGAGGTTAGCTGAGGGCGGAGCTTGGAGAAGTTCTGTGGAAGCGGATGTTATGTGGTCAAAGACTGCGAACTTGGTTAGGGAGGTAGCACGGGATGTGCTCGAAGTAGCAAAGGGCTATTCAGGCAGACATCAGGGTGACTGGTGGTGGAACGATGTAGTCCAAGGAAAATTGGAGGTGAAGAAGGCAGCGTTTGCTAAGATGGCAGGGAGTATAAGCGAGGAAGAACAGAGAGCAAACAGGGAAATCTACAAGGCGGCGAGGAAAGAAGCAAAGATGGCGGTTACGGAAGCCAAAAACGCAGTGTTTGGTCGCATGTACGAGGAAATAGGGGAGAAAGGCGGGGACAGGAAGTTATTCCGGTTAGCTAAAGATAGGGAAAGGAAGGCGCGTGATCTTGACTATGTTAGGTGCATCAAGGGCGAGAATGGTAGAGTTCTGATAGGGGAGTCTCAAGTCAAGCACAGGTGGCAGACATACTTTCGGGACTTACTTAACGACGTGGGGGATCGCAATATAGAGCTAGGGGAGTTGGGGCATTCAGAGCAACATAGAGACCTTGGGTACTGCAGGCGCATTAGGGCGGAGGAGGTCATAGGGGCTTTGCGTAGGATGAGTAGGGGTCGAGCGACCGGGCCTAACGAGATCCCGGTAGAGTTTTGGAAATGCATGGGTAGGTCAGGAGTGGAGTGACTCTCCAGGTTGTTCAATGCGATCTTCAGGACCAAAAAGATGCTGGAGGAGTGGAGGTGGAGTACAGTAGTGCCCTTGTACAAGAACAAAGGTGACATCCAGTGCTGGAACAACTATAGGTGTATCAAATTAATAAGTCATACCATGAAGGTCTGGGAGCGGGTGATCGAGGCGAGGGTAAGGGAGATGCCATCTATATCTGTGAACCAGTTTGGTTTCATGCCGGGTCGCTCTACTACGGAAGCTATCCACCTTGTTAGGAGGCTGGTGGAGCAGTTCAGGGATAAGAAGAAGGATCTGCACATGGTACTTATCGACTTGGAGAAGGCGTATGACAAGGCCCCAAGGGAGGTGCTATGGAGGTGCTTGGAGGCGAAGAGCATGCCAGAAGCGTACATCACTGTAATTACGGACATGTATGATGGAGCTAAGACTAGGGTTAGGACGGTGGGTGACGACTCAGACCATTTTCCAGTGGTTATGGGGCTCCATCAAGGATCGGCGCTTAGCCCTCTCTTGTTTGCCTTGGTGATGGATGCTCTTACCCGACATATTCAAAGGAATGTGCCTTGGTGTATGCTATTTGCTGATGACATAGTCTTATTAGACGAGACGAGGGTCGGTGTTAATGAGAGGTTAGAGGTACGGAGACAGGCTCTCGAGTCTAAGGGTTTCAAACTAAGCAGATCTAAGACAGAATACCTGGAGTGCAAGTTTAGCACCGAGCCGAGCGAAGTAGGTAGAGATGTGATGATTAGATCTCAGGTCATCGCCAAGAGGGATATTGTCAGATATCTTGGGTCGGTGATTCAGGGGGATGGAGAGATTGATGGACGTCACTCACCGTATAGGAGCGGGGTGGTCAAAGTGGAGGCTTGCATCAGGAGTTTGGTATGACAAAAAAGTTCCACAGAAACTCAAGGAGAAATTTTATAGAGCTGTGGTTAGACCGGCCATGTTGTATGGGGCGGAGTGCTGGCAAGTGAAGAACTCTCATGTTCAGAGGATGAATGTTGCGGAGATGAGGATGCTCAGGTGGATGTGCGGGCTCACCAGGTTAGATAAGATTAAGAATGAAGTTATTCGAGAGAAGGTGGGGGTGGCCCCCGTGGATGAGAAGATGCGAGAAGCGAGGCTAAGGTGGTTCGGGCATGTACGGAGGAGAAGTCTTGATGCCCCGGTGAGGAGTTGCGAGCGACTGGCGATGGTCGGCGCACGGCGAGGCAGATTGAGGCCTAAGAGGTATTGGGGAGAGGTGATTAGGCATGACATGGCTAGAATGCGGGTTTCTGAGGACATGGCCCTTGATAGGAAAGTCTGGAGCTCTAGTATCAGGGTTGTAGGATAGAGGCCCCTAGTGTTTTTCGTACTCCTCACCCGGGGTTGGATGAGGCTTGGCAGGGCTATCCTTATATGATGTGTGTATTGGATTGTGTCTCCCTTATGGTAGTTATTTATGGTAGTTACGGTCCGATATTATTGCATGCTATTTTATTTATGGTTCTTATGCTTAGATAATTATTTACGTTGTTTCTGCTGAAGCTACTAATGTTCTTTTGTTGTTGTTTTGTTTTTGTTGTTCCTTTCCTTCACTGAGCCAATAGTCGATTAAAAACAGCCTCTCTCCCCTTTCGGGTAGGGGTAAGGCTCGTCTACATATTACCCTCCACAGACCCCACTTTGTGAGACTATATTGGATAGTTATTGTTGTTTATTAGATCTTAATATTTATCTCATGATTAATTTAATGAAACTTATTATAAACACTCGATGCGAATAAATATTTAAGGGAAAAACGACAAAGAGATTAAAGAATCTATGTATACTTCAGTGAGACCATTTTGTAGGGCCTAAACGTGTCAACTTAATATATCAAATGAGGCTATCTGTTTCAGAATTCCACAAAAGAAGATCATCTTTCTGTATTGAAGACGATTAATTTTTGTTATTATTCACAAGTGTAAATTTTTAATTACGATTTTTTTAAAACTTATTGTATGCTCTTGACGTAATGGAGAAGTCGCATCTTCTCATGTGTATACCAGGGACGAATTCAGTTGAATAGCTAAGGATTCCGTAAATCTAGTAATTTTTTGTTTGGAACTTGTATTTGTGTTGAAAAATTTATTAAACGCGTATAAGAATAATTGGTTTAGAACCCAGTCCGTTCATCCAGTTAAAATTGCATGTATATTAACTTGAGATTTCTATAGAAACCCATAAATCCAAAATTCCATTATAGTAATCTTCCATTGACCAATCTGAACAGTTTTGGATTAGGAGGAAATTAGGTTTATATCCACCTCCACTGTTTGCTGTACGTGTTGATATAAGTAGTAACGTGTCTTTCGATTCAAAATGTTCCATTGAATTTTACCAATGTAGCTATAATAAAACACACATTTCACACTAATGTTTATTAGCAAAACCAACAATATTACACAAAGATATATATAGCAGCCAGTCCAGTGATTTTCACAGATGAAAAGTGGAACCATTTTACAATATTCTAGCATGTACATGGAGCTAGAATTTTATTCGAAACATTTACAAAAACACACAAACACGCGCCATAGATTTAGAACTTTTATGTATATAAAGCATACAATATAATATTGCATGCAACTTACCAACTTATTGCATCCCATATTAATATATAGGTGCAGAAGGAAGTGAATTGAAAGGGCCACAGATGTAATGACCAGTTAAAACATCCCATCTACATTTGTCGCAAACCCAACCATCACTGCAGTCTTCGTCGTAGTTGCATTGTCTCGCACAAGTAACGCCATTCAGATGATGAGGGTACAGTAATTGCATTCCTCTTAATTCTTGAGAAAGTTCTCTCATGGCGTTTACTTGAGGCCAAGTCATCAGATGAGCTGCATGCATGCAAAACATAAAGCATATTTAATGTCATACTCATATATGTTTGATCTAACTTGTACTTCTAACTAGTTACTACTACACTACTTGCTAGCAAGTACAAGAAAAATTCCGCCGAACCAAGGGCGGAGTTGGAGTGCCGAGAGCGAGTTCGTTCGAATACGGTAGTTTTGGTTTGAACCTGTATTTATCTTAAAAAATTCACTGAGTATATATAAATTATTAATTTAAAATTCAGTAACATAAATCTCGAACCCATAATCTTAAAATTCTGACCCCACTTGTGGGCGAACTAGAGTATCGAAAACGGGTTCAGCCGAATTCATTAGCTTTGGTTCGAACCCTCTATTTATCTTTAAAAATTCACTTGAATATGTATATATTATTCATTTAGAACTCAATAATTTAAAACAATTAGAATCCCGAACCCATAAGCTAGAATTTCTGGATCCACCTCTCTTTCTCTATATATATATATATATGCATAGAAACGATCAAACAAAATGAGGGAAGGGGATAGTCATTAACCAGTAGCCACGAGAGTGACCAAAAGCAAAATCAATTTTAATGAAGAAGAGACAGCCATTGTTTCAACTTTTTATTTTTTCATTTAGAACCCAGTAACCATTATAATCCCAAATCCATAAGCCAAAAATTCTAGATCCACATCTCTATATATGACCAGTACTAGTAAGTAAGTAAGTAAGAAGAGGCTGTATGCATTGTAACAGTGCTACAGAAGTAAATGTATAGAAACGAAACGAGGAAAGGAGATAGTGATTAACCAGTAGCCACGAGAGTGACAAAAAGAAAAATCAATTTTGGTGAAGAAGAGACAGCCATTGTTTTAATTTTTTATTCTCAAACTTGCTCACTTAAATTTCTCTGCAAAGGGCCACTATATACAGAGAGACTTGACTCCCTTTCTTTACATATTTTAAACCATTTCGTCTCTTTATTCATAAATGTATATGGTCCATATTTTATTCTCCCAGATCATAGTGATATAGACTTCTTATATATTTCTTAATAAAAGAAAATTCATCTGTATGTTACAGCCTGCAATTGCAAATGGACTTGTTATACCCTCTTTGTTCTACTTTAAGTGAATCTTTTCGCTTTCAAGAGTCACGAATTTAATTAATTTTTAAAGCTAAATTAGATTATTAGATTAAGTTGATATTTTAAAGTTAAAATATAGCTAAATATTTTAAAATTATATAAAAAACACTATAAGTTATAATTCTTTTACGTCAATTTGATAAAAAATGCATTTCAAAATGTTGGTCACATAAACTAGAACAAAGATACGAGCGGTTGGCCTTGGCGGATACGAGAATAGGTAGATGGCGGCATATGAAGAATTGGGGAGAGGTCATCAGGATATGGCGTGGCTGCTACTTTTGAAGACACGACTCTTGATAAGAATGTGTGGAGGTCGAACATTAGGTTGTGGGTAAGGAGGCAGTTGAGTCTGGGGGTGAGACTAGTTTGATAGAGTTGGTCTTAGACTGCTACTGGTTAATATTGTGCACAATATCCTTCCGTTTTCATAGCATCGGGCTTTATTTCTGCTTATTGCATTTCAATTATTTTCTAGCACCCCTCCCTCGTGGGGCACCCCTGCCTCATGGGACCGGCCTACCCTGCTGGTACGCCTCTGGCGCTGTATACTGAGCCTCGTGGTCCTACCTCTCGGCATCTCTCGCCTGCATCAGTTTCAGGAGAGCCATCTGTTCTACCTGCCGGCCAAAGTCTACCAATTCAGGGATGTCGGTACGCTGCTGCATATGTTGTCTCAACTAACAGAAGCGATGATGACCAACAGCCTGTGAAACATTTAAAGTTGTAATTAAATAATGCTATATTAATATTATAACATGTTAACAAGCCAAAAAATATACTAGTGCCGTGCCTCTCGGCGCACGGTATGTAACACTTGCCAAGTACATGCACATGATTCTTGATCATCAGTCGCGTCTGACGGTGGTACCACTCAGGATACAGATGAATAATGCCCTCCTGGAATATTGTAGGTGGTGGCGGAATACGCTCAGCTCGCTCGGCCTAACCGACTAGTTGCTGTTGTAACCACTTCGCATAGTGCCCGTCCATGTTGCCACGATCATCGCATTGATAGTGAGTGGCAACCCATACATCTCCCTCGGTATAGTCTGGGTCCGGCCAAACTGTCGAAGTACACGCTCCGTGGCATGATACTCAATGTAATCCCATAATATCATGGGGATGGAGGTACTCCAAATAAGCCAGTCGACTGAGCAACAAGCTGGTAGCTCACCAAGTAACTGGATGTTATATCGCATCCAGATGAACTGCCAAATAATAACATAAATATTAGCACGCAAATGCAAACTCAGTTCGGAAAAAATAACTGTAGGTACATATTTACCTGTCCGTCCACCAACATATCTAAGATATCCCTGAGAAGGGGGAGATTATGGTGAGCCTCAGTCCCTCGATATAGTCAACGTCGCGCAATCCATCTGATAGCTAGAAGGAAAAATGGATAATGCTGATCGGGCGGAAGTGCTGGTGTAGATGGCTGCAACGGCATGATCCGCTGCCAGTCCCAAGCCTAATATAAAATGTTGATGTAATATTATGTGCCATTTAGCGATATCGAATTTGAAGTAAAGAACAAAATATTCGAAACTTTTATCACCTGTAAGAGGGGGAGAAAACTGCATATATCAACCGCGGGACCCATGCTCGCCTGGAACATGCTCATATATAGGTACGCCAGCACACTAGCACCCTAGTTGTACTCGGATACCTAACCCAGGTCTACTATATGGTGAGTGAAGCACATGCTCACTTTACTTCCCTAACTGTCCAGGAACAAGACACACCCGAAGAGTGCAAATCCACCATATGATCTCTGATGGTTGAAAACGCAACGCGAACGCCTGCTGACCATCAGGTCTAAGTCCAGTCCACTGCCCCATCAGCTCCGCCAACTGTGAACGGGATGCTCCTCTAACGTCGTCGGGCAGTGTCAGGGCGCGTCCGTCTATACACAGTCCGTATAACACCTGGACATCCTCTAAGGTGATAGTAGCCTCTCTTGTGGTCAAATCAAATATATGCATCTCCGGTCGCCACCGCTCTACCAAGGCCGTGATGAGCGACCAATCTAGCTGCATCCGTCTTAGCTCAAAAATAGGATATAATCCCGTATCCTAAAGGATGTGTACTACACGCTTGTGTAAAGGATGGCCAACAATAAAATCTCAAAGATCATCAGGTCTCCTGGGCTGGAGAGCCTGCTCTGACAGCTGTCCCTCCCACACATAGGAGGACCTATGGTCGCCCTGCAACACTAATAGCTGATCCTCTAATGGTCTGGGATGCGCAGGCGGAGGAAAGGTCATGACGTCTACTATAATATATACAAAATTAATTGGTTGTGTTAGTTTAATAAATTAAATAATTAATTATGATTACATTAACAATTATGGTTAACAATGGAGAGAATAATTATGTTTGGGTTCCAGGCTTGATTTTTACTACGGAAAAAGGCTGAATATTTTACTACGGTAAAAGGCTAAATATTTTACTATGCTAAAATGCTATTTTAAAGTAATTCGCAGTATGCTACTACGTATTGTTGAGTTGTCATTTTATTTTGAAAAGGTTCAACCCATGTGGAAAAAGCTATTTTTCCCAAAAAATGTGCATGTAATTCGTAGTATAATACTACGTATTGTTGAGTTATCATGTAATTTTGAAAAAGTTCAAACCCACGTGTAAAAAATCTATTTTTTCCCGAAAAATGTGCATGTAATTCGTAGTATAATACTACGTATTGTAGAGTTGTCATGTCATTTTAAAAAAGTTCAAACCCATGTGGAAAAAAGTTAGTTTTTCCCGAAAAATGTGCATGTAATTCGTAGTATAATACTACATATTGTTAAGTTATCATGTCATTTTGAAAAAGGTTCAAACTCATGTGGAAAAAAGCTATTTTTTCCCCAAAAATATGCATATAATTCGTAGTATAATAATACGTATTGTTGGAACTTAGTCCCTATAAATAAAAAGTGCCTGCAAGTTATTTTCAACACTTAATAACAATCTATCATCGACCTTTTCAATTAACCAAAAGCTTCTTGCAAAAAATGTATCAACACCCTCTTCGTCCTCCGAAGTGCGAATGTAGAGCTAAGACCATGACGTATAGTGATTGGGAAGAAGCTGGCCGACGCTATTGGGGTTGTTTGAACGAGTTTTATAGGCAGCTTGACGTACATATATGCAACTTTAAGGTTTGGGTTGATAAACCATGTGACCAGGAGTACTACAGAGACAAGTTGTACTACCTTTATGGAGTGTGTACGGGGCAGTGGGAGAGAAAGCACCAATCCAAGCAAAAAATTGAAGACTTGCAGGCGTAAATAGAGGAGGTGAAAAAATAGACAAAGAAGATCGAAAAAAAGCTATTTTGATGATGGAGAAAATACTAGCCGGTCGTTCCTAAAGAATGACATGTTAAGTGATTTCATTAGTGATTCTTCATGTTTCCTTTATCAAGTTTTTTTTTGGTAATTAAATTTTGTATTAATCACCAAAGTGGTTGCCATACAATTCCATAGTTCAGCTTTATACACAACTACCTATCAAAGGGTAAACAAAACTGACTAAACTATACTATACCAAAAGTTCAACATTACAGTAGGTAATGTTGAAGATGTAGTCTAACTCTAGGTGCTGCCCTAACATTACAAGTGTAAGCAATTCTTCTAAGCAGTTTATCACTAGTACAGAAGGTGTTTCCAAATATTCTCGCATTCCTTTCCAACCATAGGACATAGAACATTTCTGCCAAGGTCATTTTGAATATATGAGCTCGAGGAGATTTCCCTTTAGCCTGATCAATGAACCAGTGGACAAACTGTGGCCAGTTCTGTCCAGCAGGTTGTGTAGCTCCAATCCACTGCAGTGTGTGATATCTCAGCTGGGTAGCAAAGGTGCAGTCCAAGAACAATTGGTCTCTGGTTTCCTCAGTTTGTTGACACATAACACAAGTGCTATCCACAGTCAAGTTCCATTTGATCAACCTATCTTTAGTAGGAAGCCTGTCTTGTAGAAGCAGCCAAAGCTTGAAAAGTGCTTTAGGTCGAGCAGAATTCTGTATGGTTAAGTTCTTCCAAGGGACTCTAGGTGCCTCTCCAATCTGTTGAAGATAGAGCATTCTTATAGAACAATCAGGCTTATGTAACAATTGATATTGCTGCAATAGAACAGTGCCTTCAATGATCTTCCGAACCATCCAACTAGCTTGTTTAGGCACATTTATGGTCTCCAACTGTTGTTGTTTGATATAAACTGTGTGAATCCATTTCACCCATAATACATCCTTCTTGTGTGCCAAATCCCAGCTTAGTTTTGCAACAGCAGCCTTGTTCCACAGTAAGAGATTGGTCAAGTTTAAGCCTCCAGCAGACTTTGGCAGACAGATTTTTTCCCAGGCCACATATGCTTTCCTTGTTACATTAGCTGAGCCAGACCATATGTAGGATCTACATATTGCTTCTAGCAGTTTTATAACTTTGGAAGGAATGAGAAAGAGTTGAGCCCAATAAGCTTGAATACCAAAGATTACTGATTGCACCAACTGGATTCATTAGTTCTACTTTTGTTTATATTTTAGGTTGTCAATGTTTGTGGCTATAATGTACTGTATAAGTAAAATTGTTGTTCAATCGCAATTAAAATAAAATTATTCTACATAATTAATTGGTTGTGTTAGTTTAATAAATTAATCAATTAATTATGGTTAATATTGGAGAAAATAGTTATGTATGTGCTCCATACTTGATTTAAACAGTCCGGTACCACCGAATTATGTATGGATTCAGCATTTTTAGAATTTTCTTACCTTACATATTTAAATTAAAAGATATGATTAATACTGGAGAGAATAACTATATATGGGTTACAGACTTTATTTTTTGAATTGGAGAGAATAATAATGTATGGGTTCCAGACTTTATTTTTTTGGCCCGGTAGCACTGAGATATCGTTAATTATTATTATTCTCAATTTCAATATTTTTAGAATTTTCTTAACTTATTATAAATTTTTGAATTGGAGAGAATAATTATATATGGGTTCCTTATTTCATCTTTTGAATTGGAGAGAATTAATTATGTATGGGTTCCAAACTTTATTTCTTCGGCCCGGTAGCACCGAGTTATCGTTAATTATTATAATTCTCAATTTTAATGTTTTTAGAATTTTCTTAGCTTATTATAAATTTTTGAATTGGAGAGAATAATTATGTATGGGTTCAAAGCTTCATTTTATAGGCCCCGTAGCACCGAGTTATCGTTAATACGCTACAAGGCTCTATATTTTACTATGGTACAATGCTCTATAAAGCTCTACATTTTTACTACGCTAAAAAGCTATATTTTATTTCGCTAAAAGGCTATATTTTACTACGCTAAATGTCACTATATTTTACTACGCTAAAAGTCACTATATTTTACTACACTACAAGGCTCTATATTTATAACAAAAAATAACATGCTTTCAGGTTTATAAATCAACATAAATTTGGGTATCAAATAAATCAATTCGGGTATATTAAAGAACACAAATATAACATAAGCTCACATGTAAACATACTAAACAATACTAATATGCATAAATATACGAGTTTCGCCATAAAGTAAATTAAAATACTTCGATGTAAATTTTCGGAATTCAAAATTTTGAACCCGAAACACGGAATCGAAACCAGCCAACAGTGTGTGAGACCGGCACTCCTTGTTATTTAGTCCGGGTGGGGCCGAAAATTTTTTTTATCTAAAGACCTGGGGGGGGGGGGGACCAGAAAGGAGAGAATATTTATAAAAATGGTGGATGGGTCTGTTAAGGAAATTTTTTTTTATTAATTCGCAGTAATTTACTGCCAAATAGGTATAAATACATCATTTTTTTTCAACATTACAAAAGAACTTTGAGTCAAAAAAATTATCATTTCGATTAGAGACTCATTAAAACATCCCATCTACATTTGTTGCAAACCCAACCATCATTGCAGTCTTTATCGTAGTTGCATCGTCTCCCACAAGTAACACCACCATTCAGATCATGAGGGTATAGTAATTGCATTCCTCTTAATTCTTGAGAAATTTCTCTCATTGCGTTTACTTGACGCCATGTCATCAGATGAGCTGCATGCATGCAAAACATACAGTATATATATATATATATATATATGTATACTCTAATTAATTAATACAGTACTTGCTAGCAAGTAAAAGAAAATTTCTACTAACGCCTGCACCTACAAATTATATATGCACGGATCCATGTTTGTGGTCACTACCGTGCGTACCATGCATGGAATAAGGTAACAGTTATTATATAGATATATGGGCGGAACTAGAGTGCCGGGAGCGTGTTCGACCGAACCCAGTAGCTTTGGTTCGAATTCTCTATTTATCTTTAAAAATTCATGTGGATATGTATAAATTATTCATTTAGAACTCAATAACACTTATAATCCCAAACCCATAAGCCAGAAATTCTAGATTCGCCTCTCTCTTCATATGACCAGTACTGTATTGGGAAAAAATTAAATTTATATTGAAGATGACGTGGCATGACACGTGAATTGGTCAAATGGTCAAAAGATGATGATCAGTTAAGAGGCACGAGTGATAATAGATGCGTGGAGAAGAAAGCTAAATAGGCACGAGAAGCAATCCGAATAATACAAGTTTCGTACCTATTTAAGTCATTTAAAGCCAGCAGATCATAAGCCATTAAAGATATGGATCTGATGACTAAAAGGATTCCAAATTCAGTATTAAATACCCAATACATTAGAGAATTAGTGTTGAATAGGAATGATTATGTAACATTTCATTTAATGTCTTTTATTGCTTATAATTGCATCATTAAGACTAAGGCGTTACACCTTTCCCTAGAATCAACTATAAAAGGAGGAGATCTTAGCATTTGTAAGGATATGGAATATCATTAATATTACACTGAAATACAAACTTATTTACTACTTCATTGTTATTCCCAAAAATCTATTATTCTTTTTGTCTCCTGATTATCAGTAACCCGAATTTCTTATTATCTTTAGCTTTGACCAAAGAATCATATTTTTGGTTAACCAAATTGGTTCAGTTACCTGGAATCTAATAATCTATTCTTTTTAAATTACATTCTACTCGTTGTTATCATCACGTAAAACAACAACGACAACAACAATCAAGAAAACCAAATCCATCAAGTGGATGGAGATCAATGTGATGATCTTTCCCCTCAAGTTTCTCCAAGTAGATCTCGGGAAGGCACTCATATTCCTAATGATCAATTTGAACATGTTGAAGGGAGAGCCCGTGGCTTTACAAAAATTAATTGATGCACAGGTCAGCAAGGCACTTCAGGCTCTAGTTATTCGATTGCATGTTACACCATCCACACCAACGCCTAAAAATGATATATTGGAGAATCCTCGTTCTGGTCTTGTTAATTCTTATAATGGAGGAACCACCACTGAACCACAGGAAGGGGAACAAGGTAATTCAAATAATTACGCAAAATTTAGTACAAACCTTGCAGAAACATATTAAGGAACAAAAAGAGCGTATTCAGCAAATCCCTGGAGTTCCGCCTGTAATAAAAGGAGTAGACATGGACAAATACTCACAGCAACCTTGGAAGCCAAGTACCGCTCCCCTTCCAATTCTGAAAAAGTTCAAAATGCCAGAAATACCAATATAAGATGGTACAAAAGATCCACGTGACCACGTGACTACATTTACAACAGGCGTGAAAGGCAACAACTTGGCCAAACAAGAAATTGAATCAGTAATGGTCAAAAAATTTGGAGAACCACTCACCAAGGGTGCATTAACCTGGTATTCTCTTTTTCCTGAAAATTCTATAAATTCTTTTGCTGAGCTTGCAGATTCTTTTATTAAAGAACATGCGGGAGCTCAAAAGGTTGAGAAAAGAATGGAAGATATTTTCAAAATCAAATAATGGGACTCAGAGTTGCTCAGAGATTTTGTTGATAGATTCCAACGTGAAAAAATGACTCTACCCCGTGTACCTAACAACTGGGTTGCAATAGCTTTTGCAAGTAATTTAAATGATAAAAGTTGTGAAGCCACAAGAAGACTCAAAGAAAGCCTTCAAGAATTACCTACAACCACGTGGAATGATGTTTACAATAGGTACAGTACAAAGCTACGAATTGAAGAAGATACCATACCTAAGTTTCATCATGAAGAAAGGAGCGGTTCCAAAAGATCAGAAATCGAAAAACGATCAGGTAAAAATAGGTACTATCCATATATGAGACCTGCAGGGAAAGACTCACGGCCAAAATAAATAACCAACAATATGATAAAAAATCGAGGAACAAGGAATCTGGTTCTTCATGAAGGTTCAGAAATAATCGGAACAGACAAGAGTCACTACCTCCGAGCTCGTGGCTGTTTTGAGGAGCATGGGAGAAAAGGTTCGATGGCCAAAAGAGATGCGGTCAAATCCAAATAGACACAATCCTGACCATTGGTGAGAATTACATAATGATCACGGGCACAAAACTTCAGAATGTAGATTCTTACAAAGTGAGGTGGATGATCTATTGAAACAAGGGTATCTCACTGAGTTATTTAGTGAGAAAGGTAAACAAGCCTATATGAAAAATAGGCAGGAGCCACCAAAACCTCCATCACCCAAGAGAACCATTAACGGTATCAGTGGTGGTGAAGATATTTACAGAGTAACGTATACAGATTCAAATAAAATCTCCAAAGTAACAGTCACACACGGGAAACCAGTGCGGTAGACCATACAGGATAAAAGTATCACTTTTGATGATGCAGATACAAAAGAAGTGATCACCCCCACAATGACGCACTGCTAATATCTTTACTTGTTCATGACACTAATGTAAAACGAGTTTTGATTGATCCAGGAAGTTCCGTAAATATTATCCTACTAAGGGTATTACGCGAGATGCAAGCTGAAGATAGAATGATACCAAAGGCGCATACCTTGTCCGGATTTGATAACTCAAGTGTAGTAACAAAAGGAGAGGTAATTCTAATAACTTTTGCTTAAGGTGTCGTTAAAATGATGTAATATGTTGTGTGTTATTTTCCATATTTACATATGTTAACATACTTCCAAAAGCATAATCTGATGCATCTGCATAAATTATCCATTTTATTTTTTCATTTATTTCTAGGATTTGTAATTTGGGTAATTTCTTACAATATTCCTTTACTTTTTTCAGGTTTTCTTTATCCTCTATAGTCCATTCAAATACTGTTGTAAGAAACCAAATTTCATGTAGTAGATATGGAGATGGCTTACAATATGATCATGGGGAGGCTTTGGATCCATTATATGGATGTTGTTCCATCAACTCTACATCAAGTTATTAAATTTACTTCACCATGGGGGATTTGCCAAATTCAGGGGGATCAACAGACAGATAGGAGTATCAACGCTATAATAGGGAGGAGCTCCGTAAATAAAGAAAAATAGCAATTACAAGAAATAATTGAAGGTATCAAAAATCAAACCTCAACTGAGAGAGAAATGATAGATTTAGACTCGAGACCTGATACAATTCAAGAACCTGAAGAGAATGAAAATATCTAAACAACAATTGAAGAGCTTGAGGCTACAATATTATTTGAGCAATGTCCTCAACGAAAATTTTATGTTGGAGCCAATTTAAACTCAGACATGCGGGGTATGATAATCGAATTTCTAAAAGGTAACGTGAACTGCTTTGCTTGGTCCCATGCTGACATGACAGGGATACCACTAGATGTGATGACTCACAAACTAAATGAAGAACCATCCTTTACACTAGTAAGGCAAAAGAAATGAAAGCAAGGGGCTTTCAAAAACCAGGTGATTGAAGATGAGGTCAAAAAGCTATTAAAAATTGGTTCAATCCGTGAGGTAAAGCATCCTAATTGGTTAGCAAACACAGTTGTTGTACCTAAGAAAAATGGTAATTGGAAGGTTTGTGTGAATTATATAGATCTTAACAAATCCTTCCCAAAAGATTCTTTCCCTTTACCGCATATAGATCAGTTAATTGATGCAACTGCAGGACATGAACTTTTAAGTTTTTTAGATGCCTATTCGAGGTACAACCAAATTAAAATGGAACCCAGTGATCAAGAAAAACTTCTTTCATCATAGACAGGGGGACTTACTGTTATAAAGTAATGCCCTTTGGTCAACGTATCAAAGGTTGGTCATCAAAATATTCCAAGAACATTTAGGAAAAACCATGGAGGTATATATAGATGATATGCTCGTCAAAACCCAGCATTCTCATGATCATATTTCTCAAGTATTTGTTACATTTGAATTTTTACGAAAATTTAATATGAAACTCAACACAGAAAAATGTGCATTCGGGGTTGCCTCGGGTAAATTTTTGGGTTTCCTTGTTTCTAACCGTGGTATTGAGGTAAATCCTTCACAGATTAAAGTAATATAAGAAATCTCTGACATCCTTACGAGTAAAAAAGAGGTTCGAAGGTTAACTGGAAGAATTGCAGCCTTGAGGAGATTTATTTGCAAATCTTCAGAAAAATGTTTTAAGTTTTTCTCTGCACTCAAAAAGCAAGATCATTTTGAATTGAATGAAGATTGTAAACAAGCCCTTAGAAATTTGAAATCTTACTTGTCAAACCCACCATTATTAGCAAAAACAAAGGAAGGAGAAAAACTTCTCATCTATCTGGCCGTATCTGAAGTTGCGGTAAGTGTTATTTTAGTCCGTGAGGACCAAGGTAAACAATCTCCTATTTATTATGTAAGCAAGTCTTTACTAGATGCTGAAACACGACACCCACAACTAGAAAAGTTAGCATTAGCTTTGATCATGGCATCTAGGAAATTAAGACCTTATTTTCAATGTCATCCCATTGATGTAGTTACTGCTTTTCCATTACGAAATATTTTGCATAAACATGAACTGAGATTAGCAAAATGGGATGTAGAACTAAGTGAATATGAAATCATTTATCAACCTAGGACCGCTACAAAATCTCATGTATTAGCTGATTTCGTAGCTGATTTTAGTCAGGGGATGCATATAGAAACAGAAAAAGAATTACAAGTTTTTAATGGTGCAAACCCGGGGACTTGATTTTATTCACTGATAGTTCATCTAATGTAAAAGAAGCAGGCCTGGGGATAGTTCTCATACTACCTACGGGTGAAACTATTTGACAGGCTATCAAATATCATTCTATAACTAATAGTGAAGCAGAGTACGAGGCTGTAATTGCAGGATTAGAATTGGCACGAGAACTTGACATAACACAGATTATAATCAAGAGTGATTCTCAACTCGGGCTCAATCAAATGATGGGGATTTATGCAAGCAGGGAAACTTGAATGCAAGAATATCTCGAAAAGGTACGGGAACTAATAAAGCAATTCTAAATTTGGAAGGTAATGCAGATCCGAAGAGATGATAATGTGGAGGCAGATGCTTTAGCTAATCTCGCATCTGCAGCTGACGTAGCAAAAGGCGCAAATGATTCAGTCATACATTTATTTCATTCCGTTCTCGAATATGATAAGAATAAGGTAAATTTTAATCATTTAGCATTGGATTGGAGAAACAAAATTGTCGCTATTTTACAGCATGGAACCATGCCTGATGACAAAAGAAAGGCTCACGAACGTTTCAAAAAAGCTACTTGTAATTGTTTATATCAAGGAAATCTTTATCGAAAGATGTTCGGTGGACCACTAGCAAGGTGTCTCGGACCTTCTCAAACAAAATATGTGATGAGGGAAGTACATGAAGGACATTGTGAAAATCACACAGGGGGAAGGTCACTGGTAAAAATGTTGATTCGATCAGGGTATTATTGGCCTAACATGGAAGAGGAGGCAAACAATTTTGTGTCCAAATGTGATAAATGTCAAAGATACAACAATAATATGCGTAGACCAGCTGAGTTACTACACCCTATTATAACATCGTGGCCCTTTATAAAATGGGAAATAGATAAGGTAGGTCCACTACTAAAAGCAAAAGGTCAGTGAAGTTTCTACTTAAACTTACAGATTATGTCACTAAATGGGTAGAAGCGGGAGCATTTTAACAGGTACGAGAGAAGGAAGTTAAAGACTTCATATGGCGAAATATAATATGCCATTTTTGAGCACCTAAGGAAATTGTGTGTGATAATGAACCGCAATTCATAGGAGCTCAAATCACACGATTTCTTCAAAGTTGGTAGATTAAAAGAATAACGTCTACACCATACCATCCAGTATAAATAAAAACTTGTCAAAGTTGTTTCATACAAAACATTTCTATTCCCATTTCTTTCTTCGTATTTTATACTATTATGAAGTTGAGACGTCTTTTCATTAAGTTTCGATATATATAAAAGGATCCTCTTTTATAAAGCTCATGTTAATAACTCATAAGAAGAATCATAAAGCATTTTCAAAGGATAAAAATGCTAAGTTAATCTATAAGTCCTAAATAAATAAATAGGCAAGAATGGAATATATAGAAGCACCGAGAAAACTTCTTAATATAATTTAAAAGACTAAGTACAAACTTAGTTAGCAAAATATCTTTTACAAGTGCCCCATTATAATAATTGGGGACTTCACCAAAAAGTCCCTTAAAATTTCCAAGGGAAAAGAGCACCAATAAATAAAAAAACAACAGTAAAGTTTGAAATATATTCAACTGCTCACTGAAGGGGTTGGAACATCAGAAGTTGCAATCTCATTTTCAGAGGCAGCCACAGGAACAGTAGAAACTTCATAAGAAGCAACAACATGAGCGGTTCAGCTGGGCTTAAAGTGTTAAGGTCATCGAGGGAAGCAAGAGTCACAAGAGCTTCAGCCTCCACAGACTATGTCATAGAAGTTTCATCCTCGGGAGCTGGAATTACAACATTTTCAACTTCAACTGCCACAGCAATGACTTCATCATTTAAAGATTCTTCAGCCACAGCAGCTCCGAGTGCTGGAGAAGGAGAGTCAAGTGGTTGTTGGCTTTCTTCAATAGTTTTCAAGACTTTGGCCAATTCTGATTGTAAATCAAAGTTCTCTTGACTGGCCTCCATTAAAGCATCACGACGGGAATTTAGAAAGGCCCAACTATCTTCTATATTGAAATTCTCCTCAAGAATCCCATACTCCCTTTCCCACAATGCAAGATCATTCTTCAATATTTGGTGTTCAGCTAAATGGAAATCAAAGAAAGCTTCGAGGGAGGCATGGGAATTCTCTAAAGTACATATCTTGTCAGCAGAGATCTTTAAGTCAGCCTGAGCTTGAGTCAAGCTTTGCACTAACTCCTCTACATATTCTTCTTTCTTGTCCAAAAGTGCCTTAAGTTCTCTGATTTCCTCACTGGATTTTGATAATTGTTCAGATTACGAGCACTCCAAAAGCTCCTTATCTTTTTCAAATTGCCTTAAAGAAGACTTAGCAACTGCTAGCTCAAAAGTCAAACCCCGCTTTTGCTGCTCCAAATGAATTCTACTTTCTGGTAATTCCTCTATGGTTCTCAAAGCATTCTCAATATGCTCCGTCTAATTAGGCTCCCTTGGCTATTTCTTCATCCTCGTGGATAGCCTTATCAAACTCACGGCCTTTCTTTTTCAAAAGGTAAATTATTCCCATCAATTCAGTACCAATAAGATTAGCCTAAAAGGGAAAGGAAGCAAATGTGAGAATTTAGAAAGATATAATAAACTTGTTATGTGAAGGAAAAGTACATTCAAAGTAGAATGAACTATGTCATTCATCAAAGCCAAGCAGCTGTGGCTTTTCATCTTATTCTTCTCAATATCTCCAATCAATGGCTCAAGCCACACATCTGCTACATCTGACTTCCTTAAGAGGCTTTGGTTAGCATGAACCTCAAGGGCAACTATCTCATAGTCAAGCCTCTGCTAATGGAACCCTCCGCTGCGTGTTGAATAGAGGAAGGGGAGCAATATAAGGAGGAACATTAGAAGCAGTATAAACAGGAGCCAAAGGAGTCAAGGTTGAGATAGAAGAAACAGACGAGGGAATAAAAACAGGTAAAGAGGTAGGAGTAGATAAAACAGGAAGGAAACACTCGTAACTAAAAGAGGAATAGAAGAAGAGAGAGGAGTTTCATCAAGGACTGGCCCAAGCCCTCCACTCTAAACACCACTAACAAAGAGACGTCGAATAGATTCATTAGAGTCCCTTGGAGTGATGTCCTCATCAGAAGGAATCTGAACAGGCTCGAAGATAGAGGTTCGACCAGGAGCATATTCAGCTTAACCTTCAGAAATGACGCGTCTCCTGGTTCTCGACCTAGCAATTAAGGAGGTATCCTCATATTCCTCATTATCAGATTCTTCTTCTAAAAACTTCCTCTTTGACAGCATGACTTTAGTTTTTTCCAAAGAAAGTGAAGAGCTAGAAGAAGCTCGAAGGGCAACGACAACCTCAGCTGTCATACCCCTTATACCAAATCCTGATGAAAGAGGGATAAAGAGTTAAGAACAACAAAGAATTCAACATACAACAAAGCATAAGGAAATACATATCGTGAGTTTTCTCTCTCCAACCATATAAATAGGAAATTAATTTCCAAGTTCTCGCCTCCATAGGCACAACTTTCAAAATCGAATCTACCCAACCACGGAAATTAGGAACGAGTTCCACATCTCCCATGGTTGCTACGGAAAATCAAATAGAAAAGAAATTGAAAAAGAAGCTGAGATTCTTAATAATAGGTACTTAAGTAAAAGAAAACTTATGCACAAAGTTCCACTTCTCAAAGAAGGGGATATTTGTTTCACCCAATAAAACCATCGTACGTACAACAACGTAACGAGTATACCACCCCCAATCCTTGTCATCCTCGGGGTTTACCAAAACCTTCTTTCTTCTTGAAATCAAGGTAAAAACTCCATGGAGAAATAATTTCGGATGGTATAAGTGAATAAGATGGGAAAAAGTAAACTTAACATTGGCTTTCGTAGACAAATACCTCAAACAAGCCACGACTCTCCAAACAAGGGGGCCTACTTGCGCTAAGAATATTTTAAAAAAGCGACAGAATTCAAGTATAACCGGGTCAATAGCAGGGTTAAATCCGAAAGTGAAGGGATAAGTATAAACAAAAGAAAATCCAATTCTAAAAGGCAGAAATTCTCTGGTTTGGGTTAGGAATCATCATACGAAGATTATTTCTCCAGTTAAAGTCTTTTCAAATAGCGGGAATCAAAGGTTCAGTTATTAGAGAAGGATATGTGTCGGCATTTTCTAATTTAACAACCTGTTCTTGAAGAGATTTTCTATCACTCCCAAAAGATAAGCTATTAGGCAGAATTTCTTCAGCTAAAGGTTCTTTGAGAGGTTCAAAAAGTTCTTTATCTTTAGAAGAAGAAGTTTTAGGGGTAGAACTTCAAATGCCAGAACCAGAAGGAGGAGTGACTGGACCAGATGAACCACCACGAGTAAATCCTAGGTTACGAAGCCTAGCCCCTCTGCCTCTTCTATGTCTTACGGGGGCATTAGGGAAGTTGTCAAGAATTGGGACTTTCCTAGGGTTAGGGTTTGAAGACGACATTGTTGATGAAGGATGAACTAAAGGAGAAAAAGAGCAAAAGTGAGTAATAAAGTGTTCGTTGAAGATTTATGAGGAAGAAGACAAAAGAAAGAGGGTTAAGTATGTATATACTAGCAACCATCATAAAAAAGAAGTATAATGATGAAAAGCCTATAATAAAGGCAACTATCACTTAGTGAATAAAGGGGATGAAGAAGCCTTGAAAGAAGGCTGCAAAATTGCAAAGCCAATCGGACGGTGACATGTGTGCAAAGCATTAAACAGAAAGGACAACTAAAGCGTCAGTGCTGTCATAACATTAATTAAGGCAAAAATTCTCTTTCATTGAAGATCCACTTACCAAATATTTAATTGATAAATAAATGAAAAGTGGGAGGGAGGGGGCTATCTGTATTGGGAAAAACTGAATTTATATTGAAGATGACGTGGCATGACACGTGGATTGGTCAAATGGTCAAAACATGATGATCAGTTAACAAGCACGAGTGACAATAGATACGGGGAGAAGAAAGCTAAATATGCACGAGAAGCAATCAGAATAATACAAGCTTCATACCTATTTAAGTCATTTAAAGCCAGCAAATCAGAAGGCATTAAAGATAGGAATCTGATGATAAAAAGGAGTCCAATTCAGTATTAAATACCCAATACATTAGAGAATTAGTGTTGAATAGGAATAATTATGTATCGTTTCATTTAATATCTTTTATTGCTCATAATCACCTCATTATGACTAAGGCATTACACATTTTCCTAGAATCAACTATAAAATGAGGAGGTATCAACATCTGTAAGGACACTGAATATTATTGATATTACACTGAAATACAAACTTATTTACTGCTTTATTATTATTCTCAAAAATCTATTATTCTTTTTGTCTCCTGATTATCAGTAAATCAAATTTATTTTTATCTTTATTTTTGACCAAATGATCATATTTTTGGTTAACCTTAGTACTAGTTAGTGAGTAAGTAAGAAGAGGCAGTATGCATTGTAACAGTGCTACAGAAGTATATGTATAGAAACGAAATGAGGAAAGGAGATAGTCATTAACCAGTAGCCACGAGAGTGACCAAAAGAAAAATCAATTTTTGTGAAGAAGAGACATCCATTGTTTTAATTTTTTATTTTTTGTGAGAGAAAAGAATACTTGTTTATTCTCAAACTTGCTCACTTAAATTTCTCTGCAAAGGGCCACTATATATAGAAAGACTTCGCCTTTCTATACATATTTTAAACCATTTCGTCTCTTTATTCATAAATGTATATGGTCCATATTTTATCCTCCCAGATCATTGTGATATAGACTTCTTATATATCTTTTAATAAAAGAAATTCATCTATATGTGACAGCCTCCAATTACAAATGGACTTAAGTTATACCCTCTTTGTTCTAGAGTTTATGTGAATCTTCTCGCTATCTTAAAGCTAAATTAGATTGTATAAAAAGCACTTTAAGTTATAATATTTCTCATGTTCATTTGATAAAAACCTAATTTCAAAATGTTTGTCTATTCTTACATTGTTCAAATCTGCAAATAGAAAAGATTCAAACAAACGGTAGCAGAAATGAGGATGTTAAGATGGATATACGGGCATACTATGAAGGATAGGATTAGGAATGAAGATATTCGGGAAAAGGTAAGGCGTGGCTCTTATGGATGACGGGAAGCGAGCTCAGATTGTTCGGATATGTGCGGAGGAGGAATCCTGATGCTCGAGTTAGGAGGTGCGAGCGGTTGTCCTTGGGGGATACGAAAATAGGTAGATGGCGGCATATATGAAGTATTGGGGAGAGGTGATCAGACAAGACATGGCATGTCTGCTATTTCTGAAGACATAACTCTTGATAGGAAGGTGTGGAGGTCGAACATTAGGTTGTGGATAAGGAGTAGTTGAGTCTGGGGGAGACGTTAGTTTGATAGAGTTGGCCTTAGACTGCTAGTAGTTAATATTGTGCACAGTATCCTTCCGTTTTTTATAGCATCGGGCTTTATTTTTTGGTTTTGTTATTGCATTTCAATTATTTTCTAGTTCTTATGATATTAGTTATTATTTTTTTGGTTTTTGTTTGATAGTACTGATATATTGTCCCTTCTCTTCTCGGCTTTTCTGTCTTCTTGAGCCTAGAGTCTTTCGGACATAGTCTCTCTATTCCATCGGGGTAGGGATAAAGTCTGCGTACATACTATCCTCCCAAGATCTTACTTATATATATATATATATATATTTATATAATTTTATTGGATTATCATTGTTGTTGTATGTATTATTTTCTTCATAATATCTGCCTCAGGATTCACTTTCCAGATAATTTTCCAACTTTTCTAAAAGGAAAACATCTTTTGTAGTTTATGAGTAGAAATAAATATACTTCTTTTTATGAATAAACTAAAATAAATTTGTTTCCTTAATTCCCTTGTAATATTTAAAATTGAAAGCTCCAAGGGGGCTCGAGTCTATTAAATAAGCAACCAAACTTAATTAATGATAGGACCGTACCATTGCAACCTGCTACACCTAAAAGTTTGAATTTCTGAAAGAAAAATAGAGAGAAGAGATAAGATTTACTTGTGACACTACTAGAGATCCGGAAATTAACGATCAAAAATTTGCGATTAAAGTTGAGTGGTGAAAAAGCGACCAATGTTAGTTGTTAATATAGAGAAAATTATTAAATAATTATTTTAAATAATTTAACAACTAAGGTTGATCGTTTTTTGGTCGGTAAAGCGGTAAACATATTGACTGGGCTGGTCAGACTTGCTTGGTCAACAAAATATTAAAATTAACGATCAACTTTGATCACTAATGTGGAACCCAATTATAATATTTTAATAATATTATTATCATTTAAAATATTTTAAAAGATTAATGTAAATTCATGCGATTTTTAAACTTATTTTTCTAAAACATCTTTGGAAAATTCGTTTACAATTAACCTAAAATTTCTAATTCACGGTGAAAAGTAAATTCAGAGCGAACTGGCTTAGTTAAATTGCTTAGGAAATAGCTCATTGCTCATCGCCCAAAGAAATGATGACATTCTGAAAGTATTCATTTTGTATCATGTGTTTATATCAAACTAAATAATTTAATTAAAAGTAAAAAATTCAAATAGCAATATATATATGTCTTGCACTTATTATTTTAATGTATTTATTCGGTTGAATAAGTTTTTATGGTTATATCTGTTTAACCAAAAAATATTATTTGGTCAAAGCTAGACTTTTAAGAAAAGAAAACGGGTTACTGATAATCAAGAGACCAAAAATAATAATAGGCTTTCTGAGAATATAAATAAAGCAGTAAAAAGTTTGTATTTTAATATGATGTAAATGATTTTTCCGTGTCCCTACAAATGATGAAACCTCCTTCTTTTATAGGTAATAAGGAGTAACGGCTTAATCTAAATAATAAAGGATATTTAGTGAAGCTTTACACAATTATTGCAATTAAATACTGATTCTCTGACGTACCAGAAATTTAATAATAAATTTAGACTACTTTTTGCCATCAGATCCTTGTCTTCAGTGCCCCTTTTACCCGTTGGCATTAAATGACTGAATTGGTACGAAACTCGTGTCTAAAACTCCTTCCTGTGCCTGTTTAAATTTCTCTTCCCGTATATGTCATCTTGCGTGCCTTTTACTGGATTATTACACTTTGACTATTTCATCAACACACGTGTCTTGCCACATCATCTTTAATTTAAATTTAGTTTTTTCCCAATATGGATAGTCCCCCCACTTTTCATTTATTTATAAATTAAATAATTGGGAGGTGAATCTTCATACAAAAGGGAATTTTTGTTACAATGCGTGTCCCACACTTCTCATGACAACATCACCGATCCTTGGCGCTTAAGGGAGCCCTATCATACACATGCACGATTGACGTCTCATCTGTCTGTCTCATTTAATGCTTCACACACGTGTCTGTTGGAAACACGTTCTCAAAGCATTATACTAAAACTTGTGTTCATATGTGTAGGTTTTGATGAATGACAAACAAGCGCAAATTGACATATGACGAAGCTCAAGTACAAGCGCACAATTGATATATATAACGAGATTCAAGCACAAGACCAAGTTTTATAGTTTTACATGAGTCGTTCTTAATTGTGATCTTGATCTGACAACTTGACTCATGACATGGCTTCTCTTGTAAAACTATTTTTACAAAATCATGCATATTTAATTTAATGCTAAATGATTTTAAATCATGCATATTTACTTTAGTCCAAATGATTTTTAAACATGCCTCTAAAATCTGGACTAAGATAATCGATTATGTACTTATGATAATCGATTATGTTAAGCCAAGACTGCATGACAATCGATTGTGAACTAATGACAATCGATTGTGTTAAGGCAGTGAGCATCAGGTTTTTCAAACCTGCATGACAATCGATTGTGAACCTTATGACAATCGATTGTGATGAGGCAGTGTACATCAAAGTTTTTCAAAACTCAGAATAATCGATTGTGAAGCTAATGACAATCGATTGAGAAGAGACAGTGTCCATCAGATTTTTCAAAGTCACAAAATAATCGATTGTGTTGAGGCAGTGTCTTCCAGACTTTTTCAAAGTTATTAAATAAACGATTGTGAGTATATAACAATCGATTGTCAAGAGGCAGTGTCTAAAATGATTTTCAAAGTCTGATAAATAATCGATTGTTAATATTGCACAATCGATTGTGAAGCTGACCGTTGTCGTAAAGTTTTCAAATACCGTCAGGTAATCGATTGTTGATTTTGTACAATCGATTGTTGAAATTAAAATCTGGAAAGGATTTTTTGAACGTTGCTGAATAATCAATTATTGATTTTGTATAATCGATTGGTTTACGTAAAATCTGGAAATGATTTTTTGAACGTTGCTAATAATCGATTGTTGATCTTGGAAAATCGATTGTTACGCGTAAAATCTGGGATTGATTTCTGGAACGATTGGCAAACAATCGATTGTGGCTTCTTGACAATCGATTGTCACACAGTAAAATCAGCAACTCTTAATTGGCAATTAGGCAACGGTAATGCCAAGTTTTTCAACTATAAATACAACTTCATTTCAGTGTTTTAAACATAATAACACACAACAACTGATCATACAATTGCTATAAGCTTGCATACTCTATTGCTAATCATTTTATATTCATTACATAAGTTTTGAGAGCCATATTCTTGTCCAAAGTTGTTGTGATCTTGAGCTTACTTCTTTTACTCATATCTACTCATTAAGGAGTGTATTGTTTGAGTGTTTAGTGTCTTGTACACTTGTAAGAGAATTGTGATTCTCTTGTTGTGAGGAACTTGTGTTTCCTTGGTTGAAGTCTTGGAGTGTTGTATCTCCGAGCAAAGGTGTTGAGGCTTGTGTCCTCAAGTTGTAAAGGTTTCTTGAGCACCCGTAAGCTTGACAAGTTAGTAGAAAATCTCGAGAGAGTCTCTCGGGGACTGGACTAGCCACGTGTTGTGGTGAACCAGAATACATCGGTGCGTACTTTATTATTTATCGCACTTATTTACTTCTGCAATTTTTAAATTTCGCAAGTTTACGCTAATTTTTATTATAACGCTATTCACCCCCCCTCTAGTGTTAAGCGTATTATCTAACAATTGGTATCAGAGCCCAACTCTCTGAAGACTTAACGGTTTGAGAGAACCATCCATGGCTTCTACTCGTGACTCTTTTGCAGGAATTGATGAAGGACAATGCTCCACACGACCACCTCTATTCAACGGTACAAACTATACGTACTGGAAGGAGAGGATGAAAACCTTCGTTCAAGCAAACAACTTTCATCTCTGGAAGGTGATAACGAAGGGAAATCAAATTCCAACCAAAAAGGTTGAAACCAAATGGGTTCCCAAGTCCGAAGAAGAATATGACGCGGATGATATCCGAAAGGTGCAAAATAATGCTAAAGCAATTAATTTATTATATTGTGCTGTAAATGCTGACGATTACAGGAAAATATCGTGTTGCACAACGGCGAAGGAAATGTGGGACAAGCTGGAAATTAAGTACGAAGGTACGGACCAGGTAAGGGAAGCCAAAATTGATTTCCTAACCCATGCATTTGAATTATTTCACATGAAGGAAGGTGAAAAGGTGGATGAAATGTTTGAACGATTTTCAATAATCGTAAATGATCTACATGCTCTCAAGAAGACATTCACGGATAGAGAACTTGTTCGAAAAATTCTTAGAAGTCTCACTCCGGCATGGCGATCAAAGGCCGACGCAATCCAAGAATCCATTGGCGTCTCAAATGTCACCATCGACGCATTAAGAGGTAACCTTAAGACTTATGAGTCTACTATACTTAACCCTCTTGTTGATGATCAAAGGAGGCAAAGAATAGGGCTTAAGGCAAGCACAAGCCAACCTCAAGTTGATGAGGATGGAGACAACGAGTTTGGACTCGTTATCAAAAGATTTTAAAAGTTCATGCGAAAGGAGTATGAACAAAAGGGCAAAAAGCAAGGCGAACAAATAAAATGCTACGAATGCGGTGAAACCGGGCACATCAAATCAAATTGCCCAAACATCAAAAAGGAGAAGAAACCCTTTAAGAAGCAACGTGCATACATTTCTTGGGGAGGAGACTCCGGAGATGAGTCAAGCGAAGAAGAAGAAGACGAAGCCGCTAACCTTTGTCTTATGGCGCAAGAAGACAAGCAAGATGAGGTATGTCAAATCTCTTCTAAAAACTTCTTTACTCTTGAAGAAATGCGAACTGCTTTTGATGAGCTATATACTGAATTTATTAAGGCTTCAAAAACTGTCAAGAGCATAAAAGAAAATGCTTCTCTAAAAGAAAAAGATTTTCAAAAACAGCTTTCTTTGAAAGAAAAGGATTTAAAAAAACTGGTTTTAGAAAATGAGAAGCTGAAAGAGGAAAGCAAGTTTTTCGGAAAAAGAAGAGCCGACAAGCCCGAAAGTTCTATTAAAAATTGTTCTTCTTGCATGCATCTCAAAAATGAGGTAGATAGACTTAAAGGTACCTTAGATAAGTTTAATTCTTCCCACAAAAATTTGAATAAGGCCCTTGTTAATTTGAAATCAACCAAGCATGGCATAGGCTTTAAGAATGAGCCTAAAGAAAAGGTTGAAGCAAAACCCCAACCACCTAAGGCTCAACCTAGGATTAATAAAACAAATGCTTATCCTAGAAATAGTAATCCTAGAACAAATATGCATGCTAGACCAAATGTTGAACATTTTAGAAGACCTAGAAATAACTTACCACCTAGAAATGACTACCCTAGAAATGATGCATATTCTAGGCCAAACACTAGAAGGAGTTTTGAACCTTTTAGAACATCTAGACATGACCATCACTCTAGAAATGCTGCTCATTTTAGAACTAATAGTAGGAGAAATGGTTCTCATGAAATGCGCAATAGTCATAATGAAAATAGAGTAAATCATTTCCGTCCATCAAGTTACTATGAACCTAGAAGGATGCATAACCCCAACGTGACTTGTCATAACTGTAGACGCGTTGGTCATATTGCTCCTGCATGTTTTACACTACATAGACATATCACTCAATCGCATCATTATAATATGCCTAACCCTCAAGGACCCAAAATGGCATGGGTACCTAAAACGCATTAATTTGTTTTGTAGGTATGTTTGAAGGGATCAAGTGTACTATGGTACCTTGATAGTGGATGCTCCAAGCACATGACGGGAGACGAATCCAAATTCCTTCAACTAGAACACAAAGAAGGAGGAAGTGTGATTTTTGGGGATAACAATAAAGGAAAGATTATTGGCATCGGATCGGTCGGTAAGGATGAAAATTCCTCTATTAAGCATATATTACTTGTTAAAGGTTTAAAGCATAATCTCTTGAGCATAAGTCAATTATGTGACAAGGGAAATCTTGCCTTATTTGATTCGGATGAATGCTTAGTATTTAGACGTAGCGATTTCAAAATTATCCTTCGTGGTTTTAGAGTGGATAATATTTATATGGTTGATCTTGCTAATTCCTCACCCGAATATGTGGATTGCCTTATGAGCAAAGAGGATGATACTTGGCTATGGCATCGTAGAGTAGCGCATATAAACATACATCTTTTGAACAAATTGATTTCACAAAACTTAGTTATTGGTCTTCCCAATTTAAAATTTGAAAATGACTCTATTTGTGATTCATGTCAAAAAGGGAAGCAAACAAAAGCATCTATCAAATCCAAAAATATTGTTTCAACTTCTAGACCATTGCAATTGCTTCACATGGATTTATTTGGACCATCTTGCATTGAAAGTATAGGAAGAAATCGTTATGCTTTTGTGATTGTTGATGATTATTCTAGATTTACTTGGACTTTATTTCTTGCCCATAAAAGTGATGCTTTTCAAAATTTTAAATATTTCCTTAAACGTGTTCAAAACGAAAAGGAAACAACCGTCACTTCAATTAGAAGTGATCATGGGGGAGAGTTTGATCACAATCTCTTTGCGGACTTTTGTGACGAACTCAGTATCGAGCATACCTTTTCCGCTCCACGAACACCACAACAAAATGGGGTGGTGGAAAGGAAAAATAGGTGTCTCGAAGAGATAGCTAGAACCATGCTCGAAGAGGCTAAGATTCCCAAACATTTTTGGGCGGATGCCGTGAGTACCGCATGCTACATCTTAAATAGAGTAGTCATAAGGCCAATACTCATGAAGACCCCTTATGAACTCTTCAAGGGAAGGAAACCAAATATCTCCCATTTTAGAGTATTCGGTTGTAAATTTTTTATTCATACCAATGGAAATGATCAATTGGGAAAATTTGATGCTAAGTCCGATGAGGGAATTTTCATTGGTTACTCTTCACGTAGCAAAGCATATAGGGTTTTTAATAAAAGAACCGAAACTGTGGAGGAATCCCCTCATGTTGTATTTGCCGAAAATAATGCTCGCTTGGCGAGAAAGGATTCCAGTTTAGATCTTGCAGGTATTTTAGATAGCTTGAAAGACAAAATACAAGAGGAAACGCCTAAGGAAAATCAAGACGAAATTTTGAAACAACCAACGAAGGAAGCACCACAATTGGAAAATGAAACGAAAACGCCTAACGAGTGGAGGACAATCAAAGATCACCCTCTCGAACAGGTAATTGGCGACGTCGGAGAAAAGGTAAGTACCCGAAACACTCTTAAGAACACCCTAGGACACACTTCTTAAGAGATCACGATCTCACTCGACCACACTAGTTTAAATTACTATTTCTTTACAAATTACTGACTTGAGCGTTAGAGACGTCTAATTCTATTTTGCAGGTATCGCCCTAAAGGTAGGGGAAATTATAAAGAAATGGCATAGAAAAATCGATTGTTACAGCAAAATAATTGATTATTTTACTGTGTAGAAAATCGATTAGCAAGTATCACTAATCGATTATTTATGGTTTATGCTTATTATGCAGTTTTGTTTAATAATCGATTTTTAACTGTTTAATCGATTACCGTCTCAGCCATTCAGTACTGTTTTTCTAAAACAATCGATTGTTTCAAAATATAATCGATTATTTTCCTAGTCAGAAAATTTCTGTACTCACTGTAACATAACAATCGATTACCATATTTGACAATCGATTATTTTCTGTCAGTATTTCAAAAATTTGTTACCATTTGGCTTCTGAAGATTCCTGCAATCGATTTGTGTCAGTTCCGAGATTCAGTCAAATCTTAATGACAATCGATTATCTCATTCCAACAATCGATTGCCTAAATGGTCAGTAAGATTTATTTTTACCATTTCTGACTGTTTCAGCTTTCAATTTTCTGCAGATTCTTCCATTAATGAAATGCCTTTCTCCCCTCTATAAATAGGCTCCATATATGTTCATTTTTATTCACTCAAGCATCAACTTTAGCTCTCAAACTATCAAAATTCTTTCAAGTCTCTTGCAAATTCCAGCAATACTCAGTGAAAATGTCGGGCCGTCACTCCAAACGTTCCCGTTCTGCTAGGCATGGTGCATCCTCCTCTGCTGCTCCAAACTATCCTTATCAAGATGGTTCCGTTCTATGCTTTAATTCTGACATCGAGCTTACTCGATTTTTAACAAAATTTGAAAAGCGCGACATTCTTCCTCCCCGCTTTTCAACCAACAAGTATCTTGAATCTTATGGCCCTGCTGCAAATATGCTCAAAAATTGTCAACTTCTTGACTTCTTACTTCTTACCCATCCTTACATCAATACTACATTGATTCAAGCATTTTACTCCAACCTTCATGAGGATGATGACGGTGAGCTTGTGACAAATATAAATGGTGTTCAAATTCTTCTTTCCGATGAAAACCTTCATACCATTGCCTGTCTTCCTCATAATGGTGAAGACATTTTTCGGTACATCGGAGAGGCTGGAGACCTTTTTGATGAAACAGTCCTCCTACATCAAACTGGACTTACTTCTTATGATCCAAATCTTTCTTCCCGTCATCCTACAATTACGGGAATGGATCCCAATTATCGGTTGATTTTCTATTTCATCACCCAAGTCCTCAAGCCTCGTAAGCATAACCATACTACCATTTCCCAAGAGGACACCAAGCTCATGCATACCATAATAACCGGAGCTAACATCAATTGGTGTCGGTTCGTCAAGATTCACATGCATGACGCTATGAGAGATGATAGGCCTCTTCCTTATGCTCTCCTCATCATGAATTTTCTTGAAGCCTCCGGATTCATCACTTCCAACGGTCCTCTCAAAAAGAGTACCAAGAAGTGGGAAATTTCAGAATCCTCCTTTCATCATGACAGTGATCATGCAGCGCCTGCTCCTCCTCCAACCCGTCGAACTCGTCCGCCTCAAGAGCCCACTCTCCAATCCATTTCTGACCAAATTGCTTCCTTGACCACCTCTGTTGGTCAATTGATTCATGAGATCCATGGATATTTTGACCATGTTCATTATCCATATACGGGTCTTGTTCCCTTCGAAGCAGTGCCGGATGATGAGGCGGGAAATGATGATGAATGATTTCTTTGTTTTTTTTGGTTCTATTGTGATATGTTTTATTGTCCCCTCCTTATGTAATTGTTTTCTCTTTCCAATAAATAAACAAGCTTTATTTACATCTTTGGCATCTTCTTATATTATTTTTGCTAATGGCAAAAGGGGGAAGATAACGGGTATGCACTCTCAATTCTTATTAGCTTAAATTGAGGGGGAATTCATATATTGAGGGGTAGAATCTACTCGAGGCGGCTCTTCCGATTCCTCTTCTAGGAGTTCTTTCAAAGACGCCTTCCTCTAAAGGTAAAGCAATTTTTGATTCATCTCGAGAACCTTTAGTGGCCGAAATCATACTCGGCGATTTATCTTTTATCAGTGATAAAGAATCTCTTGAAAAGCAAGTTGCTGTTTTGGAAAAAGCCGATACTTATCCTACTTTAGTGACCGAACTCACAATTCCTTCCATTAGAAAAGATTGTAACTGGAAAAACAGTCTCCGAATGTCTATTCCTACCCCAAATCAAAGAATTTCTTCTTTCAAAATTGGGTATTCTTTTATTTATAATTACGCTTTTACTTTGGGCTTTATTACTCTGATTGACTCGGTTATTCTCGATTTTTGTCGTTTCTGTAATATTTGTGTGGCCCAAGTTGGTCCCCCTGATATGGAGGACAGTGGCTTGTTTAAGATTTCTATCCACCAAAGCCAACGTCAACATCATTTTTTCTCACCTCATCTATCTATTCCATCCTAACTTAATACGCCATGAGGTTTTTACCTTGGCTGCGATGAGCAAGAGGGTTTTAGTAAGCCCAGAAGACGACAAATATTTTGGATGGTATGCCCATTACGTTGCTGCATACGGTGGATTTGCTTGGAGAAACAAACATTCCCTTCCTTGAGAAGTAGAATTTTGCACGTATTTTTTTTATTGGACCGTACCTATTTTTGAGAATTTCGATTCTGATTTCATCTCTTGTTTTTGTAGCAACCATGGGAGTTATGGAACATGTTCCCAACTTCCGTGGTTGGGTAAATTCAATTTTGAAAATTGCTCCAAAGGAGCAAAGGACTTGGAAATCAATTTCTACAACACACGGTTGGAAAGTTAAAACACATGGTATCGTATTTTTTTTTCACACGTTTTTTACACCTTAAGCACCTTTTCCTTAATATTGATTGTATGTCCTTCTTTTGATCAGGATTTGGTTACAAAGGAATGGCAGCCGAAGTAGCTATGGCCATTCGTATGATTGGCAACACTGCAATTGACTTGGACAAGGCTCGAGCCTTGCTTCAAAAAAGAAAAACCATAGGAGAAGGCACGGAGAATGAAGAAAAGAAAGGTACCTCGTTAGTAGACAGGCCAAGGGTTAGAAGATGAATCATCAATGATGATGAAATTGAAGATATTGCTGCTCAACCTTCAACCACCAAGCCTGTTTTTTCTTTCAAATGAGGATACCGTGCTAAAAAGTATGAGTGAACCAACTCAGCATCCTTTTGATAGCGGCTTTTGGAGTGGCGAGCTCGGACCTGTTTCATGAAGCCCCTCTTTCTTCATTCGTTCCTACTTCCTCCATTCCTTTGCCAATTTTAAGTGTTTCATCATCACCATTGATTATTTCCGTTCCTTCACCAGTTTTGACTACTTCCACTCCCGTTCCTGGGTCAATTTCTACATCTTCTCCTTCCGTTCATGCTTCAATCTCTACGACTTCTGTAGTGTTTACTTTTTCTACTACTCCCCCTCTGTTGCTCCATCTTCATCTGCTCCTCCAATAGAGGTTAGCTCCAGCAATAGAGGCGTGGCAATGAGGAGTGTCACCCTCGAAGTCCCGGCCACCCAAAGCCTTTTAAGAAAATATGGGGGGGGGAGGGCAGATACTTGGCTCGAGCCTCTTATCGGAGAGATTGAGAGGAACAAAATGCAGAGCCAAAGTTGCTACACCTTGATGAATGACATAGTTCATTCAACATTAAAGGTAAATTTCTTGACCTTGAATGTTTTTCCTCTTTTCCTTTCTAAGTCCCGACTTTTATGTTTTATAACCATAGGCTAATATTATTGGGACCGAGCTAATGGGGCGAGTCTCTTTGTTAGAGAAAAAGGAGTGTGAGTCCAGAAAGGCTATCTCTGAAGCTAGGAAAATAGCTGAGGATGCCTTACTTGAAACAGTGAACTAGAAGGATAAATTTGAGAGTGCTCAAGGGACTATAGAGGAATTACAGGAGAGCAGGGTTCATTTGGAGCATCAGAATTGTAGTTTATCTTCGAAGTTGAAAATTGCTAACGCCTCGTTGGGTCAGCTTAAAAAAGATAAATAGCTTTTAAAATGCTCTTTCTAAAGACGATGATGAGGTTAAATAGCTCAAGGCTCTCTTGGAGAAGAAGGAGGAATACCAAGGGAGTTGGCAGAGAACATAAATCATGTTCAAAATGACCTGAGGACTTCTTCAGAGAAAATTCATACCTTGGAGAATTCTCATGCCTCTATTGAAGCTTTATTGGATTCCCACCTAGCTGAGCACCAAATAGCAAAAAAATGATATTGTTCTGTGGGAAAAAGAATACAAGGCTATGGGGAAGGAGTAACATGCCCTCGAAGAGAATTTTAACTTAGAAGTAAGTTGGGCTTTTCTGAATTCTTGCTGTGATGTCTTGATGGAGGCTACACAAGAAAATTTTGACCTGCAATCTGAACTGGCCAAAGTCATGGATACAATCGAGAAAAGCCAACAACTTGCTAATACTCCTTTTCCTGCCCTTGGAAGTATTGGTGCCCCTTCTCCAGCTATTGAAGCTCATGGAACAGATGAGTTATTAAACTCAGAAGCAATTACTGAGGTGGCTGAAGCTGTGATTCAAGTTTCTGAAGGTGAAGCTTCTATGACACAGCCTATGGGAATAGAGGTTCCCATACTACTACTTCCCTTGTTGAAACTTCAGACTTTGCTGAATCCATACCTATTGTTGCTTCTTCAGAAGTTGTTACCATGCCTACTGTTGCCTCTGAAAGTGAGGTTACAACTTCTGAAGCCCCAAATCCTTCAATGAACAATTAAGTTTTTGATGTTTTTGTTCTTATTTAGTACTGTTGATGAAGTCCCCAGTTACTATAATGGGGCATTTGTAAACACATATTTTTGATGACTAAGTTTTTCTTTAGTCTTTTATGTTAAGAAGGTTTGTGAGTACTTCTGTAAATTCTTATTCTTGCCTATTTACTTACTTAGGACTTATAAAATAGTTTTTTACTTACCATATTCTCGCCTATTTTTCTTTTTAGGACATAAAGAATAGGTTAGCATTTTTATCTTTTTAGAAAATTCTTTTATGATTCTTCTCATGATTATCATCATGAGGAAAATAAAAGAGGGCCCTTTTATTTATCGACACTTAATGAAGAAGACGTCTCAACTTCATAATGATGTTATAATACGATGAAAGAAATAGGAATATACATGTATGAAATAACCTTTGACAAGTTTTTATTCATGAACTTTGACAAGTTTGAGTATTACATGTATTGAATTACATCTACAACTTTCTCGTAACTATTTTCTTTCAACAGATTTATAAAATTAACAAGGATTTTCTTGACCTGTTTTTAATACATAGTCATGAACCTATCTTTACATATTAGGAAGGGTTTGAGAAGTGATTTGTTGCTTGATACTTGACTTCTTGTAGCTTGATTTTAAATCTTGCTCATTGTAAATCATGCTCACTCCTATCTATTCTTCTGCACATACTCGTGCGTATATAGTATAGTCCCCCAAGTGTTTAAGCGGTGAAGTATGAAGCCTCGAGCACTTGTATGGTTTCTCCCAATTTGGTCCTTTTTCTGAAACAGAAAAATATACGGGACTTGGAGGTGCGATTATAGATGAAGACTACCTATCTCGTGTGTATTTCCATCATATTTAATGTAACCATGAGATGAGAATTTAAGAATATTCCATTTTGCCGTGCTGGACGTGACTCATCATTTGGCACGAGTTAGGTTTTTTGCCTAGTATCTTGTAACGACCCGACCCGTCGTCTCAGGTATCTTCGCCTCGTGTTTCCCGTTTTATGCTTCTATATGTTTCATTATATGTGTTTGATGAATTTGAAGTAATTCGGAAAGAGTTTGGGTAGAAGTGAGACAATTAGTCCCTTTGTGAGAAGGTTATTTAGGAAAAGTCAAATGAATGTTGACTTAAAAGTTAGAGGACTCGAATTGGATTTCCGACGATTTGACTAGTTTCGGGTGGTGATTTTAATGAATTAGGAGCACAGTTGGAACTGAATTTGGAGGTCTGACATAGATTTAGGCTTGAATTGGCTAAGTTAGAATTTTGGCGAAGTCCGGTTAATACGTGAGATTTTGATCCGGGGGTCGGAATGGAATTCCGACAGTTTCAATAGCTCCGTTAGGTGATTTTGGATATGCGTGCACATTTTCAGATCATTCAGAGGTGTTTAGATCGGGTTTTGGGTCAAATATGTGTTTTGGAAGTTTTAGAATAACTTAGTCTTGAATCCGATGTAAATTTTGCGTTTGATGTTAGTTTTGGTGTTTTGAGAGTGCAACTAAGTTTGAATGATCACATGTGATATTTTAGTATGTTCGTATGCGGTCGCGAGGAGCTCGAGTGAGTTTTGGATAGGTTTGGGTTGCGTTGTGATCGTTTTTCTTATGCTTCGATGTCGTTTCTTCAAGCATAAATGATATCATATTCAATAAAAAAGCTCCGATTACTTTTTTGAATGAATCACTAGATCTGTATCGTATTATGGACCCGTAGCAAAAAGAATCATCGAATATGGACATCGTATGAGGATTTGATGGCCGTTTTACCAAGGTTTGCACCAGATTTTTCAAGTTAATCACGAAATTTCCCCTGACGGCGTATTATAAACCTGTACCATTTGCAAATCTTAAAACCTACATATCTCCTTCATTATACGGCCAAATTGAGTGATTCAAAAGCCTAAATTCATTAGAATTTCACAAAAAATCTATTGGGAGTAGCAAAACGCTTGAACATTATACCGATAATGAGCAGGTCGAGTTTTCTTCCAATATTTGAACGAAGAAGCTTCCGAGGCAATTTATAAGAGAGAAAATCAGTGGATATCGCAGAGGTAAGTTATTTTATTATTATACTCGTTCATAGGTGATAATAAACTATAATCCCAGCCTTTAATTCATAAAACACAGTAGAAAAATGGGATTTAGGGGCCTGGGATTATGAGATCTTTAGGGGTTGATTTAAGGGTTAAACAGACTCCGATTTTGGTGTTCTTTAAATGAACGGACTCGTGGTGATACCCGAATATGTGATTTTCAGAATGTTTTGAGAAGTGGGCTCGGGTTTTTCCAACTTCGTGATTTTTAGTGTTTTCCGAATAATTTCAGTTGGGTTAAGATTATTTAGCCCATATTTATATATTCATTGTGATGTTGACTATATTCGACGAGCGAAGAGGTCGATACAGGAGGAAAGGGCATCGCGGGCTAGGCTACGGCCAATTAGAGGTGAGTAGTTTGTATAGATGATGGCCTGAGGGTTTGAAACCCCGGTTTATCACATCGTGACGCTATGTTAGGGCGTGAATCGCACCCCATGATAGGTGAGAGATGGTATATGATTGGGGATTGTGACTTGGTACATCCCGAGAGCGGAATATAAATTATTGGTGGCTGATAAGCACATTGTGTTGACGATAATTGGGCTTAATGCCATGTTTGGGGCCTTGTGCCGATCTATAGTACCCTTCTAGGGTGAATATCTGTGTGATAACATGATTTTCATAATCATTGATCTCAGTCCTGTGTTTAATCACCATAATAAAATGCTAAGTCACTTTTTCTGAAATTAAATAATTAAATTATATTCTTCCTAAGAATTGAAAACTGGAAAATAAGTTGAATCTTATATGTGACTCCTATGCATACTGTGGACTGAGCATGGATTTGGATCGGGCTACACGCCGTAGCGATAATATATTTGGGTCGGGCTACACGCCGTAGCAATTATATATATTGATATTGAGGCCGAGAGCCTGTTTTATGCCAATACATGGCTGATATTGCGCTTGGGTTGAAGGAGCCCCTCCGGAGTCTGTACACACCCCCAGTGAGCGCTGTCGACGATAAATAAATATAGATGGCTCGGGCCCCACGCCGTAGCGTATTCATGTGCATTGCATTGCATCTTTATCTGATACTTGACAATTATATTTGATATTGTTTTGCTGTTAGTTCGTGGCTAACGAATAAGACTGTTAGATTTAGCTTTGTTTTGTGGCATTTCGTGGATTTCTTACTTTCAGACATTTTTCTATGCTTATTATTCACTGAGTCAATAGTACTCACCCCTACTCCCTGCACCTTGTGTACAGATTCAGGTACACTGGAGGCTTAGCTGATACTTATAGTCTTCAGATGTTTCCAGAGTCGTTGAGCTAGCTGCATGACATTCGCAGGACCAGGCTGCTCTTCATTTTTCCAGTTTACTATTTTTACATACATTCCAGATCTTATTATTTTCATTCAGATATTATTATCTAGTTTTGTTTAGAGGCTCTAGACTCGTGACCCCAGATTTTTGGGAGTGATTATTCAGATTTCATAATATTTTATCATTAATATCGGATAATTATTCTAAATTACTATAATATTCTTAAATTGTCGGGTTTGAGATTCAGTGTTTAACAAAAAATGAGTGTTGGTCAGGCTTGCCTAGCGTTAAGGCTGGGTGCCATCACGACCGGGTTTGGGTCGTGGCTAGTTGGTATCAAAGCCTAGGTTACTGGGCGTCACGAGTTATGAGTCGGTTTAGTAGAGTCTTATTTATGGGTGTGTTGTGCACCACACTTATAAGCAGGATGCTACATAACATTTAGGAAACACTCCACTTTCTTGAAATCTTATCGTGCGTCCTTAATTCAGCTTGAAAGAGTAACTCTTGAAATTCCTTCCTCACACCTGTATGCATGCATGAGCGCTCGATATTATATGTACTTCGATGGCTTGCGATTCCCCGATCGAGGGGCGAGATGTATTCTTCGTGAGGTTGATGTTGGGCTAGCCTGGAGGACTGAAGGTCGGATGTTGCCTAGGGCTTGGGCACTGAGGTGTTGATTGTGTGAGAAAGTGTTTTAAACTTAGATGTTCGGTATTGTCGCTATTAGCCGGAATAACAGTTGGGTAATCGTGCGATGAGTATGCTAGTGTTGCGAGATGTAATTATATGACCTGGTAGTGATGAAGGAGTCTACTAGCTAATGGATGAACTGTCAAGTGATTCATTTCCTATGGTGGTCCGATGAGTAGACCGAGTTGTGGGCACGTGAAGAATCTTTTCGAGTCTCCTAGTGGGAGTGAAGTAAATTTCACGATGCGATATGAGTTCAGACTCAGGAAGACTAATTAGCTTTGTAGTGTGTATGACGCTGGAAGGTATACATAAATGATATACTAAGGCGAAGCATGTGGGTTATCTCCTGCGAGTTGATCTGAAGTGATGTGATTCTTATATGTGTAATTTTAAGGTATTTTCTATGTGTTATGATTCGAATGGGCGCAACTCATGTCCATGTATTAATTTTGATAGTAGAATACATGTAGTGTTGAGATAAATGTTGTTGATATACATTATGATGCTTTGTCAAGTTGTGGATGTGTTGTTAGGATGGATTTGGTGATTATCTGGCATGTGGATAGGCAGTTACAAAGGAAACTCTGCTAAATTTTTTGATAAGTCTGGGAACTTGTAAAGAATTTTGTCACAAAAAGAGTGGGCTCAACTGCTATGTGAATGAATGTAAGAATTGCATAAGAGTTAAAATTTCTGATGATTCGTGTTTCCACAAGCTTATGAAAGAGTGAGTTTAATCTCACCATGATATTACGACAGCAAAAGATGTATATGTGTTGTGGTATATATGGCTTCGAGCTAAGTTAGGGAGGTTGCCGTTGATTAGCTGATTGTATGATTAGGTATTATGTTAGTTCTGATTTGATACATATGGGTGAATCACTTCTGGTTGCAGATATTGAGCCGAGAATGGCACGAGTGAGGCAAAATTTTTGACAAAGGTTATATGGTGATTCGTAAAAGTGAGAAGATAATAGGATGTTTTGAGTTGTGGATAAGGAATGCTTAGTGTAAAGATAAGGAAGTTGCTTGGTTGTATCGGAATGAGATCATGTCCTACGATGTCAGAGTGCTGATAAGGCACAAGTGGTTCGATTCGTTGAGTTAAGAAATTCATAGTGAGTATAAGAGTGGATGACTCTTGAGAATGATTTTGATGTGTTGAAGATTCTATATGTAGCACTTAGATGTTTTAAGGTGGAGTATGTGATCAAGTCAGTATTTTCATTAGAACAAGCCAAGACTGTGGTATTTTACGTCAGTTACATGATTCTATGTATCAGTATCCGGGTGGTAAAGGTAGCAGACTTAGATTCGCAAGAAGTTCAAAGTAGGGTATTTTAGAAGTGGTATTTTCGGGAACGATTTAGAGAGTGTGTAGTGGCCTATTGGTCTTAGACAGTGTGGTCTTACGTTTGAGTCTCGTGTGGTAAGCCTGGGTTGAGGCATTGTGGCGCTACAGCAAGAGGGTATATCAAGTTAAAAATAAATCAAAAGGAAATCTAGACAGATGAAGTAGCTTGTTAGCGTACTGAATCGGTATGGTAAATATATGATCAATTCCTTGTTTATATTCGAGGTAATGAACCCTTACTGGGTATTAGACTGCAGAGCTTTTGAGCTCAGATAGCTTGATTAGGCTGCTGTGGATAGAAGGAGTTAGTCCTCGCCAGTATAGCTTGTGGTTAGGAAGAAGGAGATGGAGTTCTCAGGTTATCCTAGTATGGCATGTTATGTGCCATCTGTTATGGAGGATTAGGATTTTTGTGTGTACGTTACGGTTCGGTTCCGAATGGTAAGTCATTCAATTCTTAAGCAGCTCGAGCAGCTGCATGTGATTTAAGAAGCGACCCTCAAATGATTATGGAAAATGGTATTACTATATTAGTAATTTGACAAGAGTATATGTTCAGTAAGAGGGGAAGGTGATGCAAACTGATAACAATTCAGTGGGATTGCGACAGATTCCTAATATAACGACTGTTGGCATATGAGTCTGTCGATGGAGTGGGAAAATCTTAGAATATCTTTCGTGGAATGAATGGGTGCTTGATGTGTAATAATTATTCATACGGCGGTCTATATAGTGGTTGTGGATCGTTTGCATTGGCACCGTAAGCAGCTATTAGGATTTCGAAGCTCGAGTGGATCTTTAATTGTTGATATGTTAGATTTTGGACATGATGTTGGGGGTAGACTGGCTGTCTCAGTGTTGGATTATTCTAGACAATTGTGCTATGAGCTAGGTCGAAAAATGCCACAGGTTGCGTGGTGAGGTGCATTGGAATATGTTCTAGATGAATGGTTGTGTTCCAAGGACCACCAGATAGTTCCCGTGTGTTACTTTGTATGCCTTGTTTCCTGGTTATTGAGTAAAGTCCATATTGGGAATTGCTCGGCGAATAGAACATCGACTGGGTTCTTTCAAGATTTAATTATGTATATAACTCGCTTCACCGAGGGTGTGATGGATTGCTTGGTTTCAGACATCAATATGTGTGTGGTGGTCAAGTTTGAGTATAGCGACTTGAGGCGCTTCATGTGAAATGGTGTTTGGATGAGATCGTGTATTATAGCGAGGCTACATGGAGATTAGACCCTTCGAGAAAGATTCAGGGATTTTATTTCTATGATATGGGATGGGGTCCCAGACTTGTGTTGTAATGGTATTGATGAGCTTAAAGTACATCTCTTTCGTTTGAGTCATTTTCATGACTTAAGTATGTTCGGACCATCTCTTATTGGTATGGGTGTTATGTAAGTTGTGGCTTAGGCCATATTGATGTGTCATGTCACATGGTGTGTTTGGTTAGAAGAAACCTTTGGGGTCATTAATGGATACAAACGAATTTGATTTCAGCTTGTCGGAACGTTAATATGAAGTTTTGGCTCGGAGATCTCTTGTGGTATTAGTCAAACGGGAAGAAATGTCTTCGTGAATGGTTGATATGAGAAATGGTAATGGACTACTCTGTGTTCGTTATCATTGATAGAGTATAGCAGTGTTGGAATGAGACTCCAGCTAATAAGGGGTTTCTATTCGGTACATGGTTGTTATAGACAGCTACTGTGGATATAAATTATCATTTCGAGTGTTAGGATTATGCGGTATATCAGGTGAGTGCACTTGAGGTTGCAGGTATGGGTTATTACAGCTGGTTCACGCTTATTCTGAGTATAGATGTGAGGTTATGATCTTGTGCACGGTTTCAGAAGTGCAATGTGGTCCTACGGTCATGGTCTGGATGGAATGTGAAATTCTAGCTGTGTTGTATTATCGAGCCTATGTGAGTTAGGGAGACGTGGGATCATCCTAGGTATATGGTTGGAAAGGTCATTCAGGTATTGGTTGGCCCCTAGTACAACTCTGAGCACGCTTGAGGACGAGCGTTTGTTTAAGTTGGGGAGGATGTAACGACCCGACCTGCCGTCTCAGGTATCTCCGCACAGTTTTCCCCGTTTTATGCTTCTATATGTTTCATTATATGTGTTTGGTGAATTTGAAGTAATTCGGACAGAGTTTGGGTAGAAATGAGACAATTAGTCCCTTTATGAGAAGGTTAGTTTGGAAAAGTCAACTGTATGTTGACTTACGAGTTAGAGGAATCGGAATGGATTTCCGACGATTCGACTAGTTTTGGGTGGTGATTTAGGACGTAGGAGCACAAGTGGAACTTAATTTGGAGGTCTGATGTATATTTAGGCTTGAATTGGCTAAGTTAGAATTTTGGCAAATCTGGTTGATAGGTGAAATTTTGATCCGGGGGTCGATATGAAGTACCGATGGTTGCAATAGCTCTATTAGGTGATTTTGGATATGCGTGCAAATTGTTATATTATTCGGAGGTGTTGAAGTTGGGTTTTGGATCAAATGTGTGTTTTGGAAGTTTTAGAAAAACTTTGGCTTGAATCCGATGTAAATTTGGTGTTTGATGTTAGTTTTTGTGTTTTGAGAGTGAAACTAAGTTTGAATGATCATATTTGATGTTTTACTATGTTCGTATGTGGTCCTAAGGAGTGCAGATGCGTTTCGGATAGGTTTGGGCTGCATTGTGCTCGTTTTTCTTATGCTTCGACGTCGTTTCTTCAAGCATAAATGATATCATATTCAACAAATAAGCTCTGTTTACTGTTTTGAATGAAGCACTAGATCTGTACTGTAATTATGGACCTGTATCAAAAAGAATCATCAAATTTGGACATAGTATGAGGATTTATGGCCGTTTTACCAAGGTTTGCCCAGATTTTTCAAATTAATAACGTAATTGCCCCTGATGGCGTATTAAAAACCTACACTATTCGAAAATCTTAAAACCTACATATCTCCTTCATTATAGGGTCAAATTGAGTGATTCAAAAGCCTAATTTCATTATAATTTCACAAGGAATCCATTGGAAGTAGCAAAAGGCGTGAACAATATACCTATAATGAGCATGTGAAGTTTTCTTCTAATTTTTGAACGGGAAGAAGCTTTCGAGGCGATTTTTATGAGAGAAAAAATCAGTGGGTATCACATAGGTAAGTTATTTTATTATTATACTCATTTATAGGTAATCATAAACCATAATCCCAGCCTTCAATTCATGTAAAGCAGTAGAAAAATATGATTTCGGGACATGAGATTATGAAACCTTTAGGGGTCGATTTAAGGGGTCAAACGGACTCCGATTTTTGTGTTCTTTATATGTACGGACTTGTGGCTAGACAAGGAATCCTAATATGTCATTTTTAACTTTTTTCGAAAAGTAGGCTCGGGGCTCGGGTTTTGCCAACTTCGTGTTTTTAGTGTTTTTCGAATAATTTCAGTTGGGTATGTTTATTTAGCCCATATTTATGTATTCATTGTTATTTTAACTATATTCGACGCGCGAATAGGCCGATACACGAGGAAAGGGTATCGCGGCCTTGTCTATGGCCAGTTAGAGGTGAGTAGTTTGTATAGGTGATGGCCTGAGGGTTTTAAACCCTAGTTTATCACATTGTGACGCTATGTTAGAGCGTGACTTGCACCCCATGGTAGGTGCGGGAAGGTATATGATTGGGGATTGTGACTTGGTCCTTCCCGATAGCGGAATATAAATTATTGGTGGCTGATACACACATTGTGTTGTTGATAATTGGGCTTAATACCATGTTTGGAGCCTTGGCCGATCTGTGGTACCCGTCTAGGGTGAATATCTGTGTGATAACATGAATTGCACAATTATTGATCTTTGTCATGTGTTTAATCACCGTAATTTAATGCTAAGTCACTTTTCTTGAAATTAAATAATTAAATTATATTCTTCCTAAGAATTGAAAACTGGAAAATAAGTTGAATCTGTTATGTGACTCCTATGCATGCTGTGGACTAAGCATGGATCGGGCTACACGCCGTAGAGATTATATACATTGTATCGGGCTACACGCCGTAGCGATTATATATATTGATATTGAGGTCGAGAGCCTGTTTATGCCAATACCTGGCTGATATTGCGCTTGGGCTGAAGGAGCCCCTCCGGAGTCTGTACATACCTCCAGCGAGCGCTGTCGACGATAAATAAATATGGATGGCTCGGGCTGCACGCCGCAGCGTATTCATTATCATTGCGTTGCATCTTTATTTGATACTTGACTGTTATATTTGATATTGTTTTGCTGTTAGTTCGTGGCTAATGAATAGGACTGTTACATTTAGCTTTGCTTTGTGGCATTTCGTGGATTTCTTACTTTCAGACATTTTTCTATGCTTATTATTCACTTAGTCGGTAGTACTCACCCCTACTCCTTGCACTTGTGTGCAGATTCAGGTACACCAGAGGCTTAGCTGATACTCATAGTCTCCAGATATTTCTAGAGTCGTTCAGGTAGCTGCATGACATTCGCAAGACTTGGCTGCTCTTCATTTTTCCAGTTTACTATTTTTACATACATTCCAGATCTTATTATTTCCATTCAGATATTATTATCCAGTTTGTTTAGAGGCTCTAGACTCGTGACCCCAGATCTTTGGGAGTGATTATTCAGATTTCCTAATATTTTATTATTTTTATCGGATATTATTCTAAATTACTATATTATTCTTAAATTGTCGGTTTTAAGACTCAGTATTTAATAAAAAACGATTGTTGGTCAGGATTACGTAGCGTTACGGCTGGGTGCCATCACAACCGGGTTTGGGTCGTGACACATCTAAAATTGTTAGTAAAATTTTAACAATACAAAGAAAAAAAATTCTAACATGCGATATCTGACCGTGGGTACTTCCTTAGAAATAATATCTCTTTAAGTGAACGACATTCGGTTGTGAAGGTAAAACCTTGCCATCCATTGTTTCCAACTCGTATGCTCCTTTCCCTGCAATTTCACGAACTCTATAAGGTCCTTCCCATGTTAGACTTAGCTTTCCCGAATTAGCTGTCTTTGTAGATTGAAACACTTTTTTAGCACGAAGTCCCCAATTTTAAAGAACCTGAGGCATGCCTTCCTATTGTAATATCGCTCAGTTACTTGCTTTTGGGCTGTCATCCTTGTTAACGCAGCTTATCTTCTCCCTTCGAGTAGATCAAGATTTGCTCGTAACTCTTCATTGTTCTAGTCCTCCTCTGCTTGGACACGACGTGTACTAGGTTCGCCATTTCAACCGGTATTAAAGCTTCCGCACCATAAGAACGGTATTTCTCCCGTACTTGTTTTTGCCGTTGTTTGATATGCCTATTATAGTGCTGGTAATACTTCAGGCCAATTACCTTTTGAGTCTTGTAACCTTTTCTTTAGGTTGTTGACAATTAATTTGTTTGTAGATTCTGCTTGTCCATTACCCACTGGATGATATGGTGTAGACGTAAATCGTTTTATTTGCCAACTTTGAAAGAATTCTATGACTTGTGCTCCTATAAATTGTGGTCCATTATCGTACACGATCTCCTTTGGTACACAAAAGCGACAAATTATATTTCTCCAAATGAAGTCCTTAACTTCTTTTTCTCGTACCTGTTTAAACGCCCCTGCTTCTACCCATTTAGTGAAATAATCAGTAAGCACGAGTAGAAACTTTACCTGACCTTTTGCTTGGGTAATTGACCTACGATATCCATTCCCCGTTTCATGAAAGGCTACGGAGCTATGAAAGGATGTAATAGCTCAGCTGTTCTATGCATGTTTTTGCCATACCTCTGACATTTATAACATTTAGATATGAAGGCATTTGCTTTTTCTTCCATTTTAGGCCAATAATATCTTGCTCGAATCAATGTCTCTACAAGTGATCTGCCTCCTGCATGATTTCCCCAATGTCCCTTGTGTATTTCCCTCATCACATATTCTATTTGAGAAGGTGCGTGACACCTGCTAATGGTCCACCAAACATTTCTGGTAAAGGTTCCCTTGATATAAACAATAACGAGCAGCTTTCTTTCTAAGCGCATGAGCTTTTATTTTATCCTCGGTTACGGTTCCATGCTGCAAAAAGATATAATTTAGTTTCTCCTATCCCAAGTTAAGTGATTAAAGTTTACCTCATTTTTATCAGAGTCAAGAAAAGAGTGGAATAAATGTATGACTGATGCATTTGCATCTTTCGCTATATCTGCTGCGGATGCAAGATTGGCTAAAGCATCTGCTTCCAAGTTCTCTTCTCTTAGGATTTGTATTACCTTCCATGTTTGGAACTGTCTTATCAATTCTCGTACCTTTCCAAGATACTCTTGCATTTGAGTTTCCCAGGCCACGTAAGTCCCCAGAATTTGATTTACTACAAGCTGCGAGTCACTTTTGATTATGATTTCGAGTTTCAGTGCTAACTCTAGACCTGCAATCATAGCTTCATACGCTGCTTCATTATTAGTTACAAGGTGATATTTTATAGGCTGTCTAATTGTTTCACCCGTAGGTGGTACAAGAATAATTCCTAAGACTGCCCCTTTACATTAGATGAACCATCAGTAAATAACGTCCAAGTCCCCGGATTAGATCCATTAAGAACTTGTAACTCTTTTTCTGCTTCTAAATACATTCCTTGACTAAAATTAGCTACGAAAATGGCGAGTACTTTAGATTTAATAGCAGTTCGAGGTTGGTAAATTAATTCATATTCACTTAACTCTATGGCCCATTTTGCTAATCTTCCTAACAGTTCATGTTTATGCAAAATAATTCGCAATGGAAAAGTATTAACGACAACAATAGGGTGCCATTGAATATAAGGCCTTATTTTTCTAGATGCCATGATGAGAGCTAATTCTAACTTTTCTAGTTGTGGAAACCTTGTCTCAGCGTCTAGTAGAGTATTACTTACATAATAAATAGGAGATTGCTTACCTTGGTCCTCAAGAACTAAAACAACACTTACCGCTACTTCTGAAACTGACAAATAAATGAGTAGCTTTTCACCTTCCTTAGTTTTGCTGGTAGAGGAGGGTTTGACAAGTACGCTTTTAATTTTTAAGGGCTTGTTGACAATCTTCATTCCACTCGAAATGATCTTGCTTTTTGAGCGTAGAGAAAATTTTGAAGCACTTTTCTGAAGATTTGGAAATAAATCTCCCTAAGGCCGTGATTCTTCCTATTAATCTTTGAACCTTCTTTCTACTGGTAAGGACATCAGGTATTTCTTCAATTGCTTTAACCTGAGAAGGATCCTAAAACTTTACCTGTAGCAACTCCAAATGCACATTTTTCAGCGTTGAGTTTCATATTGAATTTTCGCAAAATTTCAAAGGTAATAGCTAAATGAAAGATTTTATCATTAGAATGTGGGGTTTTGACGAGCATATCGTCTATATACACCTCCATAGTTTTCCCTAAATGTTCTTGAAACATTTTAGTGACTAACCTTTGATAGGTTGCCCCAACATTTTTTAGACCAAAGGGCATTACTTTATAACAGTAAGTCCCTCGGTCTGTGATAAAAGAATTCTTTTCCTCATCAATGGGATCCATTTTAATTTGGTTGTACCCCGAATATGCATCTAAAAACTCAAAAGATCATGACCTACAGTTGCATCAATCAATTGATCTATATGGGGTATAAGAAATGAATCTTTTGGACAAGCTTTGTTTAGATCACTATAATCTACACAAACTCGCCACTTACCATTCTTCTTAGGTACGACCACCGTGCTAGCTAACCAATCAGGGTACTTTACCTCGCGAATTGACCCAAATTTCAACAACGTTTGGACCTCATCTTGGAATACTTGATTTTTGAAAGTCCTTTGATTTCTTTTATTTTGCTTAATTGGAATAAATGATGGGTCTTCATTGAGTTTATGAGTCATCACATCCGGTGAATACCTGTCATATCACCGTGGTACCGGGTAAAACAATCTACGTTAGTTTTTAAAAATTCAATTAACATACCTCGCATATCGGGATTTAGATTTGCTCCTACATATAATTTTCTTTCTGGCCATTGTTCGAATAACACCACAGCCTCGAGTTCCTTTATTGTTGCTTTAATGTTCTCGTTTTCTTCAGGTTCTTGAATTACATCAGGTCTTGAATATAAATGCGTTTTCTCAGTTGAAGTTTGATTGCTGACACCTTCAACTGTTTCTTGTAATTGCTATTTCTCTTTACTCGCGGTACTTGTATCTGTTACTGCATCGATACTCCTGGCTGTTTGTTGATCCCCTCGAATTTGACATATTCCCTAGGGTGATGGAAATTTGATAACTTCCTGTAAAGTTGATGGAACAACATCCATATCATGGATCCATGGTCTCCCCATAATTATGTTGTAGGCTATTTCCATATCAATTACCTGTAATTTAGTTTCTTTAATAACACCTGCAGCATAAGTTATTAGAGTTACCTCTCATTTTGTTACCACGCTTGAATTGTCGAAGCCTGACAAAGCATGCGCTTTGGGTATCATCTTATCTTCAGGTTGAATTTCCCGCAACACTCTTAGTAGAATGATATTCACAGAACTACCTGGATCAAATAAAACTCGTTTTACATCAATATCATGTATATGTGAGGATATTACCAGTGCATCATTGTGAGGAGTAATCACTCCTTTCGTATCTGCATCATCGAAGTTTATGCTCTCATGGTCTAAGGTTTGCCGTACTCGCTTGCTGTGTGTGATCGTCATTTTAGAAACCTTTTTTAAAGCCGTATACGTTACTCCGTAAATATCCTCCCCTCAACTGATGAAATTCACTATTCTCTTAGGTGAGGGTGGTTTTTGTGGCTCCTGCCTATTTTTCATATAAACTTGCTTTCCCTTCTCACTAAAGAGCTCTGCTAGATATACTTGCTTCAGTAGATGATCTACTTCACTTTGTAGAAATCTGCATTCTGATGTTCTATGTCCGTGGTCATTGTGAAATTCGCACCAATGGTCCAGATTGCATCTATTTGGATTTGACTGCATCTCCTTTGGCCACCGTAGCTTATCTCCCATACTCCTTAGAATAGCTACGAGCTCAGAATTAGTTACATTGAAACTATGACCAGCAAATCATGCCATTAAATTTCTACCATCATCTCGTGGATCTTGGTTGTTTCGATCGCCTCTAAACCTAGATGAAGACCTAGTTCCCCTGTCTCTTGATCTTTGGTCATTGTGTTAGTTGTTCTGTCAAGATCGTGAATCCTTTCCTGCAGGTCCCATATATGGATCATACGTATTTTTACCTGATCTCTTTTCGGCTTCTGATCTCCTAGGTCTGCTCCTCTCTTCACGATGATGTTGAGGTACGGTATCCTCCTCGATTCTAAGGTTTCTATTGTACCTATTATAAATGTCGTTCCAACTGGTTGCAAGAAACTCACGAAGGCTTTCTTTAAGCCTTCTCGTGGCTTCTGAACTTTTTTCATTTAAATTACTTGCGAATGCTATCGCTTCCCAATTATCCGGTACACGAGGTAGAGTCATTCTTTCACGTTGGAATATATCAACGAAATCTCTGAGAAATTCAAAATTCCCCTGTTTGATTTTAAAGATATCCTCCATCATTTTCTAAACCCTCTGAGCTCTCGACGAGTTAGAGAACGGATGTAAGTCAATTCTGACCCTGCTAGGGAAAGGAAGCAAACTCTTGCTCGACGTAGGGTAGAGTAACTATTTTCAAAGCCTGGCCTTTCTGCCCCAAGGCAAGCATTCCATTATTTATCCTATTTCCGATCGGACCTTGCCCTTGCCAATTCCTTTTCTATCCCTATATATTGGATGTATGCTGCAAAGCTAGATGGTGAAGGAGCTGCAATCTATGACGCTGCTCTTGCTCTTTCTGAGGCTATGATTGAACTTGGGATTGCAATTGATGGAGGGAAAGATAGTCTTTCCATGGCAGCCCACGCATCTGGGGATCTTTGTGCCACAGTTGAGCGTTTCTGTCCAATCGCTACATAGACACAATACAATGTCTCACTCTCAGAGGTGGCCCTTGAGTTCAGTTGCGCCTTAAAGGTAAATAAGAAAGATCCTAAATAAAAAAGAAAATACCTGCCTTTCTAATGAGATGTGATCTGTCTAGGGCTAGCTGAACTAAGCGGACTGGAAGATCCTCTATCTATTAGCATACCCGTACCGGCAGTTAGACTAGCACTCTCTCCCCAATCAATCGCAGTAACTGGCTGTAAGAGAGCTGACTGTCTACTATCTATGTCATGCCTTGGCAGGTGAATATGAGAGAGAGGCTGTAAGTGCATTCTCTCCGACGATTCCCGGCCATTCTTCGAAGCTGATTTGAAAACAAAACATTCGTTCCGTGACGTGAGGCTCCAGCTTAAAACTTTGAAACTATACACTTATTGAAGAGGGAATAGCAGGCGCAAGGGAAATGCTTGCTTTAGGAGTGGTGAAAGTTTTCTTAGGATTCTGCTGGAACTGTCTTATCGAAAGCTAAAGGTAGTTCACCTAGGGGAAGAATCCGACTAAGCTTCAGAAGCTTTTCCACACAAAGAGGGGAGGAAGTGCTTGCTGCCAACTTGCCAGACGAGCGGACATCTGAGCTCAGCAGCGCATTTACTATTTGGAGATGGATGGCGACAGATAGGGTAAAAAGATGTCGTTTATATGCTTCTTAATAAGCCAGAGGCCCCACAACTGTCTCTTGATTTTCAATTCGCTGACCGCTGCCCCTTATCGCTGATGTGTGGCCACTACATAAGAAAAAACTGGAATTAGATCTTGGAAATGATCGACTCAAATAGATGCTCATCATAAGCTTTTTTTTTCCTCCTCTTCGTGTTCTATTGATCAGAAGCATCCAGCAGCGCCACGCCAGTAAATAAGGGCATAAGCGAAGTCAAGGGATTCCCGTCTAACTAGTGTCTGAGAGTAAGCAAGCTACCTTCATTCAACAGATTTGAGTATGCTTTAATAAAAGAATCTGAAAGCTCAGTAAAAGAATTAATAGAATTTTTAGGTAAAAGAGAATACTAGGTTAATGCCCCATTGGTGAGTGTCTCTCTAAACTTTCTGACAAACACTGACTCAATTTCTTGTTTGGTCAAATCATTGCCTTTCACTCCTGTTGTAAATGCAGTTACGTGGTCATGTGGGTCTGTTATACCACCATATTTTGGGATATCGGGCATTTTGAATTTCTTTGGAATTTGTAGGGGAGCAGCACTTGGTTTCCAAGGTTGTTGTGAGTATTTATCCACGTCCACTCCTTTTTTCATAGGTGGAACTCCAGGGATTTGCTCGATACGCTCGTTTTTCTCCTTGAGTTGTTTCTGGAAGGTTAGTACTAAATTTTGAAGATGAGAATTACCTGAATTACCTGGTTCTCCTTCTTGTGAGTCACTGGGGGTTGCTTCATTACCAGAATTAACTAGACCAGAGCGGGGGTTTTCCAATGTATTGTTATCAGGCGTTGTTGGCGTAGCAGGCAATCGATTAACTAAAGCTTCCAAAGCTTTGTCAATTCGTGCATCAATTATTTTCTGTGAAAGTTTATCTCTTGTTTCAACTTCTCCGTCAGCATGTTCAGACATATCATTAGGGGTTCTTTCTCGAGATCCATGTGGAGAAGCTTGAGGGATTACATTATTGAATTCATCGCCATCCACATGATGGATCTGGTTTTCCTTATTGTTGTTGTCATTGTTATTTGACGTGATGTTAATAATGAGTAGAATGTAACTTTAGAAAAGATGGATTATCAGATTGTGATGACTCGACTTATCGTCTTTTGTATTTCAGCCCGTTATCCCCGTTTTGTGCTTCCCCATATGTTGATATATGTTTTTTGTGAGTTTGAAGAGTGTTGGGTTGAATTTGGTTAGAAATGAGACCAATAATCTCTTTAAGGAAAGCTTAAGTTGAAAAAGTCAACCGAACATTAACTTGTTAGTTAGAGGGTTCGGAACGGATTTCCGATGGGTCGACTAGTTTCGGGGGATGATTTGTTACTTAGGAGTGAAAACGGAAGTGACTTCGGAGGTCTGTTGTGAAAGTTAGCCTAGTTTGGCGAAGTTGGAATTTCAGAGAAATGCGGTTGGTATACGAGAATTTAATTCGAGGGTCGGAATGGAATTCCGAGAGTTGCAGTAGCTTCGATATGTGAATTTGGATATGTGTGAAAAATTTTAGATCATTCAGACTTCGTTTAATTGGTTTTAGCATCGAATGTGATTTTGGAAAATTCTAAGTTATCTTAGGCTTTGATTTGAGGAAAATGATGATTTTTGGTGTTAATGTTGGTGTTTTCAGGGATCGAGCAAGTTTGAATGAGGTATTTCGTTATATTTATGTTTTTGGTTTGGACTCCGGGAGCCTCGAGGTGATTCCGGATGGTTAAACAAGAATTTTTTGGAGTTTGCTTCAGGTTTGGGATTCTGTCTTCTGGTATTTCCGAGTTTGCGGATGAAGGACCGCTTAAGCGGTGTCCGCTGAAGCAGAATATGAGCCGCAGAAGCGTCCAAACGGATTATGGCTGGAACCGCAAAATCGGACATGCGACCGCAGGGGCTAAGGTCGCGAATGTGCTCAAGGACCGCAGAAGCGGTCGCTGAGGATTTAAGTTAAACCGCAGAAGCGGTCAAATGGAAGCGGAAGCAAGAGTCATTGAAGCGCAAAAAGGACCGGTGGAGCAAAAAACTACTTGGTTTAATGAAACAATAGGTTTTCATATTTTGTATAAGAGAAGAACATTAGAACCTCGGGCTAATGCGGTTATGGGCAATTTTTGAGAGATTTTTAGGGAATTCATCATGTATGGACTCTCGGACCTAAAGTATATCATTATAGTGTAAAATCATGGATTAAACGCTGAGAATTCAAGGTTTTTAATGTAAAAAAAATGGTGGATAGGGCTTGAAACTCAAGTAAACTTTAAGTGAGGATTTGAGGGGTAAAATGGACTCCGGTTCTTGTAAATTTGATATGTATGGACTCGTGTCGCGATAAGGATCGTTTTAGTGTAAACTTTTTTGAATTTTGAGATGTGAGCCCGGGGTTCGGGTTTTGCTAATTTTTTGATTTTCGATGTTTTTCGAGTTCTTTCGATTGGGTTAAATTCCATTAGCCTATTGTAATGTATTCGCTATGGTTTTGGCCAGATTCGATGCTCGTAGAGGTTGATTTGAGAGGAAAGGGCATTGCGAGCTAGTTTACGGCTGGCTTGAGGTGAGTAATGGGTGTAGATGATGACCTGAGAATTTAAAACCCCGGTATATCACATTGTGACGCTATTATGAGGCTAGACACACACTCCATGGTTAGTGTGGGGTCGTATATGTTGGAAATTGTGACTCGGTCTAATCCAAGGGATAAATTTTGCTATGTTGGCGATTGCGTTGCACCCTATAATGATGTTATCTAGGCTTGATGCCATATATGGGGCCTTGTGCCGACTAGTAGAATCCTTCAAGGATTGATATTTCAGAGTTAGCATGATTTGCATATAATTTGAATTAAGTCTAGGGTTTTTTTAAACATTATTTTTGCAACTCAGACGTATTTCTATGTTTTGGAAGACTCAAATGATTCTTCAATGATATTTCGGGCTGACAATCATTATCCCACTATTTTCTGGACTGTATATTATTTCTTGAAATGGTGGTAACTATTGGCACCGTGTATTGAGATGGAAACGGTGGTAACTATTGGCACCATGTATTCTAATAGAAACAATGGTAACTATTGGCACTGTATGATATGGCTTTTGGGCCGTAGGAGCCCCTCTGGAGTCTGAACCCCCATATTGAGTGCGGGTACCCATATGGACGGCTGGGGCTGCACACCGCAGTGTTCATATGCATTGCATTTCATTTCATGCATTTACTTTCTGTTAATTTATATGTAGATTTCTTAGGCTGGTGCTGTAAGGAATTGTTAGTTAGCTTTACATTGTGTTACTTCATGTTCTCTTATCTTCGGGTTTTTATATATGCTTATTACCCGCTGAGTTGGTAGACTCACCCCATTCTCCCTGCTCCTTGTGTGCAGATCCAGGTGCTCCAGAGATCCAGTGCTACTGCTGTTGCTTATCCGAGCTATCAGAGTATTGAGGTAGTTGCCCAAGATCCGCAGGACCGCCTACTCTATCTTTATCACTCTGTTTCTTTGTAGTTTTTGTCAGACATTTGTATATTTCCATTCAGAGTTGTAATCAGCATTGTTAGAGGCTCTGTACTGATGACCCCATGGTTTTGGGAGTATTGTTGGTTTATCTGGGTTTTCATCCGTATTGCTTATCCCTGGCTGGGAGTTTATATTTCTAAATTTGTTGTTTTACCATAAATTTGCATCTCTTTTGGCTGGAATGCCGTTCTTTAGAAGTTGTTTGGTCGGGCTTGCCTAGCCTTCTGCCGGGTGCCATCACGACCGGGTTTTGGGTCGTGACAAGGTTGTATCAAAGCCTAGGTTGCTAGGCCTCTCGAGTTATCAGTCGGTTTACAAAGTCCATAACAATTCAAGTGCTCATGAGAGGTGAAAATGTTCAAATAGATGGTTAATTCAAATAAATGGGTAAGGCTTGTAATGCGGTTGCCAAAGAATAAGGATTATAGGCTAAAAGAGGTTAACTACGATATAATAATTATGCGGGCAACATATACATATATGGATCAACAAAGAAACACCTATATCATTTACAATACTGAACAAAACTACTATTTCGCTTTGCAAACACACGAGGCAATCAAATATAATACATTAAATAATGCAAACCTTATACACACATGGCACATAACTTACTCGGGATTGGATTTATAGACACTCTAGTCAAAGCAGTTAAGCAAAGTTAAGATAATATAATTTAAGATATTTCTACAAGAGTCAAAAACTGAGGCTAAGCATCACAACCAAAGTACTCACCATTCTTAAGGCATAACCAAGTCAAGAGATATTGCTTCAATTCAAAGCACAACACCATGGCTCCTACTCCCAACAAAAATAACTACACCCAATTCAAATAAAACCCTTGGAAAAGAATCGTGGCAAAAAAAATCAAGGGGGATTTGCTGCACTACATAAAAAGATAAAAAAATCTTTTTGGTGTTTTATTTAGACTAACTTCCCTCAAGAAAATCTTCTACAAGATCCCTCATCAGGATGAGTCTGCATATTTTCCAATTTTTTTGTTTTTTTTTTGTTTTGACAAAAACTACTACACTAAAATTAAGTACTACAACAGAGTTAAGATAGCATAGAAAATCAGCCAAACAATCTCCTCACCCCACGCTTAAAATTGTGCAATGTCCTCAATACACGCTGAGAATCATAAGAAGGTAAATGAAACTCCATGGTATGCCACATGCTGAAGAATTAGCAACTCATGGGATACTCAGACTTCTCACAGGAATGATCCCTTGTGTGAGTAACTCACACTTAGTTTCAACCACCTGCTCGCTTTTGCACATGCCTATTGGCTATGACTCCACATGTTCAAAATCCTACAAAATAAAACAACACTACAAAAATAATACAAAATCAAAAATAAAAGAAAGCAGTAAAGCTAGGTTGCCTCCCAACAAGCGCCTAATTTAACGTTGCGGTACGACGTGAACCACATTTTTCTCCGCCTCGAACTTATGAATTGACCCCTTACATGACATCCAGTCTACGACTATGCTCCAGTGGTGGGGTTACAATGATAACAAGGCCAAGTAATAATTTTTTCACTCTGCACCTCTCTACCTTTAGATGAGGAATGAAATTTTTGCTTTTTGGAACAACAAATTCAATAATATAGGCGCTCTCATCCTCACTCTTTGACCCCTTCATTGGCTCAAATGGCTCGATTACTATCTTACTATCTAAATACAATATGGAAAAATAATTGGAATGAGGTCTAATGCATTCTAACTCATGAACTTTACTCCTATTTGCATCCTCATATTTACACACACTCAAGTCTACCAAAGTAATGTTACCTACTCCCTCACATGACTCTAGAATCCTCTTCTCAATATTGGCATCCTCAAGAAAAACAAAGTCTAGTGATTGGCATTCTCGTTTTATTTCATTAATTTGGTCTAGAAGTTTTTTTTCAGCTTCACATATCTCATTATTAAATTGTTGGGCGTTACACGCATCAAACTTTGCACTCAAATATGCATCTAAGTTATGTACAACAAAGACAAAATTAATAATTTTATGTGCAAGTTCCTCTCTCTCCTTAGACCAATCATTGACCAATGATGTTAGAAGACAATGTCGTTTCAGATATTCACCTAATTGTGAATATTCTTCCCAATACCATCCTTTACTCCCATATTTAAATTCATACCTCCAAGAAGTCAGGCCATGACAAGACCAAAAATATGAGCCATAAAAGTCTTTTGTCAACCAAGCATCTTCATCAATAGACTTACCTCTGTATATTTCATCCCCAGATATCATGATGAGAGAACTAGGAACACACTAAGGGAAAAAATATTAAAAATTTGAAAAAATGAAAATATATACAAAAAAAGATAAAATTAAAAATCTAATTTAGAAAAACAGCTAATTTCTAAGTTTCCGGCAACAGTGCCAAAAACTTGTTGCGGCCAAACGCACACACAAGTATATGCGATCGTCAATTAATAAAGTGACTAAAAGTCGGATGTCGATCCCACGAGGACTTATTATTAACCATATACTAAATTAGACTATCCTAAGTATCTAAACAAGAATTAAACCTAGAAGCATTTGCTTCTAGACTAATTAAAATAAAAAGAAAACAAAATATAAACTCTGAACAATGGGATATCAGATTTTTATGTTATCAATGCAATGAAAACGATCTGGGGTTATGGGCTATCTAACAATCCTATTGTATTATTCAATTAAATTTACTAACTAACTTATCTAGTTTATTGGTTGAGAGAGTTAATATTGCTCATAAGAATCTGTCAAGTTTTTACTCGCCTATTCAAGCTAACCTAACGCCTATATGTCTATGAAGTTATTCGACAGAAGGTAGGGGTGGCCCCGGTGGACGAGAAGATGCGAGAAGCGCGACTGAGGTGGTTCGGGCATGTTCAGAGGAGGGCCCTCGATGCCCCGGTGAGGAGCTGCGAGCGGCTGGAGATTGTTGGTGGTCGGCGAGGGAGAGGGAGGCCTAAGAAGCATTGGGGAGAGGTGATTAGGCAGGACATGACCAGATTGCAGGTTACCGAGGGCATGACCCTTGATAGGGGCGTTTGGAGGTCTAGAATCAGGATTGTAGGCTAGGGGCTCCTAGAGTCCTTCGTTCGCATCTCTCAGGGTTGGGTGTGGGATAGTAGGGTTACCCATAGGTGATTAGTGTTTTGGCTTATGTCTCCATATGGTTGTTAATATGGTAGTTACTGTTTGTTATTATTGCATTATTGCATGCGACTGTATTTATGTTGCTTATGTTTTCATGAGTACTTACATTATTATTGCAGGAGTACCTATGCTTTATTATTTTGTTTTGTTTTGCTTGTGTTTCTAATTTTACCTTTGTTTTCGTAATGCAGCTTTCCCTCTTTTTATCCTACACGCCGAGGGTCGTTTGGAAACAGCCTCTCTGCCCTTACGGGCAGGGGTAAGGCTCGTCTACATATTACCACCTCCCCATACCCCACCTGGTGGGATAACTGGGTAGTTGTTGTTGTTGTTGTTGTTGTTGTCTATCCTAACCGCGAATCCGTTCCCCGATGCCGAGGTTCAAGAACTAGCTCTACTCAATCATATATGCAATCTAGAATTCCCGCTTTTGAGTTCAATTCTAGATTCGTAGAAAGTATTCAATTGGTGATCAAGCAACCAAATAATTAAGTGCATGATTGAATAAATAAACCAATAGGATAAACTAAGAAATCAAAATCAATATCCAAATAACAATAGTCATGAAAGAACCACAACCTTAGAACGTGAAGTTTAGCTCCACATAGACATGGTATCAAAACAACAAATCATACAAAGAAACATAAAATTACTAAGTTTGTCGAAGAAAAGATGAAACCCGGCCTCCACGACGACTCTGTGCTTGTGTTTTTTCTCAAAAACGTCTTCCCTCCTATAAAATATCTTTTTTCATGTATATATACCAAGTAGGGTTGGGTCCAAATAATTATACCTTCTCCAATATGAAAAATGACATTTTTTCCGGGTTTGACTAGCGAGGTCGCGCATCTGGGCGCGCACTTGGGCGCGCTAGTTGGATGACATTTTGTCCTGGGCGCGCTAAAACTAGCACGATCGCGCTTCTGGGCGCGTTTGACACTGTTCCTTTTAGAATTTGGAAATATGTAAAACATGAAAGTTGTAGCTCTTTATGTTAGCTTTCCAACTATATATTATGGAGTTAAAATGGAGTTTGGAGCAAAACGTTATGTCTATTTTACTAGACAGTACGCAATCTGCCTATTGAATTCTTTGTTCGTTCAAACTATCATCCGTTGACCTCCAAACACGATCCCGACTTAATTCCTTGAGCTTTTACTCAGATGTCAAAGCTCCAAATCACTTGAGTTCATTCTATAACATCCACATAGCTAGGAATCACTCCTACAAGGCATAAAATACGTAGTTAGTGCAAGACACTAACGATTAAAGCTCAATCAAAATGCATTAAATTTGAGTGTAATAAGCGACTAAAATGCACAATTATAGTCTGTCATCACATGGCTACATTCAAATTTACGCAAATCCAATATACTCCCTATGTTTACATTGTCATAATTTGAGTTAGCAAAAACTTTATTAATTAAGAAAGGAATTTTTTTGTGATATGTAGTCTAATATAAATCATAGAGTTCGTGTGGTCGTAAAACTTATGAAATTTATGATCTGAAATATGTCATAATATTTGTGTGGCTATAAATATTTTTTATTAAGAAAATATTAAAGGTGTCAATCTTCGTTGAAACAGACTAATAAGGAAAGAAGATATACATAATTGTTTACCAAAACTATTTATGGTAATATAACCGGCAAATAGTAACGGAGGGATTATTTTGATTTACCTTTTAGGACTTTTTTTTTTCTGGTTTCATACAATTTGTATTGGTAGAGATTTCATGGAAGCTACCTAGTGTATCTCCAGATTTTGATGCAAAGAATGTCTCAATACAAGGTCACGACAGTGACATACGTAGAATTTTACATAAACGATATTATAATTTTAAAAAATGCACAAATAAATACATTTACCTATTATTTTTTATGCGTACCTTAATATTTTTATTTTCTTCTAAATAATTTATAAATAATTTCAATCAATCCTCAAATCCCATTTTGTAAGTTTATATTGGATAATTATTATTATTGTTAATATCACGTAACCCTACATGGTATAAAATGCATACGCCCTAGGATTGAGCCAGAGACAACCAGATATTCTTTTGGGACGGTTGCACAGTGGAAGATAAAAATATTTTGATTTTCTTTTGGAGAGAGAGAGAGTTAGAAAATGAACGCAGAATGCCTATTTTTTGAGGTCCTTATGCATACACTTGTATTAGTCCGGTTCAATGATTAATATTCCAATCCTTTGTTTCCAAAAATAGTTATGATTTTAAAGGGATCATCATAAATTTGTCCAACAAACCGACTTCATGTACTTAATAAGTAATAAATTCAAACTTAAAATGAAAGCATGGCCGATTCCAAGATGGAACATGGCCGATTCCAAGATCGAAAGCCAAAAACAAATCATAATAATGTAGAGCATATAAATAAGGAAGTAACTCATATATAAGATGCTCAGCTTTCTCACAACTTTCCAAAAATAGTTATGCTTCTCAAGAATATTAGTGAAAACTCAAATTCTTTACCGAAAACGTTGTGAAATATGAGATTGTTTTAAAAATTGTATTTCTTTTTCAAAAATCCTTTTCACAATAAATAAATATTTCATTTGCTTTAAGGATAGCAAGTGTGAGATACCTCTCTATGATCACATATCAATGTGTGTAAAATGTTATGAATGACATGATAGCTTAGAACAGCGTGGTGGTAGCTGCTACAACCCTAATACGCTCCGCGATCACCCTTCCTTTGCATTCAACATCTACTATTAAAAAAATCCAATTCCTAATAGCTGCAATTTTGCTGGTGCTGCTATAACTACAAACACCGATCCCAGTAAGTTACTAGATCGATAATTAATTATTAATACTATTTTTACTGCGTCGTCTACCCAATTCTTTAATTTTCCTATGTAGTTTATTACATGTTATACGTTGTGCAGGTAGAGGTTCATGTCAATATCCATCAACAAGGTGAGATTTTTTAAACATGAATAAAATTATATTTTTTTATAAATTAACCATTTGCATATAGAGTTTCTTATTAAGGTTGGGAATTGCAGCACAAGTGCATCCATTTTGAATACAACAAATTCAAGTGGTTCGACAGTACTATTTGGTGCAGGGCCTTATATTACACCGTCTACTTCAGCAGCTGTCCCTCCGAATAAGTTTCTAAACCTTCTGCGGACCTCCAAAACACATTCTGATCATGTTCCTATGTTCCAAATCACCCAACGAAGCTAATTAAATCATAACAATTCCAAGCCGATGTCATCTACTGATAATTCAAATGTTGGTCAACCCTTTCAAATTTTAAGCTTCAAATTAAACTAATTCTATCTCTAATCATTTTAATATTAAATTTCTGCTTGATTTTGTCCATCAGATCACCTAGTTATTCTAACTAATTACCATGAAGTTAATTAATAATAATGGAAATCGAGAGTTATATCACAAGTTTGATCATAAGATTTATTGAGAATATTGTATAGTATTTATATTTGTATCAAGTTAGCATTACCATTAGCTAGTCATTGGTAGTTAGGATTACAATATTTCATTTGTATATATGTATCGAAAACTATATTATTTTTCAGTTTTTTGGTTAATATCATAATTTCAGTTTAACCGTCTTTACTGTCTTCTCCATTACTCTCTCTCTCTCTCTCTTCGAGAAGCTTCCACAACCTCTATTGGAGGTAGCTCGGAGCCTTTTCCTCACTCAATCTTCACATGGTATCAAAGCGGAGGTCCGATCAACAACCACACATCATATATCTCTACTATTTTCAGTCGATTGAAACGATCATGGGTTTCGTTCAATCTCCTTCGATAATCACGATTTGGGGAAAAAAATGGATCGGGCACATTCAGCGACGATTCGTTAGCGGACTAAAGAAATCTCAGTTGTACGAAGAACATTACGACTATCATTCACAAATCTCTCACAAAATCTTCACGGCGGTCACGGATCAAACTGATGAAGCGACCACAACCACATCAGCAACGACGATGCAGACCACAATCGATGTTGGGAGTCCCCTGTACATACATCCTTTCGATAGCCCGGGAACTAATCTAGTTCTGGTACCTTTGGCTGGGATTGGATACCGCTCTTGGAGGAGGAGTGTGCTCAGAGCCCTTTCAGTGAATGAACAAGCTAGGGTTCATTGTTGGAGATACTGAAAAACCTCTTGTGACTTCTCCACTCTTTCGCCAATGGGAAAGGTGTGATGATATGGTCACCTCATGGATTTTAAATTCCTTATCAAGAGATATAGCCGACAGTGTTGAGTATGTGAAAGATTCCATCGAGCTGTGGAAGGAGCTGCAGGATTGATATGATCAGACGAATCGAGCCAAGCTGTACCAAATCCAGAAGGAAATCAACGACTTGAGTTAGGGAGTACTTGATATTATTGGCTATTACACGAAAATGAAGAAACTCTGGAAGGAATTGAATACTCTCCGTGTCAAAGCTCATTGCAGCTATATATGTACTTTTGGGGCGAAGGAGAACATGCATAAGGCAGAGCAGGATAGGAGACTCATATAGGTTTTAATGGGAGTAAATGAAGTATATACGGTTGTTCGAGGAAGCATACTTATGATGAATCCCTTGCCAAATATGGCACATGCAATTGCCCTTTTAATACAAGAAGTGAAACAGAGAGAGTTTAGGCCCAGAAATCAACTAGACATTGATTCCACATCACTGAATTTGAACCTAGGAGGAAGGAATTTCAAAACAAATTATTTTGCTGGAACTGGAAACAAAAATGTGAATAGTAGGGCTTGACCTTTCTATGATTATGGCGAACGACAAAGTCACACTAAGGACAAAATTATATGAACTCCACGGTTATCCTCAAAGTTTCAATCAAGGACCACAACAATAGTATAGACAAGGTAGACAAGTGTACAACAACCATACAAAGTTCAATAAGGGAAGAAATGTCACACAAATGCAGTCACAAGTGTCGAGGAAAGAGAGAAACTAGAGCCTCAAGGAGAAAGCCAAAATGTCAACCATACAAAGGAACAATATGAAAAAATTGTTAGCCTGTTGCAACATTTCCATATGGGAAGCATTGGAGAAGGTCCAACTAGCATAAATATGGTTGGTGGAGCATCAATGAACTTTGCAGGTATAATTGCTTGCACTCCTTCAATTGACTTTGACAATCCATCATGTAAATGCTTAAATCCAAAGGTGGACTTGTGGATATTAGACTCCGGGGCATCACACCATATGACCTTTGATAACTCTCACTTGCAAAACATAGTAAAACTTCTTTATCCTCTGTTAGTGAAACTTCGAAATGGCAATAAAGTCAAAGTAAGAGAAATTGGAAGTGTACTCCTAACACCTGAAATCATCCTATACAAAGTCCTGTTCATTCCTTCATTCAACTTTAACTTGGTATCCATTAGTTCCTTAGCAGTTCATTTAAAATGTATTGCATCATTCCCAGACACTTCCTGTCTGCTGCAGGCCCCTTCAATGAAGAGGCCTCTGGAGATTGGTAAGTTGTTGGATGGTTTATATTACCTTTGCTCCAAGTTCCTGAAGAAAGGTAGTTCCAAATAGAAGTGTGATCCTTCTTGTCTTTCTACTAATACTAGTGATGTAATAGGTGTACACTGTCTAACCAAAACTTTCAATTCATTTCCAATTGTAAATAATTCCATTCAAGGCATCAAGAATAAATACATTAACTCTGCTTTATTTTCTAGTTCATCTCATGCTGTTAATCTAGATATATTGTGGCATTTCAGACTTGGTCATGTACCCTTTAAATAAAAGGGATTCCCATCATACCTGTAAACTTTTCTGACAAACATCCTTTCACATACAACATTTTCCCCATGGCCAGACAATCCAGAATTCTCTTTCCCCAAAGAACAACAAAAACCACTGAAATTTTTGAAGTACTTCATGTAGATTTATGGGGACCCTATCATGTGACAACACACAACAACTTCAAATACTTTCTAACTTGTTGGAAACACGTTTCAAAATGCAATATACTAAACGTGTGTTCTTTTGTAGGTTTTGATGAATGTCAAACAAAGCAAAAAGCGATATATAGCAGTGCTCAAGGACAAGCACAAAATGGATGCATTACAAGAAGCTCAAGACAAAGTTTAGAAATGTTATAATTGAGTCAATATTAATTGTGATCTTGATTCCTCAACTTGGCTCATAACATGGCTTCTCTACTAAAATTATTTTTCCAAAATCATGCATATTTAAATTAAGTGTCAAATGATTTTAAACTATGCATATTTACATTTGTTAAAATGTTTTCCAAGCATGCCTCAAAAATCTGGGCTAAGATAATCGATTATGTACTTATGATAATCGAGTATCTCTAAGCCAAGACTGCATGACAATCGATTGTGAATTAATGATAATCGATTGTGAGTAAGTCAGTTAACATCAGGTTTTTGCAAACTGCATAACAATCGATTGTGTACTTATGATAATCGATTGTTAACTGAGGCAAAGTTTTCAAAACTCATAAAAATCGATTATGAACTAATGGTAATCGATTAGAATGAGAAAAATGTCTCCCAGTGATTTTAAATAAAATGATAATCGATTGTGGCTTTTGATAATCGATTATATATGAGACAGAGAGTTTTGAAATTAATTAATAATCGATTATTCCATTTGATAATCGATTGTTGAAGCTGACCGTTGTCATATATTTTCAATTACCTTCAGGTAATCGATTGTTGATATTTAACAATCGATGTTTTGCTTAAAATCCGGAAAAGATTTTCTGAATGTTGTTAAAATAATCGATTGTTGATTTCCGGACAATCGATGTTTTATGCCAAAAATTGGAAAGGATTTCTTAACGTTATAAATAATCGATTATTGATTTGAAGTAATCGATTGTTGACGTAAAATCTGGGATTGAATTTTTAATCTGATAGGCAAACAATCGATTGTTTAGTCTTGACAATCGATTGTCACTGAGTAATTTCAGCAATCCTTAATTGGCAATTAGACAACGGTAAGACTGAGTTTTTCACCTATAAATACAGCTTCAACTCAGTGTTTTCACAACAACAACATATACACTTTGAGTATTTTCATTGCTAAAAGCTTTCCTACATTGATCATCATTTTCCATTCATCCATAAAGCTTTTTGAAGAGCCATTCTATTGAGCTAAGTTGTTGTGATCTTGAGCGTACTATTTCTACTCATATCTACTCATTAAGGAGTGCTTTGTAAAGTGAGTGTGTTTTGTGTTTGTAAGAGAATTGCGATTCTCGTTTGTTGAGGAACTTGTGATTCCTCGGTTGAAGTCTTTGGGATTGTTATCCCCGAGCAGTTGAAGTCTTTGGGATTGTTATCCCCGAGCGGTTGAAGTCTTTGGGATTGTTATCCCCGAGCAGTTGAAGTCTTTGGGATTGTTATCCCCGAGCAGTTGAAGTCTTTGGGATTGTTATCCCCGAGCAATTGAAGTCTTTGGGATTGGTATCCCCGAGCAATTGAAGTCTTTGGGATTGTGATCCCCGAGCACCTAGGTGAGGCTTGTGTCCTCAGCTGTAACGGTTTGTTAAGCACCCGTAAGCTTGACAAGTTTAGTGGAAATCTCGAGAGAGTCTCTCGGGGACTGGACTAACCACGTTTGTGGCCAACCAGGATACATCATTGTGTAAGTTTATTCTACTGCACTTGTTTTAATTTCTGCAAAGTTTTTAAATTCCGCACTAAAACGCTTAATAATTTTAAAACGCTATTCACCCCCCCCCTCTAGCGTAAAGCGTATTGTCCAACAATTGGTATCAGAGCCATACTCTCTGAAAAACTTAACCGTTTGAGAGAACCATCCATGGCTTCTACTCTAAATTTCTTTGCAGGAATAGGTGAAGGAGAATGCAGCATGTCGCCTCCAATATTAGACGAAAACGACTACTCAGTCTGGAAATATCGGATGCAAGTTTTTACAATGGCAAACGATTTGTATCTATGGCAAGCTATTAAACACAGTGATCAACTGACGACAAAAGTCGGGAAAGATAAGGTAAGTGAATACAACACTAAAGCTATGAATATATTACATAACACCTTGAACCAGGAACTTTGGCGAAAAATCTCCCACTATAAAACTGCTAAGGAAATGTTGGACAAACTTGAGGAATTGCACGAAAACACGCCTCAAAAAGCGGTCAGCACAAACGATGAATCAACTGGTCAGTGCCTCATGGCAGACGAAAAAGACGAGGTAAGTACATCTAACGATATGCAAATTGCTTATAACAAACTGCATGATGAGTTGGTAAATGCTTCTAAGACTATTAAAGATTTACAAAGAACTCTTTCTTTACAAGAAGAGGATTTTCAAAAACAACTCTTTTTAAAAGACAAGGACTTTGAAGAACGTCTTTCTTTAGCTCAAAAAGGTGTTGAAAATTTGTCTCGTGATAACGAGAATCTTGCAAATGAAAGTCAATTTTTGGAACTTAGACAAGTCATCAAGACTATGCATGAAGCCTCTTGTGTTGATAAATGCTCTACTTGTACTGCTTGTGAGTCCTTAAAACTAGAAAACACAGAACTTAGGAAAATATTAGAAACACGTAGTAAAGAAGTTCCTAAAGTTGTTGAAAAAGAAACGCCTAAGAAATATCAACGGCATAAAAACAAAAACTTCACTACTCCACCTAGAAATAACTCTAAGGTATTAAACAAGCCTAGAACAAATTCTTTTAGACCACCTAGACATTATGCTAGAATGTATGAAAATAAGGGTAGAACTAATATCTTTAGACAACCTAGATCCGAATCTAGGATTCTTGCAAACAAGCCTACAAATAGTAATTTTCGGCAACCAAGAAATAACTCTAGGAACGAGCTTAGACCACCTAGACATGACACTAGGTCCTTCAACAAGTCTAGCACTAATGACTTTAGACCATCTAGATATTATACTAGAAATGGGAACAATATGTCTAGTGTTAATCTTTTTCATTCGCCTAGAACTTTGTTGGCTCAACCTAGGCATCAACACAACCCGAACGTAGTATGTCATTACTGCAATCGTATAGGTCATATTGAACCTATGTGTTTTACAAAGCATAGAGATTCTTCATATTATTATGGTCGTTATTTGCCTAACCCCCAAGGACCCAAAATGGTATGGGTACCTAAAGAATATTAATTTGCTTTGTAGGTGTGCTTGAAGGGATCAAGTGTACTATGGTACCTTGACAGTGGATGCTCCAGACACATGACAGGAGACGAATCCAAATTCCTTCAACTAGAGCACAAAGAAGGAGGAAGCGTTGTATTCGGTGACAACAATAAAGGACAAATTATTGGCATCGGATCGGTCGGATTGTGGTCTTGATCTTTCAGGCATTCTGGAAAGTCTAAAGGACAAAATTCAAGAAGAACCACCAAGGAAAGAAATTGACAAAACGGTGGAACAACCAATTGAAGAAGCTCCTCAACCGGAAAATGAACCAAAAGAGCAAATAGAATGGAGGACAGTCAAAGACCATCCTCTCGATCAGGTAATAGGCGACGTTGGAGGGAAGGTAAGTACCCGGAGCTCCCTTAGAAATACCTTAGATCTTACTGCTTTTGTTTCTCAAATTGAACCCAAAACCATCTCTGAAGCAATTGGGGATGAATTTTGGACCTTGGCAATGCAAGAGGAGCTTAACCAATTCAAACGTAACAACGTTTGGGATTTGGTGCCAAGACCCGAAGGTCATACCATAATTGGTACGAAATGGGTTTTTCGAAATAAATTAGATGAAAATGGCATAATCACTAGAAACAAAGCTAGGCTTGTGGCTCAAGGCTATAATCAAGAAGAAGGGATTGATTATGATGAGACATATGCTCCGGTAGCTAGATTAGAGGCCATCCGTTTGTTGCTTGCTTTTGCATCTTCTATGAATTTCATTTTATATCAAATGGATGTGAAAAGTGCCTTTTTAAATGGTTTTATCCAAGAAGAAGTTTATGTAAAGCAACCCCCCGGTTTTGAAGACTTTAATTTTCCCAATCATGTTTTCAAACTCAAAAAGGCCCTTTATGGTTTAAAACAAGCTCCTCGAGCTTGGTATGAAAGGTTGAGTAAATTTCTTTTAGAAAATAATTTTATTCGTGGAAAAGTTGACACAACTTTATTTGTCAAGCATGAAAATAATGATATCTTGCTAGTTCAAATATATGTAGATGATATCATTTTTGGTGCTACTAACAATGCTCTATGCAAGGAATTTTCAAACTTAATGACTAGCGAATTTGAGATGTCCATGATGGGTGAGTTACAATTCTTTTTGGGATTACAAGTAAAACAAATGAAGGAAGGTACATTCATTTGTCAAAGCAAGTATTGCAAAGAACTGCTTAAACGTTTTGATATGAACAATGCAAAGGAAATGGCAACTCCCATGAGCACATCCGATCATCTCGACAAAGATGAAAAAGGTAAGGAAGTCGACATCAAAAAGTACCGAGGTATGATTGGCTCTCTTCTTTATCTTACTGCTAGTCGTCCGGACATCATGTTTAGCATGTGCGTCTGTGCCCGTTATCAATCATGTCCGAAAGAGTCTCACCTTACTGCGGTAAAACGGATTCTAAGGTATCTTGTCGGTACTACCAATATGGGTCTATGGTACCCCAAAGGTTCTTCATGCCAACTTATTGGCTATTCCGACTCCGATTTTGCTGGATGCAAATTGGACCGCAAGAGCACTAGCGGCACTTGCCACTTGCTCGGTAGCGCTTTAGTTTCTTGGTTTAGTAAGAAGCAAGTTAGTGTTGCGTTGTCCACAACCGAGGCTGAATATGTAGCCGCGGGGAGTTGTTGCGCTCAAATCCTATGGATGAAACAACAACTCTTGGACTATGGCCTACGTCTTGACCACATTCCTCTTAGATGTGACAACACTAGTGCCATATGCTTGACGAAGAACCCCATTCTTCACTCGCGAACAAAACACATTGAAATTAGACATCATTTTATTAGAGATCACGTTCTAAAAGGCGATGTCGAAATTGAATTTGTTGAAACAAAAAGCCAATTGGCAGACATCTTTACAAAGCCCTTAGATAAAGAGTCCTTCTTCCGAATTCGTAGTGAACTCGGGATCCTTGACTCCACGTTGATCTAAGTCATGCATTGCATTTTATTTCTTACATAATTTCTAACTTGAGCGTCGGAGGCGTCTAACACTTTTTTGCAGGTATCACCCTAAAGAAAAGGGGATCATAAAAGCATGACGCATAATACTCAAGTATTCTACAGGAAAATCGCCGTCAAACAATCGATTACTGTATCAATAATCGATTACTTTTGTTATCTTTATTTTCCAATAAATAAACTTTTGTTTATTTCATATTTTTTTTGCATATTCTTCTCTTGTATATATTTTTGCTAATGGCAAAAGGGGGAAGAAACGGGATATCAAGAAGTATGCTATAACACTCTCAACTTCATTCATGCTTAAAGTGAGGGGGAACATGAATTGAGGGGGAACATCAAATTGCATACTTTACACTTGTCTTAGATTATCAAAATAATTATTGCATATATCCCGCTTATGTTTGCCATTATCAAAAAGGGGGAAATTGTTGGAAACACGTTTCAAATGCAATATACTAAACGTGTGTTCTTTTGTAGGTTTTGATGAATGTCAAACAAAGCAAAAAGCGATATATAGCAGTGCTCAAGGACAAGCACAAAATGGATGCATTACAAGAAGCTCAAGACAAAGTTTAGAAATGTTATAATTGAGTCAATATTAATTGTGATCTTGATTCCTCAACTTGGCTCATAACATGGCTTCTCTACTAAAATTATTTTTCCAAAATCATGCATATTTAAATTAAGTGTCAAATGATTTTAAACTATGCATATTTACATTTGTTAAAATGTTTTCCAAGCATGCCTCAAAAATCTGGGCTAAGATAATCGATTATGTACTTATGATAATCGAGTATCTCTAAGCCAAGACTGCATGACAATCGATTGTGAATTAATGATAATCGATTGTGAGTAAGTCAGTTAACATCAGGTTTTTGCAAACTGCATAACAATCGATTGTGTACTTATGATAATCGATTGTTAACTGAGGCAAAGTTTTCAAAACTCATAAAAATCGATTATGAACTAATGGTAATCGATTAGAATGAGAAAAATGTCTCCCAGTGATTTTAAATAAAATGATAATTGATTGTGGCTTTTGATAATCGATTATATATGAGACAGAGAGTTTTGAAATTAATTAATAATCGATTATTCCATTTGATAATCGATTGTTGAAGCTGACCGTTGTCATATATTTTCAATTACCTTCAGGTAATCGATTGTTGATATTTAACAATCGATGTTTTGCTTAAAATCCGGAAAAGATTTTCTGAACGTTGTTAAAATAATCGATTGTTTATTTCCGGACAATCGATGTTTTATGCCAAAAATTGGAAAGGATTTCTTAACGTTATAAATAATCGATTATTGATTTGAAGTAATCGATTGTTGACGTAAAATCTGGGATTGAATTTTTAATCTGATAGGCAAACAATCGATTGTTTAGTCTTGACAATCGATTGTCACTGAGTAATTTCAGCAATCCTTAATTGGCAATTAGACAACGGTAAGACTGAGTTTTTCACCTATAAATACAGCTTCAACTCAGTGTTTTCACAACAACAACATATACACTTTGAGTATTTTCATTGCTAAAAGCTTTCCTACATTGATCATCATTTTCCATTCATCCATAAAGCTTTTTGAAGAGCCATTCTATTGAGCTAAGTTGTTGTGATCTTGAGCGTACTATTTCTACTCATATCTACTCATTAAGGAGTGCTTTGTAAAGTGAGTGTGTTTTGTGTTTGTAAGAGAATTGCGATTCTCGTTTGTTGAGGAACTTGTGATTCCTCGGTTGAAGTCTTTGGGATTGTTATCCCCGAGCAGTTGAAGTCTTTGGGATTGTTATCCCCGAGCGGTTGAAGTCTTTGGGATTGTTATCCCCGAGCAGTTGAAGTCTTTGGGATTGTTATCCCCGAGCAGTTGAAGTCTTTGGGATTGTTATCCCCGAGCAATTGAAGTCTTTGGGATTGGTATCCCCGAGCAATTGAAGTCTTTGGGATTGTGATCCCCGAGCACCTAGGTGAGGCTTGTGTCCTCAGCTGTAACGGTTTGTTAAGCACCCGTAAGCTTGACAAGTTTAGTGGAAATCTCGAGAGAGTCTCTCGGGGACTGGACTAACCACGTTTGTGGCCAACCAGGATACATCATTGTGTAAGTTTATTCTATTGCACTTGTTTTAATTTCTGCAAAGTTTTTAAATTCCGCACTAAAAAGCTTAATAATTTTAAAACGCTATTCACCCCCCCCCTCTAGCGTAAAGCGTATTGTCCAACATAACTTTGGTAGATGACTATAGTAGGTCAACTTGGACACACCTCCTAACCTGCAAAAGCAATACCTTGCAAATAATAAAGGCCTTTACAACCATTGTGGAAAACTAATTCAAAACAACTTTCAAATGTATAAGATCTGATGATGGTTTAGAGTTTACAAGCAATGAATCTGCCTCCTTCTTTCCATCCAAAGGAATTAACCACCAAAAGACCTGCCCTTATATACCACAACAAAATGAGGTGGTGGAAAGAAAATACAAATATCTTCTTGAAGTAGCCAGGGCACTACTCTTTCAATCTAAATTGCCACTGAAATATTGGTGAGAGTCTATCCTTACAGCAACATATTCGAATAACAAACTCCCAACCATTCCTCTAAAGAACAAATGTCCTTTTGAGCTCTTATATAAAAGGAAACCAAACTACTATCACTTGGGAAGTTTTTGGTGCTTGTGCTACCCTATAGTGCCAAACCATTTAGAGATAAACTAGAACCAAGAACCACCACACATGTATTTTTAGGGTATCTTTTTTGGTACGAAGGGGTACAAGGTACTAAGTCTGGCCACTAGAAAAATACATGTCTCTAGAGATGTTTCATTTTATGAGTCGGTTTTCCCCTTCACTCTTAATTCTACCACATGAGACATTCCTATGTCCTTCCTAATACACCATTCTTTGGTAATTTTCCTGACTACACTGATACCCAACTGCATCATAACATTAGGGACAATGGCAACAATCAGGAAAGTGCCAACTCTTCAAGCTCCAACACATCATCTGATGTTCCTTCACCTATATACTCTGCTCATGAATTCCAAATTCTAGTGGTTCAACTACAAGATGTGGCCTCATCCCCACATCCCCTGACAGAACCACTAGCCTTTAGAATATACAATAGGGAGCATAAATTGCCCTCACATCTGAATGATTATGTCTACAAAATACCAAATTTGATATGTACTACAAACTTTTCTTTGCACGCCATGTACTCCAATAATAAGCACATCATTTCTGATGTCCTGCATCCTAATAGTTAGCAACTTCTTATGAAGAAGCTGATGTATATCCTGCCTGGCAGAATGCCATGACATGGGAGTTTGATGCTTTGTATGCTAATAGGACATGGCATTTGGTTCCCCTACCTAAGGGTAAACAAGCCATTGGGTATAGATAGGTGTATAAAGTTAAACATAGGGCAGATGATGGTATAGAAAGATACAAAGCAAGACAGGTTGTTAAAGGATACACTCAGCAAGCTGGTGTAGACTATACAGAGACCTTTTCCCCAATGGTCAAGATATCTACTGTGAGGTCTCTCATTGCTATAGCAGAAAAGAAGATGTGGCAAATTTCAACACTAGATGTAAATAATGCATTTCTCCGTGGAGATTTGCTTGAGGAGGTTTATATGCAGACCCCTCCAGGTCTTGAGGTGTCTTCCCCATAGTTAGTCTGCAAGTTAAATAAATCCCTTTATGGGTTAAAGCAGGCTAGTAGGCAATGGTATGATAAGCTAAATGAAGTGCTATATTCAGGAGGATATGTGCATTCCATGCATGACTATTCCTTGTTCTACAGAAAAGAGAACTCCTCTATTGTCTTTGTAGCAATATATGTGGATGATGTGTTTCTCACAAGGACTGATTCTGAAGAAGTTGATCAACTTAAAGATTTCTTACATGATAAGTTTAAAATCAAAGATTTGGGCAGCTACACTATTTTTTGGGGTTGGAGATTCTTTATGAGTCAGATGGCATTATTGTTTCTCAAAGGAAGTTTGTTTTGGACTTATTGAAGGACTATGAATGCCTTAACTGTCCACCCTTGACTTCTCCTCTTGATCCCACAATAAAATTGAAAACTAAATTAGGAGAACCACTTTCTGATCCTACTTTCTACATGAAGTTGATTGGCAAGTTAAATTTTCTAACTAACGTCAGATTAGACATAGCTTATGGGGTTCAACATCTCAGTCAATTCATGAAAGACCCTAGGGAGCCCCATTTAAAGGCATCCTATCACATGTTGTGACACCTTAAGGGAGATCCCGCTATGAGCCTTTATTTCAGTTATAAGGGTGATCTTTCTGTCATTACCCAATTCCAAATCGTGACCGGCGCTTAGGAGCAAGTGCTCTTAAGTAAGCCTCATCGGTAATTTTACAGAAAATCGGGCAGCGTTTCCCCTATTTTTGGATCATCCAAAAAATTTTTCCTGTCTCAAAATCAACAACCAAACATCCTAATATGATACCAAACAATTGACAACATGTCAAATAACCAATATAAATCTCCAACATGACTAAACCACCAACTAAAAACAATTATCTCCAACTTTAATACTAAAGAACGATACTCAACATAAGACTAATAGCAAATAATACTCATGACACTAAAAGAATGACTATGGAGCGACTCTAAGAATTTAAAAAAAAGACCATAACCATTGATTAAAATCCACGCCCACGCGAACAAGTGCGAGGCTCACCAAGAATTCTCAACCTGTGCGCTCTAATTAACGAAATCCTCGCCTGCTTAAACTGTTATCTCAAAAAAAAAAATTTAGTGGGGAGTGAGTCGCCAGCGTATTGAGTAATAACACTTAACCACAACTATTTTTATTTGGGGACAAGTCAGATAACATGCTTGCATAATAATCACAAGATAAAATTCCCTTTTTAAAACAGTAATAAAAATCAGTCTCATCATGTGTTTCATGTACAAAATCGCTTTAACAATTCAGTAATAACTCGGTAAACACTGTGTAATAGCAAATCTTTATATATTGCGAGATTTCAGAAAAGGATCATGTAATCTGTATCATTGTGTGGACCCCTTCATAAAAGGAGTCAAATATAACTGTAGGTCCCTACTCTAGGAAAAAACTGTAAATGTATGCTAGTTCTACCTTTCCACTAGCGAGGGCTATAACTGTATTCGGTAATCGGTAAATACAAGGTGCACCAAGTCTAACGAACCTGCCGTTAGCTACGGGATCCTTCAAAATCTCCTCCCATTTATATTCATTCTTGTAAATAGTAAATACTCGTACAAAAGCATTTTCAAAATAATAAAGGGCATATCATTGCTTATCAAATCTTGTAATTTTATTTCGGTAATAGTAATCATGTCTCAAGTAACGGTAAAACATATCTAGTAACAATGAAAATATTCTGATAGGTAAACATTTCAAGTAAACTGTTCGGTATCATATCAAGTAAAGGACTTGTCCCATGTGCAATTTCAAACATCGGTAACACATTTATTTTCAAAAATCATATATAAACCATGCAGGTTATGAAAACACAAATTATGGTATGAATATTACTCACAATACTCGTGTGAAATATCAAACCCTTCACCTCGAACGATCTGTACGACTTTCTTCAATCAATCTATAACCACATTAACACCGATATCGTGTTATTTGCCTCATTTAGGCTAAATCCATCACTAGTTTAGAATATCCAATCCTCTAAGTTTTTGTATATTTAACTCTTAATTAGCCAAATTATAGTTACCCACATATGTGTAATTACTAATCTATCAACTCCAACCTATTCATATAATTTATTAATCAAATTTCATAAAGTTCTATTAATTCTTTAGGATGAAAATTCTCAATCATCATGTAATAATTAGCTAATCATTAGAACTAAAATTGAAGACAATAAACATTGAAATAGTGTATAGCAGAACTCGAAACACACCCTGTACTCTTTTCTTAACATAGTGCACATAACCTATATTTTATTCAACTGCTTCATATATGCATAATAATTACTATTATTAGACAATTATTACTCCACACACATTCTGTCCCAATTATTGGGTAATCCTCATTCCTTAAATTTAAAAGAATAAATTCCGTCGAAGAATAGTAATTTCTTTCTAGCAGCATAGTTGTTTCTTCTATATCCAATTCCCAGATGTCATTGCTATATTATTCCCTTGTCTCTAGATAATTGGTAAGATAATTACAAACTAAATTATATGTAAGGCTAGTGTCATGTATAGGGATAAATACCTGAATTATTGTTTCTTCCCTCACTTATATTCTTCAACTACGGTCGCCGCTCGCTCGATTCCACTTCTCTTCGTTCTATTTTTTTCTTTCTTCTTAACGTTTCGTAGCTTCTAATTAGTTTAGCAGCAACTTTGCTGCCCTTTTCCCTTGTCGTTTTTTTTTTTCCAATGGGCTTTAGCCCATTCTCCTATAATTATATTTTTATTTTATTTTTGGTTAAAGATATATGCCCTTATTAATATATAGGGCATTACATCCTCCCCACCTTATGAAATTCGGTCTCCGAATTTAACTCAAGTACGTACCTGTAGACTGAAACAAATGGGGGTACTTGGCTCGCATAGTATATTCGGTTTCCAAAGTAGCTTCTTCAACTGTATGATTTATCCATAAGACTTGCACGAAAACGACGCAGTTTTCTTATTTGTCTATCCACAATAACCACTGGCTCCTTCTCGTAAGACAACTTCTCATCGAGTGGTATAGTCGATGATTCAATCACCCGATATGAGTCTGTTATACATTTTCTTAGCATTGGGACGTGAAACACTGGATGAATAAAGGACAACTCAGGAGGAAGTGCCAAACGATAAGCCACAGTTCCCACTCGGTCTAGTTTCTCATACGGTCCTATAAACTTGGGGCTCAAATTGCCTTTTTTCCCAAACCGCATCACACCTTTCATACGGGAGACTCGTAGGAACACTTTGTCCCCAATTGTGAACACTAAATCTCTTCTTCTCTTATCAGCATAAGACTTTTGTCTACGTTGAGCTGCAAGCATCTTTGTCTAATCAACTGGACCTTGTCCATAGCTTCTTGTACTAGATCAGGTCCGAATAAATTAGTCTCAACAACTTCAAACCATTCGATAGGAGAACGCCATTTTCTACCATACAATGCTTCGTACGGTGCCATTTGAATACTGGACTGGAAGCTATTTTTGTAAGAAAATTCAGCTAATGGTAGGTAAGTGTCCGAACTACCTCCAAACTCAAGAATACAAGCTCTCAACATATCTTCCAAGATCTTAATAGTACATTCAGATTGCCCGTCTGTCTGTGGATGAAATGTGTACTAAGATCTACTCGTGTACCCAATGCTTCTTGAAAAGATTTCCAAAAGCGTGAAGTGAACTATGATCCTCTATCAGAGATGATGGATACTGGAACTCCGTGAAGTCGGACAATTTCGTTCATAAATATATGTGCACACCTGACTCCACCATATGTAGTCTTCACCGGCAAAAAGTGTGCTGATTTAGTCAGTCGATCTACGATCACCCACACAAAGGCATAACCTCTAAGGGTTCGTGATAGCCTGGTAACAAAATCCATAGTAATTCTTTCTCATTTCCACTCCAGAATCTCAATTTGTCGTAGTAGTCTTGCGGGTTGCTGATGCTCTTCCTTGACCTACTGACAAGTTAAACAACTAGAAACAAAGTTAGCAATATCTTTCTTCATACCTTCTCACCAATAATATTACTTCAGGTCATGGTACATTTTTGTGGAACCAGGATTTATAGTGTATTTAGAGGTGTGGGCTTCTTCAAGAATAGCATGTCTCAACCCATCTACATCTAGTACACATAGCATGTCACCTATTCAAAGAACACCATCACTTTCAGCAAGCCTAAGCTCGCTTTTACCAGCTAAGACCTCATCTCTGTATTTGCATAATCGTTCATCCTCATATTGGGTGGCCTTAATGCGCTCAACTAATGGAGACTTAGCCTGAGCACAAGCCAACAATTCCTCTGAATTTCCGACACTAAATTTGATACATGTATCTTCTAGTATCTGAATATCTCTAGCCAAAAGTCTCTTTGCAGGGGCTATATGTGCCAAACTTCCCATAGTTTTTCTACTCAATGCATCAGCCACCAAATTGGCTTTTTCGGGGTGATACAAAATAGAACAGTCATAGTCCTTGAGTAATTCCATCCAACGACGATGCTGAAGATTTAGATATCTTTGCTGAAAGATATACTTCAGACTTTTATGGTCAGTATAAATCTCACAAATTTTGCCGTATAGATAATGTCTCAAAATTTGTAGAGCAAATACCACTACTGCCATCTCCAAATCATGTGTAGGATAGTTTTGCTCGTGCTTTTTCAATTTTCTTGAAGCATAATCAATAACGCGACCATTTTGCATGAGAACACATCCTAATCCCACCCTCGAGGCGTCATAAAATATTGTAAATCCTCCAGGGCCTGATTGTAAGGCCAATATTGGTGCAGTTTTCAAACATGTTTTGAGTTTTTGAAAGCTCTGCTCAGATTCCTCCGCCACTGAAACATTGTATTTTTATGTGTTAGCTTGGTCAACGGTGCTGCTATTTTGGAGAAATCCTACACAAAACGCCTGTAATAGCCTGCTAAGCCTAAAAAGCTGTGAATCTCTATAGGAGAAGTAGGTCTGGGTCATTTCTGTACAGCTTCAATCTTTTTAGGATCTACCATAATTCCATCTTTGGATACAACATGCCCCAAAAATGCTACCGATTATAGCCAGAATTCATATTTCGAGAACTTAGCATAAAGCTGATGTTCTCGCAATGTCTACAACACAGTCCTGAGATGATTCTCATGTTCTCCTTGGCTACGAGAATATATCTGGATATCATTAATAAATACTATTAAAAATCTATCCAGAAATGGCTTGAAAACCCTATTCATTAAATCCATGAATGCAGTTGGAGCATTTATCAGTCCGAAAGTCATCACAAGAAATTCATAGTGCCCGTATCGAGTCCTGAAAGCAGGCTTTGAAATATCTTCATATTTGATTCTAAGTTGATGATAACCAGAACGTAGGTCAATCTTTGAAAAATGGGCAGCTCCTTGTAACTGATCAAACATGTCATCTATACGAGGCAAATGATATTTATTACGTATTGTTATCTTGTTCAACTACCTATAGTCAATGCACATTCTCAGGGTTCTCTCTTTCTTCTTTACGAACAGTACTAGTGCACCCCATGGTGATACAGTAGGTCTAATAAAACCCTTATCTAACAAATCTTGTAACTGTTGCTTTAGCTACCTTAACTCTGCTGGTGCCATTCGATATAGGGGTATCGATATATGTTGCGTGCCCGGTAGCAAATCAATACCAAATTCTATTTCTCGTACTGGAGGCAATCCTGGTTAATCCTCAGGAAATAAATCAGAAAATTCTCTCACTACATGTACATTTTCTATGCTAACTGTTTCCTTTCTTGTGTCATTTACAATATCTAAGAGACTCAAGCAACCTTTCTTCAGGAGTCGTTGAGCCTTCATAAAATATAGAATTTTGCAAGTCTCTGGAACCTGACTCCCTCTTAGAATAAAACTGGGTTCATTTGGTATCTCAAACCTTACTATCTTTGCATGACAATCGACTATGGCATAGCAAAAAGATAACCAATGCATTCCCATCAGCATGTCAAAGTAAATTATATCAAGTACAATAAGGTCAGGTAGAGTATATCTACCCTCAACCCAAATCTGACAAGCACGATACACGTATTCAACTAATAGGGACTCTTCAACAGGGGTAGCACTAGAAAAGGATCATTCAATAGCTCGGGTTGTCTACTAATTCTCAAAGCAAAGTACGAGGACACATAGGAGTGAGTAGATCCTGGATCAATCAAGGCAAGTGCATCAAATGAGCAGACATAAAGAATACATGTAACCAGTGCATTCGAGGCCTGAGCATCATGTTTAGTAAATGCAAAAACTCTCGCATGACCTCTACCAGCATTTCCTTGTCCTTGATTCACAATAGCACGATCTGTAACACCTCGACCTCTATTTCCTGTACCTGTAGCATCTGAAGTTTTACGAGTAGTTTGAGTCGGTGCAGCTGACTCAATAGGAGCCTGATTGAAATTTCTCAGAGGCTGAGGGCAATCCCTCAAGTGATGTCCCAACTGACCACAAAAATCACTCTCCATTTAGAACACGGCATTGGCCCAAATGTGATCTACCACAAGTCTGGCAGACTGGAGTAGTGGCATATATCTGCCCCGAATTACGATGTCCAGAAGATGATGGTCCCCTATTACCCTGTCTGTAAGGTGGTCTGTATGTGGAGTGTGAAGACATGTGTGTCCCTGTCTGAGAACCCTGTTGTTTTTGTTGTCCCTGATTTCCCGCTCTTCTATTTTCACTAAACCCACCACTGAAAGCCCCACCTGTCTTGGCCTTCTTACGTAAATCACTAGCTGCATGCTCCTCACGCCCCTTATTTTCAATCTTTCTAGCAAGGTCGACTATATCATAGTACGATAATGTCTTCATCTATGGGTCTACTTTAGTGTATAAACGACCAACCAATCCATCAACAAACCTCTAACCTCGAGCTTCTTCAGTATACACTAAGTGAGGAGCATCTACTGCCAGCTTACAGAACTTAATGTTATATGTTGACACATCCATATATGGAGTCTGAACCAATCTCTCAAAGTCTCTAGCATATTGTTGCATCAGACTATCTGGAAGAAAGTGATTCCTGAACAACTTAGTGAACTCGTCCTATGTCAGTGGTGCTGCTCCTGCTGGCCTTCCTAGCAATACTCCTCCATACCACGTGTTGGCCATATCCTCTAGTTTGTATGCTGCGAGCTCCACGGCTCTCTCACTAGAACATCTAAGAGCACGTAATGCCTTGAGTGTCCCATCCAAGAAACCTTGAGGATCTGCTGAATTATCGGAACCTGTGAATTTTGGTGATTTCAATTTCAGAAACTCTTGTAGGGATACTTCCTTATTTCCGAAAGTCTGAGTCTGTGCCGGTGCTTGTGTCTGTAAAGTATCATGAGGAGCTGAACTTCATCCCTGAGTAGGTACCCATGCCTTTAACACATTTAATAACCATGCCACTGCATCTGCAGGTAAGGCAACGGTAGATACAATAGTAGGCACTGGTGGTTGAGCGCTCTGAACTCCCTGCTCTTGCACTTGTTCTGGTATAACGTCTTGGGTTTGACCCATGTTCCCAACTTGAGGTTGAGGAGCGGTCTGTCTCCTAGTTTGATGAACCCCAACTTGGCCTACACCTCGGGTAGTACCACATCCAGCACCATGTCCAGCAGATGAGGGTCTACGTACCCTAGCCATCTGCGAACGAAATATTCCAAAGTCAATCTCAAGTTATCTCAACGCACGATCAAAGAATGAAAGAAGGAAAACATTCCTAGATGTTCAGTAGCCTTAAGATCATAATTATGGGCGCCTAAATACCCATGAACAAGACTCTACTAAATATTTCTCCATGTCTTGGGACTTAAAGCCTAAGCTCTGATACCAACTTTGTCATGACCCGATTCCGGATCGTGAACGGCGCTTAGGAGCAAGTTCTCCCAAGTAAGCTTTATCGGTAATTTAACAGAAAATCGGGCAGAGTTTCTCCTATTTTTAGATCATCCTACAACATTTTCCTGTCTCAAATCAACAACCAAACATCCTAATATCATAACAAACAATTGACAACATGTCAATTAACCAATACAAATCTCTAACATGACTAAACCACCAACTAACAACCAGAAATACTGATTATATCCAACTTTAATACTAAAGAACGATCTCAACGTAAGACTAATAGCAAATAATACTCATAACACTAAAGGAATGACTATGGAGAGGCTCTAAGAATTTAAAGAAAAGACCATAACAATTGATAAAAATCTCCGCCCACGCGAACAAGTGCGAGGCTCAGCAAGAATTCTCAACCTGTGCGCTCTAATTAACGAAATCCTCGCCTGCTTCAACAGTTGTCTCTACAAAAAATATTAGCGGTGAGTGAGTCACCAGCTCAGTGAGTAATAACATTTAACCACAACCGTTTTTATCTAGTGACAAGTCAGAAAACATGCTTGCATAATAATCACAAGATAAACTGCCTTTTTTTTAAAACGGTAATAATAATCAGTCTCATCATGTGTTTCCTGTACAAATCAATTTAACAAATCAGTAATAAACTCGGTAAACACTGTGTAATAGAAATCTTTATATTTTGGGAGATTTCAGAAAAGGATCATGTAATCTGTATCACTGTGTGGACCCCTTCATAAAAGGAATCAAATATAACTGTAGGTCCCTACTCGGGGGAAAACCTATAACTGTATGCTAGTTCTACCTTCCCACTAGCGAGGTCTATAACTGTATTTGGAAATCGATAAATACAAGGTGCACCAGGTCTAACGAACCCGCCGTTAGCTACGGGATCCTTCAAAATCTCCTCCCATTTATACTCGTTCTTGTAAATAGTAAATACTCGTACAAAAGCATTTTCAAAATAATAAAGGACATATCATTCCTTATCAAATCTTCTAATTTTATTTCGGTAATAGTAATCATGTCTCAAGTAATGGTAAAACATATCTAGTAACAATAAAATTTTTTGATTAATCGGTAAACATCTCAAGTAAACTGTTCGGTATCATATCAAGTAAAGGACTTGTCCCTCGTGCAATTTCAAATATCGGTAACACATTTATATTCAAAAATCATATATAAACCATGCAGGTTATGAAAAAATAAATTATGGTAAGATTACTATTCACAGTACTCGTGTGAAATACCAAACTCTTCACCTCGAATGATCCGTAAGACATTCTCCAATCAACCTATAACTACATTAACACTGATCTCGTGTTAATTGCCTCATTTAGGCTAAATCCATTACTAGTTTAGAATATCCAATCCTCTAAGGTTTTTTTATATTTAACTCTTAATTCGCCGAATTATAGTTTTCCACATATGAGTAATGACTAATCTATCAAGTCCAGCCTATTTATATGATTTATTAATCAAATTTCATAAGGTTCTATTGATTATTTAGGACGAAGGTTCTCAATCATCATGTAATAATTAGCTAATCACTAGAATTAAAATTGAAGACAATAAACTTTGAAATAGTGTATAGCAGAACCCGAAACACACCCTGTACTCTTTTCTTAATATTGTGCACATAACATATATTTTATTCAACTCCTTAATACGCATAATAATTACATCATTAGACAATTATTACTCCACACACATTCTGCCCCAATTATTAAGTAATCCTCATTCCTTAAATTTAAAAGAATAAATCTCGTCGAAGAGTAGTAATTTCTTTCTAGCTGCATATTTATTTCTTCTATATCCAATTCCCAGATTTCATTGCTATATTATTCCCTGGTCTCTAGAATTACAAACTAAATTATATATCTTCAACTACGGTCGCCGCTCACCAGATTCCACTTCTCTTCGTTCTATTTTTTTCTTTCTTCTTAACATTTTGTAGCTTCTAATTAGTTTAATAGCAGCTTTGCTGCCCTTTGCCCTTGTCGTTTCTTTTTTTTTTTCCAATGGGATTTAGCCCATTCTCCTATTATTATATATATATATATTGATTTTTTTTGGTTAAAGACTTATATGCCTTTATTAACATGTAGGGTATTACACTTTCCCTTGGTGCATCCAGTGATTCTGATTGGGCAGCTTGCCCAGACTCCAGAAGTTTAGTGTCGGGATACATTGTGTTCCTAGGAGGAAGTCCGATCAGTTAGAAGTCTAAGAAGCAAGAGACCATTTCTCTTTCTTCAGCACAAGCAGAATACAATGCGCTTCGAAAGGTTGTTGGTGAGCTTGTTTGGCTATCCAAGCTGTTTGCAGAGCTTAATGTGTCAATCTACCCATACTTGTACATTGTGATAGCCTCTTTGCTCTACATATTGTCAGGAATCCTGTGTTTCATGAAAGGATCAAGCATATTAAAGTTGATTGGAGCTTTGTGCGCACCAAGCTCCAAGAGGGACTCATTTCACTACATCACATTGGCACTGGACAACAACTTGCTGATGTACTCACTAAGGTTCTTACTGGGATCAAACACTACTATGTACTTGGCAAGTTGGGTGTGACTTCTTCACCTCTAACTTGAGGGAGGTATTGAGAATATTCTATAGTATTTATCATTGTATCAATCCTGAGTCAGCATTCCATTAGTTAGTCATTGGTAGTTAAGATTACAATATTCTCATTTGTATATATGTATCGTTATATTTATCGAAAACCATATTATTTTCAGCTTTTTGGTTAATATCATAATTTGAGTTTAACGATTTTATTGTCTTCTCCATTACGCCCTCTCTCTTCGAAAAGCTTCCACAGCCTCCATTGGAGGGAGCTCGCAGCTTTCTCCTCACTCAATCTTCACAAGATTGACCACTTGAAACTCTTTTGGTGGAACTTCTAATACATCATATTTAAATGTACGTCTGAACTAGCTAATTTCAGATCTCTCAGCCAGTGGTGGAGACATGATCTCCACGAAGAGGGTTCAAAAAAAATTT